>OX638230.1:14949847-16149847 GCA_951805285.1 Thymelicus acteon | reverse complement strand
TTACATTTATTAATAAAATACCAATTTTTTTACTTGTACCTGTTATCATCAAAATTAAATAATAACTTCTTGTGATTTGACCACGGCTATGTGACCCCCCCCCTGGCGCCAAAGCTGGATCCGCTCTTTCTTTAGTTAGTTATATAGTTAGGTAGTGATCAACTGATCACTAACCAGTAACCATTGACCAGACATTGACATGTCAGTTATTCAATAAGGGTCTCGTTTTTCCACGGAAATTGGTTTGATTTAGTTGTGTTAATTTTGTTTTTCCGTGGAATGTACTCGCGTAGTGGCAGACATTGCGCACTGACCTACTTACACGGTAATACCTTTTGAGAGGCCTGCATGTGAAAATTTAATCAATTCCTGACGTTTTTAAATTAATTAAGGAGGAAAACGTGAGTGAAGCTCTGTTTAATAACATTAATTATCATTTTGTGCTGAGCCCGTGTCCCTCGAGACAACATTTTTAAATGGATTGCTATTTTTTGTTCCACGTCTGTTGGACGTAACACGTTTCATGATAATTTATAGGCATTAGACGCTCGCTTAGTACATTGACTGATTGCCCGAAAAAGAGATATTTTCCATGATTCAGAGATAAGTGGTTTTGATTGATAGCCTTTGTTGAGCGAATACCACGGTATTCAAATACAGGGAAGGTACTAACTTTTTCAAAATTAACTTGATAAATAATTTTTAAAACCCTAAACTGACCATAAAATTGATTTCATATAATCATATAATATTATTAACTAATGTTATTCCAAAGTTTCTACACTTATACTATATTCACATTCGGATCAGAATTTACGTAATCACTGTGTTGCCTAGCAACCACAAACAAACAGGTGCATGAAACTTTTGGTCGTATTAAGTGCGTTTGAACTAAATCTGGAGTTCGCAAGTCGCGTTCCATTTCACTCTTTATAATTTAATTTCTTTTTAAACATAATATTTATTTTGCAAAAGTTTAAAATAACACGGAATAGTTACGCATAAAATCGATATAGACTGTTTTAAAATACATAAACATAAATATAAAATGTCACTCGGCTTTTTTAAATGAAATTTAACTTATAAATAACTTTATGCTCATGCATATTGAGTGGAATGAAATATCTGTATAATCTGTACAGTGCCATCTCTGAAGAACTTATTTGTGCCGTGGCGAAAATTGGAACTAATGCCATCCCATTCAAAAGTTACTAATAGCGCACTATGATTGGTCCAATGCGTCCGGCAGCGCCCTCCTTAAAGTCACAGATAAGTTGATTTCACTGTATTTCGTAATATAATACGACCAAGTTGCAAAGCATGTAAGCGCCATTATAGCTGTGAGGTTTTCGTAGTCATTTCTATTTATAGTCATAGGCAGGCAAACCGTAAAAAACAATTTTGTGCAAAGGTTACAAGTCGCTTCACGAAATTAAGGATGTGCGAGCGTGAGCTATTCAATGATGAAAATTGTTTTAAGATGTTGGTTTTTACGTCGTTTTCTCTTAGTGTGTTGTTGTTATAGGTCAATAGTAAAATAATGAATATGTCACAAACGTTATAATGATTATTTAGTTCTTTAATAGTTATTTGGTGTGCGAAATACAAATCAGTTTGTGAAAACCCTATAAAGGAATTTTAATGATTTGTTGACAAGTATTATGATACGAGTTTGACTCAAGTTATAGATAGGTATTTTCTTAAAAAAACTAAATGTCATTCGAATAGGCCTACCTAAGTACCTACCTACATGTAGGAACAGCTGGTTATGGGCACCATACACTAGGATTTGGCAAATTTGTACCACGACACAATATGCCGCGTAACTCATGTATGTTACCAGTGTTATAACATTTGGCCTCTTGCCAAAGATGGTGTCCTGGTACATGTAATTTATTGTAATAACATCTGTTACGTAATTTATCAGTACGCTTTGTTTCCACTGTCAATAAAACCATAAAAGTAATGGCTGGGGCTATATTGGTTTACCAACGACATTCATACGATTTGCGAGAATTGCAAGTAATTTCTAAGCTTGTATTGGTTTTTTTATAGGTACACTACACTAAATCTAGATTGTTCTAACACCAATCTAAAAGCTATTCTGAAATGAATAATTTGTTTAGTTGTACACGAGTTTGGTTGTTTGTCCTTCAATCACGCAAAAACGGCTGATCGGAAATAGATGAAATTTGTCACACAGATAGTTTAAAACCAAGAAGGATAGGATAATTTTCATCCCGAGATATTGATCTGTTCCCGAGGGAGAAGAGGTATCAAATTTGGTTTTTAAATCGTAAATATTTACCTATAATTTACTTTGTAGTGAGAAATATTAACTTTTCTTAACCGATTGAGCAATCGTTATTCAGGTGTGTCGGATGAACGCGTACGCTTGTAAAAACCAAATGAAAAAATACAATAAAAACAAAAAAAATACAATGTACTTATTTTTCTATTGCGTTGCGTGCGTATACCTACAATAAAATATTTTTATGAATATGACCGCTAGTATGTCATTGAGTTTAGTTAATGAATTCGTTGTTAATGAAGCGATTTATATTTTTTATTGTATTGGGAATTTCATCAAGTTGGTCCTACTTGAATACAGTGAGTATTTGATGATGGGTTCTGGAGCTAAAGAGTGGAGCTTCTCAAAACAACTGAACCGTGTTTAAAGATATTTGCTGTTGTTATCATTGACATTGTAAAATCAGTGAACCAACTCAGAATCTGATGGCGTGTTTGCAAGAATAGGTAACCTAGGGGTTTTAGGAGGCTTGGGAAGTGTAAGAGGGCTATGGAATGAAGGAGATGTCAATGGTGTTGGAGGGGTAGTAAACCAAGGAAATCCATCTGGAATAAAGAAACCTAGGAAGTCTAAGAGGTAAAGCAAATCAAGGAAGTCTTGCAGGTCAAGAAAGTTGAAAATTTTAACGCCCTAGAAACGGAAGTAGGACCATGAATTTCAGTAAATATGGTAATCAAGGAAATTTTGGTGATCAAGGAGGCCTGATAAATACAGGAAATATCCAAGGGCTGAACGGCTTTGAAAATATGATATCCCCAAGGGGTGAAGTAGCCCTGGAATATAGAAGAAACCTTGAAGTTCTAGGAGGCTTGGGATCTCTTATTATCTCTTTTTTTAATTAAATTATTTTATGTTCCTAGCCCTCCCTACTAATATTATAATTGTAAAAGTTTGTTTGTAAGAATGTTTGGATGTTTCTTAGAATACAGGTACAATATAATCTGGAATAACATAAAAGGTAAGTACTTGTTATCCCGGGAACCAGGGCAAAGCCGCAAGCTATTAGCTAGTATCATAAATGTCGTGAATTGAAGAAATACGCACATGATTAGATAAATATTTTTGATTTTTTCCAACTTGCATGTGCAGTATGATTGAAGTATGATTGGTGCCCTCAGGATGCTGGCTATCCCTACATTCTGAAGAGGGTGACCTTGTCTTCCCTCACCCCTGTCTTCGCAAAAATTGTTTCTTGTCTCTCTTTCCGCGTGAGGTCGATGGAGCTACTGTAGTGTATCGATATCGAGTAGGATATCGATATCATTTTGTAGTTTTGCAATCTAGTTGACAGATGTCACTTTTCTGTCGTCTCGGTCACGCATCACGCGGAGCGCACATTGAGTCAGTCACGAACTGTCGGGCGCGGAGTGTAGACGTGGTGTTTGCAGCGAGCCGATATTTATCCATATATATTTATTATGTAATTAAGTAATAATTAATCATTGGCGTAACCGCGTTTCCTAGTCTATTACATCGAACCAGTGAATATACAGAATTAGTGGTACAACGGAACACTACATATTTTGGCGACGAGCGTGAAAAGACAATGTCGGTAAGTACTAATAATTTGATTTTGCTTTATTACGTAAAAAAGGAAGGATGCGTTGGAATGCGTGCAGATATTATGTCTATTTTGTAAACGGGATACGAACAAATAATCGTAAGTCGTTCGTTTTGTTATGATCGTTGAATATTTAATATAAAATCAGTACCGGATTTTTATTTCGGAATAATATAGTATAGGAGTTTATAGATTTACTATTATTAATAGAGAGATAAATTATTCTTGCGTGTTCTAGTACGGGTGTTTGGAGGACTATATAATTATAAGATGTATTTAGATAAATTGGAGTGAAATATTGTATTTTCACAATAAGCAGCTTACTCCTAAATACATTGTATAATGGAAAGCCATCGCGAGTATGGCACAGTGTGCTCCGAGCGCGGAATTGGGACGACTGACTTGTGAGAGCAGGTAGGGGTTGTTGGCGGGCCCCAAACGCCACTTCACATATTTCGGTCGTCACCTAATGAATTGAAGTGGCATGTCACCACAATAGTATATATCTTGCAGGAAGACTTAATGCCTACGAGCGTGTCCTACATACGATGTAGGGTAAAATTATTAAAATAAAATATGTTTATAACCCGGGAAATACTGCCGTAGATTCCTGCCATAAATATATTGTGCTACCAAGGAATTCTATTACTTTTATACTTAAAATTATTATTGGCTTATTATTTTAATTATTTGAAATTCAATGTTATGTAGCAATTTTGATGACACTGGAGTCCTTAGAATGTTAAGTTTTATTGCCGCCTGTGACAAAGGAATTTACGAATCAGCCCATGAGTTGGAAATTAAGAGGTTCGCGGAGCATTTGCCTCAGCACTTTTGTCTACAATTGTGCCTGCGCAGATGACAGCCATTTTGGTTCAACTATGTGCCGCGGTTTATAATAATGATTCTTTATTTCAGGCTCAGTTCAGGCCAGTATTTGTTGGTAAAACATCTTATTCTTAAATGTAAGGGTTAGTAAATACAGACATACAAATTAGTTACTACTTACTATAAACTACTTAAACTGGGGACAGGAAATAGGGGTTTCCACGCCCGGGCGCGGTCTGTATTACATCACTTGCGTGTGGACTTGCCCAGTGCTTGAGAAATGGAGGGACCCATCTGTCCGCTATCGTGTCTGGAATGCTGTTGGTGCTGTCGCGCAGGCGATTCCAGATTGTACACGCAGTGCGTTGTACGCCCTCTGCGTGTGGCTGACCCGCAGGCTGCTCGTGTAAAAGGACTGGCGCTACGCTTTGAGAAGGCGTCGCCTTTACAGCTTTGGCTTGCAGCTGCTGTGTTGTGGCCCGTTCTATCACACGGACCTCGGACGCTCTTCTTTCTCCCTCGCACCTATCAAATTCTGGGACTATATAGCTTGGCAACATTGAAATATTATTACTAGCGTATAGAACAGATACAGCGAACATCGGGTTCCGTTATAGGTTCGTATTAGGACGTATTAGGTTCATATGGGACGTTGGAAATGTTCCTGCAATTTTTGAATGAAAGATCATAAGGAGCCTATGAACTTGGCAAGCCACTGGCGTGTTAATGGACTAAATAAGCTTGCTTAGGCTTGCCGTCTTGGTTCGGCAAGTGTCATGTACAGGGTTACTCTATGGCAAGTGTGCAAACGAGGCTTCTGGTTTGGAAAGAGAACGGAGGGCAGGCCGGCGGTGGAACACACATTTTGTTTGAGATGTCTTCTCTATGTATATACCTCAATCCTTGGCAATAATATTTTATGAACGATTTTTGCAGGCAAGCCTATATGATTGGGTTTGTAATTAAAATTTCTTACCTATGATATTAATTTCGATTGGTTAACAGATCGATGTAGTTACCTACACTGACTTACCTTAGACTTGCCAGGTAGCCATGCACAGAAATAAGTAGGCAAGCCTACCTAGGCACATTTGGTGTGTTAAAAACTATCAATTGAGATAAAACTCATCCGGTTATCACAAGTGGGGAAGCACTACTGCTTCAATTTATTAAAGTAGGTTTTTTGGTAAAATTCTAATGGCAAGATCAGCTTTAAGTTCATTGGTTCGCTCATTTGAGTGCTTCCTGGCTCCGCTAGATGGCGTTAGGAGTCCTATTTGAATAGCCGCGCGCGGCGCTGCGTTCGCGCCGAATGATGGCAGGAAAAAAATCTGTCGTCCGCCTTCTTCCTACGAGTTACGAGGTGCACCCTTCAATTACATATACAGTAAAATGCGTGATGTGGTGAACTAACACAAATTTCGACGGATTATCTAACTATCACCACGCCGGCCGGCTTCAGCGTCACCACCTCATCAGCTACGTTGGACTGCGTGGGATTCATACCAGGACAGAGCAGGGTGAGTGGATTCAGTTGCGCTTTGGCTGATCTTATGCCATTATCAATATGTTTGACAAAATAATTTCAGTTATACGCAAGTACGCGGTAGTGTAGCTATTTACACGCTACGCACCACCAACAAGAGTGAAGGTGATGGAAAAATGATTAAATTAAATTAAATTAAAAATAGCTGTGAACACTTTCCGATAGTAAGTACTACTAGTTCTTATTAAATTTTATGGATGAGTGATCGAATCATCATGTCGAATGATGGCGATATGCATTAAATTACGGTTTTGCATTAAATTGCGATGATCTAAATCAATGATGGTGAGAGTCGCATTAAATTGCGAGGTGCATTAAATTCCGAGGTGCATTAAATTACGATTTTGCATTAAATTGCGATGATCGAAATCAATGATGGTGAGAGTCGCATTAAATTGCGAGGTGCATTAAATTCCGAGGTGCATTAAATTGAGAGGTGCATTAAATTGCGAGGTGCATTAAATTGCGGTTTTGCATTAAATTGCGATGATCTAAATCAAGGACGACCCGTGGGGCGCAATGGTTGCCGTGCCGGATCGCCGTGCCGAGGGTCCTGGGTTCGATTCTCGGCGAGGTTGTGGTTCTCGGTCTGGGTGTGAACGTCTTTGTCTGGTGTGTTCCCCAGTCCTAGTGTCCTAGTGTCCTAGAGTCCTAGTGAAGGTTCGACATAATATTTGAAGTGAATCTACGAAAAAAACTGAAGACGTATCTAAATCGAATTGAATTGAAATCGAATCGAAAGGCGCCACAATGCCGCCGAAGAAAGAGGGAAAAGAAAGTGAAGATGAAGACGTTGATATGCAGATTTCCTTTAAAGACTTTGAGAAGTCCATGACCATATTTCGGGGAGTACCTGTCTCTACAGTAAGGCGGTTTGACGGAGCCGCTCTAACTCCGTCACATCTGTGCCAGCGTTTGTTGATCTCCGGTTGACGCGTCGCGTGGTGTGGGTAAAATTTGTTCTCTGGACCATATTTACTGGAGACGACACTTACCCTGTTGAGACATTTCTCGATGAATTCGAAGATACTGCCCTGCTTATAAAGTGGACTAAAATTGAGAAATTGATCTATGCCAAACGACTTTAGACGGAACTGCAAAACTTTTTAAAATATGTGATTGATGGCATACGTGATCTTGAGACCAACAAATCCATTCTGTATGGTGCGTCGGATGTTAAAGATTTCCGGGAAAAGCTGGACATCTACAGTGACTTTAGAAAGAAGGTGCCAGGCAAACCCGCCCAAACTGGCCATTCAACTGTACATCAGTCAAACTGCAAGGTGCCTCACGTGAAGAGATGCTCTAACCGTGGTGACCTAGATCACCAATCACCAGCCTGTCCGAAGGGAGTCAAATGTTTAAATGCAACGGATTTGGCCATAAATCTACTGAATGTACTAATAGTCGATAAAAGACGTTGAACATCCAAAAATAAAGAGGAAGAAAAACAAATAAACTTAAACATTGAAGCTGAGAAAGTCCCCTACAAGAAGGTTAAACTTAACGGAAGTGACTTTACATCTATGATAGATACCGGAAGCAACGTTAACCTTATTACAAAATCAGAATTTGAGGAGATTAAACACAGTGTTAAAGATTACAGAACAAAACCAATATGTTTAACCGGAAAAGCAGAAAAAATAGTTGATACCGAAGGAATATTTACAGCGAAGGAATAGTTTGACCAGTATTACATGTGAATGTTCACCGAGACAGCCTCCGAGCTGAGCGGACGTTAAAGTAGAACGTCGTTATTATGGCCGAGTTTAATTTGCATTAGCATTGCACAACGTTTACTTTATGGAGAGCACAACTGGGTACAGTGTGTACTGATGGACTGCGATCGAGCAGGTATTGCGTGTGTTGACCAGTCAGTAGCGCGTTATGCCGGAGCCAGCGAGAAGTGCACGTGGACTGTTTTCTATGCACAGTCATACCCTTTGCGAAGAGTAGCACCCATGCGGCTGTGATGGTTCGCTTCTGATGAGATAGGTCATGGTGCCAGCGATTGGCGGATTTATCACGCGGGTTTTAGTAAGCGCGGGAAGCGCGGGCAAGTTGTGGAGCCGGAATGGCTGTGAGTGTGCAATGCGACGTGTGAATTATGGTTGGTTACCCTGAATGCCGCACCGCGTTCCATTAGCGATTGGTTATGTTATTCCAGCGACATAGTGTTCAGAGCCATGTGTGTTCGTACTAAATTAGTAGCAAGTGTAAAACACGTGTTTCAATGGGTTTCTAAGTAATTCTGATGAAAACTGTTAACAAGCTTTCAAAGAACTCAAGAAGGAACTGTGGAGCACACCTGTACTTAGAATTTACAATCCTGATCTGCATACCGAATTATACACAGACGCCAGCACTGATGGATATGGAGCCGTACTCTTACAGGAAAGCCCGGATGGTGACAAACTTCACCCAATCCATAATATGAGCAAAAATACTACCCCGACTCAGAGAAATTACCATAGTTACCACTTGGAGGTACTGGCTATCGTGGAAGCTATCAAGAAATTTAGAATTTACCTACAAGGGATACATTTTAAAATAGTAACAGATTGCTCGGCATTAACGAGGACCTTACAGAAGAAGGATTTACCACCAAGAGATGCCCGCTGGGCTCTGCTACGAGAGGAATATGATTACGAGATCGAGCATAGACCTGGATCAAGGATGAAACACGCTAATGCTTTAAGTAGATATCCAATTTGTTTAATGATTGCGGAAACTACAGCATATATCAAAAAAGCCCAAGATGAGGACGATCACATAAAAGAGTTGAAGAAAATTTTAAAGAAAGAGCCTTATCAAGATTATATTTTACAAAAAAGACATACTCTACAAAGTGAAAAACGGAAGTAGATTGATTGTTGTACCTAAGAAGATGCAATTTGAAATAATCAGAAGGAACCATAAAAAAGGACACTTTGGAGTTACTAGGACTGAAGAATTAATAAATAGAGAATACCACATAGAAAAGTATTTATAATAATTAGTAATTAATTAACAATTGTGTTGAATTTATCCTGATAGCAAAGAAGAAAGGGAAGAGAGAAGGCTTCTTACACCCAATAGGAAACGCCGAGAGGAAATGGCCGGGAGGAAATTATCATCGTTGTGTTGAGTAAACTCAGTGCGGATGACCCTACCAAAGATCGGTACTAAAGGTATCGCAGAGTACCTAACGTCCGACGCGGTATAAATGGAACTCACCAACGAAGCATTGGAATGACTCCGTTTGAATTATTATTTGGACTTAAAATTAGAAAGAAAGATGAAGAATTACGGAAACTAGAAACTACAAAAAAAAAATTAAATTAAAATAAGGAAGGGATGTAGTGTATCGATATCGAGTAGGATATCGATATCATTTTGTAGTTTTGCAATCTAGTTGACAGATGTCACTTTTCTGTCGTCTCGGTCACGCATCACGCGGAGCGCACATTGAGTCAGTCACGAACTGTCGGGCGCGGAGTGTAGACGTGGTGTTTGCAGCGAGCCGATATTTATCCATATATATTTATTATGTAATTAAGTAATAATTAATCATTGGCGTAACCGCGTTTCCTAGTCTATTACATCGAACCAGTGAATATACAGAATTAGTGGTACAACGGAACACTACAGCTACTGTCAAAAAAAAATTTATAGAAGCCTTAAACCATTCCTTAGAAAGAAAAATGCTTAATTTAAAAATAATATTGTTTAATTTAAGAATAACAAGCCATAACTTTTTGTCTTAAAATATTCTCTCGTCTACTACCAGGAAATTCACACTTGACATTCCTGTAAAAATATTTTTTAATTTCTAAAACAAATATGATTTCCCGCCAAAGAGCCGAGCGAAGGGCGCCATTTGCCGCGTTCTCAAAATGGCGTCGTAACAGTATCTCCTTGTTGCGTTCAGGAATTAGCTTTGAAGCACTTTTGTTTTATTATTATTGCATAATGAGGGCGTGTGCTGTTTTTCATACTTAGCTTGTTTGCTCAGTAAGGTTGGGCTGAAATTAATTTAAAATGTTTGAACAGGTTCCTAGAACATTACCGTATTTTTAAACTTTACAAGCTACAATTCGGTTTCGTTAACGGGTCGCACTTATGAGGTTTGAGAATCTTTATTTCTCAAATTCATATCTAAATCGAAATAAATGTGAATAATAGAGATCACATCACAGCTATTTCCTATGTTCATATTGACTTAGTTATAAGATCTTTAGAATGAAAGAGCAGATAAAGAGTAACTTATTATTTTCTAGTTTCCTCGTAATAACTAATTGAAAAAGTATATTTCTGCATGAAAATTTTCATAAGACACGAGGAGGCAGGACGCATACTACTGACATTTTCCCGTAAAACATAAGTAAGCGGTCCAACCCATAGAACACAGAGACTAATTTGAAACGAGCTGAAAATGTCACGATTAAATTGGGTGGTACAGTAACCAACAAGAATAGGAGAGGCTGCGTAACTAGTCCGTCAGTTGGAGCAGGGTTCACACAGGTTTCACAAGTAGCCAAAAAGGATTGCATTTACCAACGCCTTCTCTAAAGTTTTATTATACCTACTTGTTCTCTGTGTTATATTTCAAAAATAAATGCAAAGCGTAAATTATAATGTTCTTCTCGACGCGAGACGAGTTTCAGTTCAGAAACAGGTAAACCGCGTCGTAACAACTACCAGAGTTAGCGGAACTGGTACACACGGGCTTTTAGAAGGATGAGCTAGTTCGGAAATATTATTGAAACGTAATATATTGCTTTCAATATTTTTAACATTACAAATGGTGAGATTCACGTGATTCGGGAAAAAAATTGCGGTAGGAAACATTCCCATTTTCCCATTTGCTATGCTAATGTAACTTTGTTGTACTGTAAGCCTGCTTTTTAGGGGTCCGAAGTAAAATCGGCACCCTTATAGTTTCGTCATGTCCGTCCGTCCCTCTGTCCGTCTGTCCGTCTGTCCGTCCGTCTATCCAAAGCAAAGCGCCGAGACCCTTAGTGCTTAGTTAGCTTAGTGAAAGCTGTAATTTGGCATGGATATACATATTTATTAAAACTTCAGAAGCGTAGAATAAAATATCTGAAAACATTTTTTTTTAGGTAAAACTTTTCCCCTACGTGAGGATGATTTTTTTATTCGTGCGTACTAGAGTACGCTACGAATTACTACACAGAGGTGGAATCTTTTTTCCGTAAAGTATTCTATAACCTGTACTGTAGGTAAATTGTTGTGTCCGTATGTATCATATTTCATATCCTAAACTAGACATTTAACGCTAGATTTGAAAGTGGTACTAGATGCACGTTATTCAAGCTTCTTGATAGATTATCTTGTAAAGTTTCTCGTCACTCGCTATAAACTGTCATAGAAATGGCTGTAGAGAAGATAATTTGAACATTACCTTCTCTTTAATGTTTCGGCACGCTTTGGCTGTGCTGTGTATTATAATATTTCATCATATCTTTATACATCACTATCTTTTCTTCTTATTCAATGGCAAAGGCCATCGTTAACCACCCTGGCCAAGTAGGATTCCATGCGCTTCAAGCACAATCCTTTCGAGAAACTGCGGATTCCGAGGCAAAGGCAAATCACAGGTAAAGCCAAACAGAAAGAGACTATAATGCGTCTTCTAAGGCACGAAAGCGCTTACGAAATCCTACTTCTTCATTGAAGTATTTCAATGTTCAATCAAGGATGGATTGATGTTTATTACTCTTTTTTATCTTTTACTCAAAAACTGCTGAACGGATCTTCATGAAATTTAGCACAGAGGCAGAACATGACCTGGAGACCCTGGAGTAACATGATTATTGCGTAGGTACCTATTTATTATCTGTGGAAAACTCTGGCAAAGCCGAGGGCAGAATGCTACTTTCGTGATAACAATCACGGATCGACCATCCAGTATTTCGACGACCCTGTAGCCTAGTTGGTAGCGACCCTGCCTGCGAAGCGAGGGGTCCCGGGTTCGAGTCCCAGCCCGGGCAAATATTTATGTGACAGATATATAAATATTTGTACTCGGGACATGGGTGTTATTATGATGTGTTTGTTAAATGTTGTCCATGCCACCCACGACACAGGTAAAAACCTACTGCGGGGGTATGAGTGTGGTAAGCGTTTATTTATTTATTCAATGCTGAAACTATAGCCGCGATGGACAAAAGCTGTTGGTCGAGAAATAATAATGTTACGCTCTGTGTCCGTAATAAATTCCATTGTATTGTTTTAACGACATTGTAATATCCTGATATAAAATATAGAACAATATAAACACTGTTAACTACGCGATTTCGTAAACAAATTTAGTAATACGAATCAACTCAATAACGCCGTTCAATTAGTTATCGCCCACAAATTAATTATTGAACGGATTGTGGATTTTAATTGTATAATTATTGTGTTCTCATGTAATATATTTTAATTGTTTAAAGCAAATAATACCGAATACCGATCTATTATAAATACTTATTCGTATAATATTAAAATTTTATAACGACGTGGATATTATAATGTGTTATGAATGAATGAATGAATAAATGAATAAATCCACTTCGTTTATTATCTAGGCACGCGTTATAATTCATTTTCAATGCTGGCACTTTGTCGATGTATGTATTTAAATGCAACCTACCTAGGCAACACGACCCTTAATTATTACTACGTAAGTAAATAAGTAGTTGATTTTACTTTACAGAATAACCATAATAATCTGCCAGAAATATTTTTCTATTACGTTTCTTCGGTGTGTATATGTTTTTTTAACATAATTAATTTATTAAGGTAATTTTCTTACATCAGAAAATATTCTTACTCTTTTCATATGTAACTGTTCTATTCGATAAACGGAGATACATGGTAAGTTTGACGATCCTGTAGCCTAGTTGGTAGCGACCCTGCCTGCGAAGCGAGGGGTCCCTTGTTCGATTCCTGGCCGTGGCAGATATTTATGTGACAGATATGTAAATATTTGTACTCGGGTCATGGGTGTTGTTGTGATGTGTTATATGTGTCGTCCATGCCACCCGCGACACAGGTATTAATAACCTACTGCGGGGGTATGAGTATGTTACATTTATTATTAATCCTCGATGCGTTGAATACGAGGAAAGAAAGAAAGAACTGGCTCTCATCCTACCGTCGGAATACGACGAGACGTTTACCTGCTGAGCTGACTTAAGCAAGGAGGTACGTAGTGGCCAATTGCCTAAACATTTTTTTTTCTCGATGGAAAGTTATAAAACTGAAAAATGCATAGTTAAACTATCGTATATTTAAAAGCTGAAGAGAAACTAATACCAATTAACCTAATTGATCATGTAAGCCGGTCAAGTTGTTAGTTATACATAAATTAAAGCCACTCGAAGCAAGACGTTACATCACTAATTTAGTAACTTGACACCGAATTAGAATGTTAATTAATGTGCATTAAATACACACATAAACACAGGCTTAGGACTTGGTAATTAGTGTTAGATCAGGTGCAAAATTACCTACGTTATGTCTAATTAGTTTAAAAAAAATGAAGAAAGTTTAATCTCGGAAGAAAGTGTGGATCTCGAGACTGCACTGTTCAGATCACGTTGGAGAATTACCAACGGGGGGCGTGTCTAGATTTCTTCATGATTGTACGTACTGTAAATATCTTTTCTGATATTCTCAGTTAAGTGAGAGAAAACTCTTTCCAATTTTAGGGTGAAGATAATCCTTCTCTTACTACCCTGCCGAAAAACCAGCATCAAAGTGTCGCTAGATTGGATTGGATTATTAGAGATAGCTATGCTGTGAAACTCTTAGCTGAATCCTGAAGATTCGATACCGCCTGCTACCAGTTTTACTTATCCAATTAGATGATACCCCTTCTCCATAACCAACATTAAAATTTTTACGTATTTTTTTATGGAAATAGCCGGCAAACGAGCTGACGATCCACCTGATGGTAAATGGTTCTCGTCGCCCATGGACATCAGCAACACCAAAGGGATCACTGATGCGTTGCCAGCCAAGAAGAAAGAAAGAACTATCTCTCAAGCCCCCAGCCGGAACACGACGAGTCGTTTGGTGGCTGACTCATGCTCAAGGTCAAACATCTAGCTAGCTATCTATCCAGGCAAACCTCATGAAGAAATAATAATAGTAATAATGATATTAATTAACAGTTAAAATCAATATTACCAATATAATCCCTCGTTAGGCCCTACCACCAGCGGGCCGGATTTAGTCGCCTCTTACGACTATTTTTTACTCTAAGCCGCCCCAATACGGCTGCCTTGTACCTATAATAAGCTAGTTTGTTAGCCGACAATACGTTAGAGAACTCTGTCACCAGCTTTTAATATAGATGTAAATTTGCCAGCAAACTACGTAAAAGATGCAGGAACAATAATGTTGGAATATCTCGATATCTTAGAAAAGTGCCCTTTTTGTTGTCATGTGCGAGTATCTCGTGGGCGCGGTGTCCAGGGGTTGTTCTACGGCTATCTTAATTAATGGCCAATACAAATCCTATCTCATCCCCCATACTTGGCAGCGACCTATGGCAGCGGTGTTTCATTTCGGTACTAATGGCATTTGCTACTCAGCAGCGATTCTGTATCAGTGACCAAGTCAAGGTATGTAAAGCGTGTTTAAATGTATTTTTTCCTTGTTAGCCAATGACACGTTGGTTGCTTGACGCGTCTGTAGTGATTTCGGTATTACTTCCATGGTGGGGACTCACTACAATCCATACTGGGTCTAAAATGTCGACATCGAAATATGCAAAATGCATATCGCGCATATCTGTTGAATGGTTGACACATTAGGTGCACTTTCTCGGCTGAAAATTTGGTGAAGTTTGCGAGCGGTTTCAGCGTAACTTTCCCCATTTTTGTAATGAGTTTTCACAATTATAACGCGTTGTTCTTTCGAAAAGCGCTCCATTTTTAATAATCGGAATAAACAGAGGTAACAACTGTCAAATTTCAGAGTTGCCACTTGCATGAAAAAAAAATTATTCCAATTTTAAAAAGTGCACTCTTACTGAGACACCCTTTACATAGTAAAATGTATCAGAATGATAATACTTAGGGGCCATCCATTAATTTCGTTACACTAATTTCATGACTTTTTGACCCATCCCCCCTCCTTGTCACAGCTGGTCATATTTGTGTTACCTCCCCCCCTAGTTTGACGTCACATATTATGAAATTTTACGCCTATAAACAGCAGTTCCGAAATAATTTTTATTTCCATTTACTGTTTTTTATTATTTTAGTATTAGCAAACGCAAGTGAAACGCATCGGAGCTGCGCGAGGTGTCCGTCGGGTTACTAGGTTGCGTGCGTTGCAGTTTTTGCACCGTGCATGTTGCATGCAGCTTTGTGGCCTGTACACACTGACATACCAACTTTTTTCTTCTTATCTTTCTTGAATGGAGGATAGAGGGAAGGAAAACCATCGCTCAAGGGGGGAAAGTCGAAAAAGTGTCAGCTGTATACTGAAAATAGAAGTTCCAGTAGCTACTCGTACCACCATCCTACTACAACAGCACTGGCGCGATGGCGTCGGAAAAACTACGATATGAACATGTAGCTGTTGTAGACGGAGTGAAGTTTGCTAAGTTCATTAAAATTTATCCTACGCTACCGCAGCGCCACCTTCATTGGACGCGTTTAAACGGACCCTTCTTCATGACAGAGATGGCTCTCTTTAGCTCACTCCATACTTTCTTGGTTAGTAACGCAGCGGTGATGCCTAAGGTGTTTCTGGTCGGCAGGGCGGCTATGACCACTTACCATCAGGTTGTTCGTCATCTTGTATATAGGCGTTTTCAGTTAAGAAGTAGGTTCTTATGCCGTCTGTCTATCTACTAGTGCTTTTCGACGCAAGTACTCGTAATGACATATCATACTCGTAGACTACTAGCGTACTAAGCGCTCATAGCCCGGCGGCTTGCGTCGATTCTATGTGATCGACGAAGTTAAGCAACAGCGGGCGCGGTCGGTAGTTGGATGGGTGATCGCTAGTGACAAAAATTTCTTGAGCGTTTCCGTGCTCCGGAGGGCACGTAAAGCCGTCGGTCCCGGTTGTTATCATAAGATAACAGTCGTTAAGCCATGTCGGAGGCCCTCGGGCGGTTTGAAAACTTCCGACACTCGGGTTGGCCACTAACCCCTCCACCAATCCGCACTGGAGCAGCGTGGTGGAGTATGTTCTAGGCCTCCTCAAGAGGAGAAACCCGTGCTCAGTAGTGGGCCATTAATGGGTTAAAGCCAAGCCAAGGCAATGACATAATATCATGATGACTTTCCCGGCAGCTCGTCGACACATAGTGTAGAAACTTGGTGCTGACTACCAGCGCCAATCGATCGCGTTTGATCACTGAAACTAGTGACATCTAATTAATTTCTATAAGTTTGAACGTGAGCTTGGGTTTCAAGGCACAGAACTCAAATTTTAAAATCATTTACCTGGCCGGTTTCTGAACTCTCCAGTTAAATGATCAACAGCTATTGAATCAATAAAGTTAAACTTAAGTATTCGATAACTGTCACTGGGTTTCTGAACACGCGAGCGGCCTTTCAATAACTATGAATTCAATAACGAGTACCTAAAACTGCCACTAGATGGCTCTCTTCAAAATAACAAGTTTCAAAGGGATATTATCATTTTCATATTCATTTTTATTATATCAAGCCTGTTATATTGACGATTCCTTTCAGCTACAGCCACGCCAGCCAAGCCGACGCAGCCAGATGGTGAAGGGAATACATCAATCGTATTATAGTGTAGCCTTTGCCATAACAATACTTTTTGGATAGAATTACCTAAAGAATAAATTGTGAGACGTCAATCTCAGGTTGTCATGGATACATTATTATTGATGAATGTCAATGGCAAAAAGTAAAAATTGTTGCATTTATTTCATTAATTTTATAAGTATTTAACTTAACACGTTGCATTGGCGATTCCTCTGGTATTGCTCATGTCCACAGGCGACCGTAACCACTTACTATCAGGTGGCCTGTATGCTTTTTCATCTCCCAAATGTTAAAATGAAACGTCAAATAAAGTTATGGAACCTATAAACGGCCATCTTGGATTAGATAAGTTGATCTTAGTTTAAGCTGAGTTTATGTATTATCGCAGTGCTCAGAAACGCTTTTTCGGAAGTTATCGACCCGTTAGCGTTATTGAATAGATAAACTCCCGTCAAAAGGACCTCAGAAACCGGCCATAGTCATTCACATTTTTTATCGAGTTTGCGCAAATTAAACCCTGCCTAGAAGAAAGCAAAGTCTAGCTATGAATTTACCGCAATTGATTGTTTACAAGCGAACTTTTAGCTCTCAGTAGTCTGGCGCTGCGTGTTAAAAATGGACGTTATTAATACATATAAGTAACCAAAAATAAAACACAAGTTCAAAAAATTATCCATTTTAATATAACCGATACAAAACATTGTAAATAATTATAAACACCTAACTTGTATTTACAGAAATACCCTATTGATTCCCTATGTTGAAATTTCGAAGGCAGTAAAAAATATTTAAAATATTTCGAGTACTCACGATACCCCACACATGCAACTTAATTAAGCCGTGGTCACGATATAGGTAACAAAAAACATTAACACTAACTCACCTATCAAACGTGAAATCAATACAAGTTAATTTCACGGCGATAGTGAGATTTTAAATCTTTTGTCGTATAATTTAAAATATTATTATCGCAGTACAATAATATTATAATTTATAATCTTTAATCAAGTATTTTATTATCGTCGCATAATTTATAGTTTTATTAATGCCAATTTTAGTTCTATATTTTACTCATTCGTTCAACTTTTGATTATGATTATTAGTATAGTTGTTCGTTTCAATAAACAAAGGTACGAGTAGCAAAACATTTTTACACTCAAAACTGATCCGTCGATCCAGAAGGCAAATAGAAACGCATTGTTAAGCAGTAGTTAAAGATAGATAGATAATACAAACTGGCCGTAAGTTTAAATTAAAAACCTACAATCTGAAATTAGACATTTACCATCAGTTAATTTTTCAAATCTTTCAAAGTATTCTAAGTAAAACTGAGATACTTATTAATCCGTTGTAAGAAATCATTAGCAAGTATAGGCTTAGACGCTCTAATCCTTTCTTTTATACTAGCGATGGTAGACGCTAAGTAACTGGCTGGCGTTACTATGAAAGACTTTGGCGTCGTGCTAACTATTTCTAGAGGTACTAACGGCGTACTACTTCTCACATGAGTGTATAACTTAGGAGCTATAACGACAACGTCTTCTTTAACACCGTCATAATTAGTTGTCGACGGAACGTTTATTTCTACGACCCTATTATTAACATAATTAGCCGGAGGATCAAAAGACTTTCTAGTAACTAAATCCTTTACATCGTAAGGTACGGTAATATAAACTGGTGCTGGAGTTGTTGACGGTTTGAAATCAGTGAATTTACTTCTATGTGTTTCATAGTTGTATTCTGCAGAGTAATCGTTATAGTATTCTTTGGATGCCTCGTATGGATGGAAATAATCATCTTTGACTGGAACGTTAAAATCGCGAGTGTAATCATTGTTGATTTGGCTGTTATAATCAGTATTAATAGGATTGTTAGGGTTATATTTGTTTTCATAATCATTAGTTTCTTTAACATCATAGTCGTTGCGTTTTGTATTAATCTGCTTAGTATCATCTTCGTCGTATCTTACATCGGCTTTGTATCCGTTTTCGTCAGCTGTGTAAGAAACTATTTGCATTCGGCCATCTGGGAGTCGAACCCGGTACTCTCCGTTAGTAGCAGATCCACTGCTCTGCTGTCTATGAGAGAAATCGTCGCCTGTCTTTCCATCTTTCACTGTGTAGGAAAATGCGTAGTTGTCACCCTGAAAAAGAAATAGATTATGAAAATAGTTTTTGGCTTTCTGCTAATAGTTACTATTTTTCTTTATCACACATAATAAGTCAGTTAACGCTGCAATATGTTTCGCATTTAAATTATGCCTATATTTCTGGAATTTCATTTATAATTCAAACTCAATTTTATGTAAGCATAAAATCTGTCGGGAGATGCAAAGAAACTTAAAATTACTTGTTACTTAATTATATTTTACTTGAAGAATTTCGCTCGAAGTTAGTAACAAGAGTACTTGTGAGAATCGTATGAATGTGGGAAAGTAGAGAGTTACCACATTATATAGGTATTGCTGTATAAACCAGAAAACAATATTACGTTTTTTATAATACAGCAATGTATAACGAATTAATCTCTGAATTTAGGAAAAGGAGGTGGCCAACATCTGTATGGGCGATTGCCCCACTTGTGTAGTAAAATGTACACATTTTATTTTTACCTTACATTAAAGCTTACACTATCTACTTTACTAATTTTATCAATAAAAATCTGTAGAACTCGGGATTCTCGTTTTACGAGCACTTTTAGCTCCAGCTCTTGTAGGTTGACATTCTGCACAACATAAGTAATCGCGGAAAAGTGTTTTAAAGAGATATTTTTATTAAATAAATACTATTTATCTTTTGGATAATCCATTTATTTATTTATTTTACTTTATTTATGACTTTATTCATACAAAAAAGTACCAGCAGTACTAAATAAAATATACGTATTAACTTGTCACCTACCTACCTGGAAATATTCATAAGCAAACGCAATATAAATAAAACTGCACATTGATATTATTAAGTGTTTAATTATATAGGTACATTTAGTACACATATGTAAAAATTGAGGAATTAAAACAATAGTATCAAACAAGGTAAATAAGGTGATGCACTGGCTGATGTTGTGATTGTTCTCTATTCAAGATCAGCAGCAGTAATTAATATAGAATCTAAAAATGATGTAGGGGCTTCTATGTGATCTTGGTGACGTGCCCACCCCAAATACCGAACTAATGTCATCACGTGAAAATGCCATACCTGTACTGCAGTGATCCATTCTACCAATATGGATTGAAGGTTTCTTGCTACTGAAGATATTGAGTGACGTACCATGTGCTCAATATCAACCGCGCAATTAATGCACCTCATGGCAAAAAATCAAACACAATTATTATTTTGCAGAAATCAAACTCAAAAATCTTCTTTTGGCATTTGGCAAATGGCAATATAGCAGACATTGGCATTTCTGTCAGTCAATTGTCAACCTCCAGTGATAGCAATGGAGGGAGTAGAAGAGTGTATACAATACAACTTATTATTATTGTTAATTTATTATAACTACTCACTGCGGAGTTCAGATGAAAATAAAAATTCTAGTTATGTTAAAATAAATGGAATACATGTCTTTTCAGAGGACTAAACCCTTGTACAAATAAACGTATTCTAACCATTTCCGGGGCATATCTTGGCCACCTCCTTTAAGTAACTTACCACGATGTGTGAAAATATTCACACCAATCGAAAAGTATCATAGTTTTAGTAATTGCCCTACCTAATGGGTTAATCAAACTATTTCTGAGATGTTCAATGGGTTTTCATTTACTTAGGTCTCGAAATCATAGTAATCATGTCATTATGCATATTTGTATCAATTTCACTATTTACTACAAAAAATATGTACGAGCTAACTCGTACATTTTGCATGTCAGCAATTATTGCAATGCTTAGTGCAATTAAAGGCATCTTACGGGACAGTCGCGTTTTTCATTGACATTACATTGACATTGACACAGCCTGACTTGTAACTGAACCGTACATTTTTGGTCCTTCGAGCCGGATATCTGGACCTCGCGACCTTCGCGTGGATTGCAGTGACAGTTCTTTTTTCTTTCAATTCTTTTGAGGCTGGTAAAATGTACGAGTTAGCTCGTACAAATAAATAAATGCGAATGTTTCTAGGTTATTTTTTCTGTATATACATAATTATATGGTATTGGTGTGTATAAATAAATGAATGAAGTAAATAAATACGAGTAATTATACGAAAACTAGAACACCTTACTAAATTCCTACTACCACCCAATTCCACACACATTGACTTACCTCATTATATTCTGCATTATCATTCCCATCAGCAATTTCATTGTTCTCGTAATCCCTGCCATAATCGGGTTCATGGGTCTGGGAAATAAAACAACAAAAAATATTATACCGGACAGTGGCGATATCGCCCTGGTTTTTATGTGGGAAGTCATCATTTTCCTGTTTTTCCTATGCTACTTCGAAGACAGCAATAATGCACACATACGGCTTAAGTTTACTAAACCTATTTTAGCAAGTGCACTGTTATGTTTTATCTTTATCGTTTTTCATAAGTGGGAAAGAAACAAAAGACTTTGTAAGTTTCTATTAAGGAGGTTAATGCATACGAATATACAGACACTGCAGACATTAATAAAATACAGCCCAGCAATGATGAAGAGACGATTCTTTTATTTTGTCACCCAAAATGACTGGTTCAATCAACTGGAAGAACACTCAAAATAATAAATGAGCATAGTGGAACATAAGTTCATTTCTTACTATTTTCGCAATGAAAACATTTTAATACAACCTTATAATCGCGGTGTGGCTTTTGTTTCGTTTTCAGCACTTTGCTCTGAGCATAATCCGACAGAGCCTTGTAGATTGGCGGCAGGGACGTTCGCTCCTGGAAAATATTTTATAGACATAGCATTACTAAGGAATGATAAAAATGAGATTATTAAATGTAGCGTATAACAGCATAGAACAACTTTATTTTTCTTTGTTAAAGGGGTTTTTCTTTTTTTAAGAACTAAAGTGCTCCATTTTAATAACAACATAATCACTGAAGTTTTTAATTATTAACTCTGTAGTTTTGAGCCACCTGAAGTTCAGTTTGAATTCCAGTGTAATTTAGCTATGATATATATGTATTCTCTATGTTACAAATTAATCTTTGCTTCTAATAATTTCTTAGGGTTTCCAGGAAATATTGGTACAAGAGCACGAGTTTGCCAACGCTTATTGTAATTATTACATTCAAAGTGTTAGGTTATTTCAGTGACAGAGCTGGGCGATGTCCATATAATATCGAATCTATCCAATACAGGCATTTCTATGTAACTAGTTGACAGCCACCCTCGGAATATAAGGACAATTGCTGAAGGCTGAGGTATAGCTCGTTAATATGATCTGTTTGTAGCGAAGCATGTGCAATGACCAGTGACGGTGGTGTGGTGACACGTGGTCAGACCACATGCGACTGCCGCGATGACTCGCGTGAGGTCGTTACAGCGTGACCATTAAACAGGCGATTTGGTTGACACCTTTTTTCATTAGCAATTTAAAAATAAAATGTATCCAGTGAGATTGTTTCACTTCTTTTGGTTCGTAATGATACTCGTATTAAGTGGCCACTGTCGATGGACGGACTAACGGAGTAATGGTTATCAGAAACACCGTAGGTATTACCGATGCTTTAGATAACAGCTAAGAAAAAAAAATGAAAGAAAAGAGGAAAAGAAATGTAGGTGGTTAGAAGAATTCTAAAACCCATCAATTATTGTCCTTTATTTAGCAGCTTATATTGGGCAAATAAACACTTACATTTCTTGCTGTCTTATAATTTTGGTTCAATATTCAATTGCCCAATTTCTATTAATTCACTACTTACCTATATACACAATGTAAAATTTATTCCTCTCATATTCTGTTGATTGAATTGAAATGCCCATACTTCTCGCAAATAGCTAATTTAGTGGCCACGCGGTAGAGTGATTCCGTGATATTATTCTTTCTTCCATTCGCCCATAAGGCGTATGATTGATTATGGCGGTATTGTTGTAAGGCAGGTGTTGTTCTCTTTAAGCCCGATTAATTCTGCTTTCAATTTTCAGGATTATGTACATAATTGTTTTCTTACACCGCCCATGTTTACGCCGCTTGATGGAAGTTTTTGTTTAGTGTGGCATTTGGTTGAGATTCATGCTCACGTTTATTTTTAACACCAATCGAGTGATTATACGTAGAGTACATAGTAATTACTTAATATCTAAGTTATACAATTCGTGTTCCTGCAACTACAGGTAAATACGTGTTTTTACATTTTTTATTATTTTTCTTATTACATTTATTTTTATTTTTTAGATAGTAACAAGCATTATTAACATGTAATAATTAAATGTTATTCTGTCTATATATATTGGTTTAGTTAAAGCACGGAAGATATACTCGTAATAGTAACTACTTATTGGTTAAAGTAAGGATAGGATAAGATAGAATAGGGTAGGATACGATACGATGGGAAAGATTACGATATGATAAAATAGTATGTGATAGATTAGTTGGTAATACTTCCATTCCTCAAAATTCTTTGATTAATAAATACAATATGGAAAAGCGATGAATAAGATTAAGTAAATAAAAATAATAGAGTCTGATGAAGGTAATTGAATTCACGTAAAACATGGACTTATTTTTTAATAATTGACACAGAAATAACATGCCAGAGTTGTAGGAATCTACCACTTATGAATTCAGGAAGAAGAGACATTCGGTCCTTTTTGACCGACTTTCTTTATGTGGAGCAGAAATATTTACATAGCGAGCTCTAATGGCGAAATAATATTTGTCAAGTCAAAATAATACGCTTATGGAGCAAAGATTATTAACATCATCCCAGCATACTTTCACTACATTTTCTTCTGAAATAGTTATCTGACGAGAGTTTTGTCCCATCCCTGTACACTCAATTACCGACCATTGAGCGGCTTCAATAGATTCCATTGAATATGGATTACCGGGCCGATTCCAACCGGTTCCATTCACCTCATTAACGCTTTTGTTTAGATTGTGCTCGACTGAACAACGATTGGTTCGCTAGTGTGTTTTTATTGATTAATGAATTATGGAATAGGCGAACAATGTCTGCCTCTTGGGATTGCAGCATTACGTCAACGTGAACTATGGTTCTATTTAAAGTAGGTCATACGTGCTTGGAAGGTCAGAGATTCAGATACTCTAAACTTTTTTCTGTTAATATCGAGCGTATTGCAGATGAGATGACATGATGGTAAGTTTTGAAGGTCGCACACCATTCGTGTCACGCGTTACCAAAGGTTAAAAAGAAGTTGTATCTTAAGGACCAGGCAAACGAAATACGTTAAAAACATTCAATATTTGAGATGAAGTCGTTAAATTTTGTGTACTTATGAACTTATGGGAACTTAATATTAACCAATTTCCCCTCGTTTCTTTACCAGAAAAGATACCACTAACCTCATAATCACTGTATCTGTTATCCGTTGCTCCATTTCCCCTAACCTTGTTAACGACCTCCGCATATGGGATCCTTTCAGGGTAGCTATCGTCGTATGCAGGTAGGGGTATGGGAGCCACGCTGTACGTAAGTGGTCCATACTCGTTGTACCTAGAATATATAATGATTTTGTAAGAGCAAGTGAATTCAGTGCTTTCTTTTGGCCCGCATATTTGCCTTATTTGGGTGTATATGAATAGCAGATCATTTAAGTGGATATGTTCATCAATATCGCCCGCATTAACTTTATCTGCGAGTGGGGCATCTTCGTAAGCAAACAATGCTATGGGCTCGGTCAGTCTCTTATAGACGTTAGGTTAACTTTAATCCTGCTAATGCGGGGTAAAGATTCAGGAGTCAGGTGTCTTATGATTTGAGCGTTCAGCATAACTTATCTTCAGTAAGCAACAATAAATCTATTAAAGAAATTACTAATAATCTATCATAGTAATTAAAAAAATATCTATCTTTACCTAGTAATGAAGTTAGGTTTGAAAGCGACGTGGCTGATCTGAGATTGTTCCGCTATGGAGTTGTTGGGCGGGTTTGGGTTCATGTCGCTGTCAGCGATGGATTCTAGAAGGGGCCGAGTTGTTACCACCAGCGGTAGTCGAGGCGGTGGAAGACCATCGTTGGGGAAGAGCACCGGCCCTTGTCTGAGGAAAAAGAGAATTTATTTCATTAGCTCTGAAGTTTTGGACTGGGCGTGTTCTTGTCTTTGTGTGTTATCCATGGTATCCACGACACATGGTATCATGGGCGGATCGTGAATTTGTGGGGCCTTGGGCTGAAACAATTTAGGGGCCTACCAAATTACTCAACTAATAGCCATTTTATCAAAAAAATGTTTTCGATAGTGATGTAGATAGGTAGGTATATAGAAAAAATAGGACAATAAAATAATTTGAATTATTGGGTTGGCTATAGATCTAAGGTGCCTGATTATGATACTGGTGTGAGTTGACAGATGTAGTCAGGGTTTAGTATGAACGTTTAAAACTATTTTTAAATCCAGGAGACGCGTTTTGAATTAATTACGACAAAAATAAGTTCAACAAAATTTGCATATTACGGCAAAAGGAACAAAATTCTTGTCAATTTGGTCTACAGTTAGAGGGTACTTCGTCAAAAACGAGTGAAATGGAAGGTAGCACAAAACTCATTGCACTGTCAATGTTGTATTCAGACATTCCGTTAATCTTGTTATTATGTGAATGTGCTCTCTTTGTGTTTCTTTTGGATATTTTAAAATTTCCAGATGTAGGTCGTAATGGTTACAAAACCGACTTAGTCAACCCACGTGGTACTAGTCTGCCCTACGGCCTACGCCTAGAGTGAATGTAAACCCTGGAGGCGCGGAGGGAGAGCAGCCCCCGCCTCAAACATTTTGTCATATACCTATTAATAATCAGACCTAACAAGTGATTGTTGAGAAAAAAATATGTTGCGATATGTTATCGAGTTAGACGTGCAAGTCTATCTAATTGTTATTATAAAATATATGTTGATTTTGATTCTGATAAATTATTATTTGATTCGTTTTGAGGAGTGCAAAAGTTTAAACTTGGTTACATGGGTCTCACGTTTGCCCAATGCACATAGATACTCTTAGTGGAACTCTTCAGTTGCTACTACACTTCTAGAGTTTTGTTTGTAGAGATGTGGAAATTAATTACTATTAAAACAAATTAACAAGTAACAAAAAGTACCTACATATTAATTTGAACGATTGTTTTATTATTGTCAGGTTTATTTTTCTCGGGTGAAATAAATGCTACGGCAACTTTCCTGAATGCAGCCAAGCATTATTTATAAATTTAGATGATCATGTAGAAAATACAGAAAATGAAAATGATTTTGAATTGAGTCAATCAATCTTACAGAATAACCCAATGAAAAGGATATTTCGCGATTCTACCTGATTCGACCTATAGATTCAGTTTCCAATTCGTCAATCGAAGAAATTCCTGAGTCCGATGACGAATTTTGTTTAAAAATGAAAATAAAGTTAGAAGAACCAAAGAATACCCCTAACAAAAATACATCACTTGACTGTTGTGAAGCAAAAAATATTTCAATGCTTTATTTTTTAAAGATTTAATGATTCTTGGCATGAAAGATGTGACTGGTGGTATGCTTTAGCTAGTTGTGCTACTGTTCACAATCTTTCGATACCTTACAATGTCGCGAGAGAATATAATTTAACAGTTCATATTTGCAATTTTGCGATGACACACTGGTCAAAATAATAGTAATAACCATAAACACGGCTCGCAAAGACACAATAACTAAGTACAATGTTTTTGAGAAATATAAATGTTAAGTTGCAATAATATCTTCAATTTATCAAAAAAAGAAATCGTTTCAAAAAATTCTGAGCAAACTGTTGATGACCCCTGAATACCTGTGATTAATGTAACCGCCTGGCGGGATATTGGCATTATATAAGAACTTTATTTTAACAACTTATGTAACCTCATGAATTTCAGGTACCACCACAAATATCGTTAAGAAATGGTGTTCAAACACCCCTGGCAAAGTTTTAGAATAAAATATCATTTAACTTAGCAAATATTGCAAATAACGTAATACCCGCCACGCGGGCAGCAGGCATCTGATCTTTAGGAACCCGCCAGGCGGGTAACCGGCATTGATAGTGTTAAGTTAAATGTATAAATTATAAACCAAACTTTCTGCATTTTTCTGCTGCAAATTCCTTTATTTGCTCATCACATTGTAAGTCCTTCGTTAAATCACAATTTATTGAATAATTTAATTCGACATTGTTGTCCTATATTTGTTTTCTACATGTACACGCACATATACGCTATTATATGCAAGTGAGTTGATTGATCTCAGAGTTGCCAACCTTATGATAAGATTTTTTCTTTTTTTTCTTTTAATTTTAAACATATTTTTAATTCAAAATATCGCCTATTGTTTTTAGTGGGGGCTGGGGGCCCTTTGTATCCACGGGGCCCTGGGCTGCAGCCCAAAAAGCCCTTAGGTAGATCCGGCCCTGCATGGTATTCTAGAGTGCAACAGAGAGTAAATTCACAATTTATATCACGAGTCCTAAATAACCTCGCCAAATTAGCAGCGGGATCTTCCAGACTCAAAAGCTTTGTAAACTTCCAACACCTTGTCCACTTCCAGACCAATTAAGATCTAGTTCCAATACTTCCAATAGCAAACCAACACAAGGGAACTGTTGCTAGTTTCACTATTAATGCTAACGACCAACAATAGTTCCCAGCTTAATGGACGAAGCTGTACATTTGTTTGAATGTAATCGATTCAAACTTAGTCGATTGATTGGTGTTTTGCTTAATGGGAATGCCCTTAGGACTTCGGTCTGAGCTACAAATGGATATTGCTTTTGAATGCTCATGCTGTGTACATTTATTGTTATTGGATATTAATATATACCAAAATTGTTATAAAATGTTGCATTAATTAGACGATAGTGGTTGTTTTGTGATAACGATTTCTTTTGGCAATTAGTTTTATAACATCAGCCTTTGTATTTCCCCTGATTGGTAAAAAATATTTTGACTGGAAAAATTACTTTCTCACATAGCTTAATTTCACGTTTTAGTCTAGTTATTATCCTCAAGTAAACTTAAATATAATGCCCCAAACCTGGTCATGACATAAATCTAGGCAATAAATTCTTTAAAGTTTCCAATAATTACAGCAAGTAACGTGATTTAATTACCACTTTAATTCTCGGAACAATTCGACGACATCCTTGTTCTCACATTTGTTATCTACAAATAAAATAAATAATGCGATAATTGCTGTATATCTAATTTGTTAAGCTGCGTATCCACTTGAGCAGCCTCTTGACGAGCTGCCTCATCGTCTCCAGTTGAGCCACATAAAAGAGCATCGCATCGAGGCAACGTTACAAGCCTCGACCCGAGCCACAGTTCTCTCATTTTCGTACAACAGTCTCCACTGCACACGAGGCTCTCACTGAGGGGCCTTTGAGCACGGACGTTTACCAACATGGTTTGGCTCACTTCGCGGCCGCATCATTTGGTTCAAGTCGCGGCAAGCCTTGACTCGCGGCACAGTCTCCACTTGCTCTGCCGCGGGTTGAGGCAGCTGCTTGGCCCGCGGCTGCCTCAAATGGATACGCGGCTTAATATACACAAATATTTTATCCGGATCACATCCGTGATTGTTCACGTGATATTGTACACTGTTAAAGAGTGTGCATTATTGCTTTTCGGTGTTATGCTACATAGGGAACCATAGAATGGGGCAATTATTTATTGATCTGGCTTCCAGAATAGACCAGACATCTGAGATCTCTTGGCAGTTTATGGGGAAACCAGATTTAAGGACTGTCCCACTCTACAGCTGAAATATTGCAAGGTCACAAGTTCAACATTGGGCCAAACGGTTTTATAGAATGTGAGAAACGTGAGAAACTTACTTCGTAGGTTCCGGCTTATTTAGTAGCTTAAGATACTGCTTGATGCGGTACGAATGGTGGTTGAAGTTCCTGGGAGGGAGGAGGCTGGACGGCGTGGCTACTTCTTCTGTCCAGGCTCCAGACAGAAAGAGAAGACAGGAGAAGAACAATGGCGTTGACGTCATTACTGGCTGGAACAATGGTTTAAATTAGATTATTTTAGTCTGTAGGGTGTAAGTCTTTGAAGATTTTTGACCATTAAAGGTGGCATGAGTGTAATCGTGACTGTGTTTATTGGCTTCAAAGCATTAATGATCCTCTCAAGGTACGGGACTCTTCTCTTTACTAAAGAGGCCTAGTGCATACTCCATCAGCTTTTACCATTATTTACCCAATACAGGAGGCACGAGACTCTTCTCTTAAATAAGGAGGCATATTCCACCAATTCACTCCAGTGAGGATTGGTAAAGGTATTAGTGGAATGTCAACCCAATTGTCAGAAGTTTTTATCCCGAAAGCCTTAACATGGCTTAACGAACGCTACATGAAAAAACCAAATGCAAATGAAACGATCGACAAATTATCGATCTTATCATATAGCAATTAATAATATTCAAAAAAATATTAGGATTAAAAATTTCAAGTAAGTAGCTAGGTTATCTACTGTACGACAACACAAATATTGCCTTAAAAATATTATCTTATGAATATAATCAATTCTTAATGAGATTCTCGTATTGTTATGATTTGTAAAATAATATAAGGTGTATAATACATATAAAATTCTCACAGAAACACGTTAGCAATAAACTTTATAACACTTCTCACGGAGATTCGTAATCACCGGGTGTACTTAAATTTGTACTAAGTACGTAATTAAGGAGGATTTCACATTGAACAACATCTTAAGGGCTCCTTCACGATAGCAAATTGTGTTGTTAAATTCAATAAGCGTTGATTGTTAACAAAACAACGTTATTCCTGTAGAGCTTCACTTTGAATTATTCATAATTATTGTGTGAATTAAAAGATTAATTTGATTTTTATTTAGCTTAATAAAAAATATTTTATTTTAATTACACACGTAATTAAATAGAGGCTGAAACTTTTTTTTGGAATTCATTCTGTGAATTCATCACGTGGACACCAGTGGATAGATTAATTCCTAATTTTCTAGTAGTAGCGTAGTACCTATAGTACGGTTGATTTGCAGCCGATACAAATATAAACAAACCATTAAAATCGTTTTCTAGGGTTTTCACCAACTGACATGCATTTGTACTCCAAATACATTGAAGTATAATGTCATAGAACAGACATCTCGAACAAAATGTGTGTCCCGCCGGGAGGTTCTATTTTCAAAATTGAGCCCCTGTTCTCCTTTCAAAATCAAGCGAATCCATTGAAAATTGAAGCCAATCGGCGCCAATTCATTGGGACATACATTGTGTTCGCGGTGTCGGTTCTATATGCAAGTAATAATACTTCAATGACCAAATACGTTTTATTTAGACAAACTACTACTCATTAAGGCAAAATAGTACATTATGTTAAAGGTTTCAAATCGCTTCTTGGAAATAAGGTTGTCTCTGGTTGTTTGTCTAAATAAAATGCATTTGGTGTACAAATTCATGTCAGTTGGTGAAAAACCCTAGAAGAAGATTTTAATGTCGGTACCTCACTACATTTGTTTAAATCTTTATTCCAAGCGTGGATTGAACCTGGAACCCCTTTGATACACACTACACACATCACAAAAATGTAAGTAAAATAAATGGCTATTTTTATAATGAAATTGCAGATTCAAAAGATATGCGAAATTTACAGCCCTTCTAACAGAGGATATCACTTTTTAAATCACCGAATAAACAAACCGACAAACAATACACGTGCAAAAAAATAAATTCCTATCTGCCCAATCAATGGCTGGAAATAAAAAACCTAAAGCTACCGGTATGGCATTTGTTATCTTGATTGCATCATTGTCTTCGGTGCGAACGCGGCTGTCACAGATAGCGGCCATATTGCGCGTTGTCATGGCAACGTATTGTTTCCCGCGCTCGCGTGTTCAAATAGGGATTTGCATACTTCCAAGTCGGCGCGTATTTTCTATGTAACGCCTTGAACACACTGGCGCGGTTTTTTTCACAGTTTTTCTAGTTTTTTTTTGTTTATGAATTAATGGATTTCATAAAAATATATTGTTAGCAAAATTGAAGTGTTTTTGAACATTTTTGGTGTGAAGCATGTCAAACACTTAATTTCTCGGGGAATGGCATTATGTTAATGGTGTTATGTTTTCCGCACACACACATTATTATACAATTTTTTATACTTTGATTCGGGTTTATAGGGTTCTTAAGTAAAATCTGAACCCTTGTAGTTTTGTCATGTCCGTCCATCTGTTCGCAGCATAGCGCAGATACCCTTAGTGCTAGGAAGCTGTATTTAAGCATATCTATTAAATTTTCAAAATTCTTCCAGAATTTTTTTTAAATATTGTTTTTCAGAGTACCTCCTACAAATATCACAGTATAGTATGTATGGTATCACAGTAGTAGATTTTTTTTCGTCGCTCACCCAATAGTGTATCGTTGAAAAGGTCTCTATAAAATTATTATGGGGTCGGCTAAGACCAGTTTTCTATTTATGGGTCCGTTTGCGAAAAATATTTTGCAAAATGTCGCTTTAAAGCATTGAAGTATAATGTCTTAGAATAGACATCTCTAACAAAATGTGTCCCGCCGGGAGGTTCAATTTTCAAAATTGAGCCCCTGTTCCTTTCAAAATCGAACGAATCCATTGAAAATTGAAGCCGATCGGCGCCAATTCATTGGGACATACATTGTGTTCGCGGTGTCGGTTCTATATGCTAGTAACAATAATTTAATGCTTTAAAGAGCAAATTTTGGTTATACAGAAGTACACGGGGGCCCGTGTGGCCCCAAGTGGCATGTGAAAAAATTCACAGCAATATAATTATATAGAATATACAATGATGAATTTAATGGAAAACTATCACGACTATGTTAGCACAAGTAAGTTTTTTTAATCTCTACGCAATTAGTGGACACAAGACTTATTCTCCATAACTATAGATACAAGGACTGGTTCCCACAAGAATTTACCACAAGGGTCGAAAGTTTTTAAGTAACCGATATCTTATAACCAGGTGTAATGACATGCTTTGTAAACGTTCATAAAGTTTTTGTTAATTAATTACTTTTTAACCGACTTCAAAAAAAGGAGGAGGTTCTCAATTCGACTGTATTTTTTTTTATGTTTGTTACCTCAGAACTTTGGACTGGGCGAACCGATTTTGATGATTGTTTTTTTAATCGAAAGCTGGTGGCTGTCATGTGGTCCCACATAAATTTTATTGAGATCTGACAATGGCATCCATGAGAAAACCACATAAGTCGTAAATTTGTGCGCGACAAATTGACGAATAACTCAATATCACGCCAACCGATTTCGATGATTCTTTTTTTAATCGAAAGCAGGTGCTTGTCATGTGGTCCCACATAAATTTGAACGAGATCTGAAAAGTACTTTTTGAGACTTTGAAGTCTGTTATTTTTTGTTAGTAAAATGTAGATTATTGTTCATGAAGTTCATAGCTCGAACTCCTGTTAACATTTTTACAGAGGAGATAAAGTAGGTAGGTTATTTAGCTCTTTAATTGAAATTGAATTGATTTGATAGAAAATTTTATTTAATTTACTGAAATTAATAATACGGTAAGTACCAATCTTTTATAATTAGTTTATATTCTACAATGTGTAATATGTGTAATATATAGGTGTATTAAAAACTCACCTTTTAATTGTATTGTAATGTAAACACAAAATAAAACAAAACGATATCACTCCATCACATAACTTAAAAATCACAAACACAGGAAACAAACAAATATCTATAGCACTTCCAATTCAAATAAAAAAAATCGAAAATTGATTATATTCCCATATAAAAGACTTGTATTGAATTAAAGTAAGTATATAAAATAAAATGGTTTCAAATTAAATTTTCTTGTAATGCAGTTGAAAAGCCCGCGTGCAAAATTCAAAATGGCCGCTTTATGGCGCGAAAGTCGGTAGCAAAGTGACAGACCCCTTGAAGCAACGTAGTTTTATCAGGAGACGCAATAGCGTCTCAACAAGTACACTACACAATACACTCTCAAAATAATGTCACTTGACGCTATAGTCTCTTTTCTCGAAACCTAGTGTGACGTCACGAAACAAGCCGTCACGAAATTTTTAACTCCATATTTTTAATTATTAGCGAAACGTCGACACTTTGTACTTTCACACATCAAAATGATTATTGATTGTGTACATATAACACTAAAAATTATTTCGATCTTTCAATTATTTAATACTTTACAAGAATAAAAAATTTGGCCCGGTCCCTTTTTGGAATCTGAACAGCCTAAATCGCTAATTTCGGATGAATTTTTACTAGAAGGTTGGTATTGAATTTTCTTTTTTTTTTCTTCGTACATGGCATTGGCGCATTATATTTTTCGATATTAATGGCTGTGACCACAGACACATGCTTAGTAAGTAGATAGCGTATACAGACTTATACATTGAGTGCTTGCTTCAAGGATATAATAGTCTAACTGGATCACAATCTTCGAAGATACCTGAAGATGGATGACGACACAATTGACCATTTTTCTATTGTGTTCATGTATAGTCCCAGGATAATTATATTATTCGATGGTGTTCAAATATTTTTATAAGTGCAGTGTACGTAAAAAAATAAATGTACCTTAATAAATAATTTTCATTTTAATCATAATATAAAAACATCAGTTTTTATGACAAAGATAATTTTGAAGAAATTATTAAAAATACTAGCTGACCGGGCAAACGTTGTACTGCCTCATAAATTATATATAGATATAGGGACACCTTAATAACAATCCTTGGGTTAAAAATTATGTAATTGTTTACATTTAGAACTTTAAATTACATCCCTTACTTTCACCCTAAAGGGAATGATTGTCCAAATAAACTTGTCACGGTACTTTTGTTTTTATAGATTTGGTAAATGATTAATTTAATTATCAATCGTCGAAAGTAGAAAATAATTAAAGTACTAAATCGATATAAAAATAGGGGTTGGTGGTAGAAGGGTGAAAATTTAAAATTGTGTGTATTTTATAATGCCAAATCCTAAGAAAATTCAAATAAAATTTTTTGTCCAAAAAATAAAAAAAAAATTGGGGTGAACCATCCTTATCACTTCGGAGTATGAAAAATAGTTTACGTCCTATTCTCAGATAAACACACAAAATTTCATAAGAATCGGTCAAGCCCTTTCGGAGGAATTTTGTTACTAACACTGTGACATAAGTATTTATATGCATATAAAAATCAATTGCTGTTCGTTTGTCTCACTTAAACTCGAGATTGGCTGGACTGATTTGGCTAATTATGATCTTGAAATATTTGTGGAACTTCAGGGAAAGTTTAAACGGTGAGAAACATAAATAATAAATAACGGAAAATACTAAAAACGACAATTTAATTTTCTAATACAAAATTTTCCTAGCTGTAAAACCTTTGATGTCTTTTTAGAAATATTCAGTCATTTGACAGAATATGAGAGAGAGAGGTAGAGGGAGAGGGAGTTTAAACCTTTCCTGCACCCTAATTCACGTAATTTAAGAAGTTCGATTGCAGTGCAGTTGCAGTGACGTTCCGATCAAAATAACACTTTCGGTATTCTCTTAGCTTTCGCGAGCGCTGTCAAACATGCTCGCGTCACGCGAGCGCTAGTCAAACACGCTCACGTCACAAATAGGTATTCTGTTAATGCTCGTCAAGATAGCGTGTTTCCGATCGCAGTTTGAGGGTATTCTCATAAACTTTTAACGTTGAAATAACATCTCGGTACGAGTTTTTAAGCAGTTTTGTTGACGCTTTCTTTAAGTTAGAAGTGACTCATTGCTTACTTTTGTCAATTAGACGTAGAAGTCAGTGAAAGTAAAATTATATTTCGTAAGTAAATTATAATTTAATTATTTAATAGACGTTTATCATTTTTAATTATTAATTACCGTGTTTTTGAATACAATACCTCTAACCTAATTAATTTAATTTTTTTACAAAAAGTTTCACAAAAATCATTATTGGGATAATAAATAAATATTCTTCAACGTTTTTTAATGGAAACATAATAAATTGTATTTGATTAATCAAAATAAGTTTATTTGTTCTCTCATATGACAACACTAACAGAGAGTACTAAATAGCCGAAGAAAAGTTTGGCAGGCGCGCACGGCGCAGGATGCGTGCAGGAGAAGTGAAGTTCACGCGCAGTTTGCGTGCAGTCGACGCGCAGTTCAAAAATTACGAGAATACGGTTTAGACACTAAACGTCAACCAACGTCAACTTGATTGCCGCGTCACTGCAACTTGATTGCAGCGTCACTGCAACTCAATCGATGCGTCTTAAAATTACGTGAATTAGGCTGCTGAAGTTCCACCAATATTTCAAGATCAAAATTAGCTAAATTGGTCCAGCCATTCTCGAGTTTTAGCGAGACAAACGAATAGCAATTGGGATTATGGTCAAGCATTAACTTATTGTAAGTAAAAAAATATTTATATATATATAGATTAGATTTTCACTGAATTGTAACGTCACGTCTTTAGACCAGGTAGGTACCTTACCTACCTCTTCGAAGTCAGTAATCCAGGATTCCAGGTAATTATATATTCATGACTTCACGTAGTGATTAAGTACTCTGTGAGTTCTGTGACTTCATGTCCACTTCTTCGACGCGGTAATGTTGGTAGCATTGAAATAGGAGTTAAAAATTAAAATGTTTGTGATTTTAACACGTAGTGATTAAGTACTCTGTGATTTTAACAGTGATGATTATAAAAGTACAAATATGAAAACCAACAGTTAAAAACAAACAGCGCAAGCAAATCTACTAAATAGGTACGTACCACTTTTTTCAAAAATTACAATATTAGTTATGTATTAGTGTTAATTATTATTGTCAGTCCTACCTGATAACCTCTTCATAATTTTGTTATGTATACATAAAGCATACTCCACTACGCTTTGTTGAAGTCTTACGCCCAAAATTAATAACGTTTCTACAATCTATCAATTAATGGCCAACATTTCGGCAGTTTCCAGTTTCCACTGACATAGCTATTTTTTGATAACTAGTTGGTATGAACTCGCTCCAAATAAGCTCAGAAGTTCTCAAGAAAAATGGTATCCAATTTTTTATCGGCCTGTCTCTCAGGATAGACACAAGGCTATCATAGGTTCATTAAAATACCTTATGTTTTCAGTTTCAACAGTCTAACAGTCAGAAAGAAAACACACTAGTGCAAATTCAATCAGTGGCGAATTATAAAAGTGGTTTCGAGCGTGCATACGATGGCAACTGGAGGTTCGACCCCAGCTACAAAATTAAAACCCTTGATGACATCTGTTCTGGGCTCTCTCTTTATTTGAGACAGAAAGTAATGAATTTGACTCTGATGAAATAAGTCAGGTTTTTAATTTGATTCTCTATTTTATTTAAACTTGTCAATACTATTCATCAACAGTAATTATGTATATAAATAAGATTATAGTCATTACTCTTTGAGTCCGTACATACAGTACCATATTCAACAGTGATGCTTTTTACTGATAATAAAACTATCTACTGCTCTATGTTTTCATAATTGTAGATTAAAAAATTGTATAATTTTAGGTAAAGGAGGATTAAGCAGATAATTCTGCTTGTTTTAATCAGCCAGATATAAACATTTGGTAAGTAAAAACAAGATATATCATTATAATTATTTAAAGTAACAATTTACACCTTTCTTGGCTGGCAATGATGGTTTTGGTACTACTGAACACTTACCACCAGGTACAATAAATATAATATATATATACTTTATGCAAAAAAATTAGTTTAGTTATTAACTATGTTTAATAAGAGAAGCAAGCAACGTAGAGTAGTAGAGAGTAGTAGAGTAGGAATAAATAACCAAGTTTAAATTTTTTAAATTATTTATTTATTACACATTCCTTAGAAGCCATGACATTTATACTTGTTTCAGAGACTCTAGTACCTGAAAAAAAAAGAAAATCTAAAACAAGACAAGGTATGGATCTACATACAGACTGCTTATTTACAAAATTTGATTATTCACTGAATGATATCAATCAAATTAAAACTCATTTTGTTTCACAGGGTTCTAAGAATTATGCAAAAAGCATAGCAGACATAGAAATATAGTGCAGAAAAAAGACGAGGATTTTAGGATGAATTATTAAAAAAAGATAGTTATTTTATAAGAGTAAAATAATTAAAGTTTATTTTTGTTGCAGCTATGCTTGTTTTTTTAACTGAAATGTCTATGATTAAAAGCTCGCAGGAGGGCATTGCTTCCCAGTCTTCCTCTTCGAACTTTGTTAACATGCAAGTCATGCAAAGCTTCATTATGAATAATGATCATTTTCCAAAAATATAAAGTACTGACTAATAGTTTCATATGTTACTAGGTTATAACAAAAAGAACTTGCTAAAATAAATCTATTCTTCTATATCTATATACATATATAAAACAAAGTCGTGTTAGTTACATAAAATTCAAGAACGGCTGAACAGATTTTGATGACATTTGATTTGTTAGATTTGACTCGGCTCGGAATAGCAGAATAACAAGAATATCGAAAAAACACTAATAAGGTTGGAAAATTAAACTTATGCTTAAACAACAGTTATTGCATGAAGTATTAAGTTGTAACGACATAATATTATTATAGTTTAAGATGGCATTTCAACAATTAAACATTAACATTTCATGTGAGTATTGATTTATTATTGTTATTATTTGCAGCACCAAGGGTCCTGGGTTCGATTCCCAGCGAGGCGGAAATTTGAATGATGAGTTTGAATTTCTGTTCTCGGTCTGGGTGTAAATGTCCTTGTCTCTGTGTTTTGTCCATGGCACCCACGACACAGGGAATCCTAGTGTGGGGCTATGAGTGTGAAGCGTTATTTATTTATTTATTATTTATTTATTTATTATTATGTGTTAATTGTTTTTTTATGTTTTCAGGTTCTGGCTGTGGGATGTGTTGTTGAAAGCGACTGATGTATTGTATAGCTGCTGAACTATCCTAGTTGCAAGATAAATAGGTAGCTCGTGGGTTCAGAACCATCCTAGTAAATAGTTCCTGGAATCCAAAGTTTGTGTTTGAACAAAACTTTTTCACCAACGTGTAATGATGTAAGTATATTTGTATGTTTATATTGTAATAAAATTTCGAATATGACTTCTGCCTTTCATTTATTTCCTTTAATTTGTTCATATCACAAAGTCTAGGCTTTAAGCTTTCTTTTACTATAGAAACAACAGTATGCAGCTTTCTAGACATACCTACTTAGTTCAACAGGGGAATACTAACTTTGCTTTGGTGTATTTCTATATGACAATAATGCTAAATACATATCAGACTTACACTTAATTAACATATTTTTAGGCCTACTACTATTAAACTATTCGATGTACTTAAATATGGACTTGAGGTTATGTGTTCTACGTCCCATTCTTTAGTAAATAAATCAAATTCTCTGCTTTTAAAGGGACCATTATCTGAAATTAAAATAAGACAGACTCCATGACGTGCTAGGATAGATTTTAACTGTATTATGACTTGATTAGCCGATTCGTTTATAATGGCACTACAGGCGTCTCATAAATGTATTCCATTCCACTATAAGGTGGCGGCAGATGTGACAAGTTGTTCGTGTACATTGGTCACGAGCAAACAAAGACTGAGGTTTTTACCTGTTTTTGAATGAATAGCAAGAAAAAAAATTGTTATTGTTCGAAATCTGACTTGGAAATACTGAAGTATACTTATTTATTTTATATCAGTAACAAGGAACTTAGGACATAATGAGAAATCGAATGAAATAAAATATTTGAAATAAAGAATTTAAATTGCGATATCGTTTGGATAAAAACACAGCGGCCGATTATTAATATTAAAATTATCACAATTAATAACTTAAACATAATTCAGCAACGTAATTCTCTGTACCTTCAAAAATAATATTTTTTGTTAATAAAACTTGTATTGCTTAAACGATACTTAAGTGAATTTGTTTGTGGGTTTGACATTGGGTTTGACGTGAAGTTTCAGTTGGGTGTTGGGTGTTTGACGTGAAGTTTCAGAAGTTTTACTTTGACGTTTTTAAACTGTATTGTTGACATTTGACTGATGAACAGACGTTATTATACCCCATTTACACGCGCGCGCGAGCTACGAGACAATCCGCGAGACGCGCGCGTGTGAACAGGGCGCTCGCGGACCAGACCGCGGCAAGTCTCGCGCTCGCAGGGCTCGCGTCGGGAGCGGTTTTCTAGGCGCGCGCCTAAGGGGCTCGCGCGGTGTTCACACGCGCGTAGGGGGCGTGGCTTACGGACGCGCCACGAGACGGTCCGCGACACGCGCGTGTAAATGAGCGGTTAGAATATACCATACCCTTACATTAAGTTTCAATTAAACAAGATGTTACTACATATTTACTATCGAAAAAACAAATAAAATTAGTCAAAACGATAAAATAAACTGTTAATATCAATGAATTATATGTTCTATTAGAAACGCTCATCAGTAGGGTTCGAACGATACTTTCGACACTAAGTAGGTATCGATACTTTGTTCGCGATACTCGATACTAGACATGGGCGGTAAAAACTATAAATAGTTTCAATAACCCTTTATTTGCATAATACCACAAATACGGTATGAGGTGCTACAAAAACTGTTTATTGAGAGAAACCATTTATTCGTGAATACGAGGTATTGCGCGGTAAGTGTGGTATAAACTATAACCAGTTTCAATATTTCAATAAACCTTTACTGGTATAATACCACAAATATTTCATTTAATCAGTTATTTCGTATACCGACATTACTTAGAATAAGCGTATACCAATGATACCATAAACCTGATATACCGAGTACACATTTCAATAAATGGTTATTAAAATAAACAGTTTTAAAACCCTTTATCCTTAATACCGACTTTACCGAGAATACCGATAATACCAGATAAACCGAGTAAACGTTTCAATAAATAGTTATTAAAATAAACAGTTTTGAAACCCTTTATCTTTAATACCGACTTTACCGAGAATACCGATGATACCAGATAAACCGAGTAAACGTTTCAATAAATAGTTATTAAAATAAATAGTTTTAAAACCCTTTATCGGCGGCAATACCAATACATAGTTATGGTATTACGAAAACGCGTACCGACCCATGTCTACTCGATACTCTTACCTGGTACTCACTCGCAAGTACTTATATGAAACCTCGGTATCGAGTACTTTTATAATACTGAGTATTTTTCAGTGTTGTCAATGCAACTTTTTGTACATTACTGTGGGCTATTTGGGCTACTGCCAATATATTTAGTATCGGTTCAGCGGTCGGACTAAAAAAAAAAGGTCATCGGACCGTTGTTTCTCAACAATAATATATAAAATTCACTGCTGATGACCTTTTTTTTAGCTCTAATGTAATCCTCCTGAGTACTCATGAGTACTCGATACTGAGTAGTATCGATACTTCAGGGCCGATACTTTTTGGGTATCGATACCAGAGGCCGATACTTCGAACCCTACTCATCAGCAGTGTTCTCGAACCTACCGATTTTTCGATATTTCTACCGATATGGGCTCTGTTTTACCGAAATACCGAAATGCAATGATTTTTCTACGATTTTAGAGGATACGTGGAAATTCTCCCGATTTTTCTACCAATTTTACATAATTTCTAAGTTAGCAACGCTTTTCATTTATGTTTTACGTTAAGAGGAATGAGGAATCCCTCAACCATAGATTTAAAACCCATAGATTATCCCATACATTTGACAGAGCCAGATTGCCAGTTACAAAATCTACGTGAGAGACAGACAAAAATATTATTTTTTGTCCCCGTCACTGTGGCCGATTATATTGTACATATATATTGTTTATCACAAGTGCAAACAATGTGTAAGTTGTGACAAACAATGAAAAGTGAGTTGGCTATTTGGATATTTAATGTTGTTTCAGTTTGTTTTTTAAGCAGAAAATGGTAGTAAGTTTAACGTCCCAACTCAGAATCGCTAACGGTTACTTTAATCGCTCTTTAGTCTTTACTAAGGTCGTACCATCGTACTTAAACTTATACATTTACGCCCCAACTCTGAGTCACTAACGGTTACTCAAATCGCTCTTTAGTACAGAATTTGATATTTTTTCTGTACAGTGTGCTGTATGTGTTTATCTAGCCTGTAAAAGTGTTGTGTAATTTTACCGATAGTTTAAATAGCTTTTAATCTTTTTCTGTTTGTTAATTAGGGGTATTTGATGTACAAAAATTAGGCTGTTAGTTTATTTTCTGATAATAAAACGAATTTGATTAAATATTGTATATTTTTTTGACATCTACCGATTTTGGGTACAAATCTACCGATATTTGTGGGCAAGTCTACCGATTTTGGACTTTGTCGTTCGAGAACACTGCTCATCAGTAGAAGCAAAACGGCCAGGGCACGAAACGAACGCGGCAGAGTGGGGGTAGGCTATGGTCATAGATTAGGGATACAGACATGCAACTGCCTCATTACAGATTATGTTGCTTATTATCTTTTTGCCCTCACGAGTTAAAAGCCCAATGCATAAGTAACGGGCTTTTTCCCGTACGGGACGAAAAAAACATCATCGGCAACGTACGGGCCACGTTCCGTACGGGATCGCTGCGTATGCACTATCGTATACGTTTTGATGTTATGTTAAGTGTGATGTTATGTATGATGTATGTTATGTGCAGTTATCGAAACGATGAGGGTGCGAACACAGAAGCATACGGATTAACGTTTTAATTGTAATCAAATGTACCTAACGACATAAAAACGCAATAAGATTTAATCCGTCTGTAATACCTACAATAGTTCCGCTATGGAACATCTGTACATTTTTAATCTATGATTCATGACGATTATACGAGTCGTACGATTTTATAATTTTATTCGTAGCGATTCTCTCTTTCGCAGGCATAGACGGATTGTTGTCGTGCAAACGAGACATACTAGCGTCAGGTTTGTTTACACATAACAATATGGCTGCCGACTATTTTGGATAAAATATTGGATTAAATCAAGTAATACCTTTTATTAAGCTTGTTTTGTTACGAACTACGAAGTTTTAATCATTTGTTGTTGCCTCGTCAGGTATTGTCAACGGACCGTACTAATGTTCAGAACGCTCAATCTATAATAGTAGAACATAATTTATAGATCGCTGGATAATATCTGTTTGAAACTTGATCTGAGTTGATCTTTTGAAGAGAGCCATCTAGTGGCAGTTTTAGTTTTAGTACTCGTTATCGAATTCATAGCTGATAATGAAAGGCCGCTCGCGTGTTCAGATTTTCAGAAACCCAATGACAGTAAGTTATCGAACATGTACCTAACATAAGTTTAACTTTATTGATTCAATAGCTGTTGATCATTTAACTGGAGACTTCAGAAACCGGCCATTAATGTTTTATGTTTGACTGTAGACTCTATAGGTAATTTTTCTGGTGGTAAAAATTATATTATTAAAAAAACGAAATGTGTGCTGGGAGTGCTGGGACCTCAGATGAAGGTTATTTCCTTCATCTGAGGCTGGGACACATAGTAAAAATGAAACTTCAGCGGAAAATGGAATTCAATAAAGTTTTTTTTTAATATTTCAATAAAAATATAAAAAAAACATTTAAGAAAATATTAAAAAAAAATTAGACAATTATTCGATTTAGGGTATTCAAACATTGAAGTATAATGACATAGAAATAACATCTCAAACAAAATGTTACAAAATGTATGTACCACCGCCGCGCCGCCGCGCCGGCTTGCCCTCCGTACTCTTTTCATACTAGAAGGCTCATTTGCACACTTGCCATAGAGTAACTTTGTTTATGACACTTGCCGAACCAAGACAAGCAGTCACCGACTCCAAATCTTTACAAGCTCTTACTCCAACTTTATTTAACGTGTAAAAGCGTTTGAACGATTTTCAAACGTAATTACCATTGATTCGTGTCAAAAATCCAACACCCTACATTGGTTACAAGCGTCGCGTCGGCAAGCTTAAGCAAGTCTAAAGTACATTAACACGCTTGCAGCTTGGCAAGTACGTAAACGAGGCTTATGATTTTTTCAATGAAAAATGGCGGAAACATTGCACAATAATGAAATAAATTGGTTGATGTTTTGTTTCCTTGCCAATGATAAGTAACACAAATGTTTTTTTTTTTCGTAGTTGACTGATTTTTACAGCTTCATATAACGTACTACAGCATTTTTGAAATGTTATTTTGTCACAATTTTGACATGGGGCCGCCATGAGCGCAGCCGAGTGACAGTACAGAATGGAATGAAGCCGGCCGGCTGCAACGCACACCTCCGAACCCGATGTTCGCGGTGTCTGTTCTATACGCTAGTTATTAATACTTCAATAAATAAATTAATAACGCTTCATACTTGTAGCCCCACACTAGGATTCCCTGTGTCGTGGGTGCTATGGACAACACACTAGACAAGGACATTCACACCCAGATCGAGAACAGAAATTCAAACTCATCATTCAAATTTTCACCTCGCTGGGAATCGAACCCAGGACCCTTGGTGCGTCGATCCGGCATGGTAACCATTGCGCCACATGGGTCGTCAATGTATTCAAATTGCATTTTTAATCTTAACTATTCAAAAATGGAAATTGATATTGGGAAGTTTAATAGTTGAAAAAATATTCAGTTATAAAATTTCATTTAAATTTGCGTATACGGAATACATAATTAATGACGCATATTAAAACTAAGAGCAATAGGCATTTATTTAAAAAAAAAATAAGTAAAAAAAAATTCACCACGTGTTTACCTTTTAAAAGTTCCACATACTTTGGTCAGTGACAAGGTTGCTTTTCAGAAGAATGATCATAGTTATCTCCTTGATTCTGCCTTGAAACATAATAATATCATTGCCTGCCACTACCAAAACACAAAGGTCTAAAGAAAACAATTATTTCTTGCCCCTCTCCATACGCCTAGGGCCTAGGGGATTGTCGACTACATAGTGTAAAAAATCCAAACATTACTATACAGTAGTCTCGTTACGGTACCACAGGAAGCGTTTAGTACCTACCTACTTTGTAACAACCCCCGGCTATTGTGATACTGCAAGCTGCATAAAATTTATTCAAACATCAAGGCGGTATCGATGATATTATACTTATCTAAATTGACGTCTTACTAATAATAAAAAAACAGTTGCATAATATCATCAGCGCCGCATCGTCTTCACACGCCGACTATCTTCGATCTTCATGCATCCGTCGATTATTTTCGAGTCGTGTGTCTTCAACGCCGCAATGGCTTCTTCGCTTGCCGTTCCGAAAATGTGTTCCACCCCGCCGCCGCGTCTGTCGCGGTCGCCATCGCCACATTCATTATAAGCAATATGAGCGATCAAACAACATATAATTCACTGGCGACCAACAACGCAGTGACGAGAACAACGCACGAGTCTGCAGGATCATACACTGGCGAATAGAGCGCGACAGAATAGGGTACTTTCGGTAGTCAATAATAAATTATGAAATATGATAAAAATTAAAATTTATGTAGAAATATACTTAAATATTCGGATTCTGAGTCATAAAAGCACATTATTGTTTTATTAAATTAAAATTAAAAATCGTAATTTTCAATCTGTATATCACGTGACCTAAAACACGAGCCGCCATGGTGTGACGTCATAAAGGCAGTAAAGGCAAGAAACTGTCAATGTCAGTACTGTCAGTGCAGTCTAAACCATGTCCTAAACACTAAATATATCAACTTTAACTTCAAGGAGTAATATTTAATTGTGTTTTTTCGTCAGTGCATTTCATTTGAACCTATTTATTTATTAAAATGCAAACCGGTTTTGTAAAAGCAGATAGTTCGAATCTGCCTAAAATTGACTCAATGATGGTTGCAGTTTTTTGCATGTAACCCAGACTTCTGTTCTGCCGAATTCCGGAATGTTAAAACATCTTTGTAAGTATTACTTGTTCTATTACACTGTTTTTCTATATATAAGTGCCAGGTATACCTAATTAGTAATAAAATATTGGAAATGTTAGGTTATGTTTTATTCCCTATGTTACCGTGCTGCCAAATTAAGACTTTGTTGTTTTTGTTCACAGATCTACGAGAATCGTACGGTGACGATGCTATTGGATACGTGCAGCTACGAAGGACCCCAAAATACATGTACTATGAAATGTTCAATATGTCCAGAAAGTGCGCTCCAAGCCATACTCTGTCAGACTTATTGTTGATGAGCAAGAAGATGATGTGTTACAGGTGACATGCCATAATTGCCCTGCATCGACTCGGGGATGTAAACATGTTGCTGTGTTTTTAATGTGGTGTCATCATCGTAGGGAAGAGCCCTCATGCACTTCAATACAATGTTATTAGAAAAAATCGACTCTAGCAAAGATTGGATCTTCAATAATTAAAATAATAACCACAAAGGACATGAGAAAAAAGAAGGTAAAAACTTATGAAGGCAAAAGTATTGATACAGTGATAAGTGCAGTGGAAGATTTTTTGTCAGAATAAAAAAAAAAGAAAAATTACTACATGTCATTAATTAAAACATGAAAATGGTTTTGTTTGCAAAAAAAAATAATATGCTCACATTACATTACCTAATGTGCAGTAAAAAAAGCAATGATTGTGATGAATTTTTGAAGACAAGATAAAAAGACAATTAAGTTGATATTAAAGAGATTGACTATGTCCAAAACTATGTGTCTGAACTGCTGCACAGCGTTATTTCTTTTTGGAAACAAAATATTTTCCTAATTTTATATGAAACTGTAAAAATATAATAAAAGAAATAGTTTAAATATGTAATTTTTTTATTTTACTCTTTGTAAGTGAAGTAATTCAAAATTACAATAAGCACTCATTTTTAACATTAAAACTACACTTATGAGCAAAAATATGAAATCATCCACGTGTCTTCCAAATTATTATCAGGGTATCATTTTGTAGCGCATTTATTAGTCTTTAAAATTATTTAGATTTCAGTAATCACCTCAATTGATTCTATACTGAAAATTCTATCAGATTTTTCTTCAAATATAACTGATTATTTTCGTTTAGCAGACCTTGTGATTCCAGAAGTCCTGATGTATTTGCTTTATATATATTTTGGCTTCCTTTCATATGAGGGGATGTTGCAATAGACACAAGATTTTATCGGGGAAAGAGATTGGTCTTTTAATTTGAATTTGATCTGGGTTGATTTATTTCTGTATTAAGCTGATATATTTGCTTGTACTAATTGGCTTTCCTGTGATAGTACTTGCACCTGGATTGACTTGTCAGTGGTCAGTGTTTGCACTTGGGTTGCCTTATCCAGTCTATTTTTCTCAGATTTAAGTACTGGTACATCTGGAAACAATCAATGCTCATAAATAATAAGTACTAACATTTTAAACATAAATTTTTGATTAAAAATAGTAATGCTCTAATATTATGTTAGTGTACTCAATAGCACTACCCTAAGGACCAACTATTAACTAACGCTAAAGACAAACATTAGGAGTAACCGTTGGTTCCCTCTTCAGTACACTTAGAACGTAATTCCTGATTTAGACGATGTTGCTGTTGGTTCAATGTAGTCTTCAGATAGCTTGCTGTTTTCAGTCCCTTGAACAAAATCTAGCCTAAGTGTGTTTGTAAGAGTTGACTGGCTAGCTAGTACTTGGGGACAACCTGCATTTTTTCTCAGTATGAAAACAAAATCTGGATGGGGTGGTGTTTACTTTCATTTTAACATGTTTTACAGATCCCATTATTTTGTATTCCATATAATTCTCCATATCTTGTTCCAACTGAAATAATATGCATTAATTACTAATTTGTCGACGACTTTCATAGTATTGTAATTGTATGATAAGTTACCATCAACCAAGGGCGGATCCAGCTTTGGCGCCAGGGGGGGGTCACATAGTCGTGGTCAAATCACAAGAAGTTATGAGAAATATAATTTAATTTTGATGATAATAGATACAAGTAATAAATATGTATTATGTAAGTACTGTACATAAAAAAATCTAACTATACTTAAATAAAAAAATAATTTTTCTTTTACGTCGTCACTTCACCCGAAACGCATTTTCGATGCGTTCGTTAGTCTAGTCAACAAGTTCAAAACCGTGTTAAATAGAAATAAAGCTCCTAAAAATATGTGCGATAGCTCATTCGATTCGGAATGACGTCTAGAAAAATGTTTTTTAAGGGCTTATTAGCACATAAAAGACATAGCGATTGTTATTAACAAAATAAGATTAAAAAAATTATATTTAGTTTTTAATTTATAACTTCAAAAATAATGATATTTAAGGAATTTTGGAAAAAGAACCTGGAAGAGGAAGAAATTTCCAATAAAAAAGTGTCAACTCCCGGAACTTTATATTTATTATTTACGAGTAACCGCCTTCGCTTTGCTCCGGTTGTCTTATTTTTTTACACCTTTCGTTACATTATTGGAGTTTTATTAAGGATCCCTAATTTTTTTTAAATATAATATAGCTATGTTACTCGGGAATATTATAGCTTTCCAACAGTGAAAGAATTTTTCAAATCGGTTCATTAGTTTCGGAGCCTATTCAATGCAAACAAAAAAAATCAAATCTTTCCTCTTTATATATAGTCCAGTGCCGATCAGTAGCGTAGCGTGGGGGGTGCCGGGGGGGCCCTGGCCCCGGGTGGCACATGAAGAGAGGGCGGCAAGCCACTCGATTTTTAAACAAAAACAAAATATGTATTAAAATTAATTATTTTATATTTTTTTAATCTAAACTGTGTTATGAAAAAAACAAGAAAGGTGCATTTTTAATTAATAAAAAGATATTTTAAATAATATGGGGGCGACGAAGTTCATTGGGGGGACGGCAAATTTTCGGTCGGCCCTGGGCGGCAGGAGCCCACGCTACGCCACTGGTGCCGATACCTCTAAAAACGGTAAAAAGTGGAAGAAAATTATAGTAGAATGAAACCTATTGCAAAATGAAGAGAATATAACAAAAATAAAAGGAAAAATAAATTACGGGCGATCTGAGGTCGGGAAGTGGGGGGGAGGAGGGGTTTAAGGGTGAAAAATGGTTTATCTTGATTTCCGGAAAAACTACAAGTCCTATTGAAAAAAGTTAATGGGCAAAGTTGTAGGTAGTAAAAAGATTTACAACTTTTGTATTTACACTTTTTTACATAACCTCAAAATTTATGTGAAAAATTCAAAAACCACGTTTTTGGTTTTTTATTTTTATCTTTTACAAAAAAAAAATTTCACGAAATTTAATGAAAACTTACCGCTGTATGTTAACATACTGTAATTTTTTTGATTTAATAATATATTTTTTTTCACCTTATTTTGACCTTATATCGAAAATGCACCCTTATTTTCAGTCGAAAAATCTCACGTCAAAAAATCAGATTTTTTTAAAAATTCGGTGATCTTTTTGTTCGTTGGAATCTCTACTTTCTAATGGTATATAAAAAAACTATACACTTCTATGGTAAACGTTCTCAGAAAATTCAATGAAACGACAACTATTTTAGCAAAAAAAAAATTCGGATTCCATTGATTGCATATGAGATTGCAAAAAACATGCGAACACTCGGCTCGTACCCGACACGGTCTAGCTCGAGTCATCCTTAAAAGTTTAAATAATTGATCTATAAATTTTTCGCTTCGTGGAGCTCTTCTTATTTAGGTACTTAATAAAGTTATGCAAAAAAAATTAAAGTTTATTATTTTATTAATTCTAATTTTTTAAGCTAACAAAATAATAAAAAACGTTAATGAAAAAGATTTTTTTAGTAGTTTATTATTATTTCTGTTTTTGCATCTAATATAGGTTTAATACCTACTTACTTAACATCGGAAAAAAAAATTACGTGGGTATGTCTTAAAATAATTTTCAGTCTAGCCGAAAGAGGGAACAATTCGATTAGTCATGAAAGAGCAAAGCTTCGTAGTAGCCTTAGTAATTGATAGGTTAAAGCGAATTGTATGCTTATGATTAATTTACAGATATCTAAAACTAACAAAAAAATAAATTACTATAACTTAAAATAATAAAAAGAAATATGTTAACTAAAGTAAGTAATATTTAAAAAAAGTATATTTACAAGAGATAAATGTCATCCAAAATTCCCAAATTAGGCATTGTACCCAGAACGCTGGCAGCATTGCCCCGCTGTATTGCCAAACTAATTCTTTGAGCAAAATAGCTGCCAGCCTTCAGGTCTCCAGAAGTGCGGACCAGTCGTTTCGACATGTCTTTCATGAAACACTTCATGTCTTCCGACCACGTACCCAAAGTTTCCATTGCAAGCGCCGCAAACTCATAAATTATTTTATTCTTAAAAATCATCATTGAGCCTTTCCAATGAATTAACAGAAAAAATATTTTTTTTAATAATCTCATTGTTTTTCAACTTAATAATTTGTTATAAAAAAATAATATTAACCGCTATTCTTGCTAGATTTTTTTTCGAAAACTTCAAAAAATGACAAAAACAACCGTATATAACAAAGTATAGAAAAAAATATTTGCTAAAAAAATATTTTTAAAAATTATTTTTCAGAAAAAAAAAATTCTATACTTTGTTACATGTTTGTTTTTATAATGTTTTAAAGTTTTCGAAAAAAATGTAACGGTTAATATTATTTGTTAATAGCAAATTATTAAGTTAAAAACAATGAAATTATTTATAAAAAAAAAATATTTTTTCTGGTTATCTATTGAAAAGGGTCAATAATGATTTTAAAGAATAAAATAATTTCTGAACTAATTATTAAAACATTAAAAACATTAAAAAATAAAAAACATAAAAGAATCATTAAAAACATTAAAAAACGATTATAAACAATAATTTAAGAATTATTTAAGAATTTTTTTTTTCAAACAATCATTATTTCACCTATGCAATAAGATGGTAGCAATTAAAAAAAAATCCCCAAAATAGTCTATTTGTTTATAAACATTTTCTTAAAAAATGACGTAAATTTTTTTTTTCCAATGTTAATTAATACCTATATTAGACGCAAAAACAGCAATAATAATACATTACTACAAAAATATTTTTCGATATCGTTTTTTATAAATTTAATATTTTGTAGACAAATTTATAGACCAATTATTTAAACTTCTATGCCGTAATTTATAAAACAGAGATTGGAAAAAAATTAGTTAATTAACAACGGTGTAACTTTTTGAAAAATCGACATATTTTTTTTCCACCGAGGTTTTGTTTATTCAAGTGTTTAGATTACACCATAATTTATTCAAATTTTTAAGTAGTTATTTAATACTTTAACAAAAAATATTTTATGTGATATACCGGCTTTTTAGGCAGCACGCCTATGCCGTAACGACCTCGCGGAGCCCTATTTTCAGCGTTAATTTTTTTTTTATAAATAATAAAGATAAAGTTCCGGGAGTTGGGACATTTTTATTGGAAATTCCTTACTCTTCCAGGATCTTTTTCCTAAATTCCTTAAATATGATTATTTTTGAAGTTATGTATTAAAAACTAAATATCATTTTTTTAATCTTATTTTGTTAGTAACAATCGCAATTTTTTATGTGCTAATAAGCCGTTAAAAATATTTTTCTAGACGTCATTCCGAATCGAATGAGCTATCGCACATATTTTTAGGAGCTTTATTTCTATTTAACACTTTTGAACTTGTTGACTAGACTACGTTTCCGAATACTATGATTGTGTTATATTAAATTAATTAAATATTGAAAGTACTTAAATAAAATCTATATTGTGCCAAAAAATATATAAAAACATTATGTTTAACAATTTTAATTAGTGGTCCTGGACCCAGCCCAGGGGGGGGTCATGACCCCCATGACCCCCCCCCTGGATCCGCCGTTGCCATCAACTTTATATAAACTTATATAGGAAAAAAAGCAAAGTATTATTGGATTTTAATTAGGGGATTTTACTTACATGGAAATCATCCTCACATAAATACAATCGACTTTTAGTTGATAATGACTTAGGATCTCGTTTTGCGAGTTCCAACCAAACATTTCTCATTTCAATATCATCTGGCACTTTGATAAACAATTTTTCTAGAGTTTTAATGCTAGTATTACATACACACCAACGATAGCGATTGTAATTCATTATTTTCCCAAAAAACACCAAATGTTATAAACATTACTGATAACATTAACCTCTTACGTACACGACTGTTGTTTTTACCATTATGACGTCACCATAATGGCTGACAGCGTTTTCGCGAGAATAAAAAAGGTTTAAAATTTAATTTAATTTTATGGCTAGAAAGCGTGTTCATTTTGCCGTAATATATTTTTTGTGACTTTTTATTAGGAAAATCAACATTTTGAAGTACTTTTTCAAACTTAGTAGAATACCCTATTATTTATTGTTTTCCGCTCACGCAGTAATCCATGTGTGATAATTGTATATAACGTTTTATTAACTACGCTTGCACTGCACATACCTACGAATATCTGGGGGCACGGTAGTGCCCCCGCCAAGTCGAGCAAAAAAGCGGCACGGCCGTACCATCCTTTTCTCGAAGCAATTCAGGCCATTTTCGACCCCCTATAACTTCGTTGTGGATAAAGCTAGAAGCCTGAATTTTTAGTAACCAAGCAGGCATTGTATAAACACGTTATATTTCAAATTTCATTCAATTTGAACCAGTTGTTTAAGAATTATAACTAGTCAAAGTTTCTTAATTTCGTCACTCACTGACTGACTGACCGATCATCAAAACTCTAAGGCACTTCTAGCAGACATAGAAGCTTCAAATTTGGAACAAAATTAGTGTTTAGTGTATAGATCAAGGAAAAACTAAAACATTTTGCAATTTCGCTCTAGTTTTCTAGATACATCAACTGCATAAATAACTTTGTAATCCCATATAAATATATAGGATTACAAAGTTACATTTGCAGTTAATGAATCAGTGTACCTGTATATAATATAATGGAATAATGGTACCTAGATATAATTATGTTCAAAGGTAACTTGTAAAAGGAAAAAAAGTAGAACTATCTACAAAAAGAAATGAGATGCCATCAAAAACAAAACTTGTAAAAAAAAACCAAGTCTCGCAACTCAGTTCTTCTACCGTAAAAAGTTGTGAGATTCATGTGATACCAAGTCCGTTAATTTATTCAGTTCCTACTTAAGGGTCCTTCTGTCTTAAGTTAACACGTAATTAGCTAACCTAACAAGTAACAACATCTTATAGTGACCATATTATCAATATTAAAAATCTTTTATGTTTTAAATAAAAAGATTGACTTGGCAATCGCAGTAAACAATCAAATTTAATATAATATGTAGGTATTACTTGTGAGATATATTGTGTTTTCATGCGATGGTCAAGTCGATCTATTTATTTAAAACATAAAAGATTTTTAATATTGATAATATGGTCACTATAAGATGTTGTTACTTGTTAGGTTAGCTAATTACGTGATAACTTAAGACAGAAGGACCCTTGAGTAGGAACTGAATAAATTAACCGACTTGGTATCACATGAATCTCACAACTTTTTACGGTAGAAGAACTGAGTTGCGAGACTTGGTTTTTTTTTTACAAGTTTTGTTTTTGATGGCATTGTTATTATTAATATTGTATAATTTGAAATTGTTTGACATTAACATTCCTTGACATTATATCATAAGTAAGTACTTATATTAATTACTTACAAGATTAATATTATTTGACACTGCTTATTTAATAATTTAGATCAATATTAATTGAAATTGTGTTAATAGTAGATTCCATAACCACCATTAGATACATTCTAAATGTGTAACATAGTGAATTTTTTTCATAAAAAATCACTATAGTCATAAACTACGAGTATTAGGCAATTGATATGATGTACATACCTATTTAATGTACCTACTTAATTCTGAAAATAAAAAACAAAATATGAAATACATTGATTGAAGTATTCTTTTAAAATACATCTACTCATATTGTCGTGTAAGTGCAAATTGGCTGTGTTAGAGGTAGTTTAGAGCAAAAAATTTCTTGATCTTGACGTATCGAGAGTAAATCACAACTTCAACCGCTTCGCGGTATAAGGCGTGCAATATTTGAAAAAATAATGTGTATATTATTACAAAAAGATATGAAATCCGAACAAAAACAGTTTCACTGTAAAAAAACGCACAAGTACACTTCAAATTAGTTACAAAAATGATAATAAAATTTTTACAAAAAATTATGAAATCAAAAAACCCAAGTACATAACCGTTTTAGATTCAAAAAAAATTTGCTGGAAAAAGTAAAAAAAAAATGGTGTACTTGGTGTGCATAATACTTTTTGGTGCGCGCTTATTTCAAAATAATCTTAAATTAAAATTTAAAAAATCCCCGACAGTTTTATTTACACTAAACATAGATAAGAACACTCGATTAAGTCACCTTTCAGACAAAAAAGACGAGATCAAAATCGGTTTATCCGTTTGGGAGGTACGATGCCACAGACAGACATACAGATACACAGACACACAGATACACTGATACACAGACACGTCAAACTTATAATATCCTTCTTTTTTCGTCGGAGGTTAAAAAGTTTTAAAAAATATCTTCGAAATTCAGTGGCGTGTGGTACAGCCATACAAGCCGAAAAGCCCAGTTTACTATCATTGCTTTACTATCATCACGCTGCAGCTGTTAACACTGATATTATTTGTTGGTAAATGGTAAATATTAAACGTATGGAGTGTTCTGTGATGTCGGGCCAAAGATCCCGAGATCCTGGGTTGTACGACACAGCTGGGCTTGCCTTGTTCTGACGGCCTAGGCTTCCAATGTCAAGTCAGATCGAAAATCGTAATTATGCACACCAAGTACACCATTTTTTTTTTACTTTTTCCAGCAAATTTTTTTTTGAATCTAAAACGGTTATGTACTTGGGTTTTTTGATTTCATAATTTTTTGTAAAAATTTTATTATCATTTTTGTAACTAATTTGAAGTGTACTTGTGCGTTTTTTTACAGTGAAACTGTTTTTGTTCGGATTAAGAGTTCTTTTCATGAAAAGTATGCCTATTATAAGTTTTGTAACCCTATCTCATTAACGTGGCGTCTCTTCAGATACTTTTTCCTCGCGATCTTTCCTGAGAGTTACTTCGAAATGGTTCTAGCTTTGAGTTTGTTTGCAAAGAATAAATACTTTTTGTAACTCAGTTAAATATTTGTTTCGATTTTAGGTCATCTCAGCGTTTTAATGAGTCTTTCTCATAGGTAACATAATGCATTTATTAAAAACTTATATTAACAACTATTTCTGTTTGTTCTAGATAGGAGATAATAGTTCATATGATCCTATATTATGGTCAAAGCCCGGCGGCTTGTGTTTGAAGGATCAAGATAGGAATCTTAAGTTATCGACTGAGTTAAGCAACAGCGGGCGCGGTCGGTAACTGGATAAGTGACCACTAATGGCAAAAAAATTTGTGCTTACGTCCTTCGGAGGGTACTTAAACTAAAGCCGCTATCGTAAGTTAATAGTCGTTAAACCATGCAGGCATGAATACTTCCGATACTTGGGTTGGTCACTAACCCCTCCACTGGAGCAGCGTAGTGGAGTATACTCTAGGCCTCCAGGAGAGACCCTTAAAAAACCCTTGCAAGATCTACCGTGTGACATGACCGAGTTTCTTCATCAATTGTTCAGCAGTTTTATTAATTTGCAGTACGCAGATTTTTTCTACCAGCAGTCATTCGATTCATGACATGCGATTACGGTCCATCGATCGTCAATCGCATAGTCAATCGCATAACTGTAGGTAGCCGTAGGCGGTACACTACAAATCCCACTAATATTATAAACTAGCTGACCCGGCGAACTTCGTATCGCCTATTTTTTTTTCTAAAATAAAAGTAGCCTAAGTTACTCCTTGTTACATCAGTTATCTGCCAGTGAAAGTCCCGTCAAAATCGATCCAACCATTTCAGAGATTAGCCGGAACAAACAGACAGACAGACAGACAGACAAAAATTGTAAAAAATGTTATTTTGGTATATGTACCGTATACATCCAAATGCACTTAATAAAAAGCGGTTATTTTAATATTACAAACATACACTCCAATTTTATTTATTTGTATAGATGTAGGTATAGATGTATAGATGTGAAAGTTTGTATCGACGTTTGTAACTCTTTCACGCAAAAACTACTGAATGGATTTTCATGAAATTTAGCAGACAGCTGGACCATGACCTGGAATAAGACATAGGGTACTTAAACTACTTATTTTCATGGAAAACGCGGGCAGAGCGCTAGTTGTAAAATAACCTATTACCTAAGTACAGACGGCAAGAGAATTAGGTATGTAGGACATCATTCTCAAACTTTTTGTAATTATTAATGTGTTTTTTTTTAATGGAAGTAGCCAACAAACGAGCTGATGATCTACCTGATGGTAAGTGCCTATCGTCGCCCATGAACATCAGCAACAGCATAGGCATCACTGATGCGTTGCGGGCCAAGAAAGAGAGAAGAAAAAGAAAGAAAGAAATTTGTGAAATTTTGTGTTATTATCAATGTTAAATGATACCTGTATAGTAAGGTATGCAATGATTTAATATTGATAATAACGTAAACAATAATGTAATATTAAACATTATACAGGGTTTTAGAATCATGCCCTGCATACTTAATTCTTTTGTCGACTGTACCTAACCCAGCTGGTTTTGTAACCTTCGTACCTTGTGGAACGTTAACAACTCTCTCCTCGCTATACTTTCATTTGCCGAAACTAACTAATGAACGCTAAGCAATTTCCAATAAGCACTTTTCGGAAATCTAGACCGGCTACTGGAACTCACAGTTTTCGACGTTAGTAGTAAAGTAAGTAGTTAGTAGTAAAGTACAAGTAGTAGTAAATTACAAAATTAACTCTCATTGCAAAATTTCTAAAGCACATATTGTATATTTCGGAAGGTAAGGTCCTTATCATGTTTTAATAAGGTTAAGGTTTTTATCATGAGATGGCAATCGAAAAGTCAAATTGAAGGCCTTCAAGCTGTATCATCCATCAGCCTTTACGCCGCTCCACCCCACTGCGCGGCGCCCCGTCGCGTAGCGCGGGATGGCAGATTTCACCATTGTATGCAAGTATCTCAATTTATATAGAAATCACGCCTAGCACAACACACTGCCGACGCGGAAATGCGCGGGAAGGCGCCCCGCGTGATTTCTATATACTTAAACTGAGATACGCGACGGGGCGCGGTGCAGTGGGTGGAGCGCCTTAGAGGTCCACTGCTGGACATAGGCCTCCCCTAACTTGCGCCACTCTGACCGGTCCTGAGCCTTCTGAATACAATGTTGCGTAGGCCTTTAATTAATTAATTTATTTTATTTATTTACTGGTAGACAGAACGGACTTAAGTCCAGTTACTTTGGCCAATATAGATTACAATATACATAACATCATAACATTAAAATTAATAACTCTTAATTTATAATACACACACATTAATAATAATAATGAAAAAGAAAGTAATAATAATAAATACAGGACATGTCAAAAATAATATACATTAAAACTTTGTACTAAAACTAAATTAGGTTTCACTGAACCGCAGGCATGCATTCAAAACATATATTGTTATTTACCCTATATTATATTATTTCAATATATCGTACATACAGGGCTGGGTTGGAGTGTATGCTTTCGTATGTTCAGATCATCTCTGTAAACCATGTATCAAAGAACACTTCAGTACAATGAACATAGATCTCTCTCTGTGGGCGTAGTTACATGTCAGGACTGCCAGGATACTAAATAAAACACACTGTTCGACAGGCACAAGAATACTATTAGTTTATTGCCTGATAACACCCGGTTTCATCAATTCAACGTTATTTAGTTTTGCTTTGGTTCCGCGATCCTACCAACCTGTCTACCGTGAGGACAGTTAACTTTTTTCTAAATTTGATAGATTACTTACGAACTTATTGATGTGAAACGTCTTTACGCGAGGGGTAAACCTGATTTTAGACTTGGCGATCGTGGCGACGCATTTCAATGTTTCACATCTGTCAGCCGTCCCATGACAGCTGTTATTTGATAACTTACCAATTGTGCGGTGATGCACATTGTGATAATTTTTTTACTCTACGCCGACAAATATATACATATTATCATCCTCGAATCTTTTAACGTGTGTAATCTGGACGATGCACATTTTACGATACGGGCTCTATTTCAGACGCTCAAATCAAGAGTTTGCACAAGTTTTACTATGATACGGGTACTCGTGATACGTTTATTGTCTTTAACACTTTTCTATGCAGTTGTATAGACCATGAGCTTGTTGATTCGGGTCCGTATCGATACAAATCGTGAGTACCTACCGGAATCACAGTACGTGTGTAAACGTATTGTCTAAGATCCGATCTAGGAGACCTTCACCCATATGTTTATTGGATGAAAAGTGTTTTATACCCATTTTAGTATAAAAAATTATCACGAGAGGGTTGACTGAAAAATTTCCGGTCAGACTACCTGTTCTATTTATTTATTATTTGTTCAATTTTAGTTTGAACTTTGACAAGCAGGTTTTCAGACAAGTAAATACATACATTAACAATCTGCCTGTAAAACTTCAAATTAAAATTTTGTTGCGATTCGTTTTGCCACTTGTCCGTTGTGATTCTTTTTACCACTTGTCCGTTGTGATTCGTTTTTAGGGTTCCGTAGCCAAATGGCAAAAAACGGAACCCTTATAAATTCGTCATGTCTGTCTGTCTGTCTGTCTGTCTGTCTGTCTGTCTGTCCGTCCGTATGTCACAGCCACTTTTCTCCGAAACCAAAAGAACTATACTGTTGAAACTTGGTAAGGAGATGTATTCTGTAAACCGCATTAAGATTTTTACACAAAAATAGAAAAAAAATCAATAAATTTTGGGGTCCCCATACATAGAACTGAAACTCAAAATTTTTTTTTTCATCAAACCCATACGTGTGGGGTATCTATGGATAGGTCTTCAAAAATGATATTGAGGTTTCTAATATCATTTTTTTCTAAACTGAATAGTTTGCGCGAGAGACACTTCCAAAGTGGTAAAATGTGTGTCCCCCCCCCTGTAACTTCTAAAATAAGAGAATGATAAAACTAAAAAAAATATATGATGTACATTACTATGCAAACTTCCAACGAAAATTGATTTGAACGAGATCTAATAAGTAGTTTTTTTTAATACGTTATAAATCGTAAACCGCAAAAAACATCGATCAAAGTTACAACGAACTACAAGAACTTTTATATTATGTTACTTGCTGCTACGGAACCCTTCATGGGCGAGTCCGACTCGCACTTCGCCGCTTTTTTCACTTGTCCGTTGCCATTTATTTTTCCACTCGTCCGTTGCAATTCGTTTTTCCACTTGTCCATTGCGATTCGTTTTTCCACTTGTCCGTTGAAGTTTCACCTCTTCAATGTGTCCCAGCATACATATATGTGGCAGATGTAAGTAACTAATCTCTTGCAGGTAAGGTTGATAAATATACGTCAATAGTTGAATTCCAAGGCCTAAACAAACTATACGTATAATATTCTGGTACGTACACATACTCGTATTCTGATGTAACCAACCTAATGCCACACATACTCGTACAGAACAAACAATGAGTTTCCCATGCCATGAGTTCTTTGTTTATTTACTAATATATCACGCCTTCCCTTTTTAACGACTTCAGTAGACAGAGATAGGAAATGATAGTGTCATGAACTAAATTAATTAGACAATCCGGTTATGTCAGCTGTTGATTTGTCTATTGTTATTAAAACTATCGTGCAATCTATTGTGGTGTAAGTGGTCAAATTGCTAACTAAAGCTTACTGTCTACGGCGTTTCATTTGACGATTGCATGCAAGCTGCATACTGAAACAAGGGCAATAGGCTAACGCGACAATGCCGGTTTGTGGACCGATTGTAGTAGGTATAGTGGACAGTTTTATTACGCGAGATGCAAGCAAGCTGCAAGCAAGCTGCAAGCAAGCTGCAAGCAAGCTGCAAGCAAGCTGCAAGCAAGCTGCAAGCAAGCTGCAAGCAAGCTGCAAGCAAGCTGCAAGCTTGCACCCTTCCTAGGGATTATTACGGGTTTATAGCCCGTGGCCATCTGCGTACACCAACTAGTTGGTCCACGGGCTATTTTTTTTGCTCGTCCTAGAGCTCTAATCAATTTTTCTGCTGCTGACGTGGCACTGAAGCCAGAACTTTTCATAAAGGTGGAAAGTAGATTTTTTATTATACTCGGGTATAGTGTAAAGTATTTATTGGACTGGCCGACTAATAATAAATATACACATCTTATATATAAAATTCTCGTATCACGGTGTTAGAAGTTGAACTCCTCCGAAAGGGCTCGACCGATTTTCGTGAATATTTGCGTGCATATCGGCTAGGGTTGAGAATCGGACAACATCTATTTTTCATCCCCCTACCTCTAAAATTTTTTGGCAGAACAATGTTTGCCCGGTCAGCTAGTAATATATAATAACCGACTTCAAAAAAGGCCTGTATTCAATTCGACTGTTTTTTTATGTTTGTTACCTTAGAACTATGGATTGGATGAACCGATTTTGATGATTCTTTTTTAATCGAAAGCTGGTGCTTGTCATGTAGGCCCTCTTAAATTTGAGCGAGATCTGACGAGTAGTTTTTGAATTATCCCTAATTTTGAAGTCGGTTATTTTATAAACAGCCCACAATGTAAAATCGGTAGAAAATCGGAAGTGGGATCAATCATTAAATGATTACGATTGGTGTAACAAATGATTTGCTGGTTAAAATCGACAACCATAAATACGGTTTGCGGGTTTTGCGTTTTTATAATTTCCTTCGATAGCAACCCAGGTCGAGCAGGGGAACCGTAATACTTCAAGAGAATATGTTGAGCCTCTGTACCACTTGCTTGTATCTAAGCTATAATTGGGTGAAATCAACGAGATAAAGGAAAACGATGGAAAGGAAGGCGCACTTACTTGTAATTTTCTAGTGGCAGCCTCGTGGCACGTGGCAGGTTCGTCTTCACTCCAGTTTCGTAATTTTACCATACAGTTCAAGTAAATTACAGCGGTTTAAATTTACAGATCACTTGATAAGTTTTTTAAGCGGTTATATTAATTATTTGAGTTGCAAACGTATCGACAGCAAAAACTGCGCGTGCGGTGATGCGGTGCGGAGTCCTTACGACGGTCAAACAGGAACTAAACTCCACATTCGCGATAGCGAAAAACGCGGTAGTTTGCGAGTGCGCCTGGGAGGAAAGGAATGGATATGGAAGCTAGATACAAGTGTGGTACATTGCATAAATAAAAAATATCTTGTTCTAGAATATCCAACACTCCCCCGGCCTTGAAGGAATCCAACTCCTTCAATACAAATAATAATTTTACAGAAATCATAAACAAAGCGGAAAAAATATATATAAATAGCGGTATAAATAACTAAATATATGGATATATATATGCGGGATTATATATAGATAACATAATTATAACTGTAATAAAATATCTACTCAATTGGGAGTGGGCAAAGCCGCACAACTGGTCGCTCATAAACTCTATTCTTCGTCCTAACCTCCGCAACACGTATGATACCGTCCTTACCGGGAAAAACCTTCGTTATGATTCCTAATGGCCACTGTAGGGGCGGTGCGTTATCAACATTTAAAAGAACAATGGTTCCTACAGTTATGGGATTTGAAGGAGTATTCCATTTCTCACGCACTTGTAAGTTGTGGAGATACTCTACCTTAAAGCGTTTCCAAAAGGATTGCACTATGGAATCTAATAAAGAAAAACGGGATAGCAAATGTGTACGTTCCATGGTGACGTCACTTGCGGGAAGGCACTCCAGCGGTGCGGTGCAAAGAAAATGGGAAGGGGTAAGAGCGGTTGGCTCCGATGGATCGGAGCTCAAAACGTAGAGAGGACGGCTGTTCAGAACTGCCTCTATTTGATGCAATACCGTTGTAAGTTCCTCATAAGATAAGTTTTGCTTTCCTATCACTCGGAAAAGCAAAGACTTGACGCTTTTAATATTTGCTTCCCATAATCCGCCAAAATGCGCTCCCCCTGGTGGGTTCATGTGCCAAACAATTCGATTATTAGCGAGTTCAGTATTAAACAATTTATAGTACTCATCCTTGCGTAAAAATTCATGTAACTCACTAAGGTAAGACTTTGAGGCCACAAAATTAGTGCCGTTGTCGCTATAAAGGAACTTACAAGGGCCACGCCTAGATAAAAATCTTTTGAAAGCGTCTAAAAATGTAGCGGAACTTAAGTCGGAAGCTAATTCCAAATGAACCGCCTTTGTCACGAGACATACAAAGATACACAAATATGCCTTTTGGTAGCGGGCGCCGCGCTTTCTACACATAGTGATATGAAACGGGCCAGCATAATCGACTCCTGTATGTACAAAGGCTTTACTTTCTTCTAAGCGACACTTGGGTAAATCAGCCATGGGAGGAAATGTGGGTTTTGGATTTAATTTAAAGCAAGTTATACACTTATGTATGCGTTGCCGTACTATATTACGTGCGGAAAGAATCCAAAATTTTTGTCTCAAAATTGAAAGTAATAACTGTGGACCTGCGTGGCAATGTTGGCGATGATAAGAATCGATTATTAAATTAATTACGTGTCCCGATTTTGGAAGCAAAGCGGGATGTTTATGTGAATATCCTAACGAAGAATAGCGTAAGCGACCACCAACTCGTAAAACATCTTTGTCATCAATAAATGCTGACAATTTGCGTAAAGCGGTAGAACAAGATTTGTTCTTTTTAATATTGATAATATCTTCGCTAAAGGAAGTGCGTTGAATATTTTGTATAAGAAACGTCTCAGCCTGATCTAAATCGTCTGAGGTAATTATGTTATTGCGCGGGAGTCGTTTAATAAACCGAAGTAAGTAAACTGTACTCCTAAGGAATTTATTCCACGATGAAAATTTCAAACTAAAATTCAAAAATATATCTTCCTGTGCGATGCAAGTAATGTGGGAAGTAGTTTTTTCTTCAGGAAGTTGCGTCGAATGCGGTACAAATTTATTAATAGGCCACTCATTAACTGGTAATGAGGCCCATGCGGGTCCATGAAACCATAGTTCATGGTTTATAAAATGGGATGGAAGCAACCCTCGGGATAGACAGTCCGCGGGGTTTTGAACGCCAGGAACGTGGAAAAAACGATCTGGTGGAAAATGTGACTGGCATTGCGATATTCTATTCGCTACAAAAATATTAAATTTGTGCGGGGAGGAATGAACCCAACATAGTGCGACCTCTGAATCTGAAAAAATATAAACGTTTTGAATGACACATCTTTTTGACATTGTATCATAAATAATGCGCAATAGGTTACTTGCTAGCAGCAGCGCACAGAGTTCCAGTCTGGGCATAGTCACTGTTTTTACGCTAGAAACTCGAGATTTCGAGCTAACTAGAGTAACTATAGGTTTCTCGTTGCCATTTGTTACGTGGGAATAGATAACACACCCATAGGCCTTTTCGCTAGCGTCTGCAAATGCTAGAAGTGAAACGGAGGAATATTTTTCAATACCAAGGTGACGCGGGAATTTCAGAGAGGAAATAAGCGGTAGCTCATATACAAATTGATGCCACTTATCTAAAATATGTTGCGGTGGCGCTTCATCCCAGTCTATCTTAAGTAACCAAAGGTCTTTAATTAATAATTTAGAAAATAAAATGACAGGGCCAACCAAACCTAACACGTCATACAAACGTGCGGTCGTGGAGAGAATAGCGCGTTTCGTACCAGAAGTTAGCGGTTGCGAAATAGAAAAGCAAAAGTGATCACAATCAGGCAACCAGCGGAGACCTAAAATCTTAAAACTGTTTTCTCCTTCAAAGGAAACAGCTTCAGTGTGGTGACGGTGAGACTCAGGTACATGTGCGATTAATTCTGGACAGTTACTCGTCCATTTAACTAAATCGAAGCCTCCTGCCTTAAACAGTTTAATGAGCTGATGTGTAGCATCGATGGACTCCTCAAGAGACGAGGCGGAGGACGCTAGGTCGTCCATGTACACATCCCTCTCAACTATTTCCGCTGCGAGGGGATAGATTTCTCTCTCATCACTTGCCAAGCGACGCAGAGTGCGTAATGCAAGAAACGGAGAGGACCGAAGACCGAAACAAACCCGATTGTATTCATATGTTTCCAGCGGCTCGTTACTATTAAAACGGAATAAAATTCTTTGAAATTTGCGGTGCGGTGGATGCACTTCAATGCACAAGTACATCTGTTTTACATCAGCAAAGAATGCAATTTTAAACATGCGGACATTCAAGAGAATGTGAAAAATGTCGTTTTGTAAATTACAACCAGTGTGCAATATATCATTCAACGAAAGGCCAGAGTCTGTTTTTGCACTGCCGTCCAAGACGATACGTAACTTGGTGGTAGACTTATCCTGGCGCAAAACGGGGTGATGCGGTAGGTAAAAACCTGGACTGATACATTCATCCGATGGAACGCGGGATAAAATGCCGTGTTCTATGTAACTACTAATAACCTCATTATATATTTCACGTAATGCGGGTGATTTTAAAAATCTGCGTTCAAGAAGTTTAAATCTTCTTAGTGCGGTTACATATGAATTACCTAATTTCTCGGGACTCTCGCTAAAGGGTAAGTGAACCGAATACCGTCCGTTGATATTGCGTGTGGTGTTAGAAACATATATCTCTTCACAAACTTGTTCTTCAGGACTGATAAATGTTTTAGAAGGCACCTCCTCCAGCTGCCAGAACCGTTCGAGATTTTGGTTTAGTTGCTCGTTAGTGAAGGCGCAAAAAGCATGAGACGTTGACAAGGCGGTTACGACGGGCACGTCACCCAAAATGATGTAGCCTAAGGAAGTTTCTAATGCGACCGGACCATCATACACATCACTAACGAGTTTGTTAAAAAGTAATATCCGACAATACATGTTGACTCCGAGAAGCATTTCTATCTGACCAGGTTCATGGAATGTATCATCCGCGAGCGGTATTGAATTTATGAAAGATAAAGAAGCCACATTCACTTGAGCGTCCGGCAAACAACCGGTTATTTTATCAATCACTGCGGGTCGAATACAGTACTGTTTCCCATTATCAAATCGCGATGTGAACTTAACGTCCGTAGAACCGTGCACCTTTTGAGATACTCCACCAATACCCTGAACTTCCATGTAGCGATTCTGTGTCGAAATAGGAAGTGATAAACGCTTGCAACATTCGCGTGTAATATAATCGCTTTGGGAACCTGGATCAATTAAACATCTAACATAATGCGTGCGGTTAAATTTATCTAAAACTATTATTTTTGCGGTGCCCAACAAAATAGTTGTTGCAAAGCGAGTAATGTTATCACAAGAAACATTGCAGTTGCTAACGGGTACAACACTTTGAGAAGCGGAACCCTTATCAGAGCGGTGAATAAGGTTCAATTCATTATGCGGTCGCGCGGCGTCTGACGAGTTCGAGTGCACGTTCGTCTTACCTCTGCGCGCAAAGCGGTGCGATTTACGAGCGAGAGCGGAATTTGTTGCGGGTGCGTTAAATTGATTTTCAGTTGTACCAATTTTATAATTGTTATGCGGAGGATTAAAATGTAGTAATGAATGGTGTCTGGCTGGACAATAGGAACAATTGCGGTTCGACGAACAATTTAAAGATTTATGTTTGGAACTTAAGCAATTATTACAAAAATTGTTAGTTTTAATGAAGTTAAACCTTTCAAAAGGAGACATATTGTTAACGAAATGAGAACATTTATATAAGTGATCATGATTTAAATCGTTACACAACGCACAACTTTTATGACTTGGACCATCCCGATTAACAAAAGCCTTAGTCATCTGCGGAGTAGGAAAATTTTTATTGCGCGGTTTATTTGAAACGGAATTATGAACTATATTTTGTTTTGTATGCAAAATAACCTTGTTTTGTTCTAGGACAAAATTTATCAAAGTTTTATAAGATGGAATTTTATTATCTCGATGGGTAATTTCAAATAATTTAACAGTCTCCGAATCCAATTTTTGTTGTGCGATATGAAAGAAAATAAAGTCCGTTAAATCACTCAGCTTTAATTGCTTGAGTGCTTCAACAGATGCGTTAAAAATATTTATAAAGTTGTCGAAGCCAGCTGCGGTATTACTACTAAGCGGTTTGAAGTCTAATAATTGATTAAGATATGTGGAAGCTAATGCGCGCGGGTCATCATATCTACGTATTAAATCGGACCAAATAACGGAATAATTTTCAGCGGTGGGCGGTAACCCAGCACAAATGCATTTAGCTTTTTCAGTTAATTTACCAACAAGATAAACAATCCTCTCACCATCTGTTAAAGTCGGATTGTCGTGGACTACGCTTTTAAACTGCTGATAAAACAATGGCCAATTGCGTATGTCCCCATCAAATGTCATCAATTCAACAGGAGGTAATTTAGGTGTCGACCTTGAAATATGCGGCTTTACTTCTTGACTAGGCTGAGTTGTTGCGATGCATTGTTCTTGAACACGCTTTATGTGACAATACATTTCTTCAAACGAAATCCAACTCTGATAATTAATGATATAATCAGGATTACTTGCTAAATTTTGTCTGTTGTATTCATCCAATACTTGCTCAAACTCCCGGCGTAAGTTATTTAAATTAGTTACATTATTCAAAAAAATATCAAGCTGCGCCTCATCTGTGAGTGCGTGTTGCGATAAATCATAAATAGTTTGTAAGCGTGCAAAGAACGCGTCGCGTTTAGCTTCGATTAAACGCAGCTCAGGGTTGCCCATTCCGGCACTCTTGCTGCTAGTACTATTAGACTTCTTTTCCATAATGAAAAATAAAATAAATTTATTTGAAATAAAACTAAATTATTGCGATTTTCGGTTTAAACGTATTTCAATTGAAATTCTATGGAACTTGTAAATGAAATACAATAAAGTAATAGTTGCTAATGCGGGTGCGAAATATGACAAAATACTTAGTAATAACAATTGCTTGTATTATTAAGTATCCGTAAACAAATATAATAACGAGGTGTAATTAAAATGTTAATTACTTGTTATGCGGTAAAATAAACGAAAATTTGCTAATGCGGTGCGGAATAAAACAAAAAAATACTTAGTAATATCAATTACTTGTAGTATTAAGTATTCGAATACAATAACAAATATAATAACGAGGTGTAGTTAAAATGTCAAGTACTGGTTATGCGGTAAAATAAACGAAAGTTGCTAATGCGGGTGCGGATAAGATAAAAATAATAATAACAACTACTCGTATTCTTAATAAAGTACTGACAACATACACTCGTCGCGGTATGCGATAGCGCCAACCCTAATGCAATAGTCTGGTTGTTGCTACGTGCGCGTGAGGAGCGAACCTCCGATACAAGAGGGTAACTATGAATCTCGTGTGCGGGGCGGCGCGGCGGCGTGCTATAATATTTTAACACACCTTCAAGTATGAACCAATTAATAAATTTTATGTTAAATACTTGAATCAATACGTAATGCAACTCAAAATTACGTGTGCTAGCTACCAGTTATGCGGGAAATTAAAGAAAATGCGGTTTAGGTAAAGGAAATAGATATAAATGCGGAATAAATACAATATTTTATAACTATTCCTTACTTAACTGACTGCTATTAGCACGTAAGATTTGCGATGTTATTTAAATATCTATAAGTATATACATATAATGAAGGACCAGATCTGTGAATATATTAAATAAATAATAGATATGCGGTTATATAATTTAATGATAAATATTATACATACGGCTCAAAGTTACCAAATAATATTGTAATATCTATATGATCCGGCTCGAAGAGACCAAAAATAATTATGGTGTAACAAATGATTTGCTGGTTAAAATCGACAACCATAAATACGGTTTGCGGGTTTTGCGTTTTTATAATTTCCTTCGATAGCAACCCAGGTCGAGCAGGGGAACCGTAATACTTCAAGAGAATATGTTGAGCCTCTGTACCACTTGCTTGTATCTAAGCTATAATTGGGTGAAATCAACGAGATAAAGGAAAACGATGGAAAGGAAGGCGCACTTACTTGTAATTTTCTAGTGGCAGCCTCGTGGCACGTGGCAGGTTCGTCTTCACTCCAGTTTCGTAATTTTACCATACAGTTCAAGTAAATTACAGCGGTTTAAATTTACAGATCACTTGATAAGTTTTTTAAGCGGTTATATTAATTATTTGAGTTGCAAACGTATCGACAGCAAAAACTGCGCGTGCGGTGATGCGGTGCGGAGTCCTTACGACGGTCAAACAGGAACTAAACTCCACATTCGCGATAGCGAAAAACGCGGTAGTTTGCGAGTGCGCCTGGGAGGAAAGGAATGGATATGGAAGCTAGATACAAGTGTGGTACATTGCATAAATAAAAAATATCTTGTTCTAGAATATCCAACAACGATAATATGCTGTCATGATGTCATTAGTGTCATTACGTTATCTTATTTCATCTTTCCCACCAACCTTGGTCTTACAGATCCTTCGTTACATTATTACATTCATTTTATTTATTTATAGGTGGAAATAAATGTTAAATATCTCTTATTCGTAGATACCTAAATTGATGAATTTTTCGAATAATGATAAAATACTTTGCAAATGGAATCAACCATACTAAAATCAATATTTATATACCTTCCAACATGAATGAATATAGTAATAATGATATGAAATAATTTACGAACGTCAAATATTTTGATTCAGTCATCGATTCAGAGATGTATGTTACTAAAGAGGAAACATATTCCCGAAACAAGCCCACAGAAACTTAGGTATTACATTTTCCTGAATACAACGAGCGCCATAAGTTCGTTCCCGATAATTTTTCCCCAAAGTATCAAACACATAAATCTAGGACAAATTCAATATGAAACATCAAAGACATTTTCCTAATCACTTGTAAATACCACATAATACATTAACGTCCCCCGAGCCCGCGACGCGATGCCGAGGGTCCCAAACTCAATAATTATACAGGACCCATTAAACTTGGATGCTGCTTAACTTTGCAAGAATAAACAGGTTGAGAGGGCACGCGGTCGCGGTGTTAGTGGGAGAGAGAGCGAGCGCGGAAGCGGGCACGGTAGCGGGAACGTACATCTACCTCAGTGGTACGGCTAAACGCGAAAAATACTTCATTGTAATCGAGTTACTAGTCCATTTTTTGTATATAATCATAATTCTATAACCTTATCTAGTTACATGTTTTATAATGATGATATTTATTTAATAAACCTGTGGAATTTGTTGACTGTGAAGTGGAAAGTTCCTCAAAACGTTCCATTCTCCGCTACCGCCCATAACAGTGTCGAGGGCTTCAAAATCAAGCCTTTGTTATCAAAGCAAAGCCCTCAGATCAATAGAGCTCTTGTTTGCGATGAAATTTTACGACTTCCTCTCGAGACCGGATATTGCGTTGTTGTGTATAAATTGAGAATCAAACTCAACACCTTATATTGACGACGCGACGGCGCGCGGCGGCGCGGCGGCGGGGATTTGGGTGATATCAAGGTAATTATTGTGGCTTACATTCCCATCGCTGGGCTCGTGAAACTACAAACAGCAATGCCTATGGTACTATTGGTATTAAATTGTATGGGAACCCAACGAACAGATTAAAGACAATGATATTTAAATATAGATACGTTATACCCTTACAAGTCAACCAAAAAATTTGTTCCGAAAAGAGCTATAACACACACATGTTTATTTTTTGTTTCACTACACCAATCACATTGTTATAATACACGGAGGCATTCTAACGCTGTATGTCAAATGTCAAGCACTTCTGGCAACAATAAAAGCGTGCGTATCGTCTTGTATTGACAGAGCGACTACGAGCAGAACGGTCAATTGCCTGTTCTTACGCTCTTCATCGTCGGCGCGCTAGTGACGTATCTACCTCTTTTTTACATTATAATAATATCATTGATTAGAGAGATTGGAGCCATAGCTTAGTCTAATAATAAGCTGGGTTCTCTATTATCAAGTCAATTATCCATTATCAAGACAGTGCCGCCGGTAGTTGACGACCCTCGTGGCGCAACGGCTACCATGCTGAACCGCCACGCCAATGGTCCTGGGTTCGATTCCCAGAGAGGTGGAAATTTTAATGATAAGTGTGAATTTCTGTTCTTGGTCTGAGTGTGTGTGTTTTGTCTTTGTGTGTTGTCCATGCCACCCACGACGTTATTATTTATTATTTATCCTCTAACTGACTCAAGGATGGAGCCCAAAGAAATAGTCTGTCAGGTTTAATACACTCTAATTTCACTAGAAACACTTTGATACAGTTTATAAATTGTAGGAAAATTGCTATTTTACCCACTGAAAACAAATTCCAAGTATAAAAATATGCTGGTAAGATTATTAGGAATTACTTCAAATAGGTCGATAAATGAAAATTATTTGCGATATATGTGGAAACAAGTGAATTATCTTCTATACAAATAAATCAAATTGGAGTGTCTGTTTGTAATATTAAAATAACCGCTTTTTATTAAGTGCATTTGGATGTATACGCGGTACATATACAAAAACAACATTTTTCACAATTTTTGTCTGTCTGTCTGTCTGTCTGTTTGTTCCGGCTAATCTCTGAAATGGCTGGACCGATTTCGACGGGACTTTCACTGGCAGATAGCTGATGTAACAAGGCCAGTAACTTAGGCCACTTTTATTAAAATAAAAGAAAAAAGAAAAAAATAGTTTGTTAGGCGATACGAAGTTCGCCGGGTCAGCTAGTTAAACAATAAGATAGGATTCATTCTGGTCTCCAGTGTGCGTTTGTAGAGTGAGATCGTCGTAAGATCTATATTATTAGTTTGGCACGTCCCCAAGCATTGTCCAGGACTCCAGGGCTCTCTGAGCCTCGGTACACATTATTACGTCATCACTAACTAGGGCTGCCAATGACTCGATAAACTGGCAAAAACCTAACCTAACTTTACCTGGAGCAAAAAGGGTAAGGTGCTCCATCTACCTTAAGTCCAAGCCAATCTCTCCTGCACCCTGCTGAACAGCGGACGAGGCTCTGGCGCAAGGTTGAGGGACTCTGGAAGGCCGCTGGAATCTCTACCACCCAGTTTTTTTATTCCTTATAAGTTAATGCTTGACTAGAATCCCACCTGATGGTAAGTGACGATGTAGTCATGGGTGGAAAAACGCACAAACTTAGTAAAAGCCTATTCACTCCTGCTTTGAAGACACGTTATACTATAATTTGATCACAATGATACGAGGACTGTCCATTTGTTCTATTCAAAAACTATTATTATTTGAAAGTGTGTTGTATCAAAATGTGATGTCATTGTTTTGTCAATATAGTTACAAATAATACATTTGAAATGCAAGGGCTTCCAATGATAGTGATTACGAGTTTGTAAGTTACGAGTCCATTCCACGGCTCACAAAGCTCAGCGGGCGTTCCCTGGACGCACGTCAAACTAAAACCAATACAAGTTTCTCCCCAGCTGACAGCCCTTAGCCCCTTCCAGCTGGAGAATTATTTCTCCACTCTGTACGTTAAAAACGTAAAGTAAATACGGAAACATTTTTTTCTATAGTTACTATTGTGATGAAATGAAAACATTTCATTGCACTTAAATAATTCTTCTAAAAGACTAACCGACTTCAAAATTAAGGATAACTTAAAAACTACTTGTCAGATCTCGCTCAATTAAATGGGACCACATGACAAGCACCAGCTTTTGAAAATAAAAAGTATCATCAAAATCGGTTCACCCAGTAAAAAGTTACGTGGTAACACACATAAAATCATAAAGGTGTACTTATGTACGCGCGTGAGAAGTTATACTTCTTTGGCGTCAAAAAAACACAATTTCAAAAAAAAACTATTTCAAAAAACAATAAAAAAAACAACATTTAAATTAATAAAAAAACAATATTAAGAAAAACAATATTCAAACAATATTCAAAATAATAATATTTTTTTCATAACGCGCTAAAAACGCGCGTTAAAAAATCATCTGTGACGTTTTTCGTCACCTTTTGTGTCATCGTCACCGTGTCACAAATCTTAAAATTTCACTCATCATGTTTTACATTTATTTCATAACGCACCTAAAGAAGTATAACTTCGATAAAAAAACAGTTGATTTGAGAACCTCTTAAACTAGGAGATGGAAGTTTGCATGAGACCGCCAATTCCAGATTCAAATTTATATAGAGACTCCTTGTTATAAAAAACAAAATATATATTGTAGGTTTTTTAGCAAATCACCCCCCCCCCCCCTTTAAATCAGGGGATAAAATTTCGTATGGGTTTTTTTATTCTTTATTCAACTTTATTGCTTTCCCATTTTTCATACATACATGTTAGCCATAAGCATAACAATATTGTCCTAGGCAACTTATACTACTGGGAATTTTTTTCCCACTAGTCCTGTCAACAGGACTACTCAACAGGACAAGTGGGAATAAACAACAAAAGAAGTGAAATCCCGCCAAAAACGTTTTCATGTAAAATGTTGCCAAGACGAGACCATATTATAATGTCTCGCACTGTCAAAAAGTTACCAGATCAGCTTCTAACACTACACGCTCTAAGTCTTCAAGGCCTAACTTCACAAATTCTACACCTTAATCAAAATATGTGGCTTGGCTGTTTTGTTACCGTCACATGGGCATTGGGCATAACGTAAAACATTTATTCATTGTTCAGTACTTTTCTGTTATACAAATTGTTTTTATTGTGTTCTCGAAAAATTTTAAAGAAAAATTTTTTGACAAGACACCTATACAAAATTATTGGTGGTAGCAATTTTGATCTCAAGTGTTTCCCAATAACATTTTGCAGGTGGAGCGTTCCAGGACAGTTGCCAGAAGCCAGAAGTAGCAACCTGTAATCCATTTCAAGCTGCATTGTAAGTCTACAGCGCATCGCATCTGAATACTTGGTATAGTGCGTTTCAAGTAAGTCTGCACTTCGCTGTTATGTTGTTAGCATTGAAATAGGAATTTTGGTGGCAGATAATACATCAGATAATCATAGGATTTCGGTTCTGTAATACGGTGAACGCAATACATCTTAAACACTAATATATCTGTGTTAACACACGTGTATGTGTGAGAGCGGTTAAAAACGCATACACTGTTACAGTGTAATACAATGTTATCTGTGTATAAGTAGGTATGTTATATTCCCACACTAAGATCTTCCACGCTATAGATAGCTATCGGATGAGCACAAACGCTAAGGGCCTTTGCTAACATAGCGTTTTCGCCACACGTAGACAATTTTCAGTACTTATGGCCGACGAGCAGACGGTATCTGATGGTAACTGGTCATCGTATGGATAATACTTACACCGGAGATATAACTAACTGATTTAATGTTAGGTAAGAAATAAAGACAGAATTGGCGCTTAATAATTTTACGACAAAAAGGACTGAATATTTATATTGATGCCACTATAAAATTTATCTAGCTTCTTCATCGCAATTTTCATTCCCCGTGAGAGGAGCAAATATTATAACTTTTGTTATTAACACGTCCACATTATTATAACATTGCTTATCGTCCTTATGAAACATGCTAAATAACTATGTTTATGTTATGGTACATAGTCTGAACTCACCTTTACAATAACACAATATATGTTGCACAAGCAAGTTTTTGGTCTTTCTTTCTTCTTTGGTTCCTCTTTTTTGGCCGGCAACGCATCGATGATTACTTTGGTGAGTCCATGCGCGTTGGTGGCCACTACCAGGTGGCTCGTCTTTGACTTGTCGTCTATTTACATATATTGTTTTAACAACGGTAAAATTTGAAAACGCCGAGTGTGTGTGGGCCCTACCGACGGCCGCGACTCGTTGAGCAGTTTAGAGGTTGCGCGTGCTGGCGCATAACTACACTACACACGAAACTAACGCCCACTGGAAGTGATATTTTTAGATATACTACGTGTATTTTAAACACTGCTCGTCATTCGTCGTTAAAGTTAAAGACCATACTAAAATAAGGAAAAGAGCACGCATCGATTTTTTAATGTAGTAAGGGAATCAAGGCAATGAAGAAGAACATCGCATCTTGGTGAAATTTGTACACTAACGCCCCAACTCACAGTCACTAACGGTTACTTAAATCGCTCCTTAACACAGAATTTGTATGGTGATCTTTACTAAGGAGCGATTAGAGTAAACGTTAGTGACTCTTGAGTTGGGGCGTAAGGGTTACTCTCAACTGCCTAATAGCTTAGCGGCTTGTGTCGATTCTAAGTGATCGACAGAGTTCGCGGTCGGCAGGTGGATGTGTGACCGCTAGCGGAAAAAATTCTAGGAATGCTTCCGTGCTTTGGAGGGCACGTAAAGCCGTCGGAGGCCCTCGGGTAGCATGAAAACTTCCGACATTGGGTTTGCCACTGTCCCCTGCATTGGAGCCGCATGTTGGCCTTCTCATGAGGAGAGACCTGTGGTGGGCCATCATTGGGTGGAAGCCAATTAAATTTCAAAATATTATCAGCAGACTCAACGCTTATGTATCAAATAATACTTTCTAAAGGACTAACGCCCCAACTCAGAGTCACTAATGGTTACTTGGTACTTTAATCGCTTCTTACTAAAGAATCACCAGAATCTGTACTACGATTAAGAAGGGATTTAAGTAACCTTTAATGACTCTGAGTTGGTACTCTGAGTTACGAAGCGACCCTATGTTGGATGCTGTCCAAATATGATGTCAGGTTCCTCACGTTGGAGGTAGTAGGACTCTGTACCATCCGTTTTATTCCCGACGGTATTGCTGTGTGTGGTAGGGACTCTTATTTTTTCTCCTCAATAAATCGCCTTTCCAGAATAGCGGAAAAAAATGACGTGCATATTATAATAAATGTATTGAGAAAATTATAAGTATTATTTAATTCAATGATTTTTTTGCTGGCCAAAAAAGTAGATCTATTCCACTTGTCTCTTTCAGTTGTCACTTCCAGTTAATTGTACGTGCGTCTCTCGCTTGGTATCGAATACACAATAATTTAAATATGGCTGTTGACACAGGCTCGCGGGTTCACGGCGAGTTTAGGATTTTTGCCAGATTACTGCTCGTTGGTTACACTGTATCCCTTATTATCTATCCACTTTCCACGTTCTTTAAAGAAAGAAGACAATACGTAAGAGAACGTGTGTTTCACGTAAGATTGCTTCTCGCAAATATACCATTATACCCAGACCCCCCTTTCCCACTGGGCACTCTTCTACTACTACAATACCAATTTTCCTATTAGCTTTTGCATAAATCTAGAGGCTTGCTTATCTACTTTCTTTATTTTAAGAAAATAGTGTTCTGACAATGTCATAGGGGCCCCATTATCCTAATATGCCCAGGGCCTCCAGTAGGATAAAGACGGCCTTGATTATATCTTTACTAATAATAATAAAAGCTACACACTCATAGCTCCACAATAGGATTCCCTGTGTCGTAAGTCCCATGGACAACACACAGAGACAAGGACATACGTACAGATCCAAACGAAGAGGAACAAAAAAAACTTATCATTTAAATTTCGGCTTCGCTGGGAATCGAACCTAGAATCTTTGAGTGACCGGTATGATAACCATCACGCCACAGGGATCAGTGATCAGGTACGACAGTATGGTAGTTATTTTACGATTTAATGAGTCAAAGAAGTAGAAGTTGGAAGTGGGGGATCATTTTGACTGGTTTTAGTTTTAGAGATAATGATACGACATAAATTTTAATTTTACGCTTCTCTTTTTATCTCTCTTTTCTGTTACCGCCTTCTTTGTTCTCCCACTGCCCTAAGATTGACTGGCAGAGAATGCTTTTAGCTTTTAACATTAAGTTCACCTTTTGTTCCATTACTTGTGTAAGGTTCAATAAAGAATAAAAAATAAAAATACTGGCTTAAAAACAGTTTTTCCACAAACTCACTTCACTCCATAACCCTTCAACGTACAATAAAAGTAAATAAGGCCCAAAAGCAAATTAATTATACCCCACAACTCTTTCCAAAGACATCGGAGCTTTTAGCGGAGTGTTTTATCGCGTTACAGAAACTTAATTAAGCTCCGCAAAGCCCCGGGAACTTGGCGATTGTTCAGCAATGGCTTAATCGCAAGAATAACCTAAAAGTCCCAACTTAGATTGAATTAGGGGTCGCGGTAGGCTCCAATGTTTACGTTCGAACATGCACTGCTTAACGTTCATACTTCTCCGGGACTCCGGGACTCCGGGACGAGTACTTGTAAAATGTTTGTCAAGTATTTTACGTTGTCTTACACGTCCTTGTAGACATCCAAGTCTACATTTATTATAGTGATGTAGTTTTGTAATGAGGAGTCATAATAGTGAGACAGAAAAATAATTATGTCTTAATATTCTTGTATTCTTGCGGTCTATTAGCTGTTAGATCGATGTATCTGTTTCTTATGTCATATTGCAAAAACTATTGATTGGCCATCGTGTATTTTGTTACCATTTATGAGCCTTAAGTTTTCCGTAACATACATATATGTATATATACTATGGGAACCCTTACGTCCCAGTCTTGATCTCATGAAAAATTTAATGTTTATAATAAAATTTATGTTTATAATGTAGCTTAGTTGGTAGCGACTATGCCTGCGAAGCGAGGGGTCTTGGGGTCGATTCCCGGCCGGGCAGATATTTATGTGACAGATAAATATTTGTACTCGGGTCATGGGTGTTATTGGGATGTGTTATACGTGTCGTCCATGCCACCCGCGACACAGGTAATAACCTACTGCGGGGTATGAGTGTTAGCATTTATTTATTTATTTATTGTAGCATGTTCGACCGAGCTGCCATGTGTGAATCCGCAAACTCCATTCCATTCCATTCGGAATATTATGCAAAATTCTCAACTATGCAGGTTCCCTTACGTCTTAGAAAATTAGAGTTACGTACAGAATTGGAAAACTTGTCTGCAGTTTGCGCTGGACACCAATATTTTATAGCACTTGAAGTACTGTTACTAACATCACAACATAATCCTACTAATATTATAAATGCGAAAGTTTGGATGTTTGGATGTTTGGATGTTTGTGTTGCAATCACGCAAAAACGGCTGATCGGATATAGATGAAATTTGGCACACAGATAGTTTAATACCTAGAATAATATATAGGATACTTTTGATCCCGAGATATTGATCTATTCCCGAGGGAGAAGAAGTAAACTAAATGGTAATAGGAAAACAGTTTTGACGTTTGTCATCACAGTGACATTAGAAAACTCAAAACAGCTGATTGAGTGATTAAATTATAATTGGTTCATTGTTTTAATATGTTTATTTACAAACATATAAAAATTTGCGGTGAGGCACATTGTGATCATTTTTATCATGCAATGGAAGCTTTAGTAACCATCGATCTCGTGTAAAATCAAGTAAAACAAACACAGCATTTTTTACGCAAAATGAAGGCTGCTTACACATCAGCGTTTGTCGAGCGTTCCTAGCGCTAGACGCTTGATCGATGAATTATAAAAAAAATAATAATTTTACGTTGAATAAGTATTCGTAGCTTATCAAGGTTTTTCCTAGCTCTAAATATAAATTGCAATTGAAATATTATATTATATCTTATCAGGTTTAATTAATAGCAAAAATATCAAAATGGCTGTCTGTAAAGTCTGTATACGGACGGAGATTTAACGTGACAACGTCTGTTCGTGGTATAAGTTTTTGGAACATAAGTTCACTAATTAGTCTATTCAACTCCGACGCCAGAAACGCTCGCGTAGAAGAGAGACGCAAGGCGCGCGCCGGTCGAGCGAGCCTCTCTCTTTAATGCTGCGCATGCATGGTAACGTTCCGGCAAATCTTACTTGGTCGTTACACAGTTTTCGTAAATGACACCTGAGTCAACCAATTTATAGACGTTGCACGTCAAAAATCATCAAATTTGCTTTTTAACATTCGTAAATATCTGCCTATATTTTTTCATTTACCTTATAGAAATAAATATAGATTTTTTTAACTTATTTAGCAAATCATTATTCACGTGTGTCGGATGAACGCGTACGCTTATAAAATCCTAGTGTGGTGTCGGCCTTCTGTCAATTCGGCCTTGTCAATATTTCTTTATTATTTTATTGCTGTGCATGCATATAACCAGTGCTTTAGCCGAACACTACAAACCTTAAATAAGTTTTTAATGAACAAGACCGTTAGTATACAATGGGTTTAGGTAGGAATAGATTCGTTGTTTAAGAAGCGATTTTCATGATTTTTTATTGTACTGGGAATTTACTCAACTTGGTCAATATAGTGAGACTATGGATTCTGGATGTTAAGAGTGAGCTTCTCAGTCGTAGGGAATAACTGAATCGTGTTTAAATATGTTCGCTGTTGTTATCGTTGACATCGCAAGATGTGTGTCAGAGACGAAATATGACTCCTCAACGGAACAATTCAAATAACTAAACAATTTTCACTTATAATACCACAAGAGCTTCAAAATTATCGGGTATTTCCCGATAGGTTCGTTGCAAACAAATGAAGGAGTTCGAGCTTCGCGCTCGTGATTTTTTAACCTGAAAAACTTGACGATTTTATTTGTTTGCAGGGAACCTTGAGGGAAATGCCAGATAATTTTGAAGCTCGTGTGGTATTCGGGGGATTATTTTTCCGTCCCAAATGTCGGCCAATAGAATTGCACCATGAGACGAAATGTACAATGGGAACATTTCCTTTGACTTTTTTATCGATGGTGGACAGAGAACAAACTCCAAATCGACTCATTTTCATGCAAAATCTCCAATTTTCACAATTGAATTCAACCTGTCAGTTTGACGTGTGGTTAATTTGACTGGATCATGTTTTGTTTTTTATATATAGCAACTACCAGAGAAAATTTTCAAAAAATTATCAGTATAATACCATGTAGGTTGTACCACGTGACGTCGAATGGTGCAATTCTATTGGTCGATATTTGGGTCGGAAAAATAATCAAACATATTTGTTGTTCGTAAATATAAGGGTAAAATCTACAAATCCGTCATAAGACTTGTCGTAATGTATGGATCAGAATGTTGGGCTACAAAGAAGATGGATGAGAGACGATTGCATATCATAGAGATGAGAATGTGGAGAATGTTGAGTTGGATGTGTGGAGTGACGAGAATGGACAAAGTAAGGAATGAGTATATTAGAAGAAAGTTTGAAAGTGGCAAAAATTACAAAAAAGTTAAAAGGGAACCGAATATCACGGTATGGGCACGAGATGAGGCGAGAGGAAACGCATGTGACGAGAAGAGTGATGGGTATGAATGTGATGGATAGACGAAGGGGACGAGGACAAGAAAAGATGGATGGATTGTGTTACAGATGATATGAAAGATAAGAGAGATAGTGTAAAGATGACGGCTGATAGGGAAGTGTGGAAGAGGAAAACATATTGCGCCAACCCCAAATAAAATTGGGAAATGGGCAGGATGATGATGAATGTTAACACTGTAAAACCAGACGCATAGACAAATAGATTTTTTGAAGTGAAAACTTCTTACGGGGGTGATTTGAAATTCGATGAAACGAAACTGTCCAGTGGAGACTGGAGTTTAGTGGAGACGAGTTGAGTGGAGACTGGAGTTGAGTGGAGACTGGAGTTGAGTGGAGACTGGAGTTTAGTGGAGACTGGAGTTGAGTGGAGACTGGAGTTGAATGGAGACTGGAGTGAAGTGGAGACTGGAGTGGAGTGGAGACTGGAGTGGAGTGGAGACTGGAGTGGAATGGAGACTGGAGTGGAGTGGAGACTGGAGTGGAGTGGAGACTGGAGTGGAGTGGAGACTGGAGTTGAGTGGAGACTGGAGTTGAGTGGAGACTGGAGTTGAGTGTAGACTGGAGTTGAGTAGAGACTGGAGTTGAGTGGAGACTGGAGTTGAGTGGAGACTGGAGTGGAGTGGAGAGTGGAGACTGGAGTGGAGTGGAGTAGTAAAACCTACAATTATCATCTTCCCGAAATTTTATTCGTCTCATTATCTTGAAAACAAAATTTTTGAAGGTTTCACTTGTACCACGTTATGTGTGAATAGCACACATTTTATTTTTTTAAATTGTAAGTTAATGCTTGACTACAATTCCACCTGATGGTAAGTAGCGATGTAGTCTTGGTTTATTATAGGATCTATTTAAGTAGTACATAAATATACATAATATATATTTTTATACCATTCATACTTTATGTATGATAATGATCATGTTTCGCGATGACCCGCGATGATTGCAAGGAAAATACTTAATTAGGCATACTTTTAATTTTAAATCATAGTTTAACGATATAACAAACTGCAACTTCATCTGCGTAAATAAGGTCCACAGACAAATAAATCTTATTTTTGACTACGGAATCGTGTAATTTTTTAGCGATATAATCGATATGGCTAAGACGCTATATAATTTTTAGCTATTAAAAGATATGCATGGGGCAACCTCCCTCTTGCCACTCTATGGAGTACATAAAACACTGAGTCTCTTCGTTTCGTTTCGTTTCAATGCCCTTAATAAAGATGTCATATTATATGGAAGCATCCATTAAATATACCGATGTTATTTAAATAATGATATGGTTCGTTTGTGTTACGTTTGTGTAAACGTAATTCTGTTAATGGTTCTGCTGTTTGTTCTAATTGCGGAATAACTTTATAGTTTTCCTCCAGTTTCCTCGCATCACAAAATTTACACGCTTTGTTAATTTTATCCCTTTTTATAAGCTTTTGGCTACTGAGATTCGCGTGTTGTGACTCGCTTCATACTCTAGCAACAGCCCATCTCCGTCATTCTGTTTCATGAGCATGTTGCTAACGTCGTTTACCTGCCTGTTCCGGCGTAGCAGCTCTCAAGCTTGCTGTAATTATTCCTCACTACGTTTCCTTTGATTTTTATGACCCTTAAGCAGCTCGCTGGTACGCCAAATAATGAATATGGTGCTGGTGTCGATGATGTGCCTGTTTAAGCAGCTCTTAAGTTAGCCTGCCGCTGAACTTCTGCCTCACGACATGCCCTATGATTTTTTCGAATCTTTAGCAACTTGCTAGGACACGAAATAATAAGCATGGTGTTGACATCATTCTTTGGGATGAAAAGCAGGATACTGTAAATTTAATTCACAAACATCCAAACATCTAAACCTAACATCTAAATTTTAGTAGGATCTGGATCTAATTCTAAATTCTCGCGGACGAAGTCGCGGGTAGAAGCTAGTAGTATATAAATGAACTATACTATAAATACAAGACTATATTATCTTCTAGCAGGGTCAAAAGCTGCATACAAATAAGAGCGTGTTTAAAATATGCATTGCATGACCCGACTGCCAATGCCTTGTGTATCACATGCATGTTTATGCATGGTTAAATAAGTCTGCGGATGATGTTATTCGTAGGAAAAGAGACAGAAACCATTTTTGAGCTAACTATTATGTGTCCTACGTTCATTTTAAATTACGTAATTAGGTATGGATACAATTTATAAAGCAGTTGAGGGAACGCCTCACATATGTATATTATTACATAATATTTTGATATTATGTTCAGCGATTATTTTAGTGGTCTTTCTTCAAAGCCTATTTCGTCGTATTTGTAGTCGGTTATATTAAATAAAATTATGTGTAATAAAACTGGAACTGATCGATGTTTGATCCAGTTAACTTGATAAAAAGCCTTATCCGATTTCAGTGCAGTTTTCATTGATGTTTTGTAAGAATCGGTTTTCAAATAAAAAAGATGTGTAGGTATACTTAAAGAATTCAGTTTAATTTTTTTTCAGTGTAGTGTACTAGTGTGGGTGCTAAGCAAAGGCATCGGCTCCCCAAAGCGAAGCCAGGGCACTAAAAAGACAACATATTTTAGTGGAAGTTTATTACTATAGTATTATAATACTTTCGGATTTTCCTCGTAAAGATATTCGGAGTTCGGAGAATGCGTTTCTCTAGCTAGAACGAGCTAAAGCAATGTATAAGCGAGTTTGTTATGGGCTCATATTGCCTTTTATTCTCCAATTACGATACTATTTTCACAGTGGAGTGCAACGATGTTAAACTGGGAGGCAGGCCCGTAACGTCGCGTCTGGCGTATAAAACGCCTTTATTGAATTTTATCGCAGCAAACTTTATTACATGTATGTGTCATATCACATCAAAAACATAAATGTGAAATGAGAGCCAATTTCAAAAAAAGAATTGAGATCTAAATAGGTGCCCAGTTCTGTGTAGAAAAGCCTAAAATTTTAGTCACAAGAACATATTATATGCAATGCAATATGTCTAAAATATTTGCAATGTAGAGCTTGACTACATTTTACACCGTGTGTTTCGGGTTGAGGGTGTACCTAAGTGATGTCTTATTTGTGTATTCCAATTTCCATGCCACAGGAAATCAAGAGCTATCAAGGGACACCTGTGTAATTATTTATAAGCGTTTGTTAATCCTACGCTCACTGGAACAAACATACTTCACAGAATACCATCGGTTAAGAGTTAACCAGACACGAGTGAATATTATATTAGAAGACAAAATTGGTCAAAGCATCAGGAGAGACGCCGCTAAGTTACGACAACTTTGGAAACTAATTTTGACTAACTTAACCACGCCAGCTTACAGCACAAGTAGTTTTAACTTGGTCGTACCTATGATCCTATGATAAAAGTGGTGGTATACTGGCAGGCTTGAGAGTACAAGTTTAATAAAATTATTATACACGAGTAACCGCCCTCGCTTTGCTTCGGTTTTCTTATTTTGTACACCTTGGGTTACATTATTGAAGTTTTATTAAGGATCCCTAATTTTTTTTAAATATAGCCTATGTTACTCGGGGATAGTGTAGCTTCCCAATAGTGAAAGAATTTTTCAAATCGGTTCAGTAGTTTCGGAGCCTATTCAATGCAAACAAAAAATCAAATCTTTCCTCTTTATATATTAGTATAGAAGTATAGATAATTATCAATCATGTAGCAGAATGGCACTGATTTTGCTACCGATCTACAGTTTAATTACAGGTAGGCATTTGGTCTCGGAGCTCAGGTGTGTCCAATTTGGACATTGGACGAGATGGATTGGATGGATGCCATTCCCAGCACATATTAAGTGACTTATTAATATTGCACACCTCGCACTCGAAGCGAAGTAGTGCTCCAGTGTCACCGTATCAACAATCACGATCCACTCATTTTAAATCACTTCCACGAGCTTTATATTACACTCATATAATAAAAAAAGTAATTGATCTGTATGGATGTAAACAGGACATCTTTTGAAAAACTCAACTTATTACTTCGATTTGTTTATTAACTTTAGATTATAACTCTTAGGAAGCCTTTTGAATTTCAGTATTGTAAACTTTCCCGTTCATTTTTTTCAATTGTTTGCTTTTATAACAATTTGTTTTACAATAATAAATTTCTTTATTATATTTTCTTTATTGGCCGGCTAGTAATGCATTTCAATACGCCAGTACCGCATCGGATGTCCGAGCAAAGGCATGTATGTGCCTTTGCTGTGGCTGTTGTCCATGGGCGACGGCCACTTACTTACCATCAGTTCTTCCACTCCTTTGTCCACTATTGACATAAAAACAAAAATCTTGTGCGTGTTCATGCGTCCTTGAACGTCAAACGTCAAACTGGAACTAAAATCAGGCAAGTAAGGTGTAATTGACTGTAAAGCTCTATTTTTCACTTGTTACTTTCACTAGTTAACTTAATATGAATTAATTAGGTACAAGTAAAACGTATTAGCTCAGAGCAGAACCACGAAAATAGGTGAACAACTCAAGTCATCAACTTGTACATACATACATATCTTTTTCAGCCGTTTTAACCTTGTGCTACTAATCACCAGCCATTATTTATCTTGTATGGCCCACGTTCTTTATTCTCTTATTAGACCGTCGTATCACACCATGTTTTATTCACTGTGACAGATAATGTGTTTGAGTACGAACGAATGCTTTAAGCTGTAATGACTTGTTACTGGTGACATCAAGACCTTTATTCTCGTATATACGAGTACATCTGGACCTCTGGATGGCAAGCTTCGATAGGCACCTGAATACGAATCACGTGACATTTGATGAACATTTTCGACTAATCATAGAAACTCTGAGCCATTCGTAATGTGTTCCGTATGTAACTTCGACTAATGATAGGGCGCAGATATTCATTCAATTTCACGTCATCCGTCTTCAGTCAGTTCTTTTGTCTTATATGTAAATAGCCGAAAAACGAGCGGACGAGCCTCCCGATGTAGTCACCAAAGGCATCACTGATGTGTTGTCAGCCAAGAAAGAAAAAAATAAAATAAAAAGGGTGCGTGTTCTTTTGTACGCGCGTGAGAAATTAAATAATTAAATAAATATTTAATTTAATAACGTGTATAAGTTTTAAATATCTTTCAAAAACTATTTTTGTACTAAATAAAAATAAACAAGGGCAAACTAGATGGCGTTGTTCATGAACCTGAATCACGCTGTTGAGAATGTGAGACTTGTATAAGAAATAACGTTAAATTTTAATGTGTACTACTTATGTTTACACAAGTACAAACTAGATGGCGTTGTTCCCGAACCTGAATCACGCCGTTGAGACTCTGTGAGATTTGTATACGTAATAACATTAAATTTTAAAATAGGTAAAGATAATACGAAGCTAGGGCCATGTGTTCTGTGCTATGCAGTGCTTTCATACCCCCTCCATGGTAGTGCAAACGTTTAACGCAACCTTTTTGCAAGTCGCATAAGAATAACTTCAAAAACTCACAATTAGGTCCATTACATTTCTAATGGCAAGATATAAAATGTCCGTGTGTTTAGCAGTACTTAGCTTATCGCGGGCGATAAGACCGATCCTCGACCACCAAAAAAGAATAAAGGGTGACATCAATCTCTGGTAGAAAAAAACATTACGAAGTAAACTGTCCCCATTAGGGGAACTTACGGACTAATGTCAGGCAATTTGTCACGCGCTTTAATTCTGTTACCTTGGATTAAATGACGTAAAAATATCTAACGTTTTGACGTAAAAATGTGTAACGTTTTCGAGTCATAATCGTGAGGGCGGGCGTTAGGGCGCGGGCGGTGAGATAAGTTATTTTTTATTTGGATCTGTATGTGTAGTAGTAGTGTTGTACTGTAGTGTTGTACCTATGCGATATAGATTTATATCGACTACGTAGGCACACGGTAAAATTACCTTTTATAATGAGGAGTCTACTTAGACTGTCTGTACGTTAGAAGATAATATAATATTATATTGTATTGTACAGTCCGTTTTAAATTAGAGTTAAAAATTTAATATTTGGAATTTTAGAAAGCATCCCCTGGGAGAGCTGAACAAAATATGAAAATTTATACATACAACCACAGCATACAATCTTCCTGGAAATGAAGACGTTGCCGCAGAATGTTACTGAAGTTAGATGTAAAATAGAAAATATTATAAAAAGTTAGAATGGAAATTAAATGTCAATTGAGACTTTCGTGCTGTCCATGCGATACACAGTAGTCTGAGAAAAAATCTATGTTAGATGTTGACGTCACACTACACCGACCGACGTGGAGACGTGACGACGTCATGAACTAGCGATCAACATCCTGTAATGATTAGATTTTTTTTTCATTTTTTAGCTTAACGAAGTAAAATAATAAAACCCTTATAGTTTCCGAAGCAAAGCGCTGAGACCCTTAATGCTAGAAAGTGTAATTTGAATTGAATATAAATATTTATTAAAACTCCAGAATCGTAGAATAAAATATTGAAAAATATTTTTTTTCAGGGTACCTCCCCTACAAGTAACGTGAGGATGAATTTTTTATTCGTCGCGTACCCTATAGTGTGGGGTATCGTTGAAAAGGTCTTCCAAAAATATTAATAATAACAATATAGTAATAATTTTTGTTTCAAGCGACCAGGACTCATATATGTTAGTATTACAAAACCCATGTTGGTGCTTAACCTAAATAATTAAAAATTAAATAAACGTAAATTATGTGAGTCACCGCTTAAGGGTCTTCTAAGACCATTTTTGGAATTAGGAGTCCGTTTGCGAAATATTTGGCTTTAAAGTGCTAATTTTTGTTAGAGTCAAGTGTCCCCCCCCTGCGGGCTAAACGGTTGGAGTTGAACAAGTGAAAAAATTCTCAAAAATAGGTTATATGATGAATTTACAAAAAAAAAAAACTATCATGGCTATGTTAGCATAAATAAGTAGTTAATGATTAATAGTCGATAAACTTCCGAAGTTGTACTTCGGAACCCTACATTGCGCGTGGTAATACACGCACTTGCTCGGTTTTATAGGTAGTTTGGGGCCATCATAAATTACGTCATACGTTAGGAGGGAGGTGGGGGGGGGGGGTCAATGTAGTGTGACATTGTGTGACAAGAGGTGGGAGGGGGACCTAAATTTCGTGACGTCACATTTCAAAATCGAATAATTAGTATGTATAGGTAAATATTAAAAAACAATTAGTGGAAATAAAACTTATTTCGAAACTGCTGTTTTAATTTAATAATTTCTAGGTGTAAAATTTCATAATATGTGACGTCACAATAGGGGGGAGGTCTCACAAATGTGACCAGCTGTGACAAGGAGGGGGGGAGGTGTCAAAAAGTTATGAAATTAGTGTGACGTAATTTATGGATGGTCCCTTTTTAGGCCTTCATCGCACTAGATCAATCCTGACAGGTCTCAGGCCTCAGGCCTCAGCTGGTTAATTAGGCCACGTTTACATTTAGTTATGTGATTATGCGTTACTTCATGTAAATCCCTTTATATTACTGTTTGTCTATTCCAACACGTGTTTCGTGCCGATCCATCCAGAGTGGACGGTACAATGTTTGTAAATTGCAAACACGTGTTAGTTCTAGCCTGTGTTAGTAATGTTGATATGTACCATAATAATTATAAATGCATGTTTCCTTTGTGAAGGAATATATATAGTAAATAAATAACGCTTCACACTCATAGCCCCACACTAGGTTTCCCTGTGTCGTGGGTGCCATGGACAACACACTAGACAAGGACATTCACACCCAGACCGAGAACAGAAATTCAAACTATCATTCAAATTTCCGCCTCGCTAGGAATCGAACCCGGGACCCTTGGTGCGGCGATCCGGCATGGTAACCATTGCGCCACACGGGTCGTCGATATATAAATGGACTTATATAAAAGTAGATGGAAAGAACATGCCGAATTTATTAAACCTTACAATAAAATTGTGAAATTGTTATTTGAAATAAAATGCTTTATTGTTTGTAAGTCGTATTATAGGTAATACTGCCAGATAGATAAATATGAATTAAAGATAAATTATACAAGAGTGTTAAGGTGGTTAAGTTGACGTCCAATACAAAAACATAATTATTAACAAAATCTTAATGTTTCCTATGAATTTTCTTTCCCGACGGCGACGGGTTTTCAAGTGCACCGTTTTGTACCCGCTACCGGCGCTTAAAAGAATGTAACTGTCATAACTGTAGGAGGTTGCAGCTTCCTCCACAGGTAATGATTTTCTAGGCAAGGTAGGTTTGTAGGTAATTAAGGAGTACGTCCGATTCCGTAAAAGTTATTTATATTATTCAATTCAATTACAATAATTCTGGAAACACAGCACCAGTGCCAATATGTTAGTGAAGTAAGCTAACGTTTTATAGGATAAGAATATATTCATGTTCATATTCATATTCATGAAGTAATTAAATGTTTTATATTCAACCTTGCGATCACCCATCATTGACATTGAACGAGGTATTACACCTCGTTACTCTGTAACAATCATACATACATAATTATGTATATTGTGCCCGTGGCCTGTTGCAAAGTAGTGTCCCAAAAATTACACAGGAGTAAACTTGCTGCCATTTGCGTGGTAAAGTGTTGTCGACAAAAGAAATAATTCTTCTAAAAAATAACCAACTTCAAAACTTCGACTTCGACTACAATTAAGGATAACTCAAAGACTACTCGTCAGATGTCGCTCAAATGGGACCACTGACAAGCACCAGCTTTCCAATACAAAATGAATCTTCAAAACCAGTAAAAAGTTATGATTATTAACATACATAAAAAATACAGTCGAATTGAGAACCTCCTCCTTTTTTGAAGACTGAAAAAGCAGCGTGACAGCTGATAGTTCAGGGTTAGTCAAAATAGAACGCTTGACCCACTCACATTCATTGTTGATTAATAAGTATTTCAAAAGTAATGAAAATGTATCGCTGATATTTAAAAAAAGAAAACTGTGTATCTTAATAACACGGACCTAATATAAAGACGGACGTAATCCCAAGAACAAATTCAGTGAAGCATCCATAGTAATACCAACTCTCTATTCATACAAGTACACACACCCACACATTGACACCATACTGCGTCAATCGCGAATCAAAGATTACGCACACATGGTAAGCGGGCGGCCATTGCTATGTTTCACTCTCGATTAGACGAGGTTACGTCCGTCTTTTTTTCAGGTCTTTTATTAATTTAAATGTTGCGTAATTAATGGTTTGGGTAACCTTAATGATCAATACTATCTTAAAGCTTAGTTAATTAGATAATTACAAGACTGAAACAGTAATTGTAAATATAACTGCGGTACATTATCTGTATAATTGCGCTATCATGAGCAGGCCACTTGCTGGTGCAGCAATTTGTAGTTGAAATACAGCGGCGCGGCGTTAACGTTGAAATCTCTGCTGTCTAAATATCAGCGGCGGCGGACAATAGGAATTTCTCGCTTGTGTTACCGTGGAAACATACGAGCTGGTATTGCAGACGCGGCCGCAGCGATGTCGGCGGTTAGGTCCCAGTTCATAACTTTACACTACTGAAATTTTTCAAATGGCTTATTTTCATATTTTTAGATAGTACTTAATGTATAATTGATGAACTGGATTTGGATGGAATTTGGCATACGCTACACAGTACACTTGTCTTGATGTAAATGAGCACGGATAATGGATAGATATGCTTTAATTTTCTTAACAACTTTAATACTACCTCCTTCATTTTCAACATATTATTCGGTAGAGATAGCTATGCGGTTAAAACATTGGTCTCCCGAACGAAAGGGCCCCAGTTCAAATCCTGGTACGCATCTCTAATTTCCAAATACTATGTACGTATTACAATTTAATTATCAGTTGCTTAGGTGAAGGAAAACATCGTGAGGAAACCTACTTATCGGTGAGTTCTCCATAAGGTTCTCAAAGGTGTGCGAAGTCTACCAATCCGCGCTTGGCCAGCGTGGTAGACTATGGCCTGTGCCCCTCACATCGTGAGAGGAGACCCCAGCAGTGGGACATTATGGGTTGTTGCTTTCGACATCAAATTTGTTTAGATACATTTGGAGGAAGTCTGGATCAGTGACATAGTTTCTTATCATCGACACGAACTGCGCATCACAAAATGATTCACATATATAACTGATATAGCCGAATAATGGTGAACGTCCCATCGCGACGCAACCGCTGATCTGGTTACTCAGCTGAAACTTAATTTTAGTAATAATACTTTACGTACGTTTAACTAATAACAAAGTATGTAATGTACCGTGGAATGCAATCTGATTTTCGAGGTAAATTTTCTTGTCGTATGTACACAGCACCTAGGACTTGCTTACAGCGTAATAATTTGTACGAGTATATTACATTTGATTGTGTTGTTGTTGTTTGTAATATTTCAGATAATATAGCTTATTTATTCCGCACTCTATACAAAATAGATAATCCAGCCGTAACACAAATAATTGTATAGTTCTTGTTATTCTTATGAAATGAAATGAAATGAAATGAAATATCTTTATTTGTAGAAATGTGGTTACAAAGTTGGTCAAGTATTATGCAATCCATCTCACATTTGCCATATTATGGCGTACAAATAGTTTTAGTTTAATAAGTTTACATTATTTATTATTATATTTTAAATGAGAATATTATTTTATTTATCTTACATTACTTACATCCTATTTCAATATCAAATTTCAAGGGAAAACAATAATAATTAAAATCTTCATATAAATTCTTTTATTGAATAGTAGCATTTGTCAGTTAACCATTTATGTAACTCTATTTTAAATTTAGTGAAAGTTAAAATTTTTATGTTTTCAGGGATTTTATTATATATCGTTACACACATGTGAGTCGAATTTTTTGAACGTATCGCCGATCGAGAAGGTGGTACACATAGTCGATTAGGGTATCTGGTTGCAAAATAACAACTATCTTTTTTTTCCTGAAAAAGGTGCATATTAGTTCTCACAAAAATACAAATCTCATATATGTATAAACCAGTCAATGTTAATAATTTTAGCTTCCTAAAGAGAGGCTTGCAGCTTGTGTCTGGGGTAACATTACACATAGCGCGTATACATCGTTTTTGAGCAATGAAGACTTTATTGCAATCTCTAGAGTTTCCCCATAAAACTATACCATACCTTAAATTAGAGGCAACATAGCCGTGGTAGGCTTTTAAGGCTGTTGACATATTACTTATTTTTGGTAGGCGCCATAAAACAAAAACGAAACGAGAAATTTTTGTACAAAGTTTTTCTACGTGTTCTTTCCAAGTAAAAGATCGATCTATATTAATGCCTAGGAATGTAATAGAGTCAGTTTCTTCTATCGTATTATTATGGTAATGCACTTTTAGATTGTGTTTTTTTGATCCTCTATTTCCGAATTGTATATATTTCGTTTTGTTTATATTAATTTTAAGATTGTTGTCTTTAAGCCATGTTACTATTTTACTAATTGTATAGTTTATTACATTATTATAATTGATATTAAGATTATTATGTACAATTACTGCAATATCGTCCGCAAATAGGGAATATTGTTGATTGGTAATTTTAACAATGTCATTTATGTAAATAATAAATAGTGGCGGTCCTAAAATACTTCCTTGAGGAACTCCAACTCTATTATATTTAAGGTCAGATTTAAAGGATTCCTCTTCTCCGCTAATCGAATTGATGTTCTGTATTTCAACAATGTATATTACCCAATGTATATTACAAAAATAGTACCTATGTGGTTGTGTTAAAATGAAATTGGGTCTGGATGAGTCAAAGCTAACTTCCCTGATTAGGGTCATAGTCATAGCACCTGTTCCTCTTGCAGAATCGAATGTTGAAAGTTTTTTTACAGCCGGAAGACTTCCGACATGGCTCAGCCACTGCTAAAGACAACCAGCAGGACAGACGGTTTTACGTGCTCTCCGAAGGCGCTCTAGAATATTTGCCCCTCGTGGCCTTGGGGCGTATACTTGGGTATCGATGGTGCCCGCTGTTGCTTAACAAGCTGGGCTATGAGCGCTTAAGGCTGGGCTTTATACTTTTTACACTATACTACTCTACACACGCTTAGAAACACCATAGCCCGGAGGTTTGTGACTTCGTGTCGGTCCTATGCGGTTGACAAAGTTAAGCAACAGCGGGCGCGGTCGGTAGTTTGATGAATGACCGCTAGTGGCAAAAAATTCTAAAGCACTTCCTTGGTTCGGAGGGCACAGCAGATAGCCGTGGGTCTTGGTTCTTAAGGTAAAATAAGGTTTAACCATATCGAAGGCCCTCAGAAGGCATGAAACCTTTCGACACTTGGGTTGGCCACTAACCCCTCCACCAATCCGCACTGGAGCAGCGTGGTGGAGTATGCTCCAGGCCTCAAAAGAAGAGACCCGTGCTCAGTAGTGGGCCATCAATGGGTTGAAGCCAGCCACTTTATAAGACATGGATCTGACAGATCGGTTCCCGCGGGACACCGGGTAGGTAAAACTTGATAGGATTCGAGGAGAGACAACATCCTTACTCCGCAAATAATAATTGAATAAACGTGTATCTTGACATCAAAATAAATTGGATAAGACTTGGAATCTAAAAAGTATATTATTAAAAGTTATTGGAACATCAAACGAATCAAAGCGAACAGAACTGATATATAGTTTGTTTTTTCATTTCTTCATGAATTTTGTCTAGACTCTTTAATAGTTATTGCGAGACTTCAAAAGCCGTAAATACAATAATGTATTATACGTGACTCGTTTAACAATACATATAAAAATCGGATTTGTATGATATCGGCTGACAAGATGTTGACTGTAAGGACAAAAAACGTCTTACGTTTAACACAAAAAACCGGGCAGGGTAGCTAGGGTTCCGAAGTAGTAAGTTTATCGACTATTACTCATTAACTACTTTTGCTAACACAGCCGTGATAGTTTTCCCTGTAAATTGTGATATGTATAGTATGTATATTGTATATTATAACCTATATTTTTTAGAACCTTTCACTTGTCCAACTCCATCCGTTTAGCCAGCGGGGCACCAAAATTAGCACTTAATAGCCAAATAATTCGCTAACAAACCCCTGAATCCAAAAATGGTCTTAAATGACCCATAATATTTTTAAATACCTTCAACAATACCCACACAATGAGGTAGGTACGCAACGAAATAAAATTTCATCCTCACGTTACCTACCCTGAAAAAATATATTTTTCAATATTTTATTCTACGATTTTGGAGTTAGATATTAAATAGGTATGTATATACATGCCAAGTTACAGCTTTCTAGCACTAAGGGTCGCGGCGCTATGCCTCGGACAGACGGACGGACGGACATAACGAAACTATAAGGGTTCCGATTTTACTTCGGAACCCTAGAATACTGTAGTATTAAACACGAGTAACCGCCCTCGCTTTGCTTCGGTTTTCTTATTTTTTTACAACTTATTGGAGTTTTATTAAGGATCCCTAATTTTTTTGAAAATATAATATAGCCTATGTTACTCGGGGATAGTGTAGCTTCCCAACAGTGAAAGAATTTTTCAAATCGGTTCAGTAGTTTCGGAGCCTATTCAATGCAAACAAAAAATCAAATCCTTCCTCTTTATATATTAGTATAGATTATGGAAGGTTTTTGTTTCATGCATATGTCAGGCGGTAGGTACCTGCGGCGTGCCCGCTAGTTAGTAACATAAAAACACCCCTTTAACTGTCGGGAGGTTGCAACCGCGATATTGGGTTTGCTACAAGTCAAATTCCTGACATCGGGTAGGGATGTAAGCCTCGGTCTCTTTACTTTGACGAACGGGATGTGAAACGATTAGGGTTATCGATGTCGATAATAATATGTTATTAAATGTTATTAAAAATGTTTGCATGGCTTCAACCCCTAATGACCCACTACTGAGCACGGGTCTCTCCTCTTGAGGAGGCCTAGGGCATGCTCCACTACGCTGCTCCAGTGCGGATTGGTGGAGGGGTTAGTGGCTATAATAATATGTTATTAAAAATGTTTGCATGGCTTCAACCCCTAATGACCCACTACTGAGCACGGGTCTCTCCTCTTGAGGAGGCCTAGGGCATGCTCCACTACGCTGCTCCAGTGCGACCCACATGGATCTTGTTCAACAAGCGATGGCACCACCGGGGCAATTTTTGAGTTGTTTCATGGTGTGAATGTGAACAAAGCATCTTTAAAAATATGAATTTAAAAATAAATGATATATGCTACAGTCAAAATATGTAAAAATAATATTTACTGTTTACGTAATTAGCTGACAAACGTTCTAATGATCCACTCATGGCTACCGTTGCCCAAGAACATCAGCTAGTACGTCGACATGAGTTTGGGATCAATAGGTGATCTAAGCCATCCACTATAACTAAAATAATAAGTGAATTAGTAGAATTAGTAATAAGTAAAATAGAAGTTGATGTATAAATCAGTGGGATAAGTAAAAATAATTATTTTTATAATTCTTAATATAATTCTTGTTCTTTATTTGACGCTTTCTTTGGAATTTTTAGGTGGCATTTAAAAAAAGGCGAATTGGTTTATTAGAAGCCTTCTCATTTTCCCATGGCTTAGTTATAAAATCAGAGATTGGTTTCTGTGGCCTAAAAAAATCTGCGGCTTGACTTATTATTCCCCAAATAATAATACCTATGTACATAACTATAATGCTTAACTGAGATCTAGCTAAAATACTATGTTTTAGTACCGATAATTTTTGCATCCGACTAGCAAGGGTACTCAAAAAGTTCAACCTGATTTCGGTTCAGTATTAATAATTAATGCAAATATATGCCACATCGATAGTAGCTATGCACATCACTACCATTCGCCGGCAAACCGCACGGCACGGAGTTGCGCGTTTCCGGAATTAGATTTGCTCTGTGAACTGTAATTCTGATTAAAACCAGCCATTGTGGGGCCGCGGCTCATTGGCTGCTGGTTGCGGGTTGCTGGTTAGCTGGTTACTGGTTACTTGATAGGTTGCTGGTATCACATTCTCACTTTTAAGCGACTTCAAAAATAGAAGGAGAACAAAGAAGTCGGCTTGATTAGGCCTGTATTCATAAACCGATGTTTAGGTCTTTGCGATCTTCAGATTCGATAGAAGATGCTGAAATACGAGAATGTCAAATCGTATGTATGGACATTAATAGCCTAGTAGTTAGAACGTTGGTCTCCCGAACGCAGGGGCCCGAGATCAAATCCTGGCACGCACCTCTAAATTTTAAATATTATGTGCGTTTTAGAAGTTACTTAACTTATCACTTGCTTCGGTGAAGGAAAACGTCGTGAGGAAACCTGCGCACACAGTTCTCCATAAAATTGTCAAAGGTGTGTGAAGTCTACCAATCCGCACTTGGCCAGCGTGGTAGACTATGTTCAGTAGCCCTCACATTGTGGCGATACTTAGACTTAAGGCTGAAATGAGTATCTGATCAAAGGTCAATTTCGTATTCACTTTTAGATTTTGTACTCTATTTATAAAATATGTGAGGAATGTAATGCCGGAGGAACTTTTAATTTACGAGTAGTTATAGTCGACAGTGCGTGTCGAATGGCGTAAACACCAAACACGGTGGTTGAGGATAGAATACCGTGGGTCTAGGAAGGCAATAATATGAAGAGCGCCAGAGACAAACGTATCGGAGTCCGCTTGTTAGTAAAACAGAAGTTTTATTACCCGGGTACAGTGCAGGAAGTAAGTGGTGATTGAGTTTATATACCTTGCGAATCGGGTGGTGAGGGCGACAAAACATAGCGTTGTTCGTAGATGAACTCATTACAGAGAATTATTTTATGACATTGGCAGACGAGAGTCGAGACAACACTTTAGTTTTTTGTCGCTTGTTGCCATAATTTTATGTTACTACTATACTAGCTGACCCGGCGAACTTGGTATCGCCTATTTTTTTTTTTAATAAAAGTAGCCTAAGTTACTCCTTGTTATATCAGCTATCTGCCAGTGAAAGTCCCGTCGAAATCGGTCCAGGCATATCAGAGATTAGCCGGAGCAAACTAAATTTAAAATAGAATTCACTTTTAAAATAGAATTACATAAATGGTTAACTAACAAATGTTATTATTCAATAAAAGAATTTATATGAAGATTTTAAGTTATTATTATTTTCTCTAGACATTTAAAATTGAAATTTGTTATAACATGATGTAAATAATGTAATATCCTACTAATATTATAAATGCGAAAGTTTGGATGTTTGGATGTTTGGATGTTTGTGTTGCAATCACGCAAAAACGGCTGATCGGATATAGATGAAATTTGGCACACAGATAGTTTAATACCTAGAATAATATATAGGATACTTTTGATCCCGAGATATTGATCTATTCCCGAGGGAGAAGAAGTAAACTAAATGGTAATAGGAAAACAGTTTTGACGTTTGTCATCACAGTGACATTAGAAAACTCAAAACAGCTGATTGAGTGATTAAATTATAATTGGTTCATTGTTTTAATATGTTTATTTACAAACATATAAAAATTTGCGGTGAGGCACATTGTGATCATTTTTATCATGCAATGGAAGCTTTAGTAACCATCGATCTCGTGTAAAATCAAGTAAAACAAACACAGCATTTTTTACGCAAAATGAAGGCTGCTTACACATCAGCGTTTGTCGAGCGTTCCTAGCGCTAGACGCTTGATCGATGAATTATAAAAAAAATAATAATTTTACGTTGAATAAGTATTCGTAGCTTATCAAGGTTTTTCCTAGCTCTAAATATAAATTGCAATTGAAATATTATATTATATCTTATCAGGTTTAATTAATAGCAAAAATATCAAAATGGCTGTCTGTAAAGTCTGTATACGGACGGAGATTTAACGTGACAACGTCTGTTCGTGGTATAAGTTTTTGGAACATAAGTTCACTAATTAGTCTATTCAACTCCGACGCCAGAAACGCTCGCGTAGAAGAGAGACGCAAGGCGCGCGCCGGTCGAGCGAGCCTCTCTCTTTAATGCTGCGCATGCATGGTAACGTTCCGGCAAATCTTACTTGGTCGTTACACAGTTTTCGTAAATGACACCTGAGTCAACCAATTTATAGACGTTGCACGTCAAAAAATCATCAAATTTGCTTTTTAACATTCGTAAATATCTGCCTATATTTTTTCATTTACCTTATAGAAATAAATATAGATTTTTTTAACTTATTTAGCAAATCATTATTCACGTGTGTCGGATGAACGCGTACGCTTATAAAATCCTAGTGTGGTGTCGGCCTTCTGTCAATTCGGCCTTGTCAATATTTCTTTATTATTTTATTGCTGTGCATGCATATAACCAGTGCTTTAGCCGAACACTACAAACCTTAAATAAGTTTTTAATGAACAAGACCGTTAGTATACAATGGGTTTAGGTAGGAATAGATTCGTTGTTTAAGAAGCGATTTTCATGATTTTTTATTGTACTGGGAATTTACTCAACTTGGTCAATATAGTGAGACTATGGATTCTGGATGTTAAGAGTGAGCTTCTCAGTCGTAGGGAATAACTGAATCGTGTTTAAATATGTTCGCTGTTGTTATCGTTGACATCGCAAGATGTGTGTCAGAGACGAAATATGACTCCTCAACGGAACAATTCAAATAACTAAACAATTTTCACTTATAATACCACAAGAGCTTCAAAATTATCGGGTATTTCCCGATAGGTTCGTTGCAAACAAATGAAGGAGTTCGAGCTTCGCGCTCGTGATTTTTTAACCTGAAAAACTTGACGATTTTATTTGTTTGCAGGGAACCTTGAGGGAAATGCCAGATAATTTTGAAGCTCGTGTGGTATTCGGGGGATTATTTTTCCGTCCCAAATGTCGGCCAATAGAATTGCACCATGAGACGAAATGTACAATGGGAACATTTCCTTTGACTTTTTTATCGATGGTGGACAGAGAACAAACTCCAAATCGACTCATTTTCATGCAAAATCTCCAATTTTCACAATTGAATTCAACCTGTCAGTTTGACGTGTGGTTAATTTGACTGGATCATGTTTTGTTTTTTATATATAGCAACTACCAGAGAAAATTTTCAAAAAATTATCAGTATAATACCATGTAGGTTGTACCACGTGACGTCGAATGGTGCAATTCTATTGGTCGATATTTGGGTCGGAAAAATAATCAAACATATTTGTTGTTCGTAAATATAAGGGTAAAATCTACAAATCCGTCATAAGACTTGTCGTAATGTATGGATCAGAATGTTGGGCTACAAAGAAGATGGATGAGAGACGATTGCATATCATAGAGATGAGAATGTGGAGAATGTTGAGTTGGATGTGTGGAGTGACGAGAATGGACAAAGTAAGGAATGAGTATATTAGAAGAAAGTTTGAAAGTGGCAAAAATTACAAAAAAGTTAAAAGGGAACCGAATATCACGGTATGGGCACGAGATGAGGCGAGAGGAAACGCATGTGACGAGAAGAGTGATGGGTATGAATGTGATGGATAGACGAAGGGGACGAGGACAAGAAAAGATGGATGGATTGTGTTACAGATGATATGAAAGATAAGAGAGATAGTGTAAAGATGACGGCTGATAGGGAAGTGTGGAAGAGGAAAACATATTGCGCCAACCCCAAATAAAATTGGGAAATGGGCAGGATGATGATGAATGTTAACACTGTAAAACCAGACGCATAGACAAATAGATTTTTTGAAGTGAAAACTTCTTACGGGGGTGATTTGAAATTCGATGAAACGAAACTGTCCAGTGGAGACTGGAGTTTAGTGGAGACGAGTTGAGTGGAGACTGGAGTTGAGTGGAGACTGGAGTTGAGTGGAGACTGGAGTTTAGTGGAGACTGGAGTTGAGTGGAGACTGGAGTTGAATGGAGACTGGAGTGAAGTGGAGACTGGAGTGGAGTGGAGACTGGAGTGGAGTGGAGACTGGAGTGGAATGGAGACTGGAGTGGAGTGGAGACTGGAGTGGAGTGGAGACTGGAGTGGAGTGGAGACTGGAGTTGAGTGGAGACTGGAGTTGAGTGGAGACTGGAGTTGAGTGTAGACTGGAGTTGAGTAGAGACTGGAGTTGAGTGGAGACTGGAGTTGAGTGGAGACTGGAGTGGAGTGGAGAGTGGAGACTGGAGTGGAGTGGAGTAGTAAAACCTACAATTATCATCTTCCCGAAATTTTATTCGTCTCATTATCTTGAAAACAAAATTTTTGAAGGTTTCACTTGTACCACGTTATGTGTGAATAGCACACATTTTATTTTTTTAAATTGTAAGTTAATGCTTGACTACAATTCCACCTGATGGTAAGTAGCGATGTAGTCTTGGTTTATTATAGGATCTATTTAAGTAGTACATAAATATACATAATATATATTTTTATACCATTCATACTTTATGTATGATAATGATCATGTTTCGCGATGACCCGCGATGATTGCAAGGAAAATACTTAATTAGGCATACTTTTAATTTTAAATCATAGTTTAACGATATAACAAACTGCAACTTCATCTGCGTAAATAAGGTCCACAGACAAATAAATCTTATTTTTGACTACGGAATCGTGTAATTTTTTAGCGATATAATCGATATGGCTAAGACGCTATATAATTTTTAGCTATTAAAAGATATGCATGGGGCAACCTCCCTCTTGCCACTCTATGGAGTACATAAAACACTGAGTCTCTTCGTTTCGTTTCGTTTCAATGCCCTTAATAAAGATGTCATATTATATGGAAGCATCCATTAAATATACCGATGTTATTTAAATAATGATATGGTTCGTTTGTGTTACGTTTGTGTAAACGTAATTCTGTTAATGGTTCTGCTGTTTGTTCTAATTGCGGAATAACTTTATAGTTTTCCTCCAGTTTCCTCGCATCACAAAATTTACACGCTTTGTTAATTTTATCCCTTTTTATAAGCTTTTGGCTACTGAGATTCGCGTGTTGTGACTCGCTTCATACTCTAGCAACAGCCCATCTCCGTCATTCTGTTTCATGAGCATGTTGCTAACGTCGTTTACCTGCCTGTTCCGGCGTAGCAGCTCTCAAGCTTGCTGTAATTATTCCTCACTACGTTTCCTTTGATTTTTATGACCCTTAAGCAGCTCGCTGGTACGCCAAATAATGAATATGGTGCTGGTGTCGATGATGTGCCTGTTTAAGCAGCTCTTAAGTTAGCCTGCCGCTGAACTTCTGCCTCACGACATGCCCTATGATTTTTTCGAATCTTTAGCAACTTGCTAGGACACGAAATAATAAGCATGGTGTTGACATCATTCTTTGGGATGAAAAGCAGGATACTGTAAATTTAATTCACAAACATCCAAACATCTAAACCTAACATCTAAATTTTAGTAGGATCTGGATCTAATTCTAAATTCTCGCGGACGAAGTCGCGGGTAGAAGCTAGTAATATTATAATACTGAAAATCCTTGCAGAATGTAAACAAACGCAACTCCTTTTAGCTAGTATAGCGCGGCGACGCTGCGCCGGGCGTAGCGCGCGCGAATTTCGTCAAACCTCGTTCCGCTCGGTAATCTTCGGTTCTCTCGTGCGGCGCTCGAAAACGTCTTATTTCGCCGTACATTTTCTATTGAACTAGCTTTGTCTCACGCGCCAGGCGTTTTCGCTCGCATCTCATAGAAGTTGTATGAGCATTCGCCGTGCGCTTTGGCTAGCGCACCGTGAACCATTTACAGCGATTTTCGCGATAATGAGTCTTAATACTTTAACAAAGAGCTTAAATTGGTTCATCATAATTTCGTTAATATTGAATAGATCGTTAATCAGACACTATTAAACATTTTTTGTTTTATTTTTCTAAACATATTAAAAGGAGGTGGCCAACATGTGCCCCGGAAATGGTTAAAATACGTTTATTTGTACAAGGTTTTAGTCCTCAGAAAAGACATGTATTCCATTTATTTTAACATAACTAGAATTTTAATTTTCTTCTGAACTCCGCAGTGAGTAGTTATAATAAATTAACAATAATAATAAGTTGTGTTGTATACACTGCCCTGGAAATGGTTAAAATACGTTTATTTGTACAAGGTTTTAGTCCTCTGAAAAGACATGTTTTCCGTTTATTATAACATAACTAGAATTATAATTTTCTTCTGAACTCCGCAGTGAGTAGTTATAATAAATTAACAATAATAATAAGTTGTGTTGTATACACTTAATCTTCTACTACCTCCATTGCTATCACTGGAGGTTGACAATTGACTGACAGAAATACGGATATATTCTATATTGCCATTTGTCAAATGCCAAAAGAAGATTTTTGAGTTTGATTTCTACAAAATAATAATTGTGTTTGATTTTTTGTCATGAGGTGCATTAATTGTGCGGTTGATATTGAGCGCATGGCACGTCACTCAATATCTTCACTAGCAAGAAACCAATCCATATTGGTAGAATGGATCACTGCAGTACAGGTATGGCATTTTCATGTGATTACATTAGTTTGGTATTTGGGGTGGGCACGTCATAATTAAAGTAAAACAAAAAAATGAATTATCCAAAAGATAAATAGTTTGTATTTAATATAAAAATCTCTCTTTAAAACACTTTTCCACAATTACTTATGTTTATCAAACTGTCAACCTACAAGAGCTAAAACTGCTCGTAAAAGGAGAATCCCGAGTTTTACAGATTTTTATTGATAAAATTATCAAAGTAGATATTGTAAGCTTTAATGTAAGGTAAAAATAAAATGTGTACATTATACTTCACAAGTGGGGCAAACGCCCATACAGATGTTGGCCACCTCCTTTGGCAGTTCGGCGCACGAGTGCACTTAAAGTACAGCCGCCCCTGCTGTACGATATGAATTTATCCGCAAGTCAAGTAGATTTTTAATTAGAATAATTTTACTTGGTTTATAGGTTTACTAAATTATTTTAATTAGACAATCCTAGTATTATACTAAATACTATCTGCGGGCACGGCAGTGCCTCCGCCAAGTCGAGCAAAAAAGCGGCACGGCCGTTCCATCCTTTTCTCGAAGCAGTTCAGGCCATTTTCGACCCCCTATAACTTCGTTGTGTATCAAGCTAGAAGCCTGAATTTTCGGTAACCAAGCAGACATTGTATAAACACGGTATATTTTAGGATTATGACTACTAGTCCCCATAAGCAGGGGCTTTTTGGTGATATTTTCAGACTAAATTCATAAGTTTATTAGGTTTCCATATTTTATTTGTATCACTGCCCCAAAAACGGCTCTAACGATTTCGATGAAATTTGGACAATCTCAAGTCATTCACAGAACATGGATACAACAATATAAAAAAACAAAGTATGTGTCGTAAGTTAACAAGCTACCGAAGTGTGGAAAAACTGAAGTAGTAACGTGCGGTACAGAAAACCAAATGATCCTAATGATTGTTCTATCAAAAAATCAATCCACCACTGCCTTAAGAACTTTGGTTAAATTTGAAGTCGATTAGAGATATACCTAATAGTGAGAAGAGTTAATTATTTTTTTAAATGTATAATGTTACTGAGGGCTTGTTTCACAATCTTCAAGTAAGTCCGAAGTAAGCTATTCGTTGGTTAAGTTGACATTTCGTGTATGTAAAATGACACTTTAACGTCACTTTAACCGGCGAATAGCTTATTCAGGACTCTACTTGAAGATTCTAAAACAAGCCCTGAATCTACATAAATTTTGAACCAACACAGCATCAGAGTAAAAGCGATTATTCTTAAAAATAACAAAAAAATATGAGTATAAATAACAGGCTGAATACAAAAGAATTATCCGTTACAGGAATTCCTAATCGACTGTGAATAAATGCGAAAATGTATCCTCAGTTACTTGTAATAAAACGTAAGTAAAGAATTCAATAAAAAGCAAAAATGTGTAGGAGGAAAATAGAAGCTTAGCGAGAGGTGAATATATTATTATTATATTTTATGCCTTTGTAAATAGCTGACAAGGGAACAGATAAGCCTCCTGCCTGATAGTAAATGGTCACCGTCGCCCATGGTTCTCCATAGTTCCCTAGTACCATTGCTTTGCATTCTCATTAAAGTATATAAACATAAAAAAACCCCTACGAATCTGCTCTAGAGCAGTACTCTGTATTGGGTCATTAATGTGTTAAGGCGCTCACAAAAAATACAATTAGTCACCTTAGGGTGAGGCCAGACGAGTGTATTTTTTTTAAAGCGCGCCGCATGAAATGAGTCGGTTTCATACTAAAGTCCAAACTCATGTTGCGTCGCCGTGTGGTACAGATTTTAGTATGAAACCACGTGACTAATTTTCGCGACTGACAGCTCAAAACAATACGCTTGTTTGGCCTCGCCCTTAACGCTTCCCGCCCACGTCCGATAATCGGTGACCGATTTTTTGAAGAAGAATAATAGAACATACTGATAGCAATAGCGCAACGCACACGTCCTACAAAAAGTCGGTCAGAAATAATATGGCAAGAAAAATCGGCCCGATTATCGGTCCTACAAAAAGACTGACGTGGGCGGGAAGCGTAAACCATCACTATAACAAAATAACAACACATATTATGTTGTTCAACTTCGACAATGTTATTTTACAGAAACTTAAAAAAAAAAGTTTCATTTTCCGACTTACGTCATTTTACAACGCTTACGTAACCATATGGCGAAACAGCATCTCATTGAGCAATAATCTCCAAATATATTGCCGACTTGTTTATTACAAGAAACAGGAGTATTATTAAACCCATTGTTATTAAACCCAGTATTATTAAACCCAGTATTATTAAACCCATGCTTTTTTATATTGAAAATAATAAACGTATTTCGGCAAGGAACTTAAGACTGTACTTGTAGGTAAAGTAAAATTAATTCGCATTTTACTTCGCTGATGAAAACATCTTAGAGCAAGCTTAACCTGAGAGCTCTCATAATGTTTTAAATGATGTTCGTAAACTTCGACTAGTCTCATTGGGACCGTGCTGAAAAAAGTAGCGGGTTCGATTCTCCGCCACAGCTGACAAAGTATGTAACATACATTAGTGTTTGAATTTTTGTTCGATAAGATATTGTTTAAGCATAGTTTGTGATAGTAAAGTTAAAAACGAACTATAATTATGCTAAAGGCCGTAACTGCAAAGGGTACCATCCTTCAATAATGTGGTACCTCACCACCAGATAACCACAATTTTGAATCTGACCACTTCGTTACCAAACTGAAAAGGTCATGACAAAGCTTGAACATTAAGTCGGATCCACAATTCGGTCCGTGATTTTGTCTGTTTTTTCTTTTCAAGGGCCCATTACTGCAGACACAATAGGAATTCGCTTGATGAGTGGACACCGAGTGGTTATATACGGACGCGTCACTTTTAATACACCGTTTTATTTGAGGACAGATTTAGTTCAAGAGGTTGTTTTTAACCGACTTCAAAAAAAGGAGGAGGTTCTCAATTCGACTGTATTTTGTTTTTTTTTTGTTTGTTACCTCAGAACTTTTGACTGGGTGAACCAATCATGATGATTCTTTTTTTAATCGAAAGATTGAGAAAGGTGGCTTGTCATGTGGTCCCACTTAAATTTTATTGAGATCTGACAAGTAGTTTTTGAGTAATTTTGAAATCGGTTGTTTTTTGTCAGTAAAATTAAGATTATTAACGCAATAAAATACGTGGTCTAAATTTGCTACAGATGTAGAGGACGACTCTCCATCTTTCCTGCTTGAATTCTGATGACAATGCATTTTCTTAACAGTTTAGGAGCGAACTCCTAAGCGGTCAACTGGTTGTCAGTGTGTCAGACACAATTTTTTGGTATAGTAAGTACCTCCATTGACTACACTAAAAATTGTGATTGTTTCTTAGCTCACTCGTAGAAGCTAAACAACATCAACAACGCCTTTGAAGTTATAAACATAATCTTCGTAACGTTTAAGTTCATGAGGGTCCTAGTCTGCTAGCCTAATTTGAGGAATAAAAGGTACTCTCAACTATTCAAGCCAATGACCCTGCCGCCTCCAAAAACCCTTCTTATATCCACGTTTGAAACCATTCATTAACTCCGTAACAGTTTAATTCTAGTCAGAAGAAGTTAATGAGACGTCGCGGATCACAGTTTTTAATTTTATGCCCTCATTCGCCGTCCCTGGGGTGCCTGGCTGCCGTGACACAGGGCTGACGTTAGGGACAGGACCAGCTCTTTGGTAACTGGATTTTACGTTGTATCATCAAGATGAGTAGCCCATTATTGAAGGGTCTCTTAGGATCTAGTGAAACGCCAAAGAACCTCACATGTTTCGTGGCGAATTTGTAAAATTTTAGAGGCCAACCTGACTAGATTCCTGATCTGGACACCTGATCTGGGCACTCTGGGCACGTGCCCAAGGCCCCGTGATCAATAGGGGCCCCCTAGTTCCTGCCAGATCACTAAACGATAACCGATATTTATTATCGAAAAACTTTTTTAATTCGAATAAATCGAACCTAAATTACTGACTACAATACCAATTTGCTTATTAGCTTTTGCATATATCTAGAGACTTGCTTATCTACTTTCTTTGTTTATTCTAACTAAATAGTGTTCTGACAAAGTCACAGGGGCCCCATTATCCTAATATGCCCAGGGCCTCCAGTAGGTTAAGGACTGGAAAAGAAGATTCATGGGAAATGCTTGTCCAATAGCCAAGGAACGTAAGGAGACTTTCCCACATGGTCCACAACCACAAGTAGCCTTGTCTCTTCCCGTAGTACGAAATCATATTAGGTCATCGCGCATTGGAGGTGCTAATGAGCTGTACCTAAATCTCGCGACACACCGTTTTGGAACAACGGTGAATATACCGTTTTATCCTCACCCCAAATAGGCCATAGTAAGTAAGAGGCTATAATGGGTAAAAGGACGTGAGAAGGAAACTGTCATTTAGTATACTAATATTATAAAGAGGAAAGATTTGATTGTTTGCATTGAATAGGCTCCGAAAGTACTGAACCGATTTGAAAAATTCTTTCACTGTTGGGAAGCTACTCTATTCCCGGGTGACATAGGCTATATATATTACATTAAAAAAAATAAGGATCCTTAATAAAACTCCAATAATGAAACCTAAGGTGTAAAAAAATGAGAAAAGCGAAGCAAAGCGGTTACCTACTCATAGTAGGTAAAAAGAACTGGTCGCATCTCGAAACATGTATTAAACCTGGACACATGTATTTTGCAGCTTGCTACTTTTTAAGGTTTAAGACTCAAAAGCCTCTGCGTGGTATTAATAGATTGACTGGTTGTAGTATCCTCGTGTTTTCGTGCTGAAAGTGATAACATTATAATATTATAACCACCACCAGTGACTAGCCAGTCTTTAGTTTATAAAGTCTCAATCGCACTTAATATCCTTTGTCCTTCCAGCAGACTGTGACTAAAAAATACGTACAATAGGTACATCAAGTAGGTACGTAAAAATACGTGCAATAAACGCCTTTAAATAGACAAAGCCTGGTACAGCAATAAATAGGTGCAGAAACGTGAAATAGCGGTAATGAAATCTCTGCGTTTGCAACTGTTTAACATCAAAGGCTCGAAATTTGGAATGAGCCATCACAAAGGTTTGAAACAGCAAATGAATTCTAATGTTTAATGATTTCAGGTAATTTGAACTATAATATATTAAGCCAAAAGTTGTAATGCGAATGATAAAATTTTTATTATGAACTAGCTGACCCGGCGAACTATTGCCTAACAAACTATTTTTTTTTTTCTAAAATAAAAGTAGCCTAAGTTACTCCTTGTTACATCAGCTACCTGCTAGTGAAAATCCCGTCATAATCGGTTCAGCCATTTCAGAGATTAGCAGGAACAAACAGACAGACAGACAAGACAAGACAGACAAAAATTGTAAAAAATGGTGTTTTGGTATATGTACCGTGTATAAATCCAAATGCACTTAGTAAAAAGCGGTTATTTTAATATTACAAACAGACACTCGAATTTTATTTATTTGTATATAGTATAGATGTATAAATGTATAGATATTTATAACCAAATCACATATAAAGCTGGATAGATACCTACCTAACTGGTTTGAATTCGAGTGATCTTCGCTACTTGCGTGTATTTACACATAATCATGCACACACAGACATAAATGCTACGTAGTTTTATCTAGTACCTACTGGATTGTCGTGCTGTAACTACTATAATACATATACTATAATACATATTATACAAGAAAAAGTGCCGGTGGTGCAAAAATTTGAGTCAGCCGTCAAAAGTCTCATCGTGTTCCGGCTGGGGGCTTGACAGCAAGTTTTTTCTTTATTTTTCATCTTTCTTGGCCGGCAACGCATCAGTGATGCCCTTGGTGGCGCTGATCTCCATGGGCGATAATAGCCATTCAGCATCAAGTTACTGTCAGCTCATTTGCCGGCTATTTCCATAAATAAAACCGACCAAGTAAGGTTACCGTAGTACCATTATTTTCAATTTAATTATTTATTTTTAAAGTGAATATACAGCTAAATATTCTGTGAATATTTTAAGCGTCTACGTGTTGCCGTTATTAATATCGGACAAAAAAATCAAGTTTGTTGTATGGGAGCCCCACTTAAATATTTATTTTATTCTGTTTTTAGAATTTGTTGTTATAGCAACAACAGAAATACATCATCTGTGAAAATTTCAACTGTCTATCTATCACGGTTCATGAGATACAGCCTGGTGACAGACAGACAGACGGACAGACGGACAGTGGAGTCTTAGTAACAGTAGGGTCCCGTTTTTAGGGTTCCGTAGCCGAATGGCAAAAAACGGAACCCTTATAGATTCGTCATGTCTGTCTGTCTGTCTGTCTGTCCGTCCGTATGTCACAGCCACTTTTTTCCGAAACTATAAGAGCTATACTGTTGAAACTTGGTAAGTAGATGTATTCTGTGAACCGCATTAAGATTTTCACACAAAAACAGAAAGAAAACAATAAATTTTGGGGGTTCCCCATACTTAGAACTGAAACTCAAAAATGTTTTTTTCATCAAACCCATACGTGTGGGGTATTTATGGATAGGTCTTTAAAAATGATATTGAGTTTTCTTATATCACTTTTTTCTAAACTCAATAGTTTGCGCGAGAGACACTTCCAAAGTGGTAAAATGTGTGTCCCCCCCCTGTAACTTCTAAAATAAGAGAATGATAAAACTAAAAAAAATATATGATGTACATTACCATGCAAACTTCCAACGAAAATTGGTTTGAACGAGATCTAGTAAGTAGTTTTTTTTTAATACGTCATAAATCGTAAACCACAAAAAACATCGATCAAAGTTACAACGAACTAAAAGAACTTTTATATTATGTTACTTGCTGCTACGGAACCCTTCATGGGCGAGTCCGACTCGCACTTGGCCGCTTTTTATCCTTTGGGTACGGAACCCTAAAAAGTTACTGTTTTTACCTTCTGCAGCAATATTCACAACCGAATTAATCAAATAATTTAAAGTCCATTTGCTCAAGATATTTTCTCTAACGCATAGGTACCTTATAAATATAGAGGATAAAGTCTATCAAAATGATATTCTTATTGGGTAAACAGTGTATTAAAAACTTAATTATTTTAGTAATGCTACATCTGGCTTCTAGCTGCAAAATAATTAACTCTTCAGTTTTCAGATAAATAAAGCTGAATTCTAAATGATGACACCCGTGTTAATGTGTACAAAGTAGGTGGATCTGGGGGTCTCCACTCCCTCCAAGTCCAGGGAGAATTGAGAGGGAAAAAATAAGACTCGAAGAACATTTTTATAAATCTCTTTCTAACCAAATCAAGTCAAATAAAAGGAGGAGGTTTTTAATTAGGTTATATTTTTTTAATATTTGTTAAAAACTTAAGATTATTTATTATGATTTTTTTAAGGATTTTTTTTTATAGTAGACTAATTGCGCCCCGCGGATTCACCCGCGTTAATTTGTGGAAAAAACTATCCACTAAAATATATGATGTTATATAGCCTATAGCCTTCCTCGATAAACGGACTATCAAACACAAAAATACCTTCATCAATTTTTCAATTCAAACCAGTAGATCCTGAGATTAGCGCGTTCAACCAAACAAACTCTTCAGCTTTATAATATTAAGTATAGATAGCATAGATATAGATAGACATGATAGATAGGCTTACAATTAAACATAAAACGCCAGAAGAAAATTGTTTAAAATTGTATATAATGTATATACGTGGCTGTCCTGTGTGTTTGTATCAAGCAGAAACCAATAAATAGATTGATGGTACTAATATCTCTGCAACTTATATTATGAATAGCAGATATAGTACACGATGAGATTTTTATAACCTACCCAGATACGATGCTCTGTATTCCGGGAAGGAAAATTTTACACGTACAACATAAAAAATAATTTGTTGTTGGTACAATTTTCTAGTTTTGTATGTTTTTAATATAAACATGAAATTCAATTTCATAGAAGTACAAAAATTGATCCCTCTATCAATCTTTATCTATATCAATGTTTATGATATATCATATAATATCAATATCGCAAAAATAAAATCTCACATTTCTGACAGCAGTACTTAGCTAAATAACGATTGGAGGCCATACACGATCAAGTGTACTTGTCAAGTCTGCAGTTTGACTTGACGCGGAATCAAGTATACTTGATCGTGTATGGCCACGGTATAGCGAGCTGGCCATATAGCTATCTCATGCACACTGGATGCCGCGTCAAGTCAAACTGCAGACTTGACAAGTACACTTGATCGTGTTCATAGACGATCAATTAAGTTAATCAATTAGATCAATTAGGTTAGGTAGGTTCATCCCTCCATTAGGGTGCATAATTAAGCTGTATGGTTAGCTGCAAGGTTAACATCTTTAGTTTAGTCCAGTTCAGGGTCAGTACAATTCACGTTCGCAAATCGCGGTAAACGGACCGATCGAATTCAAACGTGCTTATGTTTAAAATTGGTTCAGTAGGATTGGGGCTACACCTTTATCTTCTGCTTTATGCTTCTGGAAAGGGACAAAAACATTTTCCCGACGAAACCGCTGAATAACATAATTCTTGACAAAAAAACCGACTTCAAAATAATTTAAAAACTACTCGTCAGATCTCGCTCAAATTGGGACCACGTGGCAAGCACTAGCTTTCGATTAAAAAAAGAATCATCAAAATCGGTTCACCCAGTCGAAAGTTCTGAGGTAACAAACATAAAAAAATACAGTCGAATTGAATACCTCCTGCTTTTTTGAAGTCGATTAAAAAATATACTTCCCTCCCATCAGATTAAAACCCAAAGCAAAGATTTTGGTCAACTCTTCAGCCAAACCGAACCAAATTACCGTTGTTTATCTACATAGAAAAATAAAAATTTAAAGCCACAAAAGAATAAAAATAGTTGTTCTCTTCAAATAAATAAAGCAGAATTTTAAATGAACTTGCGCGAGCTAATGGAGAAAAAGTGGGTAAGTCGGAGCACAGTCGGGGCCGCGCTGTTTGAATAAAGAATTCAACCTAATCACTGTCTTCTGTCCACGTCTAGAAGGAAAATGGGCCACGGAATGGAAGGAAATATTTCTGTAGCGTGTTATAGAACATTACAGTATGCTTAGTGTGAGAATGGAATGGATTGTTCTGGAAGCGAGTCAGTAGCATTTTATAAGTTAACTTGACCTTGGTGACACATTTTTATGCGAAATGCCATAGACCAATATGTACATACATACTATACTAGACAGGCTGTTCAGCAAGGCTATACTGTTTTGTAACTTACAAAACAAAAGTGAACTTGCATCATATTGACATGTCATTATCTAATCATCTAGTACGCAATTGCGAAGTGAAGTGATCCTAGAACTCGAACGTCAATTTTGAAACTCCGCTGTCAAGTTACAAAACAGAATAGCCTTCCTGTACTGAAAGTTTCGACACCTACGTTGACACTATATGGTGCTAAAGCATTTTAGTAGGCTGCGAGCAAGCGAGACAAGTAGATGTCATTTTTGAAAAACTCCGACCGTTCCAAAACACATAATAACGCATATTGTTTATTGTGCACAGTTAAAACTTCTTCATTATTTAACTTTGAACTTTATTTAACTTTATTTAAATCATAATTTGTAAATACTTAACTATATTTTTACTTACATTTTTAAAAATTATTTAGTGCAAAATATTTGATATCCGCCATCTTGAACCGAACTTGACCGAACGAAGCGCTGTCACAGAGTATGAAAAATGCTTGAAAAATGTCAAACGGATTTTGTTCGGAACAGCCCGTCTATATATTTACGTCTATGCGAAATGCTAGTCTATCTGACAAAAAAAACTGTGTAGCATGGGATGTGATCAGGCCTAGTGGCCTGGTAGTTTAAATCGTGGGAACCTGAGTTCGAATCCTGCACGCAGTTCCCTTCAGCTGATCAGCTTACCACTTACCCATCAATCGAGGCCTACCAAATACCAATGGGCACTTGAAAAATTTAAGCTAAGAATAATAGGTACCTACTAACTTCAAGTATACGTAACTAGCTAAGTAGACATAATTAAAAATTCATCAAAAAATGTACAACATATTATATGATATTTAAGTGTTAAAAAAACTTCACCGACAATTTCATGTCATGACTCAGTATATTTTATTGTTTTGATTACATATAATAAAAAAGAAATGAAGTATAATGAGTAGGTATATGCCCTATATGTGACGTCATTTGTGTACAAAGCAAAATTATAAATGAAAACTTTCAGGTCAACAAAAGTCTTACAAAATAGAAAAATACAGTAATAATCATTTTGATTTACATCTTATTTCTTTTTACGCTAATTAATATTTATAATTATGATAATAATATTAAAAAAAGAAATGCTGTCAATTATGTATTAAGTAAAATTATTTTCGTTTTATTATTATAAAAGGTTACCGAAACATAAATTATTTTTATTCTGTGGTTAGGTATTATAATATAAAATCATATTTGAACTTTAATTTACTTCGAAAAAGTACAAGGACCTGTACGAATTCTTTAGTCATATTTTTTTAAATATGTATTATCTCTCATTTTAAAATATCTATCAAATATGTCATCTTAGTATCTGTCAAATAGTATAGGCATGTAAGACATGTTTTAAATATCAGCAGTTATATTTAAATACAAACGAACGCACATTGATTACGCATCAATCAATGTCAATACACACTGATGCAAACTGACGCACGCACCCATCAGTATCCGTCCGCGCGACGATGGAGTCAGACGTGTCGCGGGAGCGCGCGCTCGACAAGCTCGACACCGCGCAACAAATTATGAAAGCATTTATAGCGGAATACAAGGCCAGCCCCGAACTATGGAATCCCAGAGACGTCAACTACACTAATATATACAGTAGAATAGAAGCCCAAGAGCGGCTTTTGACGATTTTGAAAAGATTACAAAATGACGCTACTAAAATCGACGTTCGAAAGAAAATAAACACGATTAGATCGAATTATAACAAGAAGGCAGGAATGGTGAGAGCCGCTCAAGCGGAGGGCAGGGTGTATGTACCCACCAGCTGGATGTACCACGAACTTCGGTTTCTAGACACAATCGTAAAACCCTACCCAAAGGTAAGTTTTCAACTAAATACACAACGTATTTGTTGTTGATTGTAAAATAATTATGTTTGAGCACTTTGAGCTGAGACGCGGCGCGGCGCGGCCGGCATCGCGGCCACATTGCCATCTCGCTCTCGCCATGTCAGTCACGCTCACTCCTTGTATTGACGCTGCGTTCCGTTATCTTTGTGTCTCATTACTTTCATTGAGACTGACCATTATTCTGATGGTCTGATGGTCTAGGAGTTGGGGACTGAGCCGTTGTCATTGGTGAGCTACGAAAACGTCGGACGTGTGTTGCGCGACTTGCTAAAACAAAATACTGAAACATTATACTCTTTTTTTTTTCAGGCGAGCCTTATTTGGTATTAAACAGCCTTAGCAATACTTTTTATGGAAATATTAACTTAACTTAATTAAAAAAAAATAATGATTGATAAACAGAAATTAGTTTTGGCAGTCATGATTATTCATCTTTAAATTATAGGTACCTATTTTATTTTGAGTTTGCTTTATTTTAAACGAGTAACCGCCCTCGCTTTGCTTCGGTTTTCTTATTTTTTTACACCTTAGGTTACAGTATTGGAGTTTTACTAAGGATCCCAATTTTTTTTTTGAAAATATAATATAGCCTATGTTACCCGGGGATAGTGTAGCTTCTCAACTGTGAAAGAATTTTTGAAATCGGTTGAGTAGTTTCGGAGCCTATTCAATGCAAACAAAAAATCAAATCTTTCCTCTTTATATATTAGTATAGATTACAAATAATGTTAAAAAGACATGTGTAAGTTTGTATTTAATAAACCGTCTGTCTAGGCAGACTGATAAACAAAATCGTAATAATAACATTTTTTTTCAACACCCTTTTATTGCCGTAACCATAGGTTACGGTTAGGTATACATCCAAATGCACAAAGCGGTTATTTTAATATTACAAACAGACACTCCAATTTTATTTATTTGTATAGAGTATGTACAGAGTATATATGCAGATAAAGCGCGCAGTACACGAAAGTGAAGTAACCAAAGCAAATACAAACATTATTTACAATTTAGAAAATTTAATACGCTTAAGAAATATAATTATTAATTATAGTTATAATGATTTATTAATTATAATAATTTAAATTACATGTAATTACGCGTATAATTTAATACGCTTGAATTACTACGAGTAATTATAGTTCTAAATCGTAAAATTTTCTAAATCGTAATAATTTACTTTAGTGTCTTCACTTTCGTGTACTGCGCGCTCTATCTGCCTTTTGTTTTGTCATCTGAGGTCGTACTATAACGAATTAAAGTTATGAAATAATTTTCAATAAAAATATCCGATTTCAAAGAAATAGTCCTACAATGCGGACATTTATATAGAATCGTCATAGTCATGATGATCGTCATACTGATAGTGTGAGCTATCGTTGAAAAGGTCTTTCAAAAATATTTTGGGTCTTCTTCTAAGACCATTTTTGGAATTGCGAAATATTTGACTTTAAGTGCTAATTTTGGTTAGAGTCAAGAGTCCCTCCCTCGCCGGCTAAACGGTTTGAATTGGATGAATTTACAAGGAAAACTATCACGGCTATGTCAGCATAAGTAATTAATGAGTAATAGTCGATAAACTTACTACTTCGGAACCCTACATTGCGCGTGGCCTGACACGCACTTGCCCGGTTTTATAACATTTATGTTTAGTACAAAATAGGTTGCAAATATTAAATGCAAAGTTGACCTGAAATATTTGACGTTATGACGTCAAAAGTGTGAGAGAAAGTTGGGAATTGGCTGGGAGTCCCAAAAATAAAATAAAAAACCGGCCAAGTGTGTGTCGGGCAACGCGCAGTAGTTACTTTACAGGGTTCCGTAGTTATAATTTTATCGATTTTACTCAATTAGCTTGTTAATCCTTTAATAATACCTAACCTTGGCAAAATTTGCTTAATGTTTTGTCATAATTTTTTTATCACATCTATTCGAAAAGAACTAATTTATAAACAAGAGTGTTAATTTTATAAACAGGGATAGGTCTACCAAGACTATTTTCCAATTCAGAAGTCACTTTGCGAAATATTAAGCTTTAAAGTCCTAATTTTGGTTAGAGTCAAGTGTATTGCCAGCTAAACTAAACTAAGGATTATTTTTCCACATTACTGTGAAAATTTTACAGAAATAGTTTATGATGAATTTAATAGGATAACACTATAATGTATACTTCTAGAGTAATAGTAGGTCAAATTTCAACTACGGAACCCTAGATCGCGCATGGTCGGGCCTGTTTATTTTTTTCTTGTCCCATGCATAGTGTGTTCACCATATAAACTATACTGTGGTGTATCTATGGTTCGATAGGTTTTTCGAAAATTGATACCTAATTTGTGGCCGCCGTCCAAAACGTACTTATCCAGTTTTTATTCATGATTTATTAATATTGTGTTCATGTTAACCGCGACATGGCAAATTTTAGTGTGAGAATGTAAATGTAGGAAAAACCAACAGAAATTTTGACCATTATAACAAACTCCCTAACCCAGCAGACCAGGGGCGTAGCTACCGCCGTATCAGCCGTATCAATTATACAGGGCCCCCAGCGTATAGGGGCCCCCACTAACACTCCCAAAAAAAAAGCTCGCCAGCGGCCTACAACCGCTACAGTTGGCATTCGTTTTATATTTGACAGCTGACGTTGACGGGGCCCCACATCAAATATTGATATGGGGCCTCCTTAGAGCTAGCTACGCCACTGCAGCAGACGCTCATAATTATACGATAAATGCGTGTTTTGTAATCCATTAATAATTCATTAAATAAATACATAATTTTAGTGATTTTTACTTACTGTCATCGTGCCTATTCTTTTACACACAATTATAATATATTATTATTTCAATAGGTTTTTTATCCCTTTCTACGACAATTACGCGGAGGAATATGAAATTAAACACAGTTAAAGTTTAAAGGAGTGCAGAAAGATAATATTTAAATTTACACACACATAAATAATATGCACAAAAAACACATAAAATTTTAAAAAATAAACACACAACCATATTTCGACCGCAGAACGGGTCTATAGAACCTATACATAGTTAATATTAGTTGTTATACCTTGTATGTAATTTGTTACAGGTACACAAACCAAATGAAAATGAAAGCGAAGCAAAAGGAGATTGTATTGAAGAATATGCAGATGAAAACACAAACGAAATAAAATTCGAAGTTACTTACCCAGAGGCTATAAACTACATAGAAATCGGTAATAGCCAGGAATCCTTCGACGAGGTGCAACACAACGAAGGCATCGAACCAGTGGAAAAGAAACCGAAACTTAACAGACATATAATTATAGATGGCACTATGAGTAATAACAATCAACATCACAGCCCTATTCCTAAGCCGCAAAGGCTAAAGTCGGAAGTAAAGCCTGAACCAATCAATCTAACAGAGTCCAACTCGGCTATAGAACCGATAGCCTTAGTGTGGTCTTCCAAGTTGCAGACTTTACGACCGAAGCAGAGGTTGTTCGCTGAGAAGGCGATAAATGATATTCTGTTCGAAGCATCATTAAACAACCTACAAAAGGGACCGATGGTCATCAATGTTGGTATGTCCTCAGTCACGTGTGCAGAGGCCGAGGGTTTCCCTGCAGAAGTACAGGAAGAGTACTTAGATGATACAACAGATGAAGGAGACGTGTCTTGACAACAAAAGAAGGTGATAAGAAGAACGAAGGATTAATGATGAAGATTCTCATTTTTGTTATTTCTCATGCTCGCGAGTTGTGTTTTTGCTCAGGAGTCCAGTCATTGGGAAAGGCTCTCAGTTATTAGGTTATCGTTACTTAGTACTTCACAAAAGGTCCCTAAAATCTTACAGACACCCTCCAACTGGGAATAATGTCACATGCATGAGATAAAAGTAATAACCCATGTAGTTTGCGACAAAATAAATCATTAAATTGTAATTTATATAATTTTTAGGGTTTCGAAGTAAAATCGGAAGCCTCATAGTTTCGTCATTTCCGTCCGTCCGTCTGTCCATCTGTCCGTCGGTCCAAAGCAAAGTGCCAAGACCCTTAGTGCTAAAACGCTGTAATTTAGCATGGATATAAATATTTATGAAAACTCCAGAATTGTAGAATAAAATATTGAAAAAAATTTTTTTCAGGGTACCTCTCCTATAGGTAACGTGAGGATGATTTTTTTATTCGTCGCGCACCTTATAGTGTGAGGTATCGTTGCAAAGGTCTTTAAAATATATTGTAGGTCTTTCAGCACCATTTTTCGATTTAGGGGTCCGTTTGTGAAATATTTGGCTTTAAAGTGCTAATTTTGGTTACAGTCAGGTGTCCCTCCCCCCTGCTGACTAAACGGTTGAAGTTGAACAAGTGAAAAAATTCTCAAAAATAGTTTCTATGATGAATTTACAAGGAAAACTATCACAGCTATGTTAGCATAAGTAGTTAAAGAGTAATATTAGTCGATAAACGTACTACTTCGGAACCCTATATTTGCGCGTGACCTGACACGCATTTGCCTGTCGTTTTTTACATTAAATTGCCTCTACATGAGACTTGATAACTAATTAACAACAATTACGTTAACAGACATGGGGTCTTGGCAAATTATTTTACATAATTTTCTTTTGATGAGATTCAATATTTTTTTGTAGGATGCCCTAGTTTTTTTTATTTGTTCTGTTCCTTTCGTCGTACTCCACTCTCTCATGTTTGGTTGTCTTATTTCAATCGGTTCACAAATAAAAAACATTTATAAATCTTAAGATTCTTTAAATTTATTTTACCGGTAAATTTTCCAAAATAGCAGCCAAAAATAACATTTAAGTAAAATGTGTTTTGTCTATAAATTAATACACTGAAAGTAATTGGATTCAGAGATTTCGCCCATTTTAAAGCTGATGGGACTTCACTATATTCCCGGTCCTTGAGAATACCACAATATCCTTAATTTTAAGATCAAGCAATAAAATTTATTGTTGTTAAGCGGATAAATTTATTTGTTGAAAATAAATATTTTTACCTTTAAAATTGCATTTGTAAGTAGTATGGACTATGAGGTCATCATGATGGCGCAGCGAAGATGAGCAAAGGCCAAAGCTGTGGTTGAAAATGTGTCAACTTCTCCATCAGTTGTTCAGTTCTTCGTAGTACAATTTTTCAGTAATGCTAAACCCGTTTGGTAAGCTGTGATGAATCACACCGACAAATTCAATCACACACAAACAGACCGAAAACAGTAATTCAAACATATCATTCTTTCCGCTTCGCTGGAAATCGAATCCAGGATCATTAGAACGGCCGTCCGGCATGGTAACCATTACACCACCCGGGTCGTCAATGTCCCATCATATCATGGTTACCAGGCTATTTTGTATGTGGTCCCGCTGTTTCTTTGCCGATTGTTATTATAAAACCTGCATTAGAATCCACTTAATCAAGTGATGTGCAAAGCACGAATCGATATGGTCTAAACCAGAGTTCCCCAAACTTTTTTGTGTCGTAGACCCCTTGCCATGTTTTTCCGTGTTGGGTAGACCCCCTACTTAGGGGGCGTCCATAAATTATGTGAGATGTTTAAGGGGGGGAGGGGGTCGAGTCAAATCTCATCTAATCTTACGTTGGAGAGAGGGGGGGTCTCGGCAAATATCACGCAATTTTTTTTCTGATTGAAACAAAAAAAATATATACTATTTTGGTCCGCGGTTTCCTAACGGACCAACTACGTACGCACAACTAGTGATACGGCACAACTAAGTGTTCCCATCGGTACAACTATGTACAACTAAGCACAACTATTTTACTATAAGTATTCCTAACGGTACAACTAAGTACAATCCATTTAATCCAGATTGTACATGCTTAAGTTAAATTTTTATTACACTTATAATTAAACTCTCAACAATATTGATTACTAGTCTTAACTAGTCGTAAATAAAAGCACGAAGCAATATTTTTTTTCTTTTTACAATAACAATCCAACGCGTTTAGGTAAGAAACCAACATTTTGAAAAATCTCACGTGAGATTGGGGGATGGGGGAGGGGGTTGAATAAAATCTCACAACATCTCACCAGAGGGGGAGGGAGGGACAGAAAATTTGAAAAAACCCCTCACGTAATTTATGGACGCCCCCTTACCTGATATTGATTTCCTGTAAATTTCTAACTGTAGTGAAGTTTAGTGTTAAAAACTTAAAGTAAAAACACATGTTAATTTATACATTTATTAATTGAATTTAAATTAAAACTACTCAAAATAAAATTTTGTATCTGTTATGTAAAATATACGTAGCATTAAATAAACATTTTTACAAGTTCAAAATGTATTGCGACCACAAAGCGAATACCAACATCCTACAACTTACACAATTTTATAAACATATATATATTTTTTTTTTTACATCATAGGTACTTTTATAAATAATGTATATGTTTTGATATTATAAAATAGTATGATGTAAGTAAATAGGTACTATCAGTGTATGTGTTGAGATCCACTATCGTGGACCCCCATTTTCATTTCATGGACCCCCAAATTTTTTTTCGCTGACATAGACTCCTTGCAGGTTGTCATAGACCCCTAGGGGTCGATATAGACCACTTTGGGAATCACTGGTCTAAAAGTATTGAGTAAATAAATAAGTAAAGCTACATAGTAATAACCCTACACTAGGATTCACTATCGTCGGTGCCATGGACAACACATAACGCACCCTTAAAATGAAAGTGACCTAACTCAAAATTCCTGTAATTTCTGTTATTGCTATAAACTTACCTTAAAATGCATACCCTAAAACCCTGCGATGAACAAGAGCTCGATCGAATTATGAGTAAGAAAAGGACAACCTAATAGTCGGTCACTTTCTTTGATCGCTCTGTTCATCGATATATACTTTTTTGAAAACTTTCTTGCTCATTTCCCACAAATTGCAATTTTTGAGTTAGGTCACTCTCATTCTAAGGGTGCGATAAAGACAACACATACGTGACACACACAGACCGAAAACAGAAATTCTAACATTAGAATTTCTGCCTCGCTGGGAACCGAACCTAGCACCCTTGGCACGGCGATCCGGCATGGCAACCGATACCACACGGGTCGTCGATAACCGAGAAGTAGTAGATGTTCTACTACATCTATCCGCCCTAAGGTAAGTACCGTCACACAGTGTCAGTTGATTACAATGAAGGATACATTCGAGTCACGTTCCTCATAAGTACATTAACAGCAGCTGCGGCATGGGGCGCTGGGAGTCTCGCCACCAGGGGTATAGAGCACCACTATATGTAGAGGAACATGTATGCTGTAAACTTGTAGACTTATTACATACGAGTAACCGCCCTCGCCTTGCTTTGGTTTTCTTATTTTTTTACACCTTGGTTTACATTATTGAAGTTTTATTAAGGATCCCTAATTTTTTCGAAAATATAATATAGCCTATGTCACCTGGGGATAGTGTCGGTTCCCAACAGTGAAAGAATTTTTCAAATCGGTTCAGTAGTTTCGGAGCCTATTCAATGCAGACAAGCAATCAAATCTTTCCTCTTTATAATATTAGTATAGACTAGAGCTCAAAAGGTAGCTTTACCCGTGTTTCCTGGGATACAAAGTAACCCCATTGATTATGGTATTGCAGATCATGGTCTACTTTTATTCACAATTTCATTGAAATCCGTTTAGTAAGTAGTTTTCGCGAGAAAGTGTAATAACTCGTCTCGACGTCTCGTCAATTCATCGTGTTCCAGCTGGGGGCTTGAGCGAGTTAGTTCTTTCTTTTTTTTCTTCTCTCTTTCTTGGCCGGCAACGGATGAGTGATGCCTTTGGTATTGCTGATGTTCACGGGCGACGATAGCCACTTACCATCAGGTGGATCGTCAGCTCGTTTGCCTAATATTTCAATAAAAAAAAAATAAAAAACAAAAAACATCCCTGATCATCTGATCTGACCATTCTCGCAAGCTTTCACATTTTTAAACCGATATTTAAAACCTCCTTTGTTCATGGTACACGAACGAGGATAAAGGTCAGGATTCCACCTGCAGGTCCCTGGGCTCTACCCCACCCTGTTGAATCCCAAAGGTACTAAGCAAGCAAGCAAGCAACAACCCATAATTGTCCCACTGCTGGGCTCGGGGTCTCCTCTCATAATGTGAGGGGTACAGGCCATAGTCTACCACGCAGGCCAAGTGCGGATTGGTAGACTTCACACACCTTTGTGAACTTAATGGAGAACTCCCCGGTGTACAGGTTTCCTCACGATGTTTTCCTTCACCGAAGCAAGTGATAATTAACTTCTAATACGCACATAATATTTGAAAATCAGAGGTGCGTGCCAGGATTTGAACTCGGGCCCCTCCGTTCGAGAGACCAACGTTCTAACCGTTAGGCTACCTCTGCTTTTTTTTACCAAAGGTACTAGTAGGTTTTAAAAGCCGTGCTAGCAACCCGTTTCGTTCTGGCCGCAGTGTCGGAGAGCTGCAAATAACGTGAATCCACGCTTTCTTTTTGACCGACACCGCATTGATATTGCCTTTTGTGTGACACCTACCGACATTATAATCGAACGGGGACGTATGACGTACGCATGTTAAACGACGAAGCAAAGCGCGTCGTCCGTACGGGGATGTTATCAATGAAAGGATATTCAACGTGCGCCGCGGTTGGCACGTACGACGCTGGAAAGGGGATATGGGAAATAAATAACGTAACGTAATTCCTGCATGCACTCCGATGTTTCTAATCCAAAATGTATACTGTAGAATATTACTACATACATGCATACATATCACATACCTTAATTTACTGTAACATCAGATAGCTTATTTTATTGCCAGACTTTCAAGTTGGCGGAGGTTATACGTAACAATCCGTATTGCGATCCATCAATATGATAATTTATTATGGATTAATAAGATGCATGTAATTTGTAGAAAAACCCGGCTAAAGGTCTGGGATTGGTTACAGATATCATTTTATCCATCCTGTGAAATAAAAACGTTACCTAATTAAAAATATTTTCATTCTATGGGTATTTTTATAATCACTGTAGAGAACTGAATAAGTTATAGCAACAACACTACACTGAATAAATTATAGCTACAATTACTCACTATCAATATAAAATACGAATGTGCGCGCACTGATGTCAGACATCCATCAATCAATGACAAATAATTATGTCAATAGACATTGAAGTAAACGTCAGACACGTCAGTATCCGTCCGAGCGACGATGCAGCGAGACGTGTCATGGGAGCTCGAGCGTCCTCTCAGCTTGACACAACAAATTATGAAAGCATTTATAGCGGAATACAAGGCCAGCCCCGAACTATGGAATCCTGAAGACCCTAACTACTGCAATAAATATAAAAAAGCACAGGCCCAGGACCGACTTTTGCCAATTTTGAGAGGGTTACAAACTGACGCCACTAGAATCGACGTCCGTTATAAAATAAATACGTTAAGGACGAATTATAACAAGGTATTGGGAAAGATTAAAGCCGCTGAAGCAGAGGGCAGAGTTTACGTCCCCACCAGCTGGACTTATCACGAACTTCGGTTTCTAGACGCAATCAATAATCCTCAGGTAAGTTACCAATTTACTGTGTCGATTTGAACCAGTTCACTCAGATTAAATTAATATCAGATTTAATAAAACCCTCAAGTGGCGCATTAGATTTCAAAATATTGTAATATTTCCTTACATCATGATTGCACGCGTAGCGCGCGGCCGACGCGGCGCACGGCTGGCATCGCGACCGTATTGTCATCTCGCTCATCCGCGTGCCATTTCTGTCGCGCACTGTATTGACGCGGCAAACGCTATCTCTATGACGAACCCGTTCGTTGTCCTAGGCATTGAAAATAGTACTACGATAAATACCTACCCGAAAGCCCTAGATGAGCGACGAATGCGGCGTAACGCGACGCGTCTTGTACAATTACATCGACGTCGGTCCTGTATCAAAATAATTGTCGCCCGTGTGACTTAATTTAATGGTTACCATCCTGAACCGCCGTCACCGCCACAAATACACGTATCGTACAGCTATGAAATTTTGTATATTTGTTTGAAAGTCATAGTGGATTATGACTAACGTTAGATTTTGCAGTTACAATATTATTACAATATTATTAAATATTCATCGGAACCTACTCGTTGAAATCGACATTTCCTTTTTTGATGTCGTTTACATTATTATTTTTTAGGGTTCCGTCACGGACCTAAAAAAAAGACGGACGTAATCCCGAGAACAAATTCAGTGAAGCACCCAATCATAGGAATACCAACTCTGTATTCGTACAAGTACACACACCCACACATTGACACCATACGACTACGACATTGACACCATCGCCAATCAAAAATTACAAAATTACGCACACATGGTAAGCGAGCTGTCAGCTGTCACCTTTACTCTCGATTAGACAAGGTTACGTCCGTTCTTTTTTTATGTCCGTGGGTTCCGTACTCAAAGGGTGCAATCGGGACCTTATATACATACTTACTGAACTGTCCGTCAGTCTGTCACAACCGTCACAGGGCTCTATCTTCTGAACCATAATAGATACGTCGTTTTAAATTTTTACAAGATTTGTTGGTATTATGGTAGCAGCTACGAGTATAACAACAAAATATAAAAATAATAAAAAATTGGACCCCTTGATTTTTCCGGTGTTGTCGGTTTATCTTTTAATACGTGATAGAAAGACTCTTGAAACTTTAAAAAATATATATTACTATAAGTAGCATAACAACAAGTAATAAAAAAAAATAGTTGAAACCAAATTCTATTCTTTATATCACATACTAGATTTTACTTTACTAGACTTAGACTTTACAAAGTATGTAGATAAATTCACTGTGCATATCAGCATATCTATCTACTCATCGAATTCCGAATGAAGATCGGCCATTGGATGCTAGCCGCTCGAATAGACTATGTCACGACTCACGACTATGTTTAGGCACCACGATAAAATTTGCCGGATCAGACAACAAGGTAGCCTTACATTTCACTTCAATAGACCGTATAAATTATATATAATTACATAATTTGTTACAGGCTGAATCAAATGAAAACGGAAGCGAAGAAAGAGACGACTCTTCTAAAGAATATGAGGATGAAAACACAAACGAAATAAAATTCGAAGATTCTGGATCAAATACTGTAAGCTACGTAGAAATTGGGGATACCCAGGAATCCATTGAAGAGGTGCGAGTGCGACACAACGGACGCACAAAATCAGCAAAAGAGAAACCGAAACTTGCCAGGTATATCATCGTTGATGGTACTAAAAGAACTACTAATCAACAACGCAAGACTCAGCCTGAGCTGCAAAGACGAAGGACGGAAGCAAAACCTGAACGAATCAATCCTTCGCCATCCAACACCGCTATAGAACCGATAGCTTTAGTGTGGTCTTCCAAATTGCAGACTTTACGACCGAGGCAGAGGTTGTTCGCTGAGAAGGCGATAAATGATATTTTGTTCGAAGCATCATTAAACAACCTGCAAAAGGGTGCGATGGTTACCAATGCTGGAATATCTTCAGTCTCTTACAAAAAGGCTAATCGATTCCCTGTAGAATATAAAGAAGAGTACTTAGATGATGTTTCCACTGATGAAGACGTGTCATGAGGAAAAAAGAAGATCATAAGAAGAAAGAAAGATAAATTACGAAGATTCTTACTTTTGTTTTAAATTGTTTTATGTAGGATTAAGGATAATGTACGATTTATCGTTCTAGCGATAGGAGATTTCTCAGAATACCAGTAATTGAGAAAGATTCTCAACTGCAAGGATATCTTTCACTCAGTTATTTTACTCCACAGATTTTACTTAGTCTTCCAGTTTAACTAGGAATGATTATCCCAAAAGTCATACAAAGTGTAGTTTTCTGCGTAAAGTAAGGTGTTTACCTTACTATCGGCCACCCTTAAATTCAGCCTCAAAATTAACAAGAGAGAGAACAAATCCATCACTGCCACTCTGACAAGTGTCTTGTCAGAGCGACAGGCATAGATTTATTCTATCCCTGTCGCTCTTCCGCATATTAATTGGCATGACAAGAGAAATAGCTATAATAACTTAATGTGAATGATCGTAATATAGATATCCCTGTTATGCCTATGCTAAATAGCGAAGAGTAAATAAGACAGCCACATACTATGATTGTACAGTATCACTGATATCGCACCCTCGAACACTTCTGGTCGCCTAGTAACTCGCTTTAATTAATAAACGAAGGCAAAAAGTGTCGTTACAACTTTTCCTCTTAATTTTTTCCGTCTAGCCACCTTTCGCAACGCGCGATAAGGAACTTCGTTCCAAAAATAAACGCTTGCACACTCATACCCCCGCGCAGTAGCATTCCGTGTCGCGGGTGGCATGGACGACACGAATAAAACCCATGACCCGAGTACAAAATATATTTATCTGTCACATAAATATCTGCCCCGACCGGGAATCGAACCCGGGACCTCTCGCTTCGCGGGTAGGGTAACTTGGTACTTAGTTGGTAGACTGATACTGGGAAGTATCAGTCTCTCAATCAATAATATGAATATTGTAATATAAACATGTTTTAATATTTAAAAGCACTTAAAAAAATCTGCGCGCATTAACGTCACACTTCAAACATTGTCAATACACACTGACGCACTGATGCACGCAGACATCAGTATCCGTCCAAGCGACGATGGAGTCAGACGTGTCGCGGGAGCCTGCGTTCGACCGCTCGCAACAAATTATGAAGGCGTTTATAGCTGAATACAAGAACAGCCCCGAACTATGGGATCCCAAAGACGCTAACTACTCCAATAAATTCCGTAGAACAACGGCCCAAGACCGACTTTTGCCGATTTTAAAGAGATTACAAAAAGACGCCACAAGAATCGACGTTCGTAAAAAAATAAACACGATTAGATCGAATTATAACAAGAAGGCAGGAATGGTGAGAGCCGCTCAAGCGGAGGGCAGGGTGTATGTACCCACCAGCTGGTTGTACCACGAACTTCGGTTTCTAGACGGAGCCAAAAAACCCAACACTCAGGTAAGTTGTCAATTTATTATACATATAATTTTTTTGCATCGATCACATAATATATGGTAGTATTAAATTAAAATCGACCTTAATGCATACCTACGATATGTTTAGTACCTAATAGGTACAATGTCTTCACGCGCGGCGCGGCTGTATCGCCATCTCGCTCTCTTACATGGCAAGTCTGTCACGCACTGTATTGACGCGGCAATCGTTATCTATGCACAGAGGTAATTTTATTATACTCGCGGACCTCACAGTTATGTCATTATTATTATAATTATAATAATTATAATGACTAACATTCTGTTTTCGCAGACTGATAAACAGTATCGTAATATTCGTAATAATGTTATATGATATATGTTAGAAACAATATTTTTTATGACTTATTTTTTTTTTACCGGTAATGGTTTCTTTATTTATTTTTAAATGTCATTTTTACTGATAATTTTTATTACTTATTCCCAAATTAGAAATTTTAGATCTATGAATATAGTGGCTCACAGTTATATTACCTAGGGTAAGTTCGCCTGTTCGCGTCCATCGCCCAATTCGCGTCCATTTTGCGGATCTCCCTTTAAAAATCCTCGAAAATAAGTCAACTAACACACTAATCAAACGAAAAGTCATTACTGCTTATACTTCAATGTATAAGAGGCACGCACACATGGACAAAAGTTCTGTGCGTCAAACCAATCCCGTTTAAAAAAAATAGTTAGTCTCGGCTGTTCAACAAGGAAGCGCGTATGGGCGGGATATTTAAATAAAAATTAGTGTGCAGCGGTGCGTTTGATGGTAAGTTTTTTATTGTTTTATGTGAATTTTAGGATACATAGCTGTTTCTACACTTTTATGATGAAAAAAGGAATAATATTAATTATGAATTTCCTTATGTTTTTTTTATTTAACAAATAAAATAAGGTGGACGCGAATTACTACATCGAATTTTACAAAACTTCCACTTTGCGTCCGCAATGGACGCAAACTATACCTACAGGGGATAATAATAAACCAAATTGCGTCCACAGTTTTCGTTAAATACTTGCTTGTAAAAATAATATAAAATGTATTTTTTATTATTATTGTACATTTTTTTATTAAGACTACGTATTTATAATTCTATTTTTTAATTGATATGAGTAATTTCTTTCATTCTTATTTTTTTTCATTTAAGATGAGTTCTTCGGAGACAAGAAAGAAGAAGGAAAAAAAACGTGTGGCACTCGGGGACTGCCGCGGTAAAGCTATTGCATATCATTTGTTGCAAAATAAAACCTCATACCCCCCACTTGCAGTCAGTACTAAGATAGCAAAAACATGCAAGCAAGTATGCCAAAACAAAGCTCGGGTTATTAAATTTCTCATCGGATTTGTTCACCTAGTAGCAATTAATTAAAGCGAGTACTAGGCGCACAGAAGTCTTCGAGGATGCGACATCAGTGATACTGTACAGGCCATAGTATAGTGCGGTCTTATTTACTCTTCGGTATTTTACATAAGGCACAACAGTGATGTCTATATTACGATCATGCACATTAAGCTATTATTGCCATTTCTCCCGTCATGCCAATCAATATGCGGAAGAGCGACAGTGATAGAACAAATCCATCACTGCCGCTCTGACAAGTGATGTCAGAGCGCTCTGACAACTTGTCAGAGCGGCAGTGATAGATTCACTCGATCACTGTCGCTCCTCCGCATATTAATCGGCATAACAAGAGAAACAGCAATAATAACCTAATGTGCATGATCGTAATATAGACATCACTGTTGTGCCTTATGTAAAATACCGAAGAGTAAATAAGACCGCACTATACTATGGCCTGTACAGTATCACTGATGTCGCATCCTCGAAGACTTCTGTGCGCCTAGTACTCGCTTTAATTAATTGCTACTAGGTGAACAAATCCGATGAGAAATTTAATACCCCAGCTTTGTTTTGGCACACTTGCTTGCATGTTTTTGCTATCCTAGTACTGAGTGCAAGTGGGCGGTGTAACCTTTTATTTCGTTACGGTTTTTCTTGATTCGCTCGCCGCGCTCAGGCCCGCGATAAAAGCTATGCAATAAGCTTAAAAGAACATACACAGAAGAAGATTTAAAGAAAGCGTTAAATGAAATTCGAGAGATTAATAAATCGATACAACCAATGTTGAGAAGATTTTTTTTTATTTTTTTAAGTGCTTTTTTTAATAATAATAATGTTGATTTTTTAATATTTATATTCTTAAATAAAGAAATTATTAAAATACAATCTTTCTTTACAAATTATTCAAAATTTCACCCCTATATTCCTTTTCTAAGCTGCTGGACGCCAAATGGTCCACGGGTAGACGCAATTTGGATTTTGTGGACGCAAAGTGGGTAAAACGCCTAATTCTGAAGTTAATCTATTTAAAAAGAAAACACAAGATGTTTCTATTAAAACTGAAAGTTAATCTTAAAATAGACTATATAAATTTTTCATAGAAATTAGTGCTGGGACATTTTTATTATCGCTGTCAAACTTGCCAACTGCACTAAATGGACGCGAACAGGCGAAACGACCCTACTTGATATTAATTACTTAAGAATGCATAGCCATCAACTTTAGATAATGGTACCTTTAGAATGTAGAAAGACATACCTAATTAATAACCTATTAGCCCTCAGACCGCGACGCTCGCGATTCCCGGGATATATTTTTCCACATCATGAATTCATGAAAATACGTTCAGTAGTTTTTGCGTGAATTGGTAACTAACATCAATACAAACTTTCACATTTATATTATTAGTAGGTAGGATATTAGTAGTATGAATGCATGGCCTTCAACTTTAGACAAATCTACTTACAAGAAGTGAAAGAAAATCACAGTAAAAGAAAAGACGATATTTTTTTAATTTATTAATACTATATCGACCTTGAAAGGCAAAAATTGCCAAACGACATGTTGACAACTTTACACTAGACCATTTTAAAGTTTTTAATTTTAGACAAAAAATCGTAAAAAATCGCCTATTAGCTACTTAATTCCAATGAATTTTAAATTCAGTTTAAATGCTTGATAAAGGGATTTTTTACGATTTTCTAATATTAAAACTTTAAAATACTCTAGTGTAAAGTTATCAACAGGTCGCTTGGTAATGTTTGCCTTTCAAGCGTCGATATCGATGGTATAACTATGACATGTAATTAACGCATAGTCAAAGTATCATGCAAATTGGAGTCTTTAACTCCATGACATGCGGCATGTGGCGCGTATGGACGAACTGCAAATTGGATCCGACCCCAAGTGCACGGAACATTTGCTCAAGTGTCATGCAAATTTATCGGTAAACTTGATCGTGTGGCACAGTGGCTGAGTGGCTGGCTGCGGCCGCCATTACAATTAAACTATAGTCACCGCGAACTAAGAAGCCCAATTTGTCGTTTGCCATCACAGTGACATTAGAGATGTACAAAAAAATCGGTTCACGAAGGAAACCAATTTTTACAACAAATCGATTCAAAATTATAAGACCTTCTAATCGATTCGATAATTAAATTTTAAACTAAAAACCGTAATATTTAGGTACCTAGTTACCTACCTACTACCTCGATTGAGCTATCTCGTAACGCGTATTCTCAATATGTACCTATTTACGACTTCAATAAAATATTCTTTTATCCATTCACCCGTGAACATCAACAACACCAAAAGCATCACTGGTGCGTGTTGCCGGCCAAGAAAGAGAGAAAAAAAAGAAAGAAAGATAGATCATGATAGAATGAAAATCCCGCTCAGTTTCATAATAATATTTTGATATAATATTATATTATGAGCGTCAGGAAAAAACTACAGTGAATAAATTCTTGCTAATTTCGTAAGACACATTCATGTATACATAATTATTATTTTGTTGAAATAAAATGTTTACCGCAACCTTAAATACATAATTACATATAACATATTTATTATCTGCAGTTACTGTCCATGGATGGCGAAGTGCCCATACATAATGGAAAATGTCCTTTGTTAGCATCCAATTCGTCGTGGTATTATTGGGTACCTAATTTTAAATTCAAATGCAAGCAAATCATTTTTAACAATGTAATTAAATTAATCAATTTTCATTTTTAAATTTCGATTATAGTAATGTATCGATTATGATTGGTTTTATAAACGGTTTCAAGCCGTCACATCACCCTACGTCAGATTAGATTTAGGCTTCTTTATATAAGATTGTTTCGACGTCATATATTTTTATTAAATTTTGTGCAAATTATGATGTGATGGGATTTTTACTAGATTTTAACGTATAATATGATTTATAATCAACACCAATGAAAATGAGTAGAGATTTTTAACAAATTTTGGCAAAATCCTTTGTCCGTAACTCCGTAAGTATCCAACTATTCATGTCAATTAAATGAATATTCCATTTCGCTCAAAGACACCCCCATACAAGGTTAGTTCATATTAATAAATAGCAGCTATCATTATGGGCATCTTAAATAATTTTGACTATAGTCAAGTCAATCAGACGCGAGATGGACCAATTTGTGGTGCGTTGTCGGTGTTTGGAATTTATAAGATTTTTTGTTCGGTGTAATTTTATAAAAAAAAGCGCCAAAAAAATTACCTACTTTTTATAGAAATAGCCGGCAAACGAGCTGACGGTAACCTGATGGGTAACCTATCGTCGACCATAGACATCAGCAACAACAAAAGTACTGTTGCGTTGCCGGCCAAGAAAGGGAGAGAAGAAAAAGAAAGAAAGACTTCAAAGAAGTTTAATATTTGAAAAGTTCCCTAAATTCCTCATGATCCAGTCTTCAGATAAAAATATGTGACCAATTTGGAAGAATGCACTTTCGAATTAAGAAAAAAAAATCTAGGTGTAAATAAATTACGGAATTCTGAAGTAACAAACATTAAACAATAATAACCGAATTAATCACCCTTTTTTGAAGTTACTGATTACATTTTAAGTTATATAAGTTATTGATTATATTTTAACTATTAATTTTTTGTCTTGAATAAAAAATATTGCTCCTTGATACTCTCGAATAGACATAGTTTATATTTAAACGGTGCTTGGATTAATATAACTATTTGAAACACATCGTATGACAATTTGCTTTTCGTTTTAATATAACAATAACGTTAAATGTTTCAGGCCACATCAAATGAAAATCAAAGTGAGGAAGAAGGCGAATGTATTGAAGAATATGCAGATGAAGACACAAACGCAGTTAACCAAATTAAATTCGAAGTTGCTTATCCTCATGCTATAAACTACATAGAAATCGGTGATAATCAGGAAAGCTTCGAAGAGGTGCAATACAACGGAGGCACCGAACCAGTAGAGAAGAAACCCAAATTTACTAGGCATATAATTATTGATGGAACTACGAGTACTGCTAATCAACATCGCAGCCCTAAACCTAAGCCGCAAATACGAAGGTTGGAAGCAGAGCCTGAACAAATCAATTCATCCAACACGGCTTTAGAACCGATAGCTTTAGTGTGGTCATCCAAGTTACGGACTTTACGACCGACGCAAAGGTTGTTCGCTGAGAAGGCGATAAATGATATTTTGTTCGAGGCATCAATAAACAACCTACAAAAGGGACCGATGGTTATCAATGTTGGTATGTCCTCAGTCGCAGACACAGAGCCTGAAGTACAGGAAGAGTACATAGAATATCTTTCTGCTGATGAAGGAGATGTGTCGTGACGAAAAAGAAGATGATAAGAAAAAGAAAGATGTTTTATTTTGTTTAAAATTTGAAATGATCGCGAGTGGAGTTTAGTTCCGACTAATTCCAGCTTAAAGCTTAAAGCTAAGAGACTTAAAGAATGCCAGGCATTCTTTAAGTCTCTTAGTTCAGTGAAATGGTGCCAGTGAAGATATATTCACTCATCAACTTCAACAGAAAAGGAACAGCTACACTGACAAACTGGGAATGAATCTCGCGTGCGTCATCCTAAGATCAGACGATATAGACACACACCCTTTTTGGATAATCCACTAAACTCAGCATTGAACTAATAATAGTGGAGTACCGGTTCTGTAGGGAAAACAATTATTTTACAAATAATTATTATGGGGTGTGTTACGTTGATTAATACCCCGATGATAATCATTGTAATAATATTGTCTACGATATAATAAAGCCGTAAGTAATTGATGTCTGTGCATAGAAATTATTTTAGAAAAATTATTGCAGTATCAACGTAAATGATCCCATGGACATTTTCTTAATTATCATACAATCTTTGTACATACCTTTAAAAATGGTTATTTCAAAAAATAAAAGAAAGAAGTGACTGTGTACCGTCTTACAAGCAATTTTCAAATCTGGTGCCCCTCAAGTGTAAACAATAGGTTTGAGAGTAATATTGTTTTTGTGTTTTTATTTACTTAATGTTAGTCGGACAATATAGTTTTCATTAAAAAGGAAAAACCTTTTATATGTATGTAATTATTATACTAGCCGACAAATGAACTGACGATTCACCTGATGGTAAGTAGTGCCGCAGTCGCCCGTGGACATCAGTAACAAGAAAGAGATTACTGATAGATTGACGATCGAGAAAGAAGAAAGAGAAAGAAATAATAAAAGAAGGAAAAAACTGGCTCCCATCAGTCCCATCCAAAGACCCCAGCCGGAACACGACGATTCGTTTGGCGGCTGACTCAAGCAATTAGATGGTAGCCAGGCAGGATTCATGGGAGGATAACACCAATAAATATATTTTTATAGCCTGAAAGGCTGATGAGAAGCAGACGGGCTGTCTGATGGTAAGTGGTCACCGCACTCACCGCCGCCTATGGACATGATCAGAGGAATCACCAATGCAACGCTGGCCCATAGGGAGAACTCTTTTTACACCTTTTTGTAAGAACACCATATCACACTGCCTCAGGAGGTAACTCATTCCACAGTTTTCACATGGGTAGCAAAAAGGATCGAGAGAATCGATTCGTAGAAGTTCTCGACGAGTTCCAGTCGATGTGGATAGAGCTTCTTCTTCTTCGAGTTGGCGAAGTGGTGCACCGACGGAAATCAGTGATATTAATGACTTAATAAAAATATTGATAATGTAATCTTTTACGCGATAACTTACTACCAAGCGGGCCGGCTTTGTCGCCTCATACAAAACCCTTATAGCCGGCAAGAGATGGGGTCAGTATTCTAAGCCGTCCCAATCCCCAATACCAAGTTGTGATTATTTTGTCATTTGTATTGTTTGTTTCCTCTCACAATGTGAGGGGTACAGGCTATAGTCTACCACGCAGACCAAATGCGGATTGGTAGACTTCAAACATTTTTGAGAACATTTTGTAGAACTCTCAGGGTCTATAACACAATTCCAATCAAATTAAAATGTTACCAACGCGACCTACAGACTTTCCTATCCACTCTTTTATACCATCTATCTATACTTATCTATCGGTCCTTTTATACCAGCAAGTACCAACTCAGTCTTAATCCCAACAATACGACGGTCGTATTATAAGTGGGGCGAGGTCTCAAACTCAGCGCCACGTACGAAGTTGTTCTAATTCTTATAGATCGCTTCGCCCTTTATGATAAAGTTTTGGCCCCGGATTAGCCGAGTTTGTCTGGGAACTGGGAGACAATTTCGTTGATCGCGTATTTAGAGGTATAAAGGAGGATGGAGTTTAAACTTCACCTGGTAATAAAAACGTGAACAGAACTTGTAGATTGCAAAATCTCCTGAAAACATTTTACTATAATACGAGAAATTGAATCTGAATGAACTGAAGTTCATCCGTGACCACGATCCACGCAACTGGCTCGAAATATCGGAATACAAAATAAATACTGTGAGTACTCGTATTATAGTAAAATGCGTTCAGTCCACTATGAGTTAAGTTTAAAATTTTGTATCTCCTGAAAAGTTTGTTCAAGCATTTTTCTTCCTATTGGTACATTAAGTAGCAATTTCTTAGTACAAAAGTCTGTCCATCCATAAGCGGAAGCATTGTCCGTCCTATTCCCGACAATCTCCAAAGCGTTTGTAACTCAAAAAGGTTTAACTTTTCAACTCCTGTACAATTCTCCGTAATTTTCATAGTCATATTGTACAGCTGAGTCACCAGAAGGAATAGAAATGAGCTGTTTATTATGCTTCCTTATTGCAATTATCCCCGAGGTTCCTTTAAACTTCTAAATTATTTTATTAAGCATAACTTACGGCCACATGGCTAAATTGGTACCTAACTTAAGTAAATACCAATGCTTTGGAAGTAATGTATGGATTTTTTCCCTATATTAATAATATTGATCTCACATACATAAAAGTGTTTGTAATATACCTACTAAAAATAATAATTTTTATAAGGCAAAATCAACGGGTTCGATTCCTGTCTAATAATATAGATTTTTCAAAAATCTAATTATGCAGTTTTGGATTTCGTCAAAATCGGCCCCGGGACTCTAACCACTTTTCGCTATTCCTCATAGTTTTTAATTTATCCGTCCACGCCCACTTGAAAAATTCACCCTGTATACTCTTCTGGCAGATACTTGCAACCGCTAGAATGTTCTGGCTGTTTACATATATTTTTAAACAATTAAAAGAATGTTCCCTGAAAATTTGAGCCTTGTGAGAGCAGGTTATGAATTGCTCTCCCGATGACAACTTTGCTCTATTCTGGCACATACTTGCAACCCTCAAAATGGGTTGGCAATTTTGTTTTACACTTTAGCATTTACAACCGATTAAAATTGTAGTCTTGTGGGAAAAGGTTAAAAAATATTTTTTTTTTCCATTTTCAAAAACTTAAGGGATGATGACGCATCCGCTTGATGCCTGCCAGAACAGTACTTTTTTAATTGACTGATAATAAAACATAATTTTAAAAAATTCGAGCTCTGTGGGAAACGGATTAGTCAGATGGTTCTGTAGCTCTTAGACTAATAGGTGATGTGATTATATTATGTATGATGATGCCTACACATTCGATTTATAGTAATGTCCGTGAAGTCTTTTCTTGAACGTAAGTTTATTAGCTAGCTCTGGCTTTCTGAAATTGGCTTGGACCCAAGGTGGATAAATTCCGAACACCCCAAATAGATAATAATATGTTAACAATGTAGAATTCAGCCACCACTATTCCCAGGAGATCCCCACGAACTCACCTGGCAGCTTGTCATTGTAACCGTGATATTTTTAATTTGAGCCAATAGAAAATAAACAAAATTATATCGCTACTGCTGCCCTTATACGGGTTGTTGTTAACTAGCTACCAGCAGATTTTCCAAAAAATAAAAAAGAAGCAAAGTTTATTAAGTTATAAACAAAACTCAGCATTAGCGTGTTATGAAATGAGCATCTCCCAGAGAAAAGTAGGCAATCCAATATGAATGAGCACATGAACACGTATATCATGGCGCGAGACAGACGTGAATGAGAAACGACAGGGCCTTTACACCTCACGACCGTGACACGACGCGGCTTCGTGCGGTACTGAAATGTTTGCCGTAGTACTCGTAGTTGATGTAGTATTGAATTGAGATCGATGCGTTAAAAATCATAAAAAAATATATTTTTTTAACCTTTATTGACCACAATAAAAAATATCACAGTAAAAAATGATGAGCTTAATGTTATTTGCCAAACGACCAAACCACTCGTCGTGTTCCGGCTGGGGTCTTGAGAGCCAGCTCTTTCTTTCTTTTCTTCTCGACACTAAAGGTATTACCGGCAACGGATCAGTAATACTTTTGATGTTGCTGATGTCCATGGGCGATGATAGCCACTTACCATCAGGTAGATCTTCAGCTCGTTTGTCGGCTATTACCATAAAAAAATGCATCCTCTGCGTAAGTCTAATTGCTATTTAGGAGCAAACTTGGCGACTAGGCAGTATCCAGAACGATCTTGTAACAGTAGGAAGTTACTCTGGCTGTAAAGCGGATTGGAAACCAGCCGGATCAGATACTTATGTCACAGATAAATGTTTTTTTCGGATCGTGGATGTTTGTAATATGTCATTTGTATGTGTTCATGCAACTCGCGACGTAGGAAATCATAATAATAGCGCGCGAGGGTGTGAATGTACACGTGTTTATTCATTTATTAGTAACTCTCATAAATGTTTTTTCCGTATTCTTTATCCGAATAAGTTGAGAAATTCACAATTTACATTAGTACCCTACTATGCTAAAGTAAATTGCCTAAACTATCAGTTTGTCTACCCACCTCAACCGTGTGAGTTGTGCGATGAGTTGACGACACGACCACAACCGAATCGTGTCGTGTAAAGTCTTCACCTAACATTATGGAGATTAAAATTGTTTTTTTTCGCTGACAAGACGCTGATGTCGACTGTTTTATAACTGTAGTACCGTCCCGAAAGCAATCCGTTTGTTTTCGCCTTTTAGATTAAATGTAGACAGGAAAAGATATTGATATGCACCTTTTTCTTGTTCTCTTTCTTTTTTATTTTTTTTTAGTATACATTATATTAATGAATTATTTGTGAGCTTCGTGACCTTAAGACATCACGACCCATAACTGCTGAGCTTAGGTCTCCTTCTAATTTAGGGCTAGAATATTTTGAGCCATAAATCATAATCCACCACGCAAGCGTAACTACTAGTACTATTTCGTCTGTAGTGTATCGGTGAGGACCTGAGGATTTAATATGATCTAAGCTGCCAAAAGGACGTATTGTAATTTAAATACATTACGAAAAATTACATATACCTACCTATTAGTTGCCTGGTAACTGACTCCAGCCTAGCAGTCTAACACACTAACGCCCCAACTCATAGTCACTAACGGTTACTTAAATCGCTCTTAATAAAGAATCACTATACAAATTTTGTACTAAGGAGCGATTAAGTTACCATTAGTGACTCTGAGTTGGGCCGTAAATAGCCTAATGTTACGTATAACCAATACTACTTTCATCATAATAATTAGCCTTTAATATCTCTTATGTCCCCAAACTACAAGTATAATTCGATATAATATTCTAATAAAATTCATTACGATTCTGGCTTCCGACTTTGAATCATCTCACGAAAACACGCAGCAACCACACAGGTATACAGAACACACTAGGACCCCGCCACACGTCATGGAAACAGTTGAAAGCGGCCTGATTAGCACGCAGCTAGAGGAACGCGGCCGAATTACTACAAATAATAAATAGCGGGCAATTTGCCGATCACTCGCGTCAGCGTTTACCTGCCGCCGCCGCCGCCGCCGCCCGCCGCCTGCCGCAGGGACTGCGGGATGGGAGCGCGAGTTGTCGATGAACCTGGAGGGCTATTCTCTAAAATACAAACTCGAAATCGAAGCTCATTCAAGTGAGACTCGAAAGCGAACTTGCATCATTTTTATATGTCATTCTCTAATCATCTAGTACGCACTTGCGAAGTGAAGTGAGTATCGTTGGAAATCGTATAATTCTACCTAAAGGAAAAGCAACGAAATCAAATTATAGTTCGTTCCCGTTCGTGGTTGAGCAAACTTGAATTATAATTACTTATTAATATAACTTTAAATTATAATTCAATACAACACTATGTACTTTAAACTAGTTTATTCCCGTTGCTTCCGCGCCGCCGCGCCTCGCCCCGCCCCGTCCGTGCATCGCTCATCGCGCCGCTCGAAATCGCTCGTTTCGTACCCGGTCCCATAGTATGCTATACTGTTGTTTCCATCGCTCCAAATCGCCGCCCCGCAACCGCCATCGCGCCGCCCGTCGCAAATCTCATGCCCGCAGCCTTAGGATTCAAATCTGCTAACCTAACAGAAAATGCCTATTAGTAAAAGAAAATAAAATAAATAATGCTATACACTCATAGCCTCACAGGATTTCCTGTGTCGACAACACACCCAGATCAAGAACACAAAGTCAAACTCATCATTCAAATTTCCTCATTGCTCGGAATCGAACCCAGGACCATCGGCGTGGCGATCTGTCATGGTAACCATTGCATCACAATCGTCAATTAATAGACCAACACAAAGCTTACCGAAGTTATCATCGAACCATTGCTGCATTGGCGATCAATGAAGACTCAGGCTTTAGTTTTGACTCTCGATATAGGAGAGAGAGAAGCTAGTGAAACGGGCAAAATACGTCCTACTAAAATGACTCAGTACCGTCGGGATTAAACTGGAAGAGATTAAATCATCCACAAAGAGAAATCTGGGTCCATAACTTCATCCATTGTTCATGATTGTTACAAGGAAAGTCTGCTTGCACTTAGGATGGGTGGAGCGCTCACAACCCCAAAATAATAAAGCATCAGTTATTTTTATCTATACCAATATATAAAGAGGAAAGATTTGATTTTTTTGCATTGAATAGGCTCCGAAACTACTGAACCGATTTGAAAAATTCTTTCACTGTTGGGAAGCTACACTATCCCCGGGTGACATAGACTATATTATATTTTCTAAAAAAAATTAGGGATCCTTAATAAAACTCCAATAATGTAACCCAAGGTGTAAAAAAATAAGAAAACCGAAGCAAAGCGAGGGCGGTTACTCGTAATCGATAAAGTAATTCACCGCTCGCATCCCTAGAGTTAACAAAGAGCTGGTGATTTGTATTAGAAAATGTTTTTTCTGGAATCCCCGTGAAAACGAAACGGGATTATATGTTGTTATTGCCTCCGCCATTTGTACTGTTTTTCATTTCTACCGTTTTAGGAAACTATCTGCTCCTCACGTTTCATGGGCGTGTTTCTGGTCTACCACGTGCACGGGGTTTAGGTCCCTGCTCCGACTGACAGGAGGCCATTGTTGGGCTAATTATACTATAGTTCAACAATACTGTGAAAGTGAATAAAACAAGTGTGTGTTTTTGATAGCGTAGGACGCCCCCCGACCAGGTGGACTGACCACCTGAAGAAGACAGCGGGCATCCGCAGGATTCAGAAGGCACAGGACCGGTCAGAGTAGCGCAAGTTAGGAGAGGCCTATGTCCAGCTGTGGACCTCCAAGGGCTGATGGATAGAAGGATGGTGTTTTTTGATGAATGGTTAAACGTGATTAAAAGGTTTGAGCACGCATTACAGCCCTTTATGGAATTACCACTTTATAGTGTGTCTTGGACTGTTTTTATTGATTATGAAAAGTAACAAAACTGAAATAAAATACACGATATAAAATATTATGATATTACTTGGTCAACCCCTTGACAAATTGTCTACGGACTATTAACACAGCCTTTAATCCTCGAATGTAGCCAGAGTAGCGAATCTTGTCTATAATTTTATTCCAGGTGAGACAATTTGAATAATGGTACATCACCATCCCCCCCGCCCCCCGTGACGTATGGCGCAATTACAAGTTTTATGGCGGGTGGGAGCGGGTGCGATGAGATTTCACATCGTCATTGGAGCTCCATGAAGTGTTTAGAAACATGACTTTGTAAGCAAGTTCTTTTAAAGAATATTTATTTGGTAAGGGAGTATTGTAGTTTTACCATGCTTATATTACTTCATGCATCATGCAAAACAAAATACGACTAAATCAGATTAAAGTTTTTTTAACTCTAAATATGGGACAAATACAAATTCGGCGTTCCCGCCTGCTTATGACGTGGATGATTTCATTTTTCATGAAAAGAGTAAATAGGTTTTACTAATTGTAAGTTAATGTGCTCACGACCTTGGAACACATTTCCACTTACCATCAGGTGGAATTGTGGTCAAGCATTAACTTATTTGTGTAAAAAAAATTGCTGAAAAGATAGAGGTCATTGTTTTCCTCAATATCTATACATCTATACAAATAAATAAAATTGGAGTGTCTGTTTGTAATATTAAAATAACCGCTTTTTACTAAGTGCATTTGGATGTCTACACGGTACCTATACCAAAACAACATTTTTTACAATTTTTGTCTGTCTGTCTGTCTGTCTGTCTGTCTGTCAGTTTGTTCCGGCTAATCTCTGAAATAGCTGGACCGATTTTGACGGGACTTTCACTGGCAGATAGCTGATGCAACAAGGAGTAACTTAGGCTAATTTTATTTTAGAAAAAAAATAGTTTGTTAAGCGATACGAAGTTCGTCGGGTCAGCTAGTTTATAATATGATCGAATTTCAACTATCAGGCGTATTGCTCATATTGATGGTCTACTTTAGAAATTAACGTGCCCCACGTTAAAACGAAATAATTTCTACTTCAATATCGTATTAAATAAGTAAATAGTTATAAACATTTCCACTTACAGGTTGTAACAATAATATTTAGTGAGGACACGTTCATTTTTTGGTTTTTCTACGTTCACTCTATACTAGTTAACTATACATATATATATGTACCTAGTTTAATCTGCAGCAAACAATAGTCAGTGTCGCGCGACATTTTTTCACAAAAGCGATTACAATTCAATCATTTTCGAATCACCGCTTTATTTGACACAAACAATCATAATTATTTTGCGTGCTGTATACATTATGCTTCGTTCATATCACTCCTTTATTTCATTACTACAGTCCTCTTTTATTGTCACTAATAAATTGATCAGCATTAACACAATATAGGAATCCTATATTGTGGCATTAATAAGTAACTTCATTTCAGTTTTTAGTCCATAATTGACGTTATACTTCTTTTGGCGCGTTTGGAAAAAAATATGAGAGTAACATTTTACGATGCGCGCACACGCCGACAGCCAAATAGTGACTTGATGAAGTTAGCTGATAACTGCTGATTCTTTTTACAAATAAAAATTTGTGGCATAGGGGTTAAAATCTTAAACTATTTTTATTCTGTTACGCCAAAGAAGTACAACTTCTTACGTGCGTAGGTACATAAATACAAACACACACAGTATTTTTTTCTATTTGGTATTTTTTCAGTCTTACTCTATTGATTTGTGTGATGATGTGACTCGAAATTATTACATTTTTTCGTACAAAACTATTTTTTACTTAATTTGATTTTCACCTTTATTTCTAGTGACATAATTTTATTATACATTTGATGTGCTTGTATGTGAGTAGGCATAATTATTGGCGTAATAAAATAAATTTTATCCTGTCTTATTTAACAACTAGCTATTACCCGCGGCTTCACCCGCGTATTTAAAGGGAAGTAATCTTGTGCAAGAATAAATAAGTAACAGTTCCAAAATTTAAAAGATACTGACGCCGCAGCTCAGACTCTGTAATAGTTACTTCAATCGCTCCTAGTACAGAATGTGTATGGTGATTCATTATTATGGAGCGATTAAAGTAACCGTTAGTGACTCCCGAGTCGGGGCGTAAGAGGAACCAACTGTAAAACCTATGACGCTCTTCGACCTTCCATACCAACTATAAATATTATAAATTAATTAAACCAAAACAACAATTATCCAGCGCGAATTCAACATTCAATTCAATTTATTAAATGCCTATCATTCAGAACTTGCAAATGAATTTTACTAACGCCATCTTTTACAAAATCCGGAACTAAATATCTAGCAACAAACAAAACATCGATCTTCACATGGGAATGAGATGTTTTACCGCGATAAAAAGTAGCCTTCGACACTCTCCACCCTCCTTACTATCTCCACACACAAAAATCATACCATATCATAGCTTCGTTGCGACGTGAAAGAGGGACAAACAAAAAAACAAACACACTTTCGCATTTATAATATCTACTGTACAGGAGATAGTTCAAGTGATTAAACCATTCAAACAGAGCGGCACCGGTTCGATTAATAGTTTATTTCGTTGCAGTTTTATCAATACAATTCGCTGATATTAACGTAATGAGATTTCAATGGCCGCTGTATTTGCACAACGACGAACAAATACATCGGGAATGCTTCAAATTGGTTCGTTATTAACTACAGTTACAGCAGGTGGCTGCAGCTCCTGCTTTGTGCTCTTCGACGTTGGGATCCGATAATAATACAATCTGTGTATCTTTGTAGTTGGCAAAAGAGTATACAGGGCATGACACAAAAACGGTCCTTATTTTACAAAAATAGGTTCCAAAGATTTTTGGAGTTATTTACTTACTATCATCATTATTAAATGCTCACTATATAGGTTCGTTTTGTTTATATCCACGCTTGAAAGGCAAATATTACCAAGTGACATGTTGACAACTTTACACTAGAGCATTTTAAAGTTTTTAATTTTAGAAAAAAATGTAAAAAATCGCCTATTAGTCATAGCTACTTAATTTCAATGAATTTTAAATGCAGTTTAAATGCTTAATAAAGCGATTTTTTACGATTTTTAATTAAAAACTTTAAAATTCTCTAGTGTAAAGTTGTCAACATGTCGCTTGGTAATGTTTGCCTTTCAAGCGTCGATAAGTAAGGTATGATTTAACATTGATAATAAGACAAATTTCCTATAATATAACTAGCTGACGGGGTAAACGACAAGCCATATAAATTATATAGGGACATCCTAATCACCGAGCGGTATGAAATATGCTTTATGACCTATTCTCATATGTAGCAAATATACACAAAAAATTTCATAAAAATCGGTCGAGCCGTTTCAGAGGAGTTCGACCACAAACACCGTATTACGAGATTTTTATAATATTAGATTTGTATCATGCCCTGCATACGAAACACTTTTGTTGACTGTAGGTACATCTATACTAATATTATAAAGAGAAAAGATTTGATTGTTTGTTTGCATTGCATAGGTTCCGAAACTACTGAACCGATTTGAATTATTTCACTGTTGGGAAATTACACTATCCCCGAGTGACATAGGAGTGACTCCAATAATGTAACCCAAGGTGTAAAAAAATAAGAAAACCGAAGCAAAGCGAGGGTTACTCGTGTCTATAATAAAACTGCTGAGCGATTTCTTTACATGAACATTTGAGAGCAACTCATATCAGGGTATTTATGAACGCCATCGGACCAACGTATTAATACTAAAACGACTAAACATCAAGACGAGGCTCTCAGCCATCTGCCTTAGGAGAATCCTGGAGTACTTCGGTCATATCCCGAGAAAAAACAAAGACAACTTAGAAAAACTCATGATTACCGGTAACTTCGAAGGAAAGCGGCCTCGCGAACGAAGTCCTATACTATTGGTCCGACCAGATCCGGACATCTCTTGGCACGACCTTCCACGATGCTTTAAGGGGCGCTGAGAACCGACACATGGCGTGAAGCTGTGAAGAAGATTAGTGGCGGTCACGACCCTCAGAACTGAGGACAACGAAGCAGAGAGAGAGATTAACACCATAAATTCTGTGCCGAGTTGACGCCAAATATACTGAATCATTTTTGATACGGTTTTCAGTGGTACTTATATCAAAACACCCACACACGTAGGTAAGATCACCTCAGGAACGTACGTAGAACGCTCCACGTAACGTATTCAGTGGCAAGTAGTTATTTCAATCTTGATGCAAGTTGGGGAAGTTCCTTTCGTTTCGTAGTTTCAAAGCTTTGTACGTGAAAATTTTAGTGCAGCGAAAACTATGCTCGTTGATCTTGAAAGTGATTATATGAGAAGAGAGGAGTTAAATTTGCAATCGTATTCTAAGGAAGTACTGTTAGCTCCTTAACTTGGCTTTAACTATTTATATAACTAACTTGAAGAGTGTATTTTAAGTAGACCGAAATAAATAATAACAGAAAGTCGATTAATCAACCAACTTAAGTAATTACTAATTTTTAAGTTTAACTAATAAGGCTAGTAGACGACCCCGTAGTCTAGTTAGTGGTGTCCTTGTCTGCAAAACGAGGGGTCTTGGCTTCAATTCCCGGCTGTGTCAGGTATTTTTGTAGCAGTAACTCCTGCTCTCTATGCAAATGTATGTCATCCTGCATGATTGTTTAAGAGCCGCGTTCTTTGGCAAAAACAATCGGAATCTGCCACTTTTGGTGCAAACACTTTCCAGCACAGGGAATCCTTGACCCGTAGTAACATACAGATCTCTCTCTCAAGAACGCGACCTCAGATCCATAGACTTAAATATATAGACGGGCTGTTCCGAACGAAATCCGTGTCACATTTTTCAAGCATTTTTAATACTCTGTGACAGAGCTTCGTTCGGTCAAGTTCGGTTCAAGATGGCGGATATCAAATATTTTGCACTAAATATTTTTTTAAATGTAAGTAAAAATGTAGCAATTATAATTTAAATAAACTCAAATAAAGTTCAAACGTAAATAATGAAGACGCTTTAACTATGCACAATAAACAATATTATGCGTTATTGTGTGTTCTGGAACGGTCGGGGTTTTTCAAAAATGTCATTACTTGTCTCGCTTGCTCGCAGCCGACTAAAATGCGTTGGCACCATATGGTGTCAACGTAGTAGGTGTCCAAACTTTTAGTACTGAACAGCACGTCTAGTATAGTATATAAATACATATAGGTCTATGCTCAGATCTTACTAATTTTTACAAACGATTTTACATATTTCAGCATCTTAAACCGAATCTTGAGATTGCAGAGATCTTAATATCGGTTTAATAATACGGGCCCTAATGCAGGCTTGTCAGAGTGATAAAAACAAAGAATTGAGTCAAGATTTCAACTTATATTCATCAATACGTACTTTTCCACGAACCAGGGCACCATTAGTGTAAAGAGGTACGGGAACAGGGACTCCATCCATCTTCTTGTTGAAGTAAACCTTATTGTACTCGTGGTGTATCTTCACAGACAATGACGTTGTATCTCTGCTTTTGTAAATCTGATCAAAGTTTAGTGTAAAAATCTTTGGTTTATTCTATCCAGTACTTCCATAACTATTATCATGAAAAAAACTTATATCGTTGACAATACGGACTCAACTTCGCAGTCAGTGGAACAGTTTTCTGAACTAGAATTGCTGCAGAAGTTGTGTGTAACCAGGGTTGCCAGCTGTTCGGACTTTAATCTTTCTATCCGCCTTTTTAGTTTTTGAATTCGTCCGGATTTTTGATAAGCCATAGCCCTAGATGGCAAAGGACGCTAACTGTTGCCTAGGGCAATATGAGCAATATTCTGCCTCAATTTAAGTGAAAGCGACATCTAAAAGACGCTGAAGAACCATGGGGGTTTTGTAAAAACTAAAATACCCATATTTTTAAGAAATGTCCTCTTTTTTATAACATCTATGCCTGGACTTTTCAAGTCTTGAGATAACCCTGTACGCAACAATCCCGACTTCCATCTCGGATATAATCTCCAGTCTATATTCGTCGCTCACGGGAATTTTAAGCACATGCTACTTGTCTTCAACTGGGAGTCCTCTCACTATTATTACGAGCTTACTTGAATCGCGTTGGAAGTAGCTTGATCTACGAAACGCTTATACGCTCATACCCCCGTAGTAAGTTCGTAGTACTTCGTAGTAAGTTTTTACCTGTGTATATGTCATATAACACACCACAATAACACCCATGACCCGAGTATAAATATTTATCTGTCACATAAATATCTGTCTCGGCCGGGGATCGAACCCGGGACCCCTCGCTTCGCAGGCAGGGTCGCTACCAACTAGGCTACAGGGTCGTCAAAAAGTCGAGTCAGGATGTTAATTATCCATCAGTATCACTCGTAAGTCGTAATACTACATGTCTTTGCCGGGTTATATCAGAGACGGCTGGATCGATTTAACATTTTGTTTTACAAAGAAGAAAGATAGAACATGAATAAAAATAACTCCTGTTAAAGATTGTTTCGAGTATGTGTATAAAGACAGTTCTTCCGAAGCTTCGATCAACTATGTTGGCATAGTTAGCAAAGTTACCAACGTTGGTATAGCTATAGTTGGTAAGTTCTGAAGCGAAGAGAGGGCAGTAATTTTATTAATACAAGTGAAAATTGACAAAACGCGTGAATTAGTACAACATAAGAAAATATACTTGACAAGTGCGAGTTAAACTCGCTTGGAGAGAGTTCCGTACGTTGATTATGTATTTACAGTTATTTTTCTATTTTATTTATTTTTGCCCTTTTTTAGAACCATAGACTTCTTATAGGTTTTTCTGTATAAAAAACTAATGACCTATTTTCTATATTTTTCTCAAAATTAGTTACGGAAATAAGGGGGGATGGTCAATTTTCGTCTTCAATTGTCGTTCTTTCTTGAATAATTTTTAAAAGTATTCATTGTACAACTATAACAAAAATATATTTGATATCTTTTGTAAGCCCTTTCATTTGACATGCCACACAATACGGTTTGCAAAACAGTTCTTTTTTAATTTTGATTACGTATTTTTTTTTTAATTCATTTGTTTTCTTTATACCTTCGTCTTTGGGTCACAAAATAGTACAAGAGTACCAAACAACTCATTTGGTTCAGTAGTTTCAGAGAAAATTGGCTGTGAAAGGCGGTCGCCCAGATGCACGAGTGATCCTATAAGGGTTCCGTTTTTCGATATTTCCTTCGGAACCCTAAAAAAATACTTTTTATCAGATGACATCATATTTGTTATTACTAGTACACTAAAGCGATTACAATTGTCTTCTACGGCTTGATATGAGCCACGGGAGGAACAAATATCTACATGTAGCTACGATGATTCTGTCTTGTTTGTTAGTTGCTGCCACGGAGGACCAGGACATATACGTCCCCAGTTTAGTGGAGCATCGACTAACGAACAAATATTTGTGTGCCTACAGTATCGACGTTCCTTGATGCTACGAGATACCGTCAGCAAATAACGTCACCTTCAAAAAATAAATATTATTTGAAGTCCGATAACATATTGGTGGATTAAAGGAAAACAACTAGTGTATTTCCTTTTTTAATGGCAAAGTTTTTATTTTTATATTCCATTGAAATGAAATGAAATGAAATAAGTTCTATTCGAAGTAGGTTTGTTACAAAAACTTTTCGAACGTCACTCAACGCTTTGTGCTCTTCGACGTTGGGATCCGATAATAATACAATCTGTGCATCTTTGTAGTTGGCAAAAGAGTATACAGGGCATGACACAAAAACGGTCCTTATTTTACAAAAATAGGTTCCAAAGATTTTTTGAGTTATTTACTTACTATTATCATTATTAAATGCTCACTATATAGGTTCGTTATGTTTATATCGACGCTTGAATTTTAGACGAATTTTAGAAAAAAATGTAAAAAATCGCCTATTAGTCATAGCTACTTCATACCAATGAATTTTAAATGCAGTTTAAATGCTTAATAAAGCGATATTTTTACGATTTTTTTTCTAAAATTAAAAACTTTAAAATGCTCTAGTGTAAAGTTGTCAACATTTCGCTTGGTAATTTTTGCCTTTCAAGGGTCGATACATTTTTATAATTAAAACTATTCTGTCGTCTGTACTCGCCAGCGGCAGTAGCGGCTCAAAGCGAAGGTGCGCACGCCGCACACTAGGTACCGCCGGCGAGGGCGCTTGTTAATGCTTCTATTAGACTTGTACCTGCGCCGGACGACCAGCTCGCCTTTGTCATCGTTTTACATACACCGGTATTAAACCACACTAGTAGTTTAACTTTAGACATTAAGGCGCGGTATGACTACGATTTAAAAACGTTGATTTCACTCACACAACCGCATATCTGCGCTAATCTAATGTTACATTTACGTGACGCTGAATAGGGTTCAAAATTGCAGAGCATATTTTTGCTAACAATGTAACTAGATTGCGAATAAACATTTAATTTAAGGGTTTTCCATGGATAATTCAGAATATACGCATTAAATTCAATATCTGTCCGGTTAAAGTTTTAATAAAACCATATACCTATTATATTCTCAAAAAAAAAAATGTTGTTACCGCTGAAAATACAGAGAATGTCGACGTTTAAGTTTATTTTTGTATACCAAATTACGATTTTTTATTGGAAATATTAAACAACTATTTAATATTCTATTCGGTTAACATTTTTCTTTAGACCTTTTTCTATGCTCTGTATTTTTTGCGTGCGATAATTTCATTGGATTTCCTCGTACTCCAGCACCAAAGAAACTCAGTTTTGTGATACGTGACGCCGGCAAGAAAGAGAGAAGAATTTAGGAAAGATTTTTTCTTTTTTTTTCTTTTTCTTTCTTTCTTCGCCCGCAACGCATTAGTGATGCCTTTGGTGTTGCTGATGTCCATGGGCAACGATACTCACTTACCATCAGGTGGATCGTCAGCTCGTTTGCCGGCTATTTCCATACATATAAAAAAAAATATATAAAAAATATTCATATTACGGAACAGGCGTTTCATAAATATGAGTTAAAGCTTTAAGAAACCATAAGCTTTTAAACCTGTATTGAATACTTTAAACAGGGCATAACTCGGAGTGATAAAGATTTGGAGTTCGTTGATTAACAGCTTTCTGTCCAATACATAGTCATCTACAATCACTGTGTTTTGAACATGACAAGAACGTGTCATGTTTTAACCCCCGACGAAAAAGGAGGGGTGTTATGAGTTTGACGTGTCTGTGTATCTGTGTATTTCTATGTGTGTCTGTAAGATCTATGAAGCGCTTTTTTTGCTATTTTTGCGTATTTTACGAAGAAAAAAATGTGCTAAATCAACCTTCTGTTCATAGTTAAATTTTAATATTAGTAGGATAAAAGCAAGTAGACAATGATCTAAAGTGTCAATTCGGTTGTACGGTTCGGTGTGTACGAGTACGTCGAGTACAAAGGTGAGGTGTGGGGCGAGGCAGTGCGGGTAATGTGGCAGAATTCCAGGGAAATATCAGCGGATACAAATTATGTAACATCCACCGTCCCTTTATTACCACAGTTTAATGAGGTGGCACAAAGGTGGGGTGGAGTGGGACCCAATTGATTGGACCTCTAATTTTATGGCTTTGAATTCCGCTTTGAAGTTTGTCACGAACTACACTGATGCAAGGGGTTAAAGCAATACCTATAAAAATGTAATGGACTTTTCAAGTATACTTGTTGATAGCAGTGTGTTTGGCAAAAGACTTTTTTAATAAATTAATTATGATTATTTTGTATTTTAATCTTCGTTATGTAACATTAATATCGTCTATTTTATAGTAAAAACAAAAGTTTCACAATGAATAGCTAATCTTTCCAAATGGGTCTATTTTTAAAAGTTCTAAAATAAAAGTTATATGATTGTATCGTAAGTGCCTATTCGTAATATAATTCAACTGATGCTGATTATATGTATAATACTTTTTGAAGCTAAAGCTTTAATAACTTGTAGTCGTAACGCTACTCATAACGTTTCGTTGTTCTACGTACGTTGTGTTCGTCAGGATCCAAATGAAACTTATCTTTACGCTTTATTATTTGTTAAACAATGTTCATGGATTGTGTACTTTTCATAATAAACCACATCTGTGATATCTTTACTTAATTATGGACCAATCCTTCAACGACCAGTTATACATCCAGGGGCGCAATTCTCACGCCATAGGCATTATCTCGAATACAGCAAACTCGAAATAATCAATTATCATATTATTTAAAAAAAAATTCATGATGAATTACGTTTACATAAAACAATCTTTTCACTGATTTTTCACAGAATCAATGCTTAGTATCATGTTAAGTTGCAACAGATTATGAAACATTTACAGAATTATTTTTAGTATAGACGTAGGTAGGTACATACATAGCAACACAGTCGTAAACCAGATCCCTATAGTAAGTTGACCTGACACTTTGTTGTCCCATCATAAACCAGTCCAATTACAGGTACAAACTGAATAAAATGTATCATACTTTCAGTAGTCCTTATTACAAGGGAGTAACGTCCATAACAAGATTTAGAGTTGCTGAACGAGAGACCGTGTTGTGTTGTTTTCCACCTTAGTTTCAAGACTGTACTGTTTTGTTAAAATTGCTTAGTAGATATACCTAATAGTAATACCTAATTGTAGTACCTACCTAATGTATATCTACTCCATTTTTTTGGACGAAACTTATTTAGTAAATATAACTTACACGGTCTTTTTATCATAATTATTGAAATATAAAAATAAGGCAGGCATAAAATAAAAATACTTAGATAAAAGATGAATTGTAATTTCATGCTCAAACTAATTTTTATTTACTTCTTTTTATTTATTAATGTACAAATGTAATAATTATATTATTCGTTGAACTCGTTTCAATAAACATTTTTTTTTATTCCTTTTTATTTTTCTTTTCAAGTTTGAAGGCGGTTCGACTTTTTATTTAAGTTTTTTTTTTAATTTTTAGTTTTCCCCTAAAGTCAAATCTTGCTACAACTATCGGCCCATATGCACATATTATTTTGAAAGAATTTTCTTTAAAATCCCGTTGAGGAGTTGTACCTTCCATCATAAGTACATCCAAATGAAATGATGATTAACAAACGCAAATACTTGAACAGCTTTCGAAAATATATGAAAAAGATAATAAGTGGCTATAAAATTTGAGGGTTACCCTCGATTTCCCAGGGATCCCATCATCAGGTCCTAACTTGGTGACAATGGGACCAAATTGAAAGTATACCCTACCGAACAGAAGAAACATTTTTGAAGCCTGTCCATAGTTCACGGAGAAATGAATGAACATACAAAAAAAAAATGAAATGCAACATAGAATTATTTTTAAGTCGGTTAAAAAGGAGCACTATCTTTCTCTCCCTCTCTTGCCCTCATCTTGCCCTATACCTACTTGATAATTGTAAAGTATTTGTTTCTAAAATCTCTCAGCAATAACTCTCCAATCCCCAACGAATATTCCACACAATTCGATGTAAGTAGACTAAAGTTCGGTAAAACTCGGTAAAACTCCCAAATAGCGAAAACATGTACCGTTCTTACAAATTATTCGCGAAACAATTAAATCAACAACGCTTCTTGAGTTTGACACGCCGCCGCAGTTTAACTTCGCAAACACTTTAACGGTAATTTGATAATTTTAAATGAGGAATAGATGCATCTGTCTTGTCTTTAAGTCCAGAGAAATCGAAGTCTTTCGGCACCAACTAACCAAGTCAAATATGGAGCTTGAATTACATGTTCTTGTGACTAAAATTTTAGGCTTTTCTACACAAAATTTGGCACCCATTTAGATCTCAATTCTTTTTTTTTTTAATTGGCTTTCACTTTACATTTATGTTTTTGATGGGATTATTATAATCTGATTTGTTATATTCTTAGGTGATATGAAGTTCGCCGGGTCAGCTAGTCACAATAATTAATGTTCAAATTATTTAGATTGTATTATGACAACAACAATATTTGCAGAGTATTGGAACGGTAATTTAGATTACACTTTTTAGCATTATATTATTTCAATATTGTCAATCGCAACATTAGGCCATATTTTGCGGAAATTCATTGTTATTAAATTAACATCAATCTCATTTGATGTTAATGAATCCGATGAATCTCAGAGTTTTTATTTACTGCACAATCTATACAAATAAATAAAATTGGAGTGTCTGTTTGTAATATTAAAATAACCGCTTTTTACTAAGTGCATTTGAATTTATACACGGTACATATACCAAAATAACATTTTTTACAATTTTTGTCTGTCTGTCTGTCTGTTTGAATGAAATGAAATGAAATGAAATGAAATGAAATGAAATGAAATGACTTTATTTGTCGAAATGTGGTTATACAGTTGGTCAAGGTTATTATTGCAATAATGCAATCTATCTCACATTTGCCATATTATCAGGGGCGTAGCTACCGCCGTATCAGCCGTATCAATTATACGGGGCCCCGTGACTGAGGGGGCCCCCAATGCGCCTTAGAAAAAATTCGTGAAATGATCCGGAAATTAATTATTATCATTCGATAAATATTCCGGAAAACATCGATACGTCAATGAAAAGTGAAATCAAAAATAAAATTACTTTCTGGACCATCTTTCATCGTATTAATGCATTAATTACTTTAGCATCATGCAATTTATCTTTAAGAGGCCATGATTCTAAATCTGGAAACTCAACGAATTGAAGACAAACAGGCAGTACAGATAATAATAAGAAAAACTTCTAATCAGTTATTTAAATGCCCTAATCAAAATTTAAACCAAATATTTAATGTACATAAAAATTACGTTTTACACGACTCATGATGCTCTCCGGAACTGAGTGCTGCGCGGACATGCCGGCGGCAACCCCATGACACAGCGCTCCGGGAATACCTCAGGAGGAAGCTTATTCTACACGTAGCACAGCTCATTCTACAGTTAGCACGTGCGTGGTAAAAATAGAAGTTCTCCACGAGTCTCATCAGTGTGGATAAAATTTCTATTCGGCCATGAGCTTTGTAAAGCATGAGCAGGTGCCTCGCTCGCAGTGAAGTACTCCTTAGCCCAGTTTAGAACATCTAGCTTTTTGGAAGCCACGTTAGCCTTGGCTTCCAAATGACGCTGATACTACACATCACTCGAGATGTCAACTCCCAGAATCATACTCTTACAACACTTTTAGTGATGAGCGCGGTACTCTGGAATTGAGGCACTATGAAAAATGGGGTTTTCTTAGTGGTAAACGCGCCAACTTGTGTTTTCGTGGGGTTGAACTCGACTAAATTAAGTCAACCCTATTCCGAGACTTGCTCCAGAGAGTTCTTGACTTCAGACACAATTTTAAGCCTGCCATCCGCCACTTGTAAGTTTTGCAACAGAAAGGATTTAAGGAGGGCTGTGTAGTAGGCATCTCCTGTGCTGTCATCTGCATAGCAACAGTTTCCACTCATGCCATGTCATTGATATGCAGAATAAACAGCGTAGGAGATACCACAGACCCTTGGGGAACACCAGCATTTTATAGGTTTCATATCTGAGCAACAAGCATCTACTACATCCTTGATATATCGCTCAGATAGAAAGCTGACTACTGCATAACCTCTCACAGAGACCGTAACGTGTTAACTTCGTGAGATCTCCCTGTGCCAGTCCTGGTCACAGGCTTTAGCGAAATCTAGGCTGACTGCCAGTGCTTCCCCGTTGCGATCAATAGCCTGACGATGCCTTAAGGTGCGTAAGATAAATTTGATGATCACCAGCTGAACGACCGTCGCAAAAACCGTATTGTCGATCACAGATCAGCTGATGATCTTCCAGATATTCCAGGAGCTGCATGTTAATCTCGCGCTCCATTACCGTTGCAAGCAGGGAGGCTATAGGCTTATCGCACGTTAAGACGGGGAATGAACCAGCCCCGGATCTACAATTTTTTCGAACCGGGGCAGAAACATGATAGTGATAGAGATAAGATAAAAAAAGTCACAAATAAATAATAGTTGGCATTTTTCGTGAATGGGACAATAAGAACTCCTTTTTAATAAATTTATTTATTGGGAGAATAACCAGGCTTCCGTATGCTAGGCGCTTTGTGCAGCAAGTTTTTTTTATTTTTAATCATACTATATTATGATTTTTGCGCCCCCTGAATTGCCTCCCGGGGAGGGTGCCCCGGTTTGCCCCTCCTTCCCCTAGATCCGGGGCTGGAATCAACTCGGGAGCACACATCTTTAACACCACTGCGTGAATACCGTCTGGTCCTCTCAACTTCTTGGTATCAAGCTCTCACAGGTTTTTAGGCGGAGGCGATCCCTCTATCATCAAGAGTTGAGTTGGCGGCAAAAAGGATGCCAAGAAGTTCGGCATTCCCCTTTGCGTATGGAACACGGAGTCGTCCGATTTACGCAGTTGTGGAAAAGACGACCGACAGAAGTTGCCCTCAGCAGCTTGAGTTAGCGACCAGAATTCTCGACTACCAGAGGGGTAATCGTCCATTCGCTAGCCAGTTCTGCCGATGAACTTTAAATTGCCTTCCTTTGCTTCTTTGCTGACCAAGAGGCAGCGTTAAACTTTGTATTAAGAGGCCGTGCAGAAAATTTAGTCGATCGAGTTTAGGCATTTTCATTGCGAAGCTATGTTAGTGTGCATCGTTCACGCACACACGGCCAAAGTTCGAGCTCGGCACGAGGCGGCATGAGCTCAGTGATCGCTTAAACAATTTTGATCCTTTCGTTGATAATTATTTTAGGATACATAGTAAGTACAGTTTAGAAATAAAAGTCTAGAATGTTTTTGTATATTAGTTTAATATATTTATTACAATCAATATGAAAAAAAAGTTTTAGATAAATACACTCTATAAACATATTTAGGTTTTTCAATGTTTTCCTTCAGGGATGTCATTTATGTTTGCGACAAATTTAGAGTGTACAGACAAATTTAACATGTTTTATTGGTACCTACACGAAGATCAAACGAGTCTTAATGATTGATGATTCTTACGTCAATCGATTCGTCTTAACCTTGCGAGTGTCACTAAAGACATGACAATAATATAATTAAATTGCACTACAGGGACAATCAGACGCCATACTGTCATACCCCATTTACACGCGCGCGCGAGCCACGAGACAATCTGCGAGACGCGCGCATACGCGCGCGTGTGAACAGGGCGCTCACGGACCAGACCGCGGCGCGGCGCGGCGGCGCGTCTCGCGCTCGCAGGGCTCGCGTCGGGAGCGGTTTTATAGGCGCGCGCCAAAGGGGCTCGCGCGAGCGCTCGCGTGATGTTCACACGCGCGTAGGGGGCGTGGCTTACGGACGCGCCACGAGACGGTCCGCGACACGCGCGTGTAAATGAGCGGTCTAAATGAAAAAAAAATATATACTGACGAACTATGTACAAAAATGACTCAAAAATGATTTTTAGCTTCTTTTTATTATTTTGCATTTTAAGTGACAGTTTAGGATATATAAAGATTTAAAGTTGGTTAAACAACCATTCTCGTTAATTTACTAACTCCCGTAATGAAATGACGACATTGTGAATTTTACCGTGTAGTAATCCTTATAAAGAAGTCAATGAATCCTAACTAAAAAGCGTAAAATAAAAAAAGAAATAAAAAAACCGACTGCGTAAAAAACCTAAAAAGAAAAAAACAAGCCCAGTAGTTCAGAATGAACAACTACACCATAGAAGGATTAACAGTCGGACTCGGGTTGCTTGGGAAAATAATAGTTTAAAAAACTAAAAAACACGCTTTTATAGAAATTCCAACTAAAAAATTGAAAATAAATTTGAATTAAGAATGGTGTACTTAATAAAAGCGTAGGGTGCATGGGTTCAATGAGTAGAAAGAAGGATTATCATTTTGATAATATCTTAAAAAACACCCCACGCTTTTATTACAATTACACGATTCTTAATTAAAATTTATTTTCTATTTTTTAGTTGAATTTTCCACAAAAGCGTGTTTTTTAGTTTTTTTACTATAATTTATTTTTTTTATTTTTTAGTTTGATTTTTTAGGGTTCCGTAGCCGAATGGCAAAAAACGGAACCCTTATAGATTCGTCATGTCTGTCTGTCTGTCTGTCTGTCCGTCCGTATGTCACAGCCACTTTTTTCCGAAACTATAAGAGCTATACTGTTGAAACTTGGTAAGTAAATGTATTCTGTGAACCGCATTAAGATTTTCACACAAAAATAGAAAGAAAACAATAAATTTTGGGGGTTCCCCATACTTAGAACTGAAACTCAAAAATGTTTTTTTCATCAAACCCATACGTGTGGGGTATCTATGGATAGGTCTTCAAAAATGATATTAAGGTTTCTAATATAATTTTTTTCTAAACTGAATAGTTTGCGCGAGAGACACTTCCAAAGTGGTAAAATGTGTGTCCCCCCCCCTGTAACTTCTAAAATAAGAGAATGATAAAACTAAAAAAAATATATGATGTACATTACCATGCAAACTTCCACCGAAAATTGGTTTGAACGAGATCTAGTAAGCAGTTTTTTTTAATACGTCATAAATCGTAAACCGCAATTTACCTCGATCAAACTTAACTACGGGACCCTTCATGGGCGAGTCCGACTCGCACTTGGCCGCTTTTTTATTTCTTATTTCCATATAATAAAATCTGACCGTTTGAAGTGGGTCAAAATAAAGTCCAAAGGAGTCGATTACAAACAAACATACATACATGTATGTATGTTTACAGGTGAAGCAAATATAAAGCGTGTAAAAACAAACAAGACTTGATTGGTTGAAGAATCCCACGATTGAAGATCCCGACCACGGAACACGGGTCCCGACTATTAATCCTTCTATGGCGTAGTTGTTCAGTATTACTTTTCAGTATTGTTTTTTCTTTTTAGTTTTTTATGCAATCGGGTTTTTTTTTAGTTATTTTTTTATATTTTGACAGCACCATAATCGTAATATATATAAATTACGTGTCACGTTGTTTGTCCTCGATGGACTCCTAAACTACTTAACCGATTTTAAATAAATTTGCACACCGTGTGCAGTTTGATCCAGCTTGAAAGATAGGATAGCTTACATCTCAAATAAATAAATAAAATTGACAGAACGAAGTCTGTCCGGGCAGCTAGTATGTTATATTTAGGATAGCTTACATCTCAAATAAATAAATAAAATTGACAGAACGAAGTCTATCCGGGCAGCTAGTATGTTATATTTTTTTCTCTTTTGCCCATTATTATGAACAATATCTGAAAATAATGAATTTACGAGATTACATCAAAACAATATATTAATATGACGTTTCTTTTCTGGTATAGAAAATAGCTCTTTTATCGCTTTTGGGTTTTGGTCCTTAGTTTGGCACAAGACTTCTCTGAAATGCCCAAAATAATTAGGTGCCGCATACAAAATTTAAACTCAATCGGATGCATGATTTTAGCACGCATAAAAGACGAACATACATATAATATAGGAATATGCTTATACATTAGAATCATAATCATAACATAACTAAACTAACAAAAAAATACTTAGTATCTAGTATCAAGAAGTGTTTGGTTGCGCTATATTCGTGGCGAATTGCCGTATTTCGTGGCGCACAAAGTGACAACAGCGAGCGATACGTCCTTCCTCAGTAAGCGCGTGGCGCAGACTACTGCTAAAGACCGCTCGTCCGAAGATTTATAGGACTGAATACAAAAATTGTTTAAAAATACTATTTTAATTTTAAATGGACTAATTTTTTTTTTCAAGCAAGGTAACATAGTAACCTTAGTTAATAAATATTTTTTGTTTGTATTTGGATTATGTATTCATAGATAAAAAATAAAATTTCAGACGAATAATTGTCAGAAACTCTGTGATTTACTAAATTATTTTAGGTGTATTACTGTGTGAAATAAATTAAATTGACTTGACCATTCCAAATTAGAAGATACAATTGTACCATGGACATATTTATTGATGCTTAAATTATTATATCTTTGATGTAATAAAGCATCTAAGATGGCCAAAAATAAAATTTTATGAAACATCATTTGTAAAAACGAGGTTTTTACCGATTTATGTAAATAAATTGAAACATTTATTTAGCGCACTCCAAAGAAAAATAATCAAACTTTCTCGGACATGTACTTTTTTTTATTTTGGTGATTTCCCGAGACCACAATCACACTTCAAAACTCGAGTCAAACGCTCAAATATAAGTAAAATTCGGCACGGCCTCTTAAGCCCTGAGGTGGATAGACTATAAGCTTGCACGCGGATGATCATGTCGTTGAAAATGACCAAGATGCCCTGTCGTATCACATCGGCTACTGAGTCTGCGCTCGCGTTCGGATCTCCCGAAACGAAACAGAGCTGCCCCCAGATTAAAATTTTAGAGTATTGATTGTATGTGGTTTATTAATCGATGTTAGTATATTATATTTGTTTTAATTCACGCTAGCTTTTTTATTTCTTTTGAGAAAGATCTTTACCCTCGAGTCGAGAGGGGGCCCCCGGCAAAATTTTGATACGGGGCCCCGGAAGGGCTAGCTACGCCACTGCATATTATGGCGTACAAATTGTTTTAGTATAATAAAAAGTTTACATTATTTATATTATTATTAAATTTTAAATGATAATCCTATTTTATTTATACACTAGCTGACCCGGCGAACTTCGTATCGCCTAACAAACAATTTTTTTTTTCAAAAATAAAAGTAGCCTAAGTTACTCCTTGTTTCATCAGCTATCTGCCAATGAAAGTCCCGTCAAAATCGGTCCAGGCATTACAGAGATTAGCCGGAACAAACAGACAGACAGACAAACAGACAAAAATTGTGAAAAATGTTGTTTTGGTATAATACATACATACATACATATTATGTACCGTGTACCTATACATTCAAATGCACTTATTAAGAAGCGGTTATTTTAATATTACAAACAGACACTCCAATTTTATTTAGTTGTATAGATGTATGTATGTAGTATGTATATATATAGAGTATAGATTTACACATAATTAATATATTCTATAATATAACAAATCTGTTTTATATAAGGGTGGCATAAGGACTATATTTACAAAAATGCATACAATCCCACAATAGTATTAAAATTTAAAACTGTATTTATCAACTAAGCCATCACCTGTCGAAAACTAATGTGTTAATGTTGTCCCATAAATACTTTGAATTCTCTGTTTAGTCTCAAAGATGTGATGGATATCCTTGTGTTATTAGTTATTACAATATTCTGTAAGATGTAGCGTGGGTCTGAGTCTTGCACCTGCGAGGCACGCGCCGTGTTGAGCCTTACTATGAAATAGGGTGTGTGGACCAAGTTAAAGGAGATCGCTTCTCGAAAAATACAACTTACAATGCCACCAAGTTATCTGTGAAATGGTGAAAATTGGAACTAATCCCGCCCCATTCAGTAGTTCTTTGTGTTCATTCATTGACATTTACTACGTCTCGAATTGCGTCCAATGATTGGTCCAATGCGTCCGACAGCGCCCTCCGTCAATTCACAGATAACTTGGTGGCACTGTATTTACATACTTACCAGCAGGTGCTGGTATGTATGTTGGTATATACTTTAAATTATTGTAGTGCATGTTTCCGTTGTGGGAGGGTGGGAGGTGCCACGCATGTCTTAAAGTATATACCATCATACAAGTTGCCCGCGGATTGTTGCAAAGTAGACTAATACTAACTTAATAACAATGAATTTCCGCAAAGTAACGCCTGATACTGTTAACTATACAACTTATTTGTTTAAAGTGTATTCTACTCATATTATAAACTAGCTTCTACCCGCGACTTCGTCCGCGAGAATTTAGAATTAGATCCAGATCCTACTAAAATTTAGATGTTAGGTTTAGATGTTTGGATGTTTGTGAATTAAATTTACAGTATCCTGCTTTTCATCCCAAAGAATGATGTCAACACCATGCTTATTATTTCGTGTCCTAGCAAGTTGCTAAAGATTCGAAAAAATCATAGGGCATGTCGTGAGGCAGAAGTTCAGCGGCAGGCTAACTTAAGAGCTGCTTAAACAGGCACATCATCGACACCAGCACCATATTCATTATTTGGCGTACCAGCGAGCTGCTTAAGGGTCATAAAAATCAAAGGAAACGTAGTGAGGAATAATTACAGCAAGCTTGAGAGCTGCTACGCCGGAACAGGCAGGTAAACGACGTTAGCAACATGCTCATGAAACAGAATGACGGAGATGGGCTGTTGCTAGAGTATGAAGCGAGTCACAACACGCGAATCTCAGTAGCCAAAAGCTTATAAAAAGGGATAAAATTAACAAAGCGTGTAAATTTTGTGATGCGAGGAAACTGGAGGAAAACTATAAAGTTATTCCGCAATTAGAACAAACAGCAGAACCATTAACAGAATTACGTTTACACAAACGTAACACAAACGAACCATATCATTATTTAAATAACATCGGTATATTTAATGGATGCTTCCATATAATATGACATCTTTATTAAGGGCATTGAAACGAAACGAAACGAAGAGACTCAGTGTTTTATGTACTCCATAGAGTGGCAAGAGGGAGGTTGCCCCATGCATATCTTTTAATAGCTAAAAATTATATAGCGTCTTAGCCATATCGATTATATCGCTAAAAAATTACACGATTCCGTAGTCAAAAATAAGATTTATTTGTCTGTGGACCTTATTTACGCAGATGAAGTTGCAGTTTGTTATATCGTTAAACTATGATTTAAAATTAAAAGTATGCCTAATTAAGTATTTTCCTTGCAATCATCGCGGGTCATCGCGAAACATGATCATTATCATACATAAAGTATGAATGGTATAAAAATATATATTATGTATATTTATGTACTACTTAAATAGATCCTATAATAAACCAAGACTACATCGCTACTTACCATCAGGTGGAATTGTAGTCAAGCATTAACTTACAATTTAAAAAAATAAAATGTGTGCTATTCACACATAACGTGGTACAAGTGAAACCTTCAAAAATTTTGTTTTCAAGATAATGAGACGAATAAAATTTCGGGAAGATGATAATTGTAGGTTTTACTACTCCACTCCACTCCAGTCTCCACTCTCCACTCCACTCCAGTCTCCACTCAACTCCAGTCTCCACTCAACTCCAGTCTCTACTCAACTCCAGTCTACACTCAACTCCAGTCTCCACTCAACTCCAGTCTCCACTCAACTCCAGTCTCCACTCCACTCCAGTCTCCACTCCACTCCAGTCTCCACTCCACTCCAGTCTCCATTCCACTCCAGTCTCCACTCCACTCCAGTCTCCACTCCACTCCAGTCTCCACTTCACTCCAGTCTCCATTCAACTCCAGTCTCCACTCAACTCCAGTCTCCACTAAACTCCAGTCTCCACTCAACTCCAGTCTCCACTCAACTCCAGTCTCCACTCAACTCCAGTCTCCACTCAACTCCAGTCTCCACTCAACTCGTCTCCACTAAACTCCAGTCTCCACTGGACAGTTTCGTTTCATCGAATTTCAAATCACCCCCGTAAGAAGTTTTCACTTCAAAAAATCTATTTGTCTATGCGTCTGGTTTTACAGTGTTAACATTCATCATCATCCTGCCCATTTCCCAATTTTATTTGGGGTTGGCGCAATATGTTTTCCTCTTCCACACTTCCCTATCAGCCGTCATCTTTACACTATCTCTCTTATCTTTCATATCATCTGTAACACAATCCATCCATCTTTTCTTGTCCTCGTCCCCTTCGTCTATCCATCACATTCATACCCATCACTCTTCTCGTCACATGCGTTTCCTCTCGCCTCATCTCGTGCCCATACCGTGATATTCGGTTCCCTTTTAACTTTTTTGTAATTTTTGCCACTTTCAAACTTTCTTCTAATATACTCATTCCTTACTTTGTCCATTCTCGTCACTCCACACATCCAACTCAACATTCTCCACATTCTCATCTCTATGATATGCAATCGTCTCTCATCCATCTTCTTTGTAGCCCAACATTCTGATCCATACATTACGACAAGTCTTATGACGGATTTGTAGATTTTACCCTTATATTTACGAACAACAAATATGTTTGATTATTTTTCCGACCCAAATATCGACCAATAGAATTGCACCATTCGACGTCACGTGGTACAACCTACATGGTATTATACTGATAATTTTTTGAAAATTTTCTCTGGTAGTTGCTATATATAAAAAACAAAACATGATCCAGTCAAATTAACCACACGTCAAACTGACAGGTTGAATTCAATTGTGAAAATTGGAGATTTTGCATGAAAATGAGTCGATTTGGAGTTTGTTCTCTGTCCACCATCGATAAAAAAGTCAAAGGAAATGTTCCCATTGTACATTTCGTCTCATGGTGCAATTCTATTGGCCGACATTTGGGACGGAAAAATAATCCCCCGAATACCACACGAGCTTCAAAATTATCTGGCATTTCCCTCAAGGTTCCCTGCAAACAAATAAAATCGTCAAGTTTTTCAGGTTAAAAAATCACGAGCGCGAAGCTCGAACTCCTTCATTTGTTTGCAACGAACCTATCGGGAAATACCCGATAATTTTGAAGCTCTTGTGGTATTATAAGTGAAAATTGTTTAGTTATTTGAATTGTTCCGTTGAGGAGTCATATTTCGTCTCTGACACACATCTTGCGATGTCAACGATAACAACAGCGAACATATTTAAACACGATTCAGTTATTCCCTACGACTGAGAAGCTCACTCTTAACATCCAGAATCCATAGTCTCACTATATTGACCAAGTTGAGTAAATTCCCAGTACAATAAAAAATCATGAAAATCGCTTCTTAAACAACGAATCTATTCCTACCTAAACCCATTGTATACTAACGGTCTTGTTCATTAAAAACTTATTTAAGGTTTGTAGTGTTCGGCTAAAGCACTGGTTATATGCATGCACAGCAATAAAAAAATAAAGAAATATTGACAAGGCCGAATTGACAGAAGGCCGACACCACACTAGGATTTTATAAGCGTACGCGTTCATCCGACACACGTGATTAATGATTTGCTAAATAAGTTAAAAAAATCTATATTTATTTCTATAAGGTAAATGAAAAAATATAGGCAGATATTTACGAATGTTAAAAAGCAAATTTGATGATTTTTTGACGTGACAACGTCTATAAATTGGTTGACTCAGGTGTCATTTACGAAAACTGTGTAACGACCAAGTAAGATTTGCCGGAACGTTACCATGCACGCGCAGCATTAAAGAGAGAGGCTCGCTCGACCGGCGCGCGCCTTGCGTCTCTCTTCTACGCGAGCGTTTCTGGCGTCGGAGTTGAATAGACTAATTAGTGAACTTATGTTCCAAAAACTTATACCACGAACAGACGTTGTCACGTTAAATCTCCGTCCGTATACAGACTTTACAGACAGCCATTTTGATATTTTTGCTATTAATTAAACCTGATAAGATATAATATAATATTTCAATTGCAATTTATATTTAGAGCTAGGAAAAACCTTGATAAGCTACGAATACTTATTCAACGTAAAATTATTATTTTTTTTATAATTCATCGATCAAGCGTCTAGCGCTAGGAACGCTCGACAAACGCTGATGTGTAAGCAGCCTTCATTTTGCGTAAAAAATGCTGTGTTTGTTTTACTTGATTTTACACGAGATCGATGGTTACTAAAGCTTCCATTGCATGATAAAAATGATCACAATGTGCCTCACCGCAAATTTTTATATGTTTGTAAATAAACATATTAAAACAATGAACCAATTATAATTTAATCACTCAATCAGCTGTTTTGAGTTTTCTAATGTCACTGTGATGACAAACGTCAAAACTGTTTTCCTATTACCATTTACGGCCGGTCTCAATAATGTACTAACATTTAAAAAACTGTAGATAAAGCTACCATTAGTATGTTGTCTGTCATATTTGTCAATTTTTGCGTCTCAATAACCTTCGGTGGATAGAAAATATCTACCGATGACATTGATCTACCGTTCGGAGGGCCAAGTCATACCATAGGTATGTTGGTCCATACAAAAATAAATACTTGCGTCTCAATAACGCTTTGACAGCTAACTGTTGGTAATAGAAGTTACCAATTATCGGAGTTTTTCATGTCGCTCGATTTCGACGGTTAATTGGTAGATTTCTCGTATTGTAAAGAAAATTTATGAAAAAATCATGAATTTATTAATCAGTGATGAGTGATAATGAATTTTATGAAGCCTGTGTATTTGATTTCGCCTTTTTTAATACGGTATCAAGATCGTCGAAATTATCCTCGTATAAAATATATGACTGAATTGTGTGAATCCAATTTTGTTTATATACCTATATTCAGATTAAACATAATCTAAATTTTACTAACAAAAAATAACCAACTTCAAAATTACTCAAAAACTACATATCAGATCTCATTCAAATTTATGTGGGACCACATGACAAGCACCTGCTTTCGATTAAAAAAAGAATCATCGAAATCGGTTGGCGTGATATTGAGTTATTCGTCCATTTGTCGCGCACATACTTAATGCAAATTTAAGACTTATATGGTTTTCTCATGGATGCCATTGTCAGATCTCAATAAAATTTAAGTGGGACCACATGACAAGCACCAGCTTTTGTTTAAAAAAACAATCATCAAAATCGGTTTACCCAGTCGAAAGTTCTGAGGTAACAAACATAAAAAAAAAATACAGTCGAATTGAGAACCTCCTCCTTTTTTTGAAATCAGTTAAAAACGGCACTGAATGAGAATTGAGGACAATTCCTATCTTTAAAGTTTTAGGTAAGTAGGTAGGTATTTTAATAAAACAAGAACACTAAGCTTTTTAAGTTAGATATATTTTGAAATTATAACAAAAACATTTCGCCTTTTCAGAAATAATGGTGTATCCCTGCTACATCAATAGCTATTGGCCTTATATACTTCATCTTTTGTGAAAGGTCTGGACTTCATCTGAAAAGAAACTTCCTTTAGTACATTTGGCAACATTTTTTTGTTTAAAAGCAAAAAAAAAAAGCAACAACCCATAACTGTCCCACTGCTGGGTTCCGGGTCTCTTCTCACAATGTGAGGGGTGTTAGGCCATATTCTACCACGCTGACTTGGCCAGCAGATTGGTAGACTTCAACCACCTTTAAGAACTTTATGGAGAACTCTCCGGTGTGCAGGTTTCCTTACGATGTTTATTGTTTTCCTTCACCGAAGCTAGTGATAATTAACTTCTAATACGCACATAATATTTGAAAATTATAGGTGCGTGCCAGGATTTGAACTCGGGCCCCGGACAAGTGGGAATAAACGCTTCGTTCGGGAGACCAATGTTCTAACCGCTAGGCTATCACTGCTACAATTACAACAATTTACAATTACTACAATTTTTTGTTTACTAAACATAATAATAATAATATATTTTATTTTATTTTATTAACAAATAAAGTCTATACTCACGGTAATTGTTGAGCTGTGTTTCATTTATTTATAAAACTAATTAATATTGCTAAAATTATGAGAACATACACGTTGTTTATATTTTGGGTAACCAAACGACATGAACGAATGTCAAATGATAATAACATGTCATCGTTGTCTAGGAAACCTGTCAGTACTAAACGTCAAATGCTGCGTTTTGTTATTACTGAAGCATTGTTCCAGGTTACATTTATCATTATTTTATTAACTTCATCCGCGAAATTCACAATACATTTGGAACAAATTATCATTTTAGTATTAAAATGAAATAAGTTTATAATCAAAAACACTGAGTTCCTTTTTATAATAAAAAGTATAAAAAAGTATAAAAGTATAAAAAAATATATTGTTATGCGAAAACGAAATTTTGAGAGGGACTTAAAAACCAGAGGCAGAAATGTCACTGAAATATTATCTACCGATGATCTTACTTTTGTTTGCTTACTTTTGATTTGAGAGACGGCAGTTGCCGGGAGATCAATCTTTACTTTTTATCTCTGTTATGTACCAGAGCTCAACTGACAGTATAATATTGAGACCGGCCGTTAGTTTACTTCTTCTCCCTCGGGAATAGATCAATATCTCGGGATCAAAAGTATCCTATATATTATTCTAGGTATTAAACTATCTGTGTGCCAAATTTCATCTATATCCGATCAGCCGTTTTTGCGTGATTGCAACACAAACATCCAAACATCCAAACATCCAAACATCCAAACTTTCGCATTTATAATATTAGTAGGATATATAGTTACTGAATTGTGGGACATTGTGTGTAAGTGAATAGCTGTGAAAATGAGTATTAACTTTAACATTTTGGAAGCAATAATAAAACTTTTCAACAAAAATTGGAATTAAAATCGACAGGATTATTTTTCAAACACTCATTTAAGGACACTTTTAAGACGAATATAACGATACAAATCCATCCAGCCGTTTAGAAGGTCTACGCGCGAAAATCATAACCGTTCTTTGGTAGTCATTAAAAATAAAAATACGCTGATACAGTGCACCACCACTTCTAGGATCCACCAGCCGCCACTGTCGTACAGTAGTAAAAAAAATACAAAAATACAGTGGTCAATTATGGAGACCATACACGATCAAGTTTACTTGTCAAGTCTGCAGTTTGACTTGACGCGGAATCCAGTGTGCATGAGATAGCTATATGGCCAGATCGCTATACCGTGGCCATACACGATACTGGATGCCGCGTCAAGTCAAACTGCAGACTTAACAAGTACACTTGATCGTGTATGGCCTCCATAAGAGTGTTGCACTGTGGAGATTTTGAGCATTTATTATTGACATGTCTTCACACTTATCCGACAAACTATAAAGTGTGTCTGTGGCGACAGCGCACACACGTCATACAGTGACGTCACGTCAACCTGAATCACGCTATCGAAGTTTTCACAATCAGTTGCATAATTATACATATACAAAAGCTCCGACAACCTCGCCTGGCGGGAGATCTCCCTTTGCCAAACTGGTGTCCCCTCGACAAGAACACTTCGCTCCTGAGCACCGATAGCGGCAGCAGGCATCCCTCCCCTCTCACCTCACCGCTCACACCCGACGGACAGCAGTGACATCTCCCCGCAGTCTCAACACCATCCACACTAGCTCATCGGGTACATCGCAGCGTAAGCCCAAGACGCTTCCTGTGCCCGTTCCAGCTACTGTCCACCACGACAGCTCCACGGACGGCTAGAGTGCACATCATTCGCCCTCCACATTTGATGTTCCGTCCTCACATCCCGACTAACCGTGGACAGAGGGCATTCCGTGGACATACATGGCTGACAAATCATCGCGGGGCACGGACTGCAAGATGTATCGACCTCTGGTCTGAGCAGGGGGGTGATATGGCGACAGCGCACACGCGTCACACGGTGACGTCACGCCAACCTGAATCACGTTATCGAAGTTTTCACGATCAGTTGTATAATATACATATACAAATGCTCCGACAAAATCAGTTGGGCCTCGGCCGCCTCCCAGGCACATCTTCCTTTGCCAAATGTCTAATAAACTGAGTAATAAAAAACGACATTAAATCTCCCTAATCACTATAATTGAGTTGTTTCCTAAAATTTTTTTTTGTTTTAAATGGAAAGTTCATATATAAGTTTTATAACAAAGTTATTTTAGTTTTTTTTTATTCGCTATAATTTAAAAGTTACATCAAATCAAAAATACGTTTTTGAATCCAGTACCGAAAACACTCCGACAATTCCCGAATAGACCCGAGCGCGCGTGTGACGTCACTTTGTTAATTGCTATTCATTGCAGCATACAGCTGATACTGTGATTTGACTTTTAACTGATAAAATCTTGATATTATCTATACTAATATATAAAGAGGAAAGATTTGATTTTTTGTTTGCATTGAATAGGCTCCGAAACTACTGAACCGATTTGAAAAATTCTTTCACTGTTGGGAAGCTACACTATCCCCGAGTAACATAGGCTATATTATATTTTCAAAAAAATTAGGGATCCTTAATAAAACTCCAATAATGTAACCCAAGGTGTAAAAAAAAGAAGAAAACCGAAGCAAAGCGAGGGCGGTTACTAGTCGTCAATATATTGATAAATATATCAAAAATGCTAAACCTTAAAAGTTATCGTGCTTGTTTTGTACCATTACGTGGGAATACTACAAAAAAAAACACCCCAAAGATAGTGTTAAATGTGTACCTGTGACCTTTTCGGTTTTCCCGAGGAGTAAGAGGTAAAATTTTAGTTTTCGTTCATAGATTCGTTTTTAGGGTTCCGAAGTAAAATCGGAATCCTTATAGTTTCGTCATGTCCGTCCATCCGTCCGTCTGTCTGTCTGTCCGTTTGTCCGTCTGTCCGTCTGTCCGAAGCAAAGCGCCCAGACCCTTAGTGCTAGAAAGCTGTAATTGGCATGGACCATTTTTGGAATTAGGGGTCCGTTTGCAAAATGTTTGGCTTTAAAGTGCTAATTTTGGTTACAGTCAAGTGTCCCCCCCAACTGTTGACTAAACGGTTGGAGTTAGACAAGTGAAAAAATTCTCAAAAACAGGAACAAAAAAACATTTTACAAGGAAAACTATCACGGCTATGTAAAACATAAGTATGAGTCATAGTCGATAAACTTACTATTTAATTCGGAACCTTACATTGCCCGTTGCCTGACACGCACATGTCCGTTTTTTTATGAAACAACTCATGGTTTTATTTTATTAGGTTAGGAATTTTGCAACGTTGATCTTACTCAAATTCAATCAGGATCTGATGATGGGTCCTGGGGCTACAAAGTGGAACACGTGGTAGAACAATGGTAGAGTAAAACGGAACCATGTTTAAAGATATTAGTTATTATTATCGTTAACATTGTAAAACCAGTAGGTACATAAATAAATAAATAAACGCTTCACACTCATAGCCCCATACTAGGATACCCAGTGTCGTGGGTGCCATAGACAACACAAGGACACACACTCAGACCAAGAACAGAAATACAAACTAATCATTCAAACCATCTCGCAGCATCCACCTCGCATCGAATCGAACCCAGGACCCTTGACTTAGCGATCTGGAGTGGTAACGATTCGCCACACGAGTCGTGATCATTGACCAACTTGGCGTATTTCGGAGACAAAAAAAAAATATATATTGTACCAGTTTTATGTACAAAGCGCGTACAGACCCATACCACCGCAGTAGGTTTCCCTGTGTCGCGGGTGGCATGGTCAACACAAATAAATACGTCACTATAACACCCAAGACCCGAGTACAAATAATTATTTGTCACATTTTATTAGATATGGCCGGGAATTGAACCTGGGACCCTCACTTCGCAGGCTGGATCGAATCGCTATCGACTAGGCTATAGGGTCATCATATGTATGTACCTACTACTAGCATAGAATTTCTGTAGTATTGCATTGTGCATTTTTTTATTAATCACATTCTTCACTTCTCTCAGGATCCATATTTAAAATTTAGGTAGACGAAGTCGCGGGTAGAAGCTAGTTGTATGATAAATGAAATACAACCCTGATTTATACCCTTAACACCCGGCCCTGATTTCTCCCAGACACGATTTACCAGTAAACAGTGTAACCTTAGGTATCTAAATTTATTTAGTGTGTACAATCAATAGAGAGTTTTATTATAATATTTAATGAAGAATAAATCATTTAACATTTAAATTTACAATAAAATTACGTGTTATGAATATCTTTTTGCACTAAATTTTGGATATTTTTACTCAATTCACGTAGAAGCTTCTAACACTGTGTAATTGCTTTAACAAAATGACGTCACTAACATGGCGACCAAATCTGGCGCGTTTGTAGTCACGTGATTCTTTTTGAACTTTTATCAATTTTGAATTCATTATTATTAATATTAAAAATAGTTTTTAAGCGTTTTTAACAATGCCAATTAATATAATTTGTGTTAAAGATTTAAAATACATTTAAAAAAAAAAAATTTTTTTTAAAATGAACAAGTCAATTGCAATAAAAATATTAAGTAATGAGTATGTGTCCTGGTCCCTACAATCCCATGGCAACTGTACATACAGCTGGCAGCAGTCGGTCATCATCAGTCAGTTCGGTAATGACATGGGTTCGGCAACTTACAAGTACTTCATTTATTTTTTACGACAGCTTTCTGACGACTTGCTTAGCACCTTAAAGGGCTGGGGTAGAGAAGTTTTCACGTCGCGGCTTAAAACCCTAAAGTGATATTTTTTGTATTTTGGTTACGTAGTACTATTTATTATCTGGTATGGTGTAAATGCCAATGAGCTGGTTAGTAAAACATGAAAAATGGAGCGCTGAACTCACACAAATTGGTAACAACATGACAAAAATTGGTAGTGAGAACTGAGATGACATGTTGCCAGCCAAGGTTTGGAGGGGACATGTTTGTCACCACAAAGTTGGCCACCAACCTCTTCATCAATCTACAAATGCAGCAGCGTTGTTGAATACTCCTGACCTGTTCATTTGTGTACTGTGTTGTCCCAACACAATAGTTTTAAAAGAAAACTTTTAAAATTTTGAACACGATTTGAAATAAATTCTGATTTGAATACTGAGAGAAACAAAAGCGGAAGCCAAGGTACATTTCTCAAACGGAAGACAATACAGTTTCAATCAAAACAAAATACTCGATCCTGCATTCGGAAAATAATTTTAGACTTTTCAACCCGTGAAGTGTATATTTTCTGTTCGCGTCTCGAACTACAACGATAGGGCTGTACAACTGGGAATTTGGAAATATATTATTTATATTTCCAATTTATATACTTACGGTTTCGTGAAGAACTGAGCTGAAATACTATACTTTATTATAGTTAATTCCCATTTATCCCTTGGAGTCCCGTTGTCAGTACTAGTGGGAAAAAAGTAGTTCTGCGAACTGAACAGAATAGAATTAGTGGGAAAAAACATCCCACTAGTTTTTTTTTTTTTTTTTTTTTATAGCCTGAAGGGCAGACGAAAAAGCTTACGGGCCACCTGATGGTAAGTGGTTACCGTCGCCTATGGACATGAGCAACACCAGAGGAATCGCCAATGCAACGCCGGCCCTGAAGGAGAACTCTTTTTACACCTTTTTTGAAGAATCCCATGTCATAGCGCTCAGGGAATACCTCAGAAGGAAGTTCATTCCACAGCTTGCACGTACGTGGCAAAAAAGTTCGTGAGAATCGGACTGTAGAGGTTCTCCACAAGTCCAATCGGTGTGGATGGAACTTCAATCTTCGGCGAGTGGTGCAATGATGAAAAGGAGACGTAGGCATCATGTCAAACAATTCCTCGGAGCACTCACCGTTGTAAAGTCGGTAGAACACGCAGAGAGAACCGATGTCTCTTCTGAAACTCAAGTGTTCTAACCTGTGAGTGACTCGTGGGTCGTTGACAACTCGGACCGCGCGCTTCTGTATGGCGTCAAATGGGCTAAGCTGGTATTGCGGCGCCCCAGCCCAGAGGTGGGAGCAGTACTCCATGTGGGGCCTGACTTGAGCTTTATAAAGCATTAGCAGGTGCCTCGCAGTGAAGTACTGCTTAGCCCGATTCAGGACACCAAGCTTCTTGGAGGCCAGCTTAGCCTTGGCCTCTAAATGACGCCGATACTGCACATCACTCGAGATGTCAACTCCCAGAATCCCAACACTTTTACTCACGGTGAGCGCGGTACCCTGGAATTGAGGCGCTATGACGAATGGGGTTTTCTTAGCGGTAAACGCGCAAACTTGTGTCTTCATGGGGTTGAACTGGACCAAATTAAGTCGACCCCATTCCGAGACTTGCTCCAGAGAGTTCTCGACTTCAGACACAAGTTTCATTCTGCTATCCGCCATTTGCAACTGAGAGGCATTGGCAGGGGCTGTGTAGTAGGCATCCCCTGTACTATCATCTGCATAGCAATGGATGCCACTTGTATGCTGCAACATGTCATTGATATGCAGAATGAATAGCGTAGGAGATAACACAGACCCTTGGGGGACGCCAGCATTTATAGGTTTCATATCTGAGCAACAACCGTCGACTACGATCTTGATATGTCGCTCAGATAGAAAACTGGCTACCCAGTTGCATAACCTTTCAGGTAGACCGTAGGATGGTAACTTCGTGAGAAGGGCCCTGTGCCAGACCCGGTCGAAGGCTTTAGCGATGTCTAGGCTCACTGCTAGAGCTTCCCCGTTGCGATCAAGAGCCTGAGCCCACCGGTGCGTAAGATAAACTAGAAGATCACCAGCCGAACGACCGTGGCGAAAACCATATTGCCGATCGCTAATCAGCTGGTGATCCTCCAGATATCCTAAGAGCTGCGTGTTAATCACGCGCTCCATTACCTTCGCAAGCAGGGAAGTAATCGCTATAGGCCTATAGTTAGCCGGGTCACTAAGATCGCCCTTTTTGGGGATGGGATGAACGAGGGCAACCTTCCACGAAGACGGTACTACACCTGTGGCATAAGATAGCGAGAATAAGCGCGTTAAGACGGGAGTCAACTCGGGAGCACACGTCTTTAACACCACTGCGGGGATACCATCTGGTCCACTCGACTTCTTGGTATCGAGAGATTGTAGAGCCCGTCTGACAGACTTTTGGGTAAAAAGTATATCATTCAACGAGCTCTCACACCGTGGGATGTTAGGCGGTGTGGTTCCTCTATCATCAAGAGTCGAGTTGGCGGCAAAAAGGGTGCCAAGAAGTTCGGCTTTTCCCTTTGCCGTATGGACCACAGAGTCGTCCGGTTTACGCAGTGGTGGAAGAGATGACCGACAGAAGTTGCCCTCGGCAGCTTTAGCTAGCGACCAGAATTCTCGAGTACCGGATGGGTAACCGACCAGCCGCTCGCCAATTCTGCCGATGAACTTTGCCTTCGCCTTGGCCATTTGCTTCTTTGCTGACCGGGAGGCAGCGTTGAGCTTTGTCTTAAGCTCTGGGGTGGATGGATCTTTACGCGTGTACGCTGATGCCCAGGCCTGGTAAGCGGCATGCTTCCGATTAGATGCCGAAATACAGGGACCACTATACCAGGGCTGATTTTTACCACCGATGGATATGACAGAGTTGGGAATAAAACATTCCATGCCCTGTCGTATCACATCGGCTACCGAGTCGGCGCACGCGTTCGGATCCTCCGAAGCGAAGCAGAGCTGCCTCCAAGGATACGAACTCAAGAATTCCCGGAGTCCGTCCCAGTCTGCTGACTTATAGTGCCAAACTTGACGCGTTCCGGTGGGTCGAGATCCCTCCTGGCGCGTCAAGGGTACAGATGTACTTACCAAGCAGTGGTCAGATGATCCTAGAGGAGCCATAACCACTACTCGGTAGTTAGATGGATGAGAAGTCAGCAGCAGGTCTAGCAGAGAAGCAGTATGGTTCACAACGTCAGGGACTCTGGTGAAACCAGTTACAACCTGAGTGAGCCCATAGGCCAAGGAGAAGTCAAAAGCAGACCTTCCCGCGAAGTCAGTGATTTTGGACCCCAACCAGTCCGTGTGGTGGGCGTTAAAGTCCCCCAAAACCACTAACTCCGCCGAAGGATACTGCTCAAGCACCCTATCGGCCGATCTTTAGACGTGCTCAAATAGACGAGTCGTCTCCACGTCTCCGCTATAGGACCTATAAAGACACGCGTAAACACGAATGTGGCCTGCAATGTCCACGCGTGTCCATAACAGTGATAGGTCCTTGTCTTCAAGGCAGGTCAGACGGGAACAACAAATATCATCCCGAACGAACACACACACTCCGGCACGCCGTCTGAATGCGTGCTCTAGCCTGTAGCCAGGGTAATGTAGATAAGACGTGTCGCCCGGTGATGAAATCTGAGTTTCCGTCAAAAAGAGTAGGGCCGGCTTTGCTGTCTCTAGATGGTGGTGGACAGCATTGAGATTGGTATGAATTCCCCTGATGTTGCACATGTCAACATTTAGTGTGGTAGGAGTGTCAGGGGTTGCCGCTGGGTTTGACCTATTTCTCTTTTTTACCATGCCCATATAGTGTAAGGAGGAGGAGGAGGAGAAAGGTAAGGAATGCAGTGATCTGTAAGGGACCCCCGGGACAAGGTACGATTTCGTGACACCGTGGCTGCAAGAGTAGAGTATGAGTTGCTGGCGCGGCGGACGGAAGGGCCCCTGGTCCCCCCCGAGCGTGGACACCGGGTACCACTCCGGTCTCTTACTCCGGCACGGCGTCCACGCGACGGGATTATGCGCCGGCTGGTGAGACAGCCTCCCAGACCAGAGGTTAGATGTGTTGTCTGGGTTCGGGTCCCTGTACTATCCGGCGGGCGGCCTGCGGCAGGTCAGCCGTTTCACCAGGTCTCCCTGGCCGCCACGCCAACACATCACGTCCTCTCGAGCAACGGTGCCTCAGGAATTCGTAAGACCCAGGGATACACCACAGAGTCACTGCATATAGGATGAGGAAAGGTGGGAAAGGGAGGACAACTGGATCTCAAGCCCCCAGCCGGAACACGACGAATCGTTTGGCGGCTGACTCATGCTCAAGGGTGGTAGCTATCCAGGCGAACCCCACGAAGAGATAATAATAGCAATAATGGTATTAATTAACAATTAAAATCAATACTACCAATATAATCCCCCGAGGGCCCTACCACCAGCGGGCCGGATTTAGTCGCCTTTTACGACACCCATCCGGCGTGGGATTGGGGTTAGTATTCTAAAGCCGCCCCAATACGGTTATAGTTCTATTCAATTAATGGTATTATACGTCATATCTAGACTGGGAGTTGTTCCATATTTATGATAGCACTGTAACAGCTTAGAAGCGTAACAGTAACCCTACTGTACAGTAATCTGAGAAAAAATTATATTAAAAAAAAATATTTTTTTTCGGCGGAGCCTTTTCAAGCTCGCCCCTCTATCCGCGTGAAGCTGTAAAGGCCGATAGGGCCAACAGTGACCATCCATTCGAAATAAATATAGACTTCGTCAAAAATTTTGAGCGCTTTCTTACTTCGGGGGACGCAAAAAATATCGGGAGGTATAAAAAGTGCTCTGCATTAACAGTGGAAACCTTTTCCATTTCTAATTATTCTTGATTGTGTGGCGGATTTGCAATGATTGATCCCCACACTTATGGATGTGACCTTGGTTATGTTTTCGTACTAGTGCATGAGATGAATAAAATATTCGATTTAATTACAAAAAAAATATAATATATCAATTTGTGTAGCGTCAGCCCTACCTCCGTCGTGTTCGATACAACAAAACCAGTGTCAGTTAGCAAGTATGTGTCAGGTGTCACCGTGTCGCGCCACCGATATTCCCACAACATTTCTTAGTTTTCTCAACTTTACGTTTGTTTTACGAAGTGTTTTGCGATTCGTAGCTGGGATAAACTGGGACTCATTTTGCAATTTAAGTCACTAAGCGTTTTTTAACCGATTTCAAAAAAAGGAGGTATTCAATTTCACTCTATTTTTTTATGTTTATTACCTCAATACTTTCGAATGGGTGAACCGATTTTGATGATTCTTTTTTTAATCGAAAGCTGGTGCTTGTGCTTGTGGTCCCACTTTAGATCTAACGAGTAGTTTTTGAGTAATTTTGAAGTCAGTTATTTTTTTCTTGGTAAAATTCAGATTATTGTAAAAATTGTTGTTAAATATGTTTTTATTCTTAGTCAAAGTGAGCTCAGTTTTTTATTTATATTCTGGCAAAGATTCAGGAATATTCGATAAACAAGTATCTAATAACAATGGACACTACTGGGGTGGCCTTCAATGTTAACCCCAATCCCATGCCCAGACCAGGGTGACAGAGGTAACAGGAGCTTTGCATAAAAAAAGTATGTTTCCGTCATACTGCCCAGCTACTTGGCACCTTCTTACTTGAGTTGCCAGTTGAGTTTTCTGGCCTGAGAGCCAGTTCTTTCTTCCTTCTCACTTCTTAGTCTGTATCGCATCGGTAATGTGGCGTTAGTGGTGACGATAGCCCCTTATCATCAAGTGGCCCGTCGTTTCATTGTCGGCTATTTTACAGTTGACACGCTTCAATACGAAAGTCTCGTTGAAGCCAAAGTTTTGCTACGATAGTTATCAGTGAGACGATAAATTAAACTAAACGTCGTCTGTTATCGTTGTCTAGCGTCAACACGGGCGACGTTATAATCAAGGGACTGCATTTTCAGTCGCCACTTCAACTCATGAAACATTAACGATGACGTCACCCACGCAATAACCTCTGATGTTAGTCCTTATTACACTGGCGCGTAATGATGACGACAGAGGAATCTGTGGAGTCGCGGTTATATGTAAGTATGTTGTCACAATGTTATTGTTGTATTACTGGGTTTAGTTCTTCTCTAATGAAGTGATAGGTAAATGTGTTATACCTAAAACTATTAAGTAAATATTAAGTTACATGCGTGGCATGCCTTAAAGTATATGCCATCATACACGTTAACCACGGCTCGTTGCAAATTAGACTTAGTGTTAACTTAATAACAATGGATTTCCGCAAAGTAACACCTGATACTATTAACTACGTTAAAAACTACTTTACAAAATTTTTCACACTTTTGAAACCACTAAAAAGAATTTTGCGGTGTGCTGGATTCTATTCTGAACCTCTGGTGAGCACAGATTTGTTTCGTCTTGAACAACCTGGAATAATAATAATTATTTAGTACCGCAGATTGTTTAAGAATTTAAAATAAATCCCACTATTTTTTGTAGAGCATTTGATGTTTTTTATAAAGATAATATTGATTAAGATTGACTTTTAATATTTTCTACATGAAGTTCAGACATTTTCTTGTTAGTACCTGCGGTAGATAATAAGTGAAGAAATGAAATCAAAACTATTAGTTAAGTTTTAAATTAAGTTTTTTTTATGGAAATAGCCGGCAAACGAGCGAAGATCCACCTGATGATAAGTGGTTATCGTCGCAGATAGACATCAGTAACACCAAAGGCATCACCGATGCGTTGCTGGCCAAGAAAGAGAGAAGAAAAAGAAAGTAAGAAAGAACTGGCTTTCAAGCCCCCAGCCGGAACACGACGAGTCGTTTGGCGGCTGACTCATGCTCAAGGGTGGTAGCTATCCAGGCGAACCCCATGGAGAAATAATAATAATAATGGTATTAATTAACAAGTAAAACCAATATTACCAATACAACCCCTCGAGGGGCCCTACCACCAGCAGGCTGGTTTTAGTCGGGCAACTTTGTTCTTGCTTTAACATTTTCCTACAATGTATTTTGTATTAAGTACGATAATTTTTGGCAAGAATTAATAGTCGATTCGATTCAATTATGGTAAGAGGGATCGTTCGGCATGGCCTCGTCCGTTGTTCAACGAAGAGCACCATGCGCCGGCAAGGTCAAGATGGATAGAGCCCCTTACACCCTGTAACGTGACACATAATCATAATAATAATCATAATCATTTATTTGCTATAAATGTGGTAGTACATGGTGGTATTTTATTACAGTATGGTTTTCACACATTTAGCTTGTCCAAGCATGCAAATATTTAAAGTATTATAATTGTAACATTTTATTCTAATAATAAATTAAATAAAATTTTAATTAATGTCAATAAGTGTAATAAATGTCAAATTATAAATCCATTAAATAGTGATGTCAATCTGTTATTAATAAAAAAATGCTTAAATAATAATAATACGCATTAAAATTTTAATTACATTAGTGTCCTCAGATATCAAATGAGTTAACGATAATATTTCCAACATTCAATGAATATTAAGTTGGAATGAGTTCCTTTACAGAACAGAAACATTTATCCAGTAGCCATGTGCTTAGTGCTTTCTTAAATTTTATATTATAAGGTTTATCTTTTATTTCATTCGGTAATTTATTGTAAATTTTTACTGCCATGCAAAAACAATTTTTACTATATTTGGCAGTTTTTGCTGATGGTAATACAAGTTTGTTCGGAAATCTACCTCTATAATTGAGAATTTCCTTTTTTGCACTAAAAATCTGTTGATGGGAATGAACAAAGTTACATATTTCGTATATATATAAGCATGGTAGTGGTAGTAATTTTAACTTTTTAAACAGAGGCTTACAGCTAGTAGTACTTGGAACATTACAGATTGCGCGTATGCATTGTTTTTGTGCTATAAATGCCTGATTTATATGCACTGAGTTACCCCAAAGTTTAATGCCATACTTTAAGACAGAAGCCACATATCCGTGGTAAGCAATTAGAGCCGTTTTGACATTGGTAAGTTTAGTCAAGCGCCATAAAGCGTAAGCGAAGCTATTGATTTTATTGCAGACCATCTCTATATGTGGTTTCCATGAACATTTGTCATCAAGTGTTATCCCTAAAAACATCACTGACTTAGCTTCAGTTATTGTTTGATTGTTATGCGTAATTTTAAGAATTTCATTATTTATTTGTTTGTTATGGAATCGTAAGTATTTAGTTTTATTTAGGTTAACGTTTAAGTTATTTATTGTTTGCAGCGAATTGTAGCGGCTAGCGTACAGAGCAGACGTGTTATACATTAAATAAAAATTAAATTAAAAGTTACCAAGCAATACTAAACCCTGCGCAAACTGCATATAACAACTTTTGCAAAATCAGCATCCAGTGAGTTAATACGAAAATCATCCGAGCAATAAGTGCAGTCGACGCGGTGACAGCTCTTCACCCCCTCGGATAAAAAAGACGGGCTCTTTACTTATTGGAATCGCCGCTCTCAAGTGCACACGCAGTACGTACGTAAGTAGCAATACCTCAATACGCGCCACGGATCTACAATGAGCTCAGTACGCTCACCAAATGGAGGCGGCATTAATACAAGACTTGGAGGTTCCCGACCAAACTTGTCCGAAAAACAACAAAGTGACACGGGGGCAAATATTACATTTCGTAACAAACAAAAAACAACTGATGACACGGAAACCATAAAAAATGAACTGTCTGAAATACGTAAACAAATGTCCGAAATGATGGCGATTTTAACGTCGACTAGAAACGATCAAACCGACAGCATTAATAAGCTTTGTGAAGATGTTACTTCAATTAAAAATGAAGTAAGTAATATAAGTCACACCATCGAAAACATTATTATGGAAAACAATAGCCTCAAATGCAAATTGGCAAGCATGACAACTATTACCGAAAACACAAAGAAAAGGGTTGAACTATTGGAGACTGATTTTAATAACCTCAAATATACGTCCCCAGGGGCTTCTTCTTTGGAAGCGCCCATCACTTATGAAGAGCTTCTCAGTGAATTTCAGGACCGTAATATGCGAAAAAATAATATTATAGTTGTTGGACTTTCTGAATCAAAAACAAAGTCAATCACGGAGCGCTATGAGGATGAAAAAACAGAGATAATGAAAATTCTAAAATCCATCTATAACGACTGTCCTCAGCCTGAAAAAATTATCCGACTTGGAAAATTTGCTGCTGATCGTACACGTGCAATCAAGGTGTGCTTTGCTTCAGAAGAGATCGCAAAAGCAGTACTACGCAATAGAAATTGCCTTAAAAATGATTACATCAAAATATTTTCGGACCAGACCCCGCATCAAAGAAAATATATGCAAAATTTAGTTAGAGAACTTGATAAGCGCACTGCAGATGGAGAACCTAATCTTATTATTAAATATGTAAAAGGGATACCCAAAATAATTACTTCATCTGAAAAAAAGGCTCCATCTGTAACAAACACAAAAAACTAATTTCGTCTCAAGAAAAAGTAGTATATGAAATTGCAACGAATTATACTGATATAGCATTTAATAAAAAATCTTTACGCTGTTTTTATGCAAATTCACGCAGCATTGTTAAGCCTGGAAAATTTGATGAGCTAAGAACTATAATTGCATCTCTTAAAACTATCATACATATTATCGTACTATCAGAGACCTGGATAAAAAATGAATATGAAGCCAAGACACTCCAAATTCCGTGTTATACACACTACTACAACTATAGACGAAATAAAAGAGGTGGTGGTGTCTCAATGTTTGTTCACAATAATATAAAACATAGCCTTATTGAAGAACATTGCCTTGACGACACCCATTACCTTTGGATACATGTTCAAAAATTTTCATTGGACCTTGGTGTAATATATAAACCTAATACAGCTAATATGAATAATTTTCTGGAAGTGTATTCACAACAATTACAAAGCAAAAGACGAGCTGTGGTCTTTGGAGATTTTAACCTTGACCTTCTTGATCAAGACAAAGCCACTCGAAACTATAAGGACACTCTAAAAGAGTACGACTTTAAAATTCTAAACAAAATAGATCAGCAATTCTGTACTAGAGAAACAGAAACAACTAAAACTATACTTGATCATGTGTGCTCAAACCTTAAAGACAATAACTTTAATTTTGTATTGATAGAATCTGCTATGTCTGATCATAAACAGATATTTTTGGAAATAAAACAATGTTGCACGCCCCTAACAAAAAAAGTGGAATATACTGCCATAGATTATAAAAAATTATACAATAGTTTTGAAAATATGACTCAAGAAGAAGAAGAAGAACCACTGTATGAGAGACTTGAAAAAAAGCTACAGTGTTGTTTATCTCAGAGTAAAATAATAAAAAGTAAAATATTAAACCCTCCAAGACAAGATTGGATCAAGCGAGAAATAATAAAAGACATTGACAATCGAAATATACTGTGGCAGAAATATAAATCAAACACTTCAGATATTAGTTCAAAAAAGGAATATGAGATTGCAAAATTCAAAGTACTAAAAGATATACAAGAAACGAAAAGTTCATATTATATTAACAAATTTAAAACCAATATGACAAAACCACGAAAGTTGTGGAATTTAATAAAAGATCTTTCAAACAATAGAATCAAAAACAAGGTTGGTCCAGGTAAACTGGAAATTAATTCAAGATGTATTACCGACGATAAGGATATTTGTGAACATTTTAATATCTATTTCTCTACAATTGGTTCTGCCTTGGCTAATATGATCCCTGATGAATATAAAAGAAGTCAAAACGAAATTTATTCAGAAATAAATGACATAGGTGAACTAAATTGTATAGCACCAGCTACTGTGAAAGAAGTTGCAAAAATTATCGATAATCTAGATTCTAATACTGGTTCTGGCATTGATGGTATTAGTACTAAATCTATCAAATGTCTAAAAAATATTATCGTACATGAACTCACAGCATGTATTAACGCTTGTTTCGATAAAGGTATATTCCCTGACAGCTTAAAAATTGCTAAAGTTATTCCCATTTTTAAATCAGGAAGCAAATCTGATCCCTGTAATTACCGTCCAATTTCTGTCTTACCAGTTATATCTAAAATTTTTGAAAAAGTTATATACAATCGTCTGGAATCACATTTAAAATCAAAACATTTTTTATATCACAAACAATACGGTTTTCGACCGCAAGCAAATACATTATCGGCAACAATTGACCTCATAACAAAAATAAAAAATAAAATTGATCAAAAACAAATAGCTATAGGTATATTTATAGACCTGAAAAAAGCATTTGATACGATTAGTCCTCACATACTGCTAGAAAAACTTCGGCATATCGGTATCACTGGAAAAGCTCTCGAAATCTTTAAATCGTATTTACAAAATCGTAGGCAAATTGTTAAAATTGACAACCATCAAAGTAGTCCGAAATCCATCACCTATGGGGTCCCACAAGGCTCAGTATTGGGGCCTCTTCTATTTTTAATTTACATTAATAATATAAGTCAACTAGGGCTCAAAGGAGACATATCACTTTATGCAGATGATACTAGCATTTTTTATTTTGGACATTCAGTTGAAGCTATGATACCTCATGTTCAAAGTGATCTTAATTTGTTAAATAACTGGTTCCAAACTAATTTGCTTACAATAAATATCGCAAAAACTAATTTTGTGATACTCTCCGCAAAAAATAAGAGAATCCCTACTAATATAGAAATAAAAATAAATAACCAATTAATTCACAGAAAAACAAAAGAAAAATATCTCGGTCTTATAATAGATAATTATCTTAGTTGGAAGCCACATATTGAGAAAATAAGGTCTAAATTAATATCACTGTCAGGTCCCCTACATAATATTTCAAAGTGTTTATCTCCAAAAGTGAGATACATAATTTACAACTCTTTAGTCAAACCACACATTGATTATTTAATTGAAGTGTGGGGTACTGCAGCCAAATCCAACCTAGATCCATTACAAAGAGCACAGAACAGAGTAATAAAGGCACTATTTAATTATAAATTTTTAACACCAACTGATAAAATATATAATAATACAAAAATTATGAACATTAAACAAACATATATATATTATACTTGTATATTAGTACGTAAAATTTTAAATAAAGACATACACACAAGTCTATCATTTACGAAAAGGCAACAAATACAAAGAATTAAACTACGGAATGCTAACTACTTAGTAACACGTCATCCGAGAACAAATTATGGTAAAAGGAATATTGAATTTGAGGGTGTCAATTTATACAATAAATTACCGACTAACATAAAAAATGCTAAAACCATGTATCGTTTTAAAAAGTTATTAAAGTCACATATTATATCAGAAAGATGAAATTTAATTTACATACAACAAATCACATAAAATAAATAGCATAATAAATTAATAATTTATAGAATATTGTTTATATATTTTATCATATACATACATATACATTAACTATATTACTTAGTGCATACTTACGCACAGTACACTTTCCTTTAGGCTTTTTAAGCATAAAATTATGTAAGTGCAATAATTAATTAGTTTACTACTAACTACCATCGATGCCACATCCAAAGATGCTTCGTTTTATAGCTCCATGTAACGTAACTTGGAACCACGAATATGGAGGGTAGAACAATATTATTTGTTTAACGTTAACCCACTTTTATAATTGTATCATTTATTTTGTGAGTTATCTAACAATAAGTAACTAGCTGGTAATTTTGTAACATAACTTAACTTTTTGTACCTACGCCCCTTATAATAATATTTTTATGTTATGATTTCTCAGTAAGTGAATTATGTTAATTCTTTATGAGAAATAAAGTTCTTCTTAAACCGTTATTGTCATCCAATTTATTATTTGCTGAACTGTATGATTAATTTCGTGTTGAAATTTTGTAGGGTTTTTATCTTCATCGGGTATTACTACAGAAACATCGTCTGCATAGAGTGTGCAATAATGCTTTGTTACATTCGGAAGATCATTTATGTATATCAGAAACAATAGTGGGCCAAGTATACTGCCTTGTGGAACTCCTGTTGTATTCATTCTGATGTCTGAGTTATAGGATTTAAGGAATAAATTTTTATCTAAATGATTAATTTGAACATATTGTTGCCTATTGGATAAATAAGTACTAAGCCAATCATACACTCAGCCTCGTAACCCATAGGCTTCACATTTTTTTAACAGGATAGAGTGACTGACAACATCAAAAGCCTCATGTCAAAGAATATGCCAATTACAGGTATTGATTTGTCAATATATTGCATTACTTTTTCTGTGAAATTAAAGGTAGCTAAGGTAGTTGATTTGCTCTTCTGAAATCCAAATTGTCTCTTAGATATAACGATATGTTTGTCCAGAAATGAAGTTATCCTAGTATGCAGAGACCTTTCAAATATTTTTGACAGAACAGGGATGAGTGAAATTGGTCTATAGTTTTGTATAACCTTATTGTCACCTTTTTTAAATAACGGTTTAACAATTGATGTTTTTAAAAGTTCCGGAAATATTCCTTGCGTAAACGATAAGTTTATTAAATAAACTAGTATAGGTGCAAGAGTAGTTGCGCCTTTTTTTAATAGAAATGTAGGTAATTCGTCATAGCCAGTAGAATATGTGTTATTCAAGGACATAATTATTTTGTACACTTCTTTCGTGTCCGTTGGGTACAGATACATACAAGATGGTATGTTACTTGATTTTATGGAATATTGGTTTTCACTATCTTTTTTGTTACAATTACCTACATTTATGTAACTTTCATTAAATACGTTTGATATCTCGTCAGGGTCGGTTATACTTTCTCCATTGTAAAATATTTCGTCAATGTTTTTTATATTGTAAGATAGTTTAGAGACATTTTTTTTAATAACTTGCCAGGTGACTTTCCCGATGTTGTTTGCTTCTGTGATATATTTTATATTTTCTTGTCTCTGTGCCGTATCGATACAACATTTTAATATTTTAGAATAAGAAATGTACCTTTTTTTATTTCTTAAGTTTCGTTTTTTATAATATTTAAATCTAAGGGTTCGTTTAGTAATGCAAGATTTTCTTATACCTTTTGTCAACCAATTTATTCGATTTTTATTATTTTTTATTTTCACAATTTTGAAAGGAAAACACAGGTTAAAAAATAAAATAAATGTTTCATGAAATTTCCGAAATGCTATATTAATGTCATTATTTTCGTAGACTTCTATCCAAGAGAGACTTTGAATGCAATTGACAAACTTTGTAATATTTTCAGCACTGAAGTCTCTAGTTTTCTTTAAATAGTACGTAGTTTCAGTAATCTTTTTATCAACAGAAATCACCACGGCTTGTGCTTTATCGTGATCTGAAAGTCTCAGGTCATACAGTTCACCTTTAGCTTCTGAATCATTGCTAAATATTAGATCTATACAAGAATTTAGTCTTGTAGGGTTATTTATATGTAGGTGGTAACCATAATTTTGTATGATTCTTCTAAGTTCCCTGGAGGTTTGCGTATCTTGTAAAATATTAATGTTTAGGTCCCCAGCTATAAATATTTTCCATTTCTTTGCCTTATACCGTAGTTTTATAAGTAAATTTTCTAATTTTGCAAGGAATGTTATTGGGTTGGATAATTTTGAATCTGGAATTCTATACAAACATAAAATAATACATTTATAATACGGAATTTCGATTCCACATACTTCAAAGGATTTCGAACAACACAGGTCCTTTAGCAGAGTCACTTTATTAAAATTGATATCCTCTTTGCAAAATATACAGACTCCACCTCGTTTTTGATCGTTCCTAGAGTAACAGTCGCCTAATTTGTAACTGTTTAAATGAAGCAGAGATACGCTATTCGATTTCACGAACGTTTCACTAAGGCAAATTATGTCTATATCAATGTTACTTTCCCTTAATTCTTTTAGAGTTATATGTAACAAGTCGCGTTTACTAAGAAAACCTGCTATATTTTGATGAAATATACGAATATGTTTATTGACCTCGAAAAAACTTTATTTCACAATCAGTATTTTTACTTGATTTATTTATCACTGGAAAATAATCAAAAATAGATTTTTGACGTAAAATTTTTTCACTTGTATGTAATGATTTTTTGATTTTAGGAAAATAAGCCAAAATTGTATTTTTATTTTTATTTTTGCAATGATTCTGTGACTGTCTCATATTTATTTTAGTGTACTGTTTATTATTATTAATATTATCTCTGTCGATTGTATTTTGCTGGAAAGTATTTTTTTTATATCCGCAGAGATATTTCGTTTTATAATCTAAATAATCTATGGTCATGTTAATTTTATAGCACATTAAATTAATATTAGTATAATATAAAGATTTATTATATTGAATGAAATGAGCGTTAGGATGTGTGTTACATAAAAGTTGTAAGTTTTGGTTCAACAGTCTTTCATTAAGGTGTATATTATTGTCAATGCTTAGGACGAGAACTATGTTTTTGCTTAACATTTTAAGGATAACACTTAATTCAGATGTTATTTTTACAGGATTTGTATCATTTTCTCCTATACATATAATAATTTTGTCATCACATTGGAACTGATAATCTTGAAGTGTTTTAGTAATTTCATCACAACTTGCGTAGGGCTTTGTAAACGCTGACCCATCATAATGATTATATGCCGTATTTCTTCGGGATGTAATTAGAGCGGTTGATAGGCCAGCGACTTGTTGGGTGCCAAATATATATATATTGTTTGATGTTTTATTGTTTTTTTTCTCCGCGAAGCCACCATTAGTGTATGTATTCGTTTGCGTGGCTATTTCTTTTTTTTCTTTGTTACCACATTCTTCTTGTCCCATTTCCTGTGGGCCTCCAGTTACTTCGGTCTCACTAGCAAAGTCCAATCGTAGTGGTTTAATTTTTCTTTTATTTTTTTTCTTTTTGTTTGTTGAAGACTGAACATTTGACTTAGTCGTTGACGTGCAAATAGCAATAAGTTCCCGAATTTTTCTTTCTTGTTCCGTTACTTTAGTTGTAAGAGATATGTTTTGACTATTTAAAATTTCTATTTCATTATCAGCGCTTTGTAATCTTATTTCTAGATCTTTTATCTTTTCTTTTAAATTTTCTATTTCATCACTAGTATAAACAGTAGATAAGTCTGGTAAACTGTTGGCACTTGACTCTAGCGAAACAGACGAAAACTTATTTTCTTCATATTCTATTAATGATTCGCAAGATCTTTCTCTGATTAAATTGGATTTCGTTTTACGATACGTTATGTTATTATGTTGTTCCATTTCCTTATTTGGTTTTCTATAATACCTCAAATTCTTATTACTTTCATATATTTTGGTAAAAATTCTTTCTTAATAAATTGTATTGAATTGGAGTTAAAAATTTCTGAATACATTTATTGAAATCAGAGTAAAAAAAAAAAAAAAAATCTGTTTGCTGAGATTCGAACTGGGGGCTCTCGACGCCCGTCATAGAGTCGTAGACCACTAGACCACGCTGGTGTGCACTTGAGGCGGCGAAATAGCGGAACTGTTAGTTGCTAATGCGTTTACGCATAGCAGTTGAATGACCATATAAGGTAACGTTTTGTTCAAGCCCGGCAATCCATGAGTCACCACTTAGAATACGCACTGCACTATTTACTTTTTCACTTCGAACCAATATTGAATGTTTGAAAATTAACTCACAGATGATTTTGTTAGATGATTTGATTAATATAATTTGACACGTATACTTTATTTAATAAAATGATAGTAGTTTGACAGACAAATACGCACTTTTTTTAAACTAATTGAAATAAAATATACGGAGCTCTGTATGCTTCGTACGCTCGGCGCGAGAGCGAGAGCGAGACACAGGGTTGACAAAAACCAGAGCGATTGTACGTTAACTCATCTTAATTAAATATAACAATGTTATTCCTTAAAGTTATGAGATACTTGAATACCTGAAACATTTAATTAATAAAAGTACAAGTCTACTCCACAGAAGTATTGTTCTACGCAGTGCAGAGGAAATTTTAGTAGCGGTAATGTTTCAGGAACAGGAGTCGTGTTCTTATAACACCTCCCTGAGGTAACAGTGTACCCTGGAGGTTACCCGGACTTGAAATGACGAGGGAAATGGACGAATTAATTGAAACAAAACACTATTGCTTCGTGGCGTGTTTATAACGGAAATATATTATCTTGAACTTGACTCCCCTACTAATAATATGTAAACGACCCATGCATCTGTACTTACTAGGATTCCATGTGTGCTGTCTAGGTTTACCTGATTAGGTATTAGAAATAAAACACAAAATGGTTTTCAGTGATACAACACAACCCGCGCACTTGACGGCTGGATGGTGACTGCCTCGTGTGCGGGTAGTACAGATACTCTTTTATTATTATGTATGTCACATCTCTCCCTTTCAACAAAATTTTAATTATGTAATTTGTCCACTGATAAATAACTGATAAGTTCAGCTTTGATTTAAATATAATTTGTTCGAACAAAGTACACAACTTATTTCTAACATTCGTAACATTTTATATCTACCAAAGATTACCTTTTTTTGTCCAGTTAAATCACTATTTTTACAATATACAAAAAAAATAAGTTACTATTATAAGGATTTATAACATTATTTTCTTATAATGATTTATTCCTATTTAGTCTCTTTTATTCTTAATATACGGCCCTCTCTGCTTTCCCTTGTTTTTCCTTTTTTTTTAATTATTATTTTTTTATTTTTCCTAACGTAACTGGTTCGCTATGTGTTATCGTTGTGGAGAAGAACCAGTCGAAGAAACTCTATAACAACACTTTTTATTAGGTACAAAATATTTGATTATTTTGTATACTTTGTGACCTGACCCAGTACATCGTCGCAGCACGGCTGGACCAAAGGGTATATTTCACACTGGAAGTGACCTGCACCAAAACACAACGAGAGCATTTCTCCAAATTTAGTGCTGACCTGGCCTTTAATGTAGTTTAGTTATCAAGTTCTGGTCAGGAAATTCAAACAGGCCTGTCAAACAGGGTATATCAAAGAAGTGAATAAATTCATCCGGACTAACGTTTGATTGACTGTGGCGTATTTCATTTAAAATTATTGCGTCAATGAATAACCCAAGTTAATTTATAACCTTATCATTGACTAATTGTAAGTAATTTAGTCTATCGACAAAGCAATATTCACATTCTATGGGCAGAGTATGACTTTGAACTCATTTTTATATTTTTACCTTGCTTGTAATACACGTAAAGAAACTTCCATGAGCTTGTGCGAGTATCATCAAGCGCTTCGATCTCGTCTCTTGCTCGAGCGTCTACCACCAATCAATGCGTACGTGGAGTGTTGAAACACCAACGCTCCTGAGCGTCATGTTATGTCAACTAGAAGCCCAGCGGCCTCAAATTCTTCGTTATTATCCAAATTCCCCTTTTTCCTTTTCTTACATTTTTGCGGTGTTACACATGGGGATGTTAATAGGATTATAATTTTCTAAAACTTGTATTTCACACTTGAAATTCATTATTGTGATTCTTGAAACTTAGAACGTTTGACGTCATTTTTTTACATAGTTAAATTATTACTGCATTACTTTCAATGCAATTACGTATCAAGTACTGGCGCTGTGCTTACACGGCTCATGTTTTGCAGCACGGCTTATGCTGGGTCTGGGCCTGTTCGGTGGTCACACAGCACGCTGCAGCACTGACACTCATAAGATATATCTCGTGTTACTTATTAACATTTATTTTTGTTATCTCTTTTTCTTTCTTGTAACAATTTTTTTTTGCTGTCATTAGTACCCTGGAATACATGTATTTTCATTTCATTGTATTTTCATTTCATTTCATTTCATTTCATTTCATTTCATTTCATTTCATTTCATTATACTCGTATTATAACTTCATTTCATTTTCATTTCATTTCGTTTTCGTTTCATTTCAAGTAAGGATTTTATTAGTTACTCCAAAAGTATATTTGTACTTGTAATTGATTAATTAATGTTTTTTGTTCGTTGGAACAATTAAATAGTAGGTCCTGTACATGTCGGTGATAACTGTTTTATCACTTATTCAAACATGATTGTTTTTAATTATTATTGAATTTTCAATATTTAGTGAACAGATCTGGTCCACAACAACAAATGTTGTGATTCCATTTAGCAGGAATTCAGGCTCATACTAAGTTAATTCAGGCTTATTACGAGGATATGTAATAAAATAAAGCGATAATGTGCAAATATATAGATATTTACTTAGACAGCCGTACAGTGATATCGGTTTGTCATTGATCATTTGGAGCGGTCGTTAAGAGGTGCGCGTGTGAATACCTTTAATAACAACTTCGCACGCAAATACATTAAAACGATAAGATTCGTTATTATTAATACATGAATATAGGTATTTTGACCATAGGAAACATTAAATGGTATTCCATTAATTTATGTGTTTTGTTTACATATCCTCCCATTGATAGCCATATCCTCATATTTGTTGACCAGCAGGGGTAATTGGTATAGAAGTTAATAATTTCGATACTTATCAAAACGTTCTTTCAATATTATAAATCTTTTGTTATTGGTCAGTACTTAACTGACGTTTTCGTGACCATGTCATATTTTGTTTTCGATATCATTATTGATATCTTTAGTATTGGTCAATAGTGTAAGTACTCAACTGACGTATTACGGTAAACATTACCTCCCACGGTTTAGTGCAACATTGATTTCGAAAGCGATTCGATACCACAATAGATATCTTGTATTATTGGTCAGTATTTATCTGACTTTCGATACCATAACAGATATCTTTTATTATTTTTCAGTACTTAACTGATTTTCAATACCATAACAGATATCTTTTATTATTTTTCAGTATTTGCCTGATTTTCGATACCATAACAGACATCTTTTATTATTTGTCAGTACTTGACTGATTTTCGATACCATAACAGATATCTTTTATTATTTGTCAATACTTGACTGATTTTCGATACCATAACAGATATCTTTTATTTTTTGTCAGTACTTGACTGATTTTCGATACCATAACAGATATCTTTTATTATTTGTCAGTACTTGAATGATTTTCGATACCATAAATACCTTTTATTAATGGTCTATATTTGACTCAGTTTATAAGTATTTTATGCTTCAACCTTTGCATTTCTAGTACGACATTTAAGACATTTTGCAGCAAAATATTTGATTACTGATAATATGATTATTGATTCCCATGTCTACTCCATTTAGTTGTCGTTTGATCTCATTCCAGTTTTATGTAGGTACGTGAAAGTTAGTTTTCGTTTTTTAATGCCTTTCATTACTTAACGGTTTAACTGTTTGTTCAGTTTCTCAATTCATCACGATATTATTCAGCAGATGCAAAACTAAGCTTATAGGTTGCATTCTAGTACAAACCAGGTAGAATCAGTATTATACCGGCCAATGAAGGAATGTTCTAAATTATTTTGTTAAAATAATTTTGACTTTTTCCGTTTTTGACCATAAGAGTATAATCCATTTAAAACATAAATTTATTTACAATCTTGATTTAAGTTAGGAACAATATTACCCGGAATGAACTACTTGGTAATCATGGTGATACGGTTCCTATAACTGGTTTGTACTTTACCATGAATCAACTTATGCAAATGGTGTAACCAACGCATGTGGTGTATATATTTTTTTTTTCAAAGACAAATAATTCGATTGCCTTGCACTTATCCTCGACTACAAAATTTCATCGAAATATTTAGAGCATTTTTTCGAGATACTGATTACTGTTTTAGCGAGGAATACGCAAGATCGTTTACGCCGCGATTTGGAAACAGTAATAATTCAGTCCCTTCGATATTTTAGATTATTACAATTGTCCATTTGACGTTAATAATACATATTTTCAAAATGAGATAGGCGATATGCAAAATTGCTCGCTTATTTAGTGAAATGTTCCATCAATAAAATCGGAAACACGTTTCGATAAGATATAAATAAGCAAATATTTATTAATTATCGTTATCATATTTTTTTATCTCAGAAACTAAATATCATTTGTTTATCAAATCTGTAATGTATATTATTATTTTTCCCCTACGTGATCATTTTAATGGCATTAAAGCATAATTAAAATTGGAACGACTTCTTGATTTATATAATCCAATGTTTTACACATGTCAAATATATTATGTTCTTGACGAGTTTTCACTCATCTGACAATTTTGCAGTGTATTTGACTTGATTACATATGTAGTCATTACATATTTGTATGTATGTTTTTTCTTTTAATTTCGAAAATGTAAACAGGTACAGTTTCATGATGTATGGTTAGGATCTTCACTTACAACAGGATCTATCACCCTATATTCTACTAATAGGTACCGGCAAATTAATGTGCTTAATGCAATGTTTTGGTGGTCTCAAACCATCTTCGCATTATTTGCCTTTCAAATGAACCCTGTTTGGAACACATCGGTTGGATAGTTTCAGTCTAAAGGACATGGCAACAAACATTGTTTGTGGTTTATTATATAGATTTTGCTTAGAATCAATGATATTCAAAAATATATTTTATACATTATAATATCATTACTTAGAATAACATCAGTAAAATAACATCGTTGAATAACATCGTTGAATTTACTTGCTACGTAAGTAGGTACTATACTTTAAATTTAAATTTGGTACCCACGACACAGGGAATCCTAGTGTGGGGCTATGAGTGTGAAGCGTTATTTTAAATAACATAGTAAATTAGTAGGTATCTCTATTTTTGAGACAAACTATGAAGATACCGTATAGCAATATCGCTATGATATTGTTTACGGTTATCTTATTAAGATATTTGATATATTAATGTGAAGACTGAATTTGGATTTATATTGACATTTTAAATTATTATTATCATTTTGGCAGGTAGAAGTATCAAACATTTTTCAACTTACTATAATTCATAATTATCATTGTAAACTAAATATTACTTATTTAGTTTTTAACCTATCACACGAACAAGATCCTTTTAATCGCATTTTATGATCCCAAATAATCCCAATGCTTGTACATTTCAAGTAAACTGGCCGTGTCGATACCGACCATACAAGAATGAAACAATATCTTAGGTATATATTACCTATTATTGCGCCAACACGCATAGTTTTTATTTTGTACCATTAATATGTGTATTTTGTAACCTATGTGTTATCAATACGAATATCAGGCTACAATATATGGAATGTAATTTAATGTACTAGATGCATTTGTTAAGAAAATACCTTCGTTAATTCAACAATCAACTTTGTTAATTAAGAATCATCAAAGATTGAACACAAATGCATTTGTAGGTAGGTACTTAGTATTTTATCAAATGTTCTCTTGTCTTTTCTTTTTCCGTAAAAACATACGATTCTTTTAAAACTTTCCAAAACTAAACATAGCACGCGTTTCCAATATTTCAAATAGCACCGACAGTTTCGTATGATAACTCAAGGTTAACATTTTGTGAACTTAAAAGAACCACAAATTACTCACACTTTTTCCTTTTGTTTTATGTTTTACCTCGGTCGCCAAATGTGCTGTCTAGGTTTACCTGATTAGGTATTAGAAATAAAACACAAAATGGTTTTCAGTGATACAACACAACCCGCGCACTTGACGGCTGGATGGTGACTGCCTCGTGTGCGGGTAGTACAGATACTCTTTTATTATTATGTATGTCACACCATGTAAACTCATTTTAACGTGGCCTCTATCAATATGAAAACGGGTACTCACGATGTTTGTGCCTCGTTCAAACATTCTGTGAATGTGTGTTTAGTGCGTAAAGGTGTCATTAATCGAGTGTGGTACGGTACGAAATAATTATTTATATTTATTTGTTATAATTATAAACAATATATTTCCACTGACACGTTAGAAAGATTCCAATCAGGCGTTCTCTAAGGTTACGTCCGCACAGACAGGTGGCTTGCTTAGCGCCTAGAGCCTAACTAGTCACCTAGCGAGTAGCTTAGTAAAACGAACGTTCTATAGTGTTCGTGACTGGCCGCACTGCGCGCTTGGTGCCTAGCAACGCGCTTAGCGTGTATCCAAGTTAACAAACGTGTTGGTTTTTTGTCACTAGGCGCTAGGCATTTTTGAAGCAAAAACGAGATTGACAGTCGGGTTGTCATGGATATAATATTATTGATGAATGTCAATGGCAAAAACTAAAAGCTGAAACGAGAAATTGTTGCATTTATTTCATTAATTTTGTAAGATATTTTTGAGAGTGACATTTCGTCAACGTGCCGACAAGCAAAATGAACAAGGCACCTAGCGACCCACCACGCAAACCACCTCTCAGTGCGGCCACCGTGTATCCTAGCAAGTAGCCAGAATGCAAACCACTAGGCTCTAGGCGCTAAGCAAGCCGCGTGTCTGTGCGGACGTAGCCTACGAGTGTCTACCTCAATTGTTTTCTTTACTTAAGCAAGCAGTAACTGACTTCTAAAGGTTAGAAACAGGACTCGGTATGATGCTTTTATTATATTTTTCTCGTTTATTTTCATTGTAAATGCCTTCGTTGCTATCCAACCAAAAACTTTTCCATCCTCTCCTTCAAATAACGTTGAAATAGGAACATTACCTAGGTAGCGTCCCGGTTGTTATCGTAAGATAACAGTCGTTAAGCCAGGTCGGAGGCCCTCGGGCGGTTTGAAAACTTCCGACACTCGGATTACTACCACTAACCCCTTCATCAATCCGCACTGGAGCAGCGTGGTGGAGTATGCTCTAGGCCTCCTCAAGAGGAGAGACCCGTGCCCAGTAGTGGGCCAATAATGGGTTGAAGCCAAAGGTAAAAATAAAAATATTTACAAAAATAATGGAAATAAAACTTATTTCGGAACTGCTGTTTTAATTTAATAATTTCTAGGTGTGAAATTTCATAATATGTGACGTCACACTAGGGAGGGAGGTCTTACAAATGTGACCAGCTGTGACAAGGACGGGGGAAGTCAGTCGGGGTCAAAAAGTCAGGAAATTAGTGTGACGTCATTTATGGATGGCCCCCAAGCGACATAACGACCGCGTTGATCTCAATGAACTACAAGATCCTAAATATTTTATATCTCTTGTAGGTAACCATGTGACAAATATAAAATAAATTATAAGGGCATAATTTAAAGAACATTTCATTTTATTACGGCCAGTTGTAAAAACGTCGTAACGCCAAGATAAGCGTACCTAATAATAAACTGAGGAAAGAAACAAATCCGGCAAGAACAAAGAGAAATGTTTCATACCGAATGTAGATTGGATTTATAATTTCGATTATTACATTCTTTATTCTTGCAATTGCAGTTTTCATTTAGTTTTTACATATCTTTCTCTCCTCTTCACTTCATGATGAAAGAAAATTTTAATTGTACGAAATACCTGCTGTACCTTCTGAGGTATTTCCAGAGCGCTATAACATGGGGTTCTTCAAAAAAGGTGTAAAAAGAGTTCTCCTTCAGGGCCGGCGATGCATTGGCGATTCCTCTGGTATTGCTCATGTCCATAGCCGACGGTGACCACTTAACTATCATCTCAGCCCCTCAGACTATTAAAAAGAGGTAATTAGAATATCTCTTTAAAATTTTTTGTGTAACTGATTGAACTAACAAATATACAGATAATAAAATTCCGAAGACGCAACGAGAGTCGCAACGCAAAAAATATTTATTTACGCATAATTTAAAAGGGCATTTCTCCATTTTATTACGGTCAGTTGTAAAAACATCGTAAAGCAAAGATCTCCACAATAATAAGCTGCGGGAACGAGAACGCGACCGAGTTATATTTTGTACATACCGTTAATGGAATTATTTTCAGTGCTATTCGTTTGCAGAGACTGTTATTTTTAAATTTCATCTTATTTTTCCCAATTATCTTTTCTTTTATCTAAAAATGTTTTTTAATTTAACTTCGACAGCTACAAATATAAAATTGCTACACATTGTTTTAAGCAACTGTAAAACTTTTACTATTGATTGTATCAAATAATTACTAAGTATGTAATATATTACATTTATTTTATAGAAATAGCCGGCAAACAAGCTGACGATCCACCTGATGGTAAGTGGCTATCGTCGCCCATGGACATCAGCAACATTAAAGCCCAAAGGCATCACTGATGCGTTGCCGGTCGAGAAAGAGAGAAGAAAAACAAAGAAATTTATTATAATAAAATAATAAGACTTCCCAGAATTTGATCCTTGTTAGCAGCACTATCGAATAGTGTAATAATACAGGTTGCGTTTTTTTTTTTCAAAATCAACGGGTTCGATTCCTGGCCAGAAATATTATTTTTTTGTATGTCATTACTTCCCAGAATTCGATCCTTGTTAGCGACACTATCAAATGGTGTAATAATGTGTTTTTTCTTTAAAATCAACGGGTTCGATTCCTTGCTAGGAAAATGTAATAATGCAGTTTTAGTTTTTATCAAAATCGGCCTCGAGACTTTCAGCATTTTTCACTATTCCTCATAGTTTCGGATGGCCATCCACGCACACTTGGAAAATTCACCCTGTATATGAAACACGCGTTCACAACTTGTACAATAATAATTTTAATCAGGCATAAAATAGTACGAACAACTACAAACCCTACACAAATAATGTGTTACAAAAACTGTCATTACAAACAAAGATAAAACATGCGCGTAAAATAGATGAATGTAATTAAGTTTCACGTTGCTACATAGCTCTTACAAATTACCTTCGTGAAACATTCCCCTTTGTGCCATCTCACAAATTGTAGGCTGTGAAACTTGGGGCTCGGCGGAACCATACACCGATTATAACATCTAACTTTGCTGGATATGGGAAGTATGGGAGTCGGCCGCGGCACCACTGCTTGATAATTATATTCTTGATTTTATACTTCATTCTTCGTGGGCTGTACACTTTACTATCACACAGATGCTCACGATATTTTGTATTTTGTTAACCGACTTCAAAAAGGAGGAGGTATTCAATTCGACTGTATTTTTTTATGTTTGTTACCTCAGAACTTTCAACTGGGTGAACCGATTTTCATGATTCCTTTTTTAATCGAAAGCTGGTACTTGGCATGTGGTCTCACTTAAATTTGAGCGAGATCTGACAAGTAGTTTTTGAGTTATCCCTAATTTTGAAGTCGGTTATTTTTTGTCAAGAATTATTGCATGGATTATGGAATATCATGAGTAATATCGTAAAATTGTATTCTTGGTGATTCTCAATCAAAGTCAAAATCATTTATTCATATCGGTTTAAATTCATATAGATAACGGTAAGCCATCTGATGACAAGCGGTCACTGCCGCCTGATCATCAGCAACACCGATATCACCGATGCTTTCCCAGCCAAGAATAAAAGAAGAAAGAATAAGACTGGTTTCCAGCCGAGACATGATATGGAACTAAAACAAAATAACGCAAAAAATAAACGACAAATATACCCAAAGGTTAAAACTTCAAAGGTCCTGAAGAAAGTAGAGCAGCTACAGGTTTGCACAAATGTCCAGAAGGCTCCTAAGTCAGCAGTAAAACGTGATATGCAAACTAAGTCACGCCGAAGCACCTGTTAATAAATCTCTACTGATCCCTTTCCTAAATTTGTTCCTGCATTTTCTTTCTCTTTTAGGGAAGTCGTAGAGTTAAATGTGTATCCGAAAGATTTGAATATACGAAAAAGTTTTTAAACCTGAGTGTAATTTAGACACAGAGTGGTTGAACTCGTGAATAAAATTATTAGCTACTACTGTGTAATTTATTAGGAATTTCTTATTTAATGAAATGTTACATGCAAAATGTCTACATATCTAATTGTATCAGTTGAATTGATAATATGATGGAGTTATCGTAAACTAGTATAAATTTAAAAATAAAAAAAACCCGCTTGCTGTCAAAAATCCTATAAACGGCATAATATACGGAGGCGGTAACAGGAAATTATATACCATTTTGAAATCCTTATGGTGAACTCTAATTTGACACCCATAATGTATTATTCGATTTATTTTTATCTTTTGATACTTCAAACAGTGGCATCTCACAGCCACCATATTTGTTTTTTTTTTTTTTTTAATTTCACTTATCTAAGAACACTTGGGTTAATAAGACGAATCTAACGATATCTTAATTATATAAATCCGTTCAGCGTTTTGGAAGATACGAGGTAATAAAGAATATACACACATACCTACATAAAAGATACGCGTGAAAAACATAACCCTTCCTTGGCAGTCGAGTAAAAATCTTGAATGACGACACATGTAAATCATTATATAACGTACTATAACATTAATTCGTACATATGAGTATTCATCCATCCATTGCAAGATTTAGAAAAATTTAGAACATCCCTAGTTCTATCGTTTTAAAAATTCATTACTGTGGAGATAAAAGACCATACGCTCAGGGTCTCACGAGTTTTATTCTTTATCTCTTTCTTAAACGAAACAGTTTACGACGTTCAGATAATGAGATTTTTCGTTTTGTGATGAAGTGATCCAGACCCAGTTATTTTAATGGCAGGAGCTAGCAAATGCATCACCACTTATTTTTATGTGGATAGCAGAAAAACAAACCATCGACTGTTCTCATGGTATGTGGCAATACATATGCAACGCATTAATAGCCAAGAAAGAGGTGCCACTTGAAAGCTGACGGTTACATTCACCCATGGACCAGCAACACCAAAGGCACTAGCAAAATGATTGTAATGCTAATGATAAATTATTTATCACTGATAATCATCTGATAATATGGTCCTTACGCAAAGCCCTAGCACCAAAAATGGGGCCGATTTCTGTCACTTCAAACGACGCCCTGGTCTGACGAACTGAATTCAAATTCAAATTCAAATTCATTTATTCGCTTGAAAGTGGGTACATAACAATGTTTAAAAATTAATTATATTCTGTCCTCCACATTCCACCATATAAGGCATGCGAATTTCATTGTAATAATAGTTTGTTTATATTATTATATTATATCTGTCAATATTACATTTTTACATTAGTCTATATATTAATTTATTTATAATATATAATTATTTATACATGTCAAGATAATTGAATTTTACTAATTATACTATTATATTAATTAATTTACAATGTTATATTATTACAATTTAAGAATTCATTAATGTCATAAAATGCAGATTTTAATAGAAAGTGCTTTAATTTAATTTTAAGCAGCCTTTCAGGCATTGTTTTCGCACTTGTTGGCAGTTTATTAAATATTTTTATGCACATTCCGTACGCATTACGCTGGAGGAGTGAGGTACGTGGTGGTTTACCTAATACCAGTCGATGGGGATCTCTGGTATTTCGTGAGTAGAATTGACTAGCAGTTAAAAAATTGTGTTTATGTTTAATTACAAAGGAGCACGCTTCGAGAATATAAATACCTGTTAATGTTAGTATTTTTAGTTTGCTGAATAGGGGTTTGCAAGATTCATGTGGCGGCCGACCTTCCAAAGCTCTGACACATTTTTTTTGAGCCCGAAAAGCTCTATTTATATGAGTGGAGGCTCCCCATATCAGTATACCATATTTCAAGTTTGACGCAACATATCCATGATATGCCATTAATGCTATTTCTCTAGAAGCAGTTTTGCGGAGGCGATGCAGGACATATCTGAATTTATTTATTTTATTGCATACCCTAATAATATGATTCTCCCAGCTCAAATTCGAGTCAATATTAATACCTAGAAAGCTGGTGCTCTCTATTTTTACTATTCTTTGTTGTTCAAACTTGATGTTTAAATCTATATCTTTTTTGTTTTTGGTCTTAAAGTGTATATAATTTGTTTTTAATAAGTTAATTTTCAAATTATTATTTCCTAAATAATTAATTATTATGTCAATAGTTCTGTTAATGTCCGATTCAAATATTTCAATGTCCGTATGCTTGTTAGCAGTCACTATTATAGAAAAGTCATCCGCAAAAAGTATACTATGGTGGGGTGTTAAATTTGACAGGTCATTTATGTAAAGTAGAAAGAGGAGTGGCCCAAGTACACTGCCTTGTGGTACACCTGTTTCCATGCATTTATATGTTGACCTGTATTGGATAAGGTCATTTTGATAGTTCGCTCTAGTAACTTCTACACATTGTGTTCTATTGGTTAGGTAGGAAATTATCCAATTTAGAGCTGGACCTCTAATTCCAGATTTTTCTAATTTATTTATTAATATTTTATGGGAAACAAAATCAAACGCCTTTGATAGGTCAAGGAATAACACCACTACATTATTTTTCATGTCAAGATTTTTTATGATTTCATTGGTCAGTGAGAATGCAGCTGATGTCGTAGATTTATTCTTTTGAAAACCGTGTTGATTTGCACTAATCACATCAAATTTTGTCCAAAAATCACTTAATCTAGTATACATACATTTTTCAAATATTTTTGATAATACTGGGATAAGGGTTATTGGTCTATAATTATCCATTGTAAATTTGTCACCTTTTTTATGTACCGGTTTTACAACGGATTTTTTTAATAGCTCAGGGTAAGTACCCTCTTCAAAAGAAAGATTAATGAGATACGATATTAGAGGTGCAAGTTCATGTGCACACTCTTTAATAACTCTAGTTGAGATTTCATCGTATCCAACTGCATTTGAATTCTTTAGTGATTTTATTAAAGTTTTTATTTCACACTCCGAGCAAGGTTTGAGAAACAGAGATTCTTTTAACGAGCAGTTTGTAACTTGTAGAAAATTGAGTTGATTAGTTTTTTGGTTAGAATTATTTTGTATTTTGGTCAGATTAATAAGGTAGTCATTAAATAATGTTGCTATCTCTATGGGATCTTCCACCTTAGTATTGTTGTGTTGTAAGAAACTAATGTTATTGTACGGTACTTGAGATGTCTCTTCTTTTATAATATTCCAAGATGATTTGCAAATATTCTTGTTATTAGACATGTATTTTTTGTTACAGTTAAATTTTGCATTTTGTATACATTTTTTTAAAATTGAAGTAATTATTCTGATGCAAATACAGCCCAAAGGCCAAAGTTGGACGATCAATCATCACGGTATAAGCTAGTCTTACACGTTTTCATCTGTAGGTCTTACCAAAGGTTCAAAACCCTATTTTTCTCCAAAAAGTGTTTTTTTCCTTGACTACTAGGGATAACATAAGATAAAAAGGATTTCTATACAATAAATGCCTAGCAATGCTTTAACTGCACGGCAGCTACTGTTAAACATGTATAAAGATAGAAACTTCTTACTTTTTTTTGGAAATAGCCGGCAAACGATCTGACGAACCACCTGATGGTAAGTGTCTATCGTCGCCCATGGACATCAGCAACACCAAAGGTATCACTGATGCGTTGCCAGCCAAGAAAGAGAGAAGAAAAAGAAAGAAGATTCTTATCTTCTCTCATTCGTTTATGAAAGCTAGCTTATGCATGCAGCCAATTACAGACTGCTTTGAAGCTGAATTATGTATATTCAATATAGCGTTGTCGATAAATTGCGTATGAATTGAAAAGACATTTTAATTTATATGTGTATTTTTTAGATAAATATACGGGTGGTTATGTTAAACGTCTCCGCAGAATTTTCATATCGATAGACACGTCATACAATTTATTGTTTGCACAACACAGATTGTTCAAATAAGATGTCTTTTTACAATCTTTAAAAACAGAATGAAGAAGCGAATAATAATATGCAACTTTATCGCTCTGTTACATTCCGTTATATGACAGTAGAAAAAGGATGATATGTATAAATTAGAAAGAGTAGGAAATATTATAATAGGAATGAAAACAAAACAAAAGTGAAGGTTGGCTTGATATAACGGCACTTAAGATAAATAAAATGTTTATAAAGTTCGGTCACATAACAATTATCATAAATCAGTCAATTGTATAATATTAAAACCATATAAAAATTGAGCACTAAGACTAACGCCCCAACTCAGAGTCACTAACGGATACTTAAATCACTCCTTAGTACCGAATTTGTATGGTGGTTCTTTACTAAGGAGTGATAAAAGTAACCGTTAGTGACTCTGAGTTGGGGGGTAAGACTTATTCGATACCTAAATATAATATTTTTGCTGAAGATAAAAATAAGAAAAACAACTACTTAATTAATTTTATCCTTTGTTAAACTAACAATACGCGACTTTCTATTCTTTTCATTATAACGCTCATTTTCATCGATGTACGAATGACGTATGATGTTATTATGAGACGAGCAGACGTGCCGACACAAGATATCAGTCCGTGTGTTTCATCAGACAGCCACTGAACCTTTGAGCCGCTTTGTTTCACGTCACGTGAGACACTTGGAAAAAATATTAAACTAACTTGCAGACTTGACACTTGACATTAAGTACGAGATTAAATTTTGTGTTGACGTCAGATGGATCGGGTTAACGGCAAGTACGAGTTAACATATCCACCGAAAATATTTATCAACTACATAATATCGACTTGGGAAAATTCTTTTTTCATCGCCTTTTTTCCTCCATGATGCATTTTCGAAATGGAAGAATCAAAAAATTACGCGCATAAGTGTACCTATTTATATTGATACTGGTGGAGTTGGAAATTAGAAAATTTGGAATTTTCAAAAGAAATCAAAATTATTGTCTTCAAAGCCTTTTCTTCCTTATACATTGTTGGGAAACGCATGCCCTACCATGGAGTTCTGGATGTCCTATCTCTGTAACCCAATGGTATTTACATCCTTGAATAAAAACCAAACACAATATGCACCATAGACAAACCGTACAAAGGGTCTACCACATTCGTTTACTTTCCTCATAATGCTAATGACAGAGTTAATGGGATATTAATCTAATCAAGCGAAGCGCCGCCAGCCTAACTGCGGGATAATACACGATTTGCAAGAATCATCGAAAAAAGGTATGCGAACAATTTACATAATGTTTCTTATAAAAACTACAAGGCTACAAGCGGACTGAACCGGGCGTTAAACCAGTAGATAATATCGGTCGGTGTATCCGCGCAAATGAGACTTTCATGACATATCCGACTGCTGTGGGAGGGTGGAGGTGGCTTTTTTATATTAAATTAGCGCTCCGCCCGCGGCTTGCCCGGATTTTTCGGGATAGTAATCTCTATATCTTATTTCTGATCATGGGTGGTAAATTTGATGAAGCTTTTTTATTTGCTAAGTGTCCCTGTTCAAATGATCATCGACACAACAAAATAATAACTTCATATTCAAACACCTGATCTTGCTTGATTCAGCGCTTATGTTTGGTTTACACGTATTAAGTAGTTAACTAAATTTTAAGTAAATTAATACGTGTAAACGAACAATTTAGTAGTTAAAACTTAGTACGCAAGTAAACAAGTAATTTAGAAATTTTTCTATTTTCTGTTAAGTAGATGGGCTTATCACTTAACACGTTTGGACAGGCACTTTTTAGTTAAAATTTAGTAAAATGCTTAAGTAAAGTAGGTTGTGAAGAATTGTATGAACTAAAGAGCTTTACTAAATTATTGCGTTTGGACGCGCACTAAAAATTATTCACTTCAAATTTAATTATCTACTTAACTACTAATATATAATACGTCTAAACCGCACTTTACTTACGTATATTTAAACTTTATTATACCCTTAAAGCTAAGTAGTACAAAAGGTGGACTTTATATTATAAGCAATCTCTGTCAGTCGACCATCGGTTAGGCAGAGAACAGCGAAGGAAAACACATTAATGCATAGGTACTCCGTTTTTGGATACGAGACTTATTTCGTAAACAATGTTGGTACAAAGTAGCATTAAACGATAATTTAAATCCTTAAATTCTTTTAATTTCGTGCCTGCCTTATTTTCAAATTAAAAACTACAGCAAAAAAGACCCTGTAAAATTGTTAACTAAAACTCGTGTGAAATAAAGTCCGTTTCCACATTAACATGACGCACCATTTCCTGTGACCACGACAGGATATTATTAAAACATTAGTCGGAAAGAAAAATGTATTTTGGACTTAAACTGGCTCTGTTTACATTGGCTCGTATAAACCGATGGATGTTCAGTATATAGCTGCTTCTATGGATATAACATCCATTAATATTATATTTAATTATCCTGAATCCGCAGTGAAAGATTTTTAACGATGGCAGATGAAGGTCTCAGCTAACAAGGTCATATCATTCCTGGTCAACATCATTACCACCAATGATGAACTTAGGACTCTTCTAGCAATGTGAATAGTAAGGTAAGAGAATAAAGTCCACCGAATAATACTATATCTGCTTCCATGTCATGTTCATCACAGGTTATAAGAAAAATTTACATCAAGAGGATTTCATGAACGTTCATACTTTTTTTAAGTGAATAACCGACGAACTTAGGTACTGCCTGACGGTAAGTGAGTATTACCAATGCGTTATTGGCCAAAAAATAATAAAGAAAAAAGAAAATAAACTTTAATATTAATTGATCGACACAAATTTCGAGGTTGGACTGCAATAAAGTAAAGTAAAACAAATACAATAAGGCAACCGAAGAAAGATACTACTTGATGATATCAGAAGTATCAATTTTATTAGTTTTTCCGCGAAAAAACATAACTCTGTTATAGAGTGCAGTACAGTTGGGAGGTCACAATACATTGCGACGAAGGTACACTTCAGGACGGCGTAATGTATACATTTCACTGTTTAACATTATATTTTTTTCCCTTTTTTATCTCATAATCAATCAATTCTTTATTTGCAGGAAAAAGTACCTATACATACTTTTTACATAGTAGTTATTACAGAGCTCCTATCATCAGACTCCGTAGCTCAGTTGGTAGCCCTGCTTGCGAAATGAAAGGTTTTCGAAAGGCATTCGATTCCCGGCCGGGGCAGACATTTTATTGTTATGACGGATTTTGCTGGGCGTTCCGTGTCACCTTCGACTACTGATACCTATTAGTAGCAGGTTAATAAATTTGCTGCGTCGTGTATATCGTCATACCAGGTGGTCGTCTTGCCATTCATGATATTAGTAGCAGGCATAGACCTTAGACCTGCTACAGGTTACACGTATTTTAACAACACTTGTGCAGTAAAATCTACTGACTTGAACCCATTAGCGGCAACTATAGGGCACAAATGGAGAATGCAGTTATGTGGAATAACAGTGAGATATATAACATAGAACACCCGAGCCTGAGAATTAGCGTAAAGAAAAAAATATGTTAAGTAAGTTTCATAAAATGCCTTTAAACCTTTTTAAGCAGTTTTACCAAAGTATAGAACATAAGTTTATCTGTGGAAACTGTTCATCACAGCTCTAGTTTGGCGTGAAGCAAGCTGTTTCGAGCAATTTTGTCTCGCTACGAGGGTCAGCGATAATTACTGGACGAATCAGGCATTCAATCTCAGTCGCAACTCCCAACCAGTCAAATCTGTAAGCAAAATCAAATGCTGCAATTCTAATTTACTGATGTCTGTAATGCTAGCTGGCCTATACGTTACATTACATAGAGGTTATGTGTGTTATTATTTAGTTATTCCATTTTAGCCGTCCGCTTCGGCTTCGCCTTGGTTGAAATACGAGAATAGGATTATTCAATACGACGATAGATATCAAAATGAAGATAAAGTTACCATGCCGTATCGTCGTGCGAGGTTCGATTCCTAGCGAGGCGGAAATTTAAATGTTGAGTTTTAATTTCAGGTTTTGGTCTGGGTATGTGTGTTGTTGTCTTTGTGTGTTGTCCATGGAATCCTAATTTAGGTCTATGAGTGTGAAGTGTTATACTTTTATTTAATATCTTGGTTCTTCCGGCATCACATCGCTGACTGCTACCTGAAAAATAATTAATGTGACATTTACTGTCTGTGTTTTATTTTATATTCTTTTCAGTAATATACAGTAGGTACCTAGTTGTGTAACTTTGATGCTTCACATTCAATAGAATTTTCGTAATCAGCAGGTACCTATTAAAATTTATCTGTGCGTTTAAAGTGCGTTATGTTAGAAGATAGATATAATACCAAACCCAATCAAAATTCGGACACAGTTTGACAGTGTCATCAAAATTCGATAGTACACAGCGAACACGGACGTACCGGTTGCATGTAACGACCGGTTCAGTTTAATGATCAAAGAGATGTAAAAACAATGCAATCGTCGAGCTAGCAGCTTCAATTGACAACGCTCGGGAAATGTATATTTGAAAATGTTTTGAAAAACGAGAACAATGTCGTGCTTTTGTAGTGCAAATAGTGATTGGTGTTGTGGTTATTGATTGGGGTTAGATAATTACTTAGTAAGGTTAAAATAATATGCCTTACTAGTAAATACTTAATATTGCATGTTATAGAGCTTATTTCGTGCTGAGTTATCGTAATTTATTTGAGATTGATGTGAGAACTGTGGATTTAATGTGACGTTATATTAGTTTTCATGTTCTCCTCAGCAAGCCCTTTCCTTTGATACCCATACTGTGGTATTGCAGAAAAAATAACTAGTCCGCCATCTTGGATGATCCACCATATTGGACTTAGAATGACGTCACATAGCTAAGCATGCATTGGCATCCAAAATAAGCGTGTATACCAAACAGCTCAATCGGTTAAAGATAACTAATTTAAAATTCAGTTGCAAGATTCCACCCAGACACATTTCAAGTTAAATACATTACAAGTTAAGTACATACATTGCAAGTTAAATAAAAGCTTGTAAAAAAATCCACTTCTCTGCTTGTTGGGAGCAATTTGTTTCTCAGGAGAAAAAGCCTCTGGTTAGTTAGTTATTTATTATTATTGTTATTAGTATCTACTGTTGTATTATACTTGCCGACGCTCGGAGGTGTACGAAAGAACAAAAATGATGAACAGATAAATCCCCTCCGTCTTCAGTAGGCTTCTCAATGCGACTCAATTCTATTTATTTTTAATACTGCTTTGTGTATAAAATCACTTCTCCATTATAAAATTTCTATCTATTTCGATCTATTCTCCATTTGTCGAGTCGTGGACACTATTTGAGAATGTTTCATATTCATCGGTTGTTACCATTGTACCAATTAGGGACCATCCATAAATTACGTCACACGTTAGGGGGAAGGGGGGGTCGATGTAGTGTGACAAGGGGTGGGAGGACATCCTAAATTTCGTGACGTCACATTTCAAAATGAATAATTGGTATGTATATGTAGGTAAATATTAAAAAACTATTAATGGAAATAAAACTTATTTCGGAACTGCTGTTTTAATTTAATAATTTCTAGGTGAACAATTTCATAATATATTACGTCACACTAGGAGGGGAGGTCTCACAAATGTGACCAGCTGTGATAAGGACGGGGGGAGGGGTCAAAAAGTCATGAAATTAGTGTGATGTAATGTAAGACTGTAACAACGCGGACTACCCACTGACTGCAGAATTACTTATACGAAAAAAAACCACGGAAACATAAACACGTGGATGATTTAAATAAAATCGAATGGGAATTTTTTAATAATTGCTTACTACTCGGCATCAACCCTTTAGATGCACCGGGGCGGCGTTAATAGCGCGCGGGCAGCTCTCAACCTCCGCCCTACATAATTACTGGGTCAATCAATCATCAGCGCTGGAAATTCAGTCAAGGTCAATGTATCCGGGTCATCAAGCAAACATCATCAGCCGTGCAAATATAACTTTTCACCTTTATATCAATTACGTTGGAGTGTAAATCAAAATAGATTTTTTATTCAATAGGTTTTAACATCTGAGGTTTTAACGAAGTTTTTTATTTAAATAAGTAGTTTAAATAGTAGAAGTTTAAATAAGTAGGCCATTCAACAAAGCCCTATCTTGACTCGGGAGAAGAAGCAGCAAGAAACTACAGAGCATTTGCAATTGAATTGGCTATCACTACACCACCGTCATCATTCTTTATAACTTTGCCAAAAATAAGGTACATAATTGTATCAGTGACACCTGTTATAAAAAGTTTTTTTGAAATACATAATAACGTAAACATAAAAGCCTCGCAGCATCATTGGTATTATATTTCACACGCACATTTTAATAATGAACAATAGTGCACATCCTCCATTCTGACATATTTACAGAATACATTTTTAATCCCGGTTTAAAAGATGAGTCTTTGCGCGATCTGTTTTAAATATTAAAAATTCAATCGGCCCGCAGTGAGCGGCCGCACAGACCGACTGGCAGACATTATGTTAGTGTAATGTGGAGTTGAGTTATTGCTTGTTGTGTTCCACTGACGGAAAACTACGCGCTTGTTTAGTTTGTCTATGAAATATGTTATGTTAGCCAGGTGGGGTTTTTATAAAATTGGACAACAAAATTCTATCTTTTAATTGCTTCATGTTCGATATGCCACTCGTTTCATTTGGAGTACAGGCAAATTTTTTTTATGGAAATAGCCGGCAAACGAACTGACGATCCACCTGATGGTAAGTGGCTATCGTCGCCCATGAACATCAGCAACACTAAAGGCATCACTGATGCGTTGCCCGCCAAGAAAGAGAGAAGAAAGAAAGAAAGTACAAGCCCCCAGCCGGAACACGACGAGACGTTTGGCGGCTGACTCTTGCTCAAGGGTGGTAGCTATCCAGGCGGGTCCCATGGAGAAATAATAACAGTAATAATGGTAATAATTAACAATTAAAATCAATATTACCAATACGATCCCTCGAGGGGCCCTACCATCAGTGGGCCGGATTTAGTCGCCTATTACGACACCCATCCGGCATACATACCAACAAAAAAAAAACAAGTTAATAAGAGCTTGTAAAAACAGTTAAATAACAAAAAAGTGGAAGCTTTTGTATTGTCATCTAATATTTGATCTATAAATTAATAACTATTTTAATGTATTTAATTATTAACTTCATATAAGAACAAATTGTGAAATCAAGTCCTTTTATTGGAATTGAGAATCAGCATGGAAAATTCATTAAATTAACCTACAGTCACGGACCTTAAAAAAATACGGACGTAATCTCAAGAACAAATTCAGTGAAGCACCCATCGGAATACAAACTTTCTATTCGTACAAGTAAACACGCACACATTGACACCATCGGCCGCCATTCCGGCGCCGGACCGCACTCGAGTCATACGGACAACGGGAGTTGATAAATAATAATAATAATGCCTTTGTGTGCTGTTAAAAGTTGCAAGAACAATAGTAATTAGTTAAAAAACATAAAGGGATCACCTTTCACAAGTAAGCTTGTAATTTAATCACTGATTTCTTTTATTTTTCCTAAAGTTATTAACAAAATAAACTAGAAAAATTGTAACCACAAAATCAGCCAGTGTTGCCAACAATATTGCATATGCAAATACCCAGAATGTGTGGGAAAATTATAGTATATATAAAATCCTCGAGTTTCTTACTTTAGTTTAATAATATATATTTTTGGGGTTCCGTGGTAAATAACAAGGAACCCTTACCTATATGTTTGCCATGTCTGTCCATTGCGTACAAACTAACAATATTAGAAAGCTGAAATTTGGTATAGATTAAGGTATATTAATTACGTTACGATTACGATAATGGTAGAACAAAATTTGAAAAAAAATTTTTTCGCTACCTCTCCTATAAGTGAAGGGTAAACCAGTGTATTTAATCTGTTGTCAATAATAATCAAATTCATTAATCTCATCAAATATAATAATTTGCTTTTATTGAATGTGGAATGTGTTATTTTTGATTTACATGCATTAAGTATTTAAGTAGATAACTAAATTTTAAGTGAATAATTTTTAGTGCGCGTCCAAACGTAATAATTTAGTAAAGCTAAATTAGTAATTACTTATGCATTTTTACTAAATTTTAACTAAAAACTGTCTGTCCAACCATGTTAAGTGATAAGCCCCGCCCACCTACTTAACAGAAAAATAGAAAAAATTCAATCTTTTTTTTTGTTTACTTGCGTACTAAATTTTAACTACTAAATTGTTCATTTACCGTATTAATTTACTTAAAATTTAGTTATCTACTTAACTACTTAATACGTGTAAACCAAACATTACGGAATGTTATTCAGTAAGTAATACATTTAGTGTTAAGATTTTACTACTGCTTAAAGAAAAAATGGGGAAATGTTCATATTGTGGTAACCCCAAAATTACGCACACGTAGTAAGCGATCGGCCATTACTATGCTTCACTCTCGATTAGACAAGGTTATGTCCGTTCTTTTTTAACGTCCGTGCCTACAGTGTAATTTTAATATCTTTAAGTTAAGATACCGATTAATCCAGTTTCTACCTTCATTTTCTTTTTGGTATTCAGTGCCGATGTCAGCGTTGCCCGGAAGCGACCCCTCTCTAAATTGATAACCGTTGATCGACCGGATATTGACGACGGAAGGGGACACAACATTCGGATACACGTCGGATACACGTGAGTGGAGTGGTGACGTTCTTGTTAAGTGTACCGTTCAGACGATCGATGGATGCAGGCATTTTGGGAATATGCACATAAATACGGAGTTAACGAACGAGTCGAATCGACATCACGTATAAATTGTAGATATGGAAAATTTATAAGGAAATTAATATTTTAACTGTGGTGTCACAATATATATTGGATAATGTTTTGTATGTTAAGAAATATTACGATAGTTTTCTTAAGAAGAGTGACATCCACAATATTAATACGAGGAACAAGGCTAAACTGATTGTACCAAATTTTAGACTATGTAAAACTAGTGGCTCGTTCGTGGGTACATGTGTAAAGATTTATAATAAAATTCCATCGAAACTTACAGAAATGCCTTACCTTAAATTTAAAACTCATATTAAAAGCATTCTTATGACGAAAGGATATTACAAATTAGATGATTATTTTAAAGACAAGACTGCTTGGACATGAGTTTTATGGATATAGATTGTAGTAGATGATAAGTGCTATCTGTAACTGTGAGCAGGAAAAAAACAAACCCGGAAGTTTCTTGCTGCTTCTTCTCCCGGGCCCTCTCACAGTAGGGCTTTGTCTGAAGCATTGGCATAACTTGCATGACTTTCAAAAAGTGTTTGTAAACCAAACCAATTTTGAATAAAAACATTTGATTTGATTTGATTTGATATGGCGGGAAATATTACGTTTTAATGAAATTATTTCATTAAAACTTTTTTCACTCTTTCAACTTAAAATGTAGTGTATGACATAAGTTTAAGTAAGTTTAATACACGTAATAAGTTTCCACACAATATCTTCTTTTTTATTTCTCTTATGCTTTCCATAAAGCAAGGCACAAGCGAGTACTTTTTTAGGGTACCGTGCCAAATCGCAAAAAACGGAACCCTTATAAATTCGTCATGTCTGTCTGTCTGTCTGTCTGTCCGTCCGTATGTCACAGCCACTTTTCTCCGAAACTATAAGAACTATACTGTTGAAACTTGGTAAGGAGATATATTCTGTAAACCGCGTTAAGATTTTTACACAAAAATAGAAAAAAAAATCAATAAATTTTGGGGTCCCCATACATAGAACTGAAACTCAAAAATTTTTTTTTCATCAAACCCATACGTGTGGGGTATCTATGGATAGGTCTTCAAAAATGATATTGAGGTTTCTAAAATCATTTTTTTCTAAACTGAATAGTTTGCGCGAGAGACACTTCCAAAGTGGTAAAATGTGTGTCCCCCCCCCCCTGTAACTTCTAAAATAAGAGAATGATAAAACTAAAAAAAATATATGATGTACATTACCATGCAAACTTCCAACGAAAATTGATTTGAATGAGATCTCATAAGTAGTTTTTTTTAATACGTCATAAATCGTAAACCGCAAAAAACATCGATCAAAGTTACAAGGAACTATAAGAACTTTTATATTATGTTACTTGCTGCTACGGAACCCTTCATGGGCGAGTCCGACTCGCACTTGGCCGCTTTTTATTAAACATTCAATAGAAGACGTCTGGTCATACGAAACTAGAAAACTGACTGAATTTACTGTTTGCGCATCACCGTCGACTAAACAGTTTGATTTTCATGAAATCGTGCAAGTACACAACTCGACTTATCAGTTTGATCGATTTAACAATTGTGTGTACGGTGGGTCTAACAGATACAACAAGGAACATGCATACGAGACTACCAGAGCTGGCACGACTATCTGTAATGAAAGTAATGAAGATACGACTTGGCTTGGCTTCAACCCATTAATGGCCCACTACTGGGCACGGGTCTCTCCTCTTGGGGAGGCCCAGAGCATACTCCACCACGCTGCTCCAGTGCGGATTGGTGGAGGGGTTAGTGGCCAACCCGAGTGTCGGAAGTTTTCAAACCGCCCGAGGGCCTCCGACATGGCTTAACGACTGTTATCTTATGATAACAACCGGGACCGACGGCTTTACGTGCTCTCCGAAGCACGGAAACGCTCAAGACATGTATGCCACTAGCGGTCACCCATCCAACTACCGACCGCGCCCGATGTTGCTTAACTTTGTCGATCACATAGGACCGACGCAAGCCGCCGGGCTATGAGCGCTTCGAAGATACGACTAGGAAGAAGAATAAGTACTTAATAAAACTCCGCAACAGACGAATACAGAATACAGAAGATACCAATCTCTTGTAGCACGTAGCTCAATTCAATCGAATAAAATTGTATCCGAGCTTGGAGCGGTTCACAAAAATATGAATTAAAATTGTCGAGTAAGCTCTCGTACAACCGACGTTTCATTTATTTTGGTCTCTTTCCCAGAAAAATCCATGTAATATAAATGTTACAGACAAATTACTTCACACATCATTTTTATTGCCTACATTAATTTTTATAGTTAACAGTATCAGGCGTTACTTTGCGGAAATTAAATGTTATTAAGTTAGTATTACGCTTCCCGCCCACGTCCGATAATCGGTGACCGCTTTTTTGTAGGAGAAAAATAGAACGTACTGATAGCAATAGTCGGTTAAAAAGTCGGTCAGAAATAATATGGAAGAAAAAATCGGCCCGATTATCGGTCCTACAAAAAGACTGACGTGGGCGGGAAGTGTTAGTCTACTTTGCAACAATCCGCAGGTAACATGTATTATGGTATATATTATATACCTACTTTAAGACATGCGTGGCACCTCCCTCCCTCCCACAACGGAAACATGCACTACAACAATTAAAAGTATATACCGACATACATACCAGCACCAACACGTGTTTCGCCCCGAAGCGGAGCATCATCAGGGTAAGTTGACTCTACGATGGTTAGTCGCAAAGTTTTTTTGTTCGCTGATACCCGGTTTACTAACATAAAATAATAAAAATGTGATTGGCGCAACAGTGCGAGTGTTCTATTTTGCAACGCTTAGATGCCGAGATATGCAAATTTTACGTCGCTTAGAACTTTAAAAGCCGAGATGTAATAATATATATATATAGAATAACGGGAATATTGTAATGTATCTAATACGAGTAGGTATATAAAATTCTCGTGTCACGCTTTTTTGAAATTGAACTCCTCCGAAACGGCTCGACCGATTTTCATGAATCTTTGTGTGCATATCGGCTAGGGTGGAGAATCGGACAACATCTATTTTTCATCCCCCTACCCCTAATTTTTTTTGGCAGAACAACGTTTGCCCGGTCAGCTAGTTATACAATAATATAATAATAACGGGGCTTAGGAAATTGAGAGCAAAAGCTAGTCAAAAATATAATTTACAATAAGCAAATGAAAATAGAAAGATACTCAAAGTTTATAGAAACGCCGCCCCCGCCCCCGCGCCAGCCCCGGCCGATAACGTCCAAAACACGCTCAGAGTAAAAACCCGAACCTCATTACGTGTAAATAATTACCCTTGTAAACTCATATTACGATACGCTTCAATACATATCGAAATAGCCACCGGTTACAGAGATCTAGAGTGAATAGGGATGTTGACTAATTTTTGGATTCAATTTTATTGTATAGACAGAACCTTAACATTCACGAAAAAAATATTATAAAAATTATAATCTTCAATACAAAAACAAAAATTGATAAATAAAAATCACTATCCGATATTTAGTACTTTAAAGCGGGCTATTGAAGTTTGTAGAACTTGCATATAAAATGCGAACAATGACGTCATAAGCTCAAAATGGCGTTTGAGGTCACGTGACAGTGAGTACTATTTTTAACATTTTAAATTAATTATATTTTACTTATTGTGATTGCTTTCAACAAAATATGTAATGATATTTTAGTGTTTAAATGTTACTATTGATACTTTAAACATTTTATATTAATTTACAGTTAGAGTCAACATCTCTATTGTTAGTATCTGGGGCGAATGGAGCTTTGGTTTAAAGCCTTCTAGAACTAGGATCTTGAGGTGAAGCAGTTGGTTTCCTGCTCCTCATCTGTTGCTGTAGCGGTTCTTGTTCTTGTTGGAGGTCACTGAGCTCTACCCTGAGTTACACCTAGATTCTTCCCGACGGTATACAGACGGTATACGGTACTCATGGTGGTATTGTATATATGTATAGGTACCCCTATAACCGTTGGAGAAGAAAGGTCCTCGAATGGCGCCCACGTCTCGGAAAAAGGAGCATAGGATGCCCCCCGACCAGGTGGACTGATGACCTGAAGAGGGCTCAGGACCGGGTAGAGTGGCGTAAGTTAGGGGATGCCTATGTCCAGCAGTGGACCTACAAAGGCTGATGGATGAATGGATGGATAGGTACCCCTTTGGCTAATTACCACCCTCCGTCTAGAATTCTTAATGGTACTTGGCCGTCGCACCAAACACTGATGAACTTCTGGTGAGCAATAAAAGTATTATGTGTCCTCGATAGAATAGAAGTACGAAACGGCCAAGACATACTTTACGCCTATCGGTACCCCTATGCTTGACAAGCTGTTGTACATGAAATGTATTTGGGTGGGATTTAATTATTATTCAAATGCAACAAATTAGAAGGCTTTATAAGCATTGCTCTTTTTCAAAAGGGGCGTCGATACAAGTTTGGGAACCTAGGGGGCTTCGAATTTCACTCGTCCATGATTGGAGAGGACCGATGCCATAGAAACAGCACTAGATTTTAAAGCCGGAAGGACATTGGCATACTTAATCAAAACGCATATTACTATGTGGGTAGAAAAACGAAGCGACCCAACAAAATATTATCGTGTTATTGTCCCCGGCTTGAGTAGGGTTGGTAATTACTTTAGGATCTGCAATTAGCGCAAAAAACGTACCGACATTAACGCTGAATCGACGAAACGATCGTGTCGTGTCATGTTTAGACAATTTAATTATATAAGGGTGAATTTCCCAAGTGCATTTTTGAGACGGCGAGGTTGAAAATTTATGTGTGGAGGTAAACTACAATTATGCATAATTTTATATAGGTAGTTTAAATAGTGATCTACATGATAGTAAAGTATTCAGATGTATTTAATACATAGATTCTTAATAAAAAAATATCTAAGACCCAAAATTTAATTCCGGTGTACTACTGTCCGACCTCCATTTGTTTACATTTTATAATTTTTTTTTGGTAAATAAATTTTATTAAAAAGGAATGTTTTTTAGAAATACATTAAATAACACAACTAATATATATTTACGGAGTAATTTAGGATAGTGCAACAGCTCTTAAAACGTCTTTTAAAAATGTCCTACAAAAAAAGCAATACCGGTGGCGCATTTTGTATACTTCATTACTTGTTACGACACGATTTTGAAGACACCTTACTGGCTCTCCCCGCACCGTTCAGTTGTGCTCTTGCAAACTGCGTGTTAGGATGACCGACTGGCTGCGTAATTTTCCTGCCAAACACGTAAGTACTCACTGCGGTGGCGCAGGAATACAAAATCATCCAATTCCGATGTCATGTATATTAGTAAAAGTACAAAGCAGATTATCAAGAAATTTTATGGAGGCTTCCATTAAAGGTTTTCAGCCATAATTGTGAAATAAAAGTTAACCTGTGAATAACGGTGTTCTTTAAAATTCAAGTTTTGACTCTAATTCTAAGTCCGATGGCCTAATCTCGGTGGCTCCGGTGGCAAATCAAAGCACACGTGTATAGACCAGTGCCGATAATTTTTGAAACGAAAAAAAAATAATCGTAGGATGAAACCCACTGCAAAAGGAAGAGAATATAACGAAAATTAAGGGAAAAATTATTTACGGGCGATCTGAGGTCTGGAAGTGAGGGAGGGGGGGTTTAAGGGTAAAAAATAGTTTATCTCAATTTCCGGCAAAACTACAAGTCCTATAGAAAAAAGTTAAATAGATCCTCTATCTTCCATTGAATATCCCATTAAAATCAACCGTTCCAGAGACACAGCCCGGACAAACAGAAAGACAGACAGACAATTTGTTTTTGTAAAAAAGTTTGTGCGTGTTTTAGTTTCCAGTACTTAAATAAAACTAGAGAAAACAAGTTATTTTGAAATCATAGACTGACACTTCAATGTAATTTATATATATGTAATTATGTATAGATGTTTATACTACGTATACTTATACATAAATGTTTATATTAACAATGATCGTCCATTACATAGAGATAGACTAATGCTGAAGATCTGCAACCTAACGACATTCGACATGGCATGGCATAAAGCTTTTCTAATATTTTGAAATCGGTTAATAAAACTGAGAGCGAATACGTTACGCACACAACGCTGAAGGTTGGATTTAGATTTGGCTTCTTAAACTAGCTTTTAATTTAAACAATGTAACAGACGACCACGCCCAAATTATTTATTTCGATTAAACCTTACTACTTAACACAAGTCGTGATAATGAGTGCCTTATGAATTAGTGTTTTATCTATACTAATATATAAAGAGGAAAGATTTGATTTTTTGTTTGCATTGAATAGGCTCCGAAACTACTGAACCGATTTGAAAAATTCTTTCACTGTTGGGAAGCTACACTATCCCCGAGTAACATAGGCTATATTATATTTAAAAAAAATTAGGGATCCTTAATAAAACTCAAATAATGTAACCCAAGGTGTAAAAAAATAAGAAAACCGAAGCAAAGCGAGGGCGGTTACTCGTCACTTAATAAGTTTATTAAAAAAAAAACAAAATCTAAAACATATTTTTTATTAAAAATCTATACTCTATACAAATAAATAAAATTGGAGTGACTGTTTGTAGTATTTAAATAACCGCTTTTTACTAAGTAAGTATACCAAAACAACATTTTTTTCAATTTTTGTGTCTGTCTGTTTGTTCCGGCTAATCTCTGAAAAGGCTGGACCGATTTTGACGGGACTTTCACTGGCAGATAGCTGATGTAACAAGGAGTAACTTAGGCTGCTTTTATTTTAGAAAAAAAAAATAGTTTTTTAATAAAATACGAAGTTCGCCGGGTCAGCTAGTTGGTTTAAAAAGACACTTTGAAAGCCAATTGACGCTATTGCTTCAACAAAGCCCTACCGTGAGTAGACCCGGGAGAAGAAGCAACAATTACCGAGTTGTTATTTTTCCTACACAACCCAATTTTCCCCTACCGCCGTGGGATGTATACCCTCCTCTCCCGCTATTTCTAATATTAATTAGTCTTGCAACTCCGGATCTAATTTAAGTAACACAGTTTAATCTACGGGGGTGCGAGGGCGCGGGGGGAGGTATCAGTAAACGCCTCCCCGACTCGAACCTACTTCCCGAAGCTTTAATGGCTTGAATATCTCTAACCCGGGTAACTCGCGGTAGGGTCGGCAAAAACAGTTGGAGTTAAAAAGTTTTTCCTTGTTTAGCCTTTAGGGAAAGCCTGTTTCGTAAAAACAAGTATAAAGCAGAAATGGTAAATGCAATAAACAGGAACAATTGAAGATGTTTTTTATAAAAACATGCACGAAATGCTAATTTCAAATTGTTCTAAAATTTATTTTTCATAAATATTTTTCACAATTTCTATAATTGTCGGTGCACTAAATTATAATTACCCATTCAGTTTGTGGACCTATATTATATGTAGTACTGTCTTAACAGATAGTGTTATTATGTGAGCGTTCCTTAATTACAAGTATATTAAACATGTATTTTTAGTTATTACATTTATTACATTCGTAAAAAATAATAATTTTTACTTTAAAATTAATTAATGTGGTTTTTACTTTAATCTGACTTTTATGTTGTTTTAAATAAATGAGGATTATGAATTAATTAATTTGCCACAGTTAAAGTTTACATGGGGAAATTATGGAACAATTAATTAAGAAACAAATATTACGCATTCTCACCATGCATTTGGAGCACACACACACACACACACACACACACACACATAATATACACAAATATGTTAAATGTGAAGTAAACCTTTGACAGTTACTGGCGAATTTTGACCGCAGAGTAGGTCTCCAGTATGTATGTATGAAATCCGTAAAAATAATTAAATACTTTATCCTTAATCCTTTTTTGCTGACGTTACAACATTCGTTGAAGTATTAGTAAAGAAGATTGCCTCTAAGTCGCGCCATTTGCCGACTATTCTGTACAATCGACTAAGTACATCCGATATATATTAACTATATTGTGTTGAAGTGATCATAATTCTCTGTTCGAGAGCAATCTTTAGAAGCGATCGGATTTCTGTAACGAGTGACGAGTCGTCTCGTGTGATCGATTATGTATTTTTGGCTAAATGATTCACCACGTAGGGGGAGAGGTGTGTCAATAATAACAAAAAATCATGGGTATTTTCAAAACTGTCGGTTCGATCGGCAAAACAGCATGCTATGGAGTTTTGATCGCGACCATCAACTACATCTGTAAGCGTAGTGATATCTTTAAAACACAAGTGTTACAATTGCCCCACCGTTAAATCACCTCACAATTGACACACCTCTCCTAATTTAAATTTAACCAGTTCAGTCGAACACCAGCACATAAATAAACCATGATAAATATATACCGATGGTTTTACTTTTAGGTTCCTACTCGGTAAATCTGCTTGAAATTCAATTACATGGGAGTTATTCGTGTATTGCGAATTTTTCGTCCGGTTGTTGTCTTTTTAGCTGTTTGTTGCCAGAATGTAACTGCATTTTCGGTGCAGTAGTGCGGATTACTAGTTTAGTAAGGTATTGTTAATTTTTTTCTTAATAATCCTTACTACACCAACAGCCTCACAACAGGTGGGTCTTAAGAGGAACATGGACAAGACGAAAATCATGTCGAATGTCCAAGTCCACCCGTACCGGTTATTGTTGAGGGCGCTGCTCTCTAAGTTGTAGACGAATACATTTTTCTGGGACATGTGATCCAGGTGGTTAAGTCCAACTTCGAGAAAGAAGTCACTCGTATGGGCTGCGTTCGGGAAACTGCGTCATACCTTGTCGTCCAAAACGCTACCTCAGTGCCTGAAGTCGAGGGTGATCGAGCAGTGTGTGTTGCCAGCGATGACATATAATGGCTCCGAGACGTGGTGGTCTAATCCACAAGCTCAAAGTCGCGCAGCGGGCTATAGAGAGGGCTATGCTGGGCGTTTCTCAACGTGATCGAGTCAGAAATTATTAAATCATGTAATTATTAAATAATGTTAGTTGACATAGCTCATCAAATAAGCCGGATGATGTGGCAATGGGCTGGCCACATAGTTCGAAAGACCGATAACCATTGGGGAAGAAATGTCCTCGAATGGCGCTCAAGTCTTGGGAAAAGGAGCATAAGACGTCCCACGACCAGGTGGATGGACGACCTAAAGAAGACAACGGGTATCCGTTGGACCCAGAAGGCTCAGGACTGGTCAGAGTGGCGTAAGTTAGGGGAGGCCTATGTCCAGCAGTGGACCACCAAGGGCTGATGGATGGACACCAGCAGATGTTTAAGAGGTTGTTTATTTTTAGTTATGTTGGTTTACAAACACATAATCTGTCAATAACTTAACTTTAACAAAATCAGCTATCATGTTGACAGAACAGATACCTTTTGTGTACAAATAATGTCAACCACTCGAATTGATCATTAGGTAGTTGTATGATTACTACTACGATATGTGCAGATAGCAAATTATGTAGCTTCTTCACAAGGGACAATTACCACTCACCATCATCTGCTACCACACCAGCCTAATTGTAATAATAACGCTTCACACTCACAGCCCCACATTAGGATTCCCTGTGCCGTGGGTGATATGGACAACACACACACCCAGACCAAGAATAGAATTTTAAACTCATCAATCAAACCGTCTCGCTGGGAATCGAACCCAGGACCCTTGGTACGGCGGACTGGTATGGTAACCATTACACTACACGGCCGTCAACCTTACCTATATTGTAGAGGGGTAAAGATATCGTAGTGTAAAAACATTACCCGGATATTTCCCTCAGCGACACCGCGAACAGCCATGTTGCTGCGTCTGTTATTAAAATTCACGCGAAAACTCATAAATGGAAGTATTGGTAGAAAAACGCTCGCAATTTTATTCCAATTAGCGACTGGAAATCTAGCGAAAAACCGGAATCGCTTTTTCCTGGATATTTTTGTTTGAGTGGATGCGAATGAAACGCTTTACTTGTACTCTACTGCATGGATACAATATCTAAAAGGAATATATCCATGCTGGAGTATCGACTGTCTATCAACCTTTTTTGATTGTGGTGAATCTTGCTGACCAATAGATGAAACATATTTTGAAGTGTAACTTCTATATAAAGATTTTTTCTGTCACAAAAAAGCGTTACGGCGGCTTGGAGAAGGTAGACGATATATCGCGTGGAAATATTTAAAATAAATATTAAATATAAATACGTTGCCATTCGTTTTAAAATATTTATTTTTAAATATATTTTTTTGAATTTTTTTTTAATATTTTTTTGGAATGTTTTTTTCTTGTATTATTTTTATTGAAAATTTTTTTAAACAAAATTTTATTGAATATTTTTTTTTTGGAAATTATTAGTTGAAATATTTTTTTTTACAATTTTTTTTAAATAAAGTTTCACTTCTACTATGTATCCCAGCACACATTTAGATTTTATTTTGTACGCTGATATTTGGACTCATTCTCCGCGCCCGCGCGCCACGGCATGCGGCAGTTCAGCTGTGGCCCCGTTCCTTGCAACTGGTTCGAAACATTGGTAGTGTAGATACCTGAAATAAAGATGTATTCTACTGTTACAAAAGCTTATGAAATAAAGGTTTAAAGTATAAAATATAAAATAAAAATGTAAAATAATTACAATATCAACTGCATAATATAAAATAATTACTTTACCGGTCGTTATAATACGCACCGCAAAGGACTGGAATAACTTGCCTGCGTCGGCTTTCCCGCCTGCCCATGACGTGGATGTCTTCAAGAAAAGAGTGAATAGGCTTTTATTAAGTTAATGTGTTCATCACCTTGGACCACATTTTCACTTAGCATCAGGGATTGTGGTCAAGCATTAATTTATTTGTGCAAAAAAAAATTCATTACTAAGATTAGTAAAACAAACCTGACTATGTAATTTATTTAACAAATTAAAACAATATTGTTTTACTACACTTTCTGTATTCTTGATCTCATAATATTTTCAAAGCTCCCTAAATATTAATTACTAGCTAACCCGGCGAATTTCGTATCGCCTAACAAAATATTTTTTTCTAAAATAAAAGTAGCCTAAGTTACTCCTTGTTACATCAGCTATCTGCCAGTAAAGTCCCGTCAAAATCGGACCAGCCATTTCAGACATTAGCCGGAACAAAGACAGACAGACAGACAAAAATTGTAAAAAATGTTGTTTTGGTATATGTACCTACCGTGTTTACATCCAAATGCACTTAGTAAAAAGCGATTATTTTAATATTACAAACAGACACTCCAATTTAGTTTATTTGTATAGATGTTTAGATGTAGATATACCGGAACTATGAAAAATACCGATATGAAACTCAGAATCGATGAAATAACATTTTCCGAACTGCAAGCTGTAACATTAATTTTTAAAACAGAAGCGTTTCCCGAATCATTGTTACCTGTACCTGATTGCCTCTTATTGCAATCTGATATCGAATACTGGAAATAATAACTGGCTTACGGCGAATCGAATTACAATCGAATGAAAATATGTTGCTACTGCAGGCGTCGGACTTTATCTTCGGCTACGCTGCGACCGAAAATGAGCCGATGCTCATTATAATATTTACAGCTTAATAAAGTTAAAAACCTACCCTTAACTTACTTCGTATTATCCTTCCTACTAATCTATACTAATATATTTATAAAAAGGAAAGATTTGATTTTTTGTTTGCATTGAATTGGCTCCGAAACTACTGAACCGATTTAAAAAATTCTTTCACTGTCGGGAAGCTACACTATCCCCGGGTGACATAGGCTATATTATATTTTCAAAAAAGTTAAGGATCCGTAACAAAATTCCAATAATAGAACCCAAGGTGTAAAACAATAAGAAAATCGAAGCAAAGCGAGGGCGGTTACTCGTATCTTAATATATATAAATTAAGTGTCACGTTGTTTGTCCGCGATGGACTCCTAAACTACTGAACCGATTTTAATTAAATTTGCACACCATGTGCAGTTTGATTTTATATTAAAGTCGCGGGCAGACCGCTAGCATTATAAATGTGGAAGTATGTTAGGTTGAATGGATATCTAATACTCTTTCTTTTTAATATTCATCGATTCAAGCTTCGCGACGACCCCGGATGCTTATGTTTCTCTGACACCGAACAGACAGTCGAGCATGTTTTATAAATATATTTACTTATATTTTTTTTTACTACGACTAATCAACGAAATTGAGATTATTTCGACGCTTGAAAGGCAAAAATTACCAAGCGACATGTTGACAACTTTACACTAGAGTAATTTTAAAGTTTTTAATTTAAAAAAATCGTAAAAAATCGCCTATTAGTAATACCTTCTTAATTCCAATGAATTTTACGTGCAGTTTAAATGCTTAATAAAGCGATTTTTACGATTTTTTTCCAAAATAAAAACTTTAAAATGATCTAGTGTAAAGTTGTCAACATGTCGCTTGGTAATTTTTGCCTTTCAAGCGTCGATTTATTTATTATATTTATATTATTATAATATTTATTAATTTATTTTTAAAATAAATTCAATCAGATGGGGAATCACCTCATAGTATGCTGCTGCCCCAAAATTATGTCCTTGATATAATTACGCGGAATTCTTCATTGTAATGTCCCCTTAATGTCTTCTAGGAGGCCTCCTGCCCTCAGGGCCTCGGGAGTGCCAAGGGCACACGATAAATTTTAAACTGAGCTTAACTTTCGTAAAACTCCTGATTTTTATCTGCGGAGCATCTCCCGTATTTATGATCGAGGCGTAGATTAAGGATAGAAGTGGCTTTAGTAAAGTATTTAAATTAGATACTCGGAGTACGGTTTATGTCACAAGTTGAGATGAAAGATGACGAAAGCATTAATTAATTTTAAGTAAAAAAAAAATCCGCCTTTTGTTCCTTTGCATAATGAATGGCACAAGCAAGATTAAATGAATAAATAAATTGATTGTTTTCGTTGCTAAAATAACTGCAATACAGTCTTCGATCACTTATAAAAGAACCGAAGAATACAGTGAACAATATGTAGTGACGATTGAGGCACATGGATAGCTATGTCGTCATAAAGGTCCCATCCTTTACGATCCGCGACTGCTGGTTTTCAGTGCGAACCTTTCTTCACGTAGCTCGCACTGCTTGCAGCTCGAATTAAACATTATGCTTGTGAAATGCTCCCATTTGCAGTAATATAATTTATTGTCGACTAAATAACGAACAATTCCAAAGCAATTTATTTATGGAAAATATCATGTTTATTTTAATATTTATTGAGATATCAATTTATTCAATAATATCGTCTTTCAGCATAGTACCTAAACGTAATTTAATAGAATCTTGAAATCTCTTTGGTTTCATGAACAAAATAAAATGCAGAAAAATAGTCTAACTCCTCGTGTGGGTATTATTACTACGATCTCAATATTCGGTTTGAATCGTTCTATGTATAACCACAGAAGAAATAATACTTATAATAGTAGTTTAAGTGACATAATTAATGTTACTTAAATTACTATTATAAGTACGTATTATATAAATTTTGAGATCGCGCTCTTAAGCCGTTTAGTTTATAAATGCTCACTTTAATCATTAGAATAGATACATGACATGCAGATTGCAGAGCCGCCTCTACTACATTTCAATTCTACATTTTTATGAACAATTTTTCCGTAAGACGTTGCAAGTTGCCCCATAACTCGGGATTATGACTTTGATTTGGCAATTTATCTCAATTGATTTATTAGATTATGGGGGTAATTTTATACCCCCGGTTTTAGATGAGCTATGTAAAATTTGACGGCGATGAACTTTGCAGGAATATTTTTCTTAGCAAATCGGTGTTTGAATAGTTAAAAATAGATACATACATAGAATAAATAAAGTTAGTTTTAGAGTTCCATAATATTTTTAAAGTACTGCTACTATAGTCAAAATTATCTAAGATGCCCATAATTATAGCTGCTATTTATTAATATGAACTAACCTTGTATGGGTGTCTTTGAGCGAAACGGAATATTCATTTACTTGACATGAATAGTTGAATACTTACGGACAAAGGATTTTGCCAAAATTTGTAAAAAATCCCTACTCATTTTCATTGGCGTTGATTTTAAATCATATTATACGTTAAAATCTAGTAAAAATCACATCACATCATAATTTATGCAAAATTTAATAAAAATATATGACGTCGAAACAATCTTTTATGAAGAAGCCTAAATCTAATCTGCCGTAGGGTGATGTGACGGCTTGAAACCGTTTATAAAACCAAACATAATCGATATATTACTATAATCGAAATTTAAAAAGGAAAATTGATTAATTTAATTACATTGTTAAAAATTTTGCTTGCATTTGAATTTAAAATTAGTACCCAATAATACCACGACGAATTGGATGCTGACAAAGGACATTTTCTATTATGTATGGGCACTTCGCCATCCATGGACAGTAACTGCAGAAAATATGTTATATGTAATTATGTATTTAAGGTTGCGGTAAACATTTTTTTTTTCAACAAAATAATAATTATGTATACATGAATGTGTCTTACGAAATAAGCAAGAATTTATTCACTGTAGTTTTTTCCTGACGCTCATAATATATTATTATGTCAAAATATTATTATGAAACTGAGCGGGACTTTCATTCTATCATGATCTATATTTCTTTCTTTTCTTCTCTCTTTCTTGGCCGGCAACGCACCAGTGATGCTTTTAGTGTTGTTGAAGTTCATGAGCAAATCGATAAAAGAATGTTTTATTGAAGTCGTAAATAGGTACTTAATGAGAATACGCGGTACGAGATAGCTCAATCGAGGTAGTAGGTAGGTAACTACGTAACTAAATATTACGGATTTTAGTTTAAAATTTAATTATCGAATCGATTAGAAGGTCTTATAATTTTGAATCGATTTGTTGTAAAAATTGGTTTCTTTCGTGAACCGATTTTTTTGTACATCTCTAATGTCACTGTGATGGCAAACGACAAATTGGGCTTCTTAGTTCGCGGTGACTATAAGAATATAAGAGGGAATGGTTAGATTGTGTAGGTACGTTTTAGTAATTATTTTAGCTTGTTGAATGGAAGGCGAAGCTTTGAATACCTATTGCTTGCACAAATAGCAACTACCTGGTGCATAAACTTTAAATTATAAGTCTATTCTAAGTACTTGTAACGAAAAGCCTAGGAAAATTACACATTCATTCACTATTCACAACTGGGTAATTTAAGTTTAATTAATAATTTGAGGTCACATAAAAATTTATAAAAGTTTTTAAATATAATTACTGAAATTTCTAAGAAGTTGGTAGTAGTTGTCATATTTCTGTAACCAATTTGCTTCAATTGCGCTAACCAATGCAGAACAAATATGCCTACATAAGACGGCATAACAGATCACAATTCCAAAGGCATTATTATAATGAACGGAGCACTCAATTACATCGAAGTGTCCAGTCAATCGAGTGAACATCAAGCTGGATCTTCATGGTCGGCTGCCACTTTATAGCCCCAATCAATGCGACAGGCGCTCCCTGACGTCGAACACCAATATAGCACACCGGTATCAAAACAACATGATTTTCTATTGTATTTGCTTCTGCGTGATTTGTACTGTGATGAACAACCTGATAAAGAAACAAACGGGACTGAGTAGTGGTTCAATGGGTCTGGTCAACGTTAGCCAAAGACCCCTCTTTCCCACTGTTCACTCTGGGCACGTGCCCAGGGCCCCGTGATCGATAGGGGCCCTCTAGATCCTGCCAGATAACTAAATGATAACCGATTTCGAATAAATCGAACCTAAGTACCACTACAGAACCAATTTTCTTATTAGCTTTTGTGTAAATCTAGAGGCTTGCTTATCTACTTTCTTTGTTTATTCTAACAAAATAATATTCTGACAAAGTCATAGGGGCCCCATTATCCTAATATGCCCAGGGCCTCCAATAGGTTAAAGACAGCCTTGGTTAGCCATGGATGTTCATCATGATTCATCTGCATTTCTTTATGCAGCCGCCAAAAATGAGTTGATGAGCCACCTGATTATATGGTAAGTAGTCCATTGACATCAACCGAAGGCTTTACCGATGTGTTGCCGGCGAAGAAAGGCTCTCAGGCATGTTTTTGAAGTGTTATTAAAGGGAAAGGTAGTATTTGCCGACGTTAGCTAGCCTGGCAGTTACTTCCAACCGTCAGATTCTAGCGACTACCGGCCCAGGACACATCGCTTCTTCCAGTGGTCACCAGAGTGCACCACAAGTAGGGAGCAGTGTCCTAATACGTCACAATCACCACTCTACTGAAAAAAAACTCATTGGTATTACTTGCATAGTGAAAAAAGATGTCAATTCCGCAATTGTGTCTGGCCTATTAAACTTTTAAAGAAATCCGACTCCCGTTCAGCATCACTTGGAATGCCTCCAATGCTCTTTACACTGACGCTGCACTTTGAGGAAACTACTCTAAATTTGTTTTTCTGCCAATTTCATTGTTACTCCTGCGAGAAGTCTTTGATTATACGTTACATATGTGGAATGCATTTCGCTTTTGTCAGGCGCTATTTTGAAATAATAATCATGGGTTTATACGAGTATTACAATCAAGTAAAATCAGTAAGGTGGATTTTTCTCAACTAACTTTTTGTTGATATCTAACGAATTCTGCGAGTAATAATTACATCTCTAAATGTTTTTGTGGAACAAAATGGTCCAAAACGAAAATATTTTTTTGTGTAATCCGCAGGATTTTAAATAAAGGTAATCGTTATCATCGTAAAGGTACATTTATTAAAAGGCTTTTATCATTGTGGTTTTTAAATGTGAACAGACAATTTTTACTCCACCACGCTTTACTATGCAAACGTTATAAAAACGGTATAACCATAGAATTTTGTTTGCTAAATAGCCGTTAGGGGGTTGACGGGGCCTGTTATGACCTTTTTATGATTTTTTTATTCCGCCTCAGAGCTATAAAGATTCAATTAAACGTTGTGTCTTTCGCCTTTATGTTCATTCGTAACAATAAAATGGAATATAGCGCCATCTTTTTGTGATCATGCGTGTTCGTAGATGTATGATGTCATCGAACGATGCTTAAATAGTTGTCAATACAGGAACTAGATGGCACTATGTGTTCAACAATAACATTTTACTACCACTATTCACCAAACTGAATAATTATGAAATCAAAAATATGATAATAATATTATTATAATAATTATGCTCGTTATTAGACACTAGGACAAGAGAAGCCTCCGCGCATTGTCATGAATTAAGTGAATCAAATTTCCAAACCACTGAAGAATGCCACCCGATTTAATAGATAGTAGATAAATAAGCATAATTTTAGAACTACCTAGTTACGGACTTATTAATAAATGCATAATAAACCTATTATAGCGACTGCACTGTTATAATATGTTTTACTAGCCTCAGATCAATAAATAGGTAGATCATGCACTCCGAACAAAGAAGTGAGGAAAGTTTTCGCGTAACCATGTGTGCGTAAATAAAATGTTGCCATATTTGCCAAGTCAGTTAAATCTCCCTAGATGAATTCGCATTTTTGTTTTAGTTTGTTGGTTTTTTAAAAAGTATATGGAAATGCGTGCAAAACCTTGAATTTTTTCCTAAACGGATGTCCTGTTTCGCTTACTTCGTTTGTGTTTCAATCTTGGGGTTAAAAACTTCTTTAGAATATGGAGAATATGGATATATTAAACAAATATACCATAAAATATGCACTGCAAAAATATTTACTGCAATAAAAGATGTACTCGGTTTTGGGTTGCAGAAATAATCGATCATTTCACTAGGTGAAGCTTGTAACTATGTCCTGTAATAATTCTTTATTAATTAAAAAAAAGCTGAACATGTGATATAAAACCAAGTATAGGTAATTATTACTATCTTGAGCTTACTAGAGCTTATAATATGGAAGAAATAGTCGGTATTGCAACGGGGTTGCTGTCTATAGCCTCATTTGGCTGAACTGGTACATCCTACAATACAATATCATTTTGTGGTAAAAATACTAATAAAATGTAAATGTAATCCAGCACTCTCTAGTACTTACACGGACTACGGCAGATATACTGGGCAATTCGGCGCTGCTTATTGACAATGATAAGTTCTACAACAATTTAGGCTATACTAGTTATGTTTACCGACGTTTGGCTTTCGTGATTTAGACGGTTTAGTGGTATGTGATATATCAAAGATAGAATTTCAAAATTCAATAAAAACGAAACTACGCGTCTCCGGCACGAAAAAAAAAAGAGGGTTTCCTGCATCCCCCCGCACCCCTCCATCACATCCCCCATTCCAAATTCAGGTAGCTAACTGTTAAAGTTTATCCGAGAAGTGACTTTTACAGAGTGCTACCTGAATTTTTCTTGATGTTGTGTGTTGGGCTTACCCAGGTGTTTGTTTATGGTATCCTGATGTAATTTTTGCGCGCGAAAACACGCCGAAATATATTAAATCCCTTTTTTAAAATCACATAGAAACATTATGCAATAATCTAAATTTTACTAACAAAAAATAACCGACTTTAAAGTTACTCAAAAACTACTTCTCAGATCTCTGAGATTCAGTATTGTGTTACCGCAGGCTCCCCATAAAGGCGGGATTAACAATATTTTTGATAAAATAAAACTACAAAATACGGCAAGCCGCCATGTTATCTTGAACGCCAATCAGGCTCAATCAGCGCGAATTACGCCACACTTCTATAAACAAACGAATATGACCATACTGATAATGACGTCTTGTCTATTATTTTCCTGAGACGTGACTGCACAAGCGACGCCATGACACTTTGAAGCGTTTTGGTGCGAATTATCAACTTATAAATTGAAATATATTTATTTTATACTAAACCTTATTTTTTGGCGGAAATATGATATAATATGTACGTTGTAATTATAATATATTTCTTAATAAAATAGAACAGTATTTCAAAATCTGTCATCATGCGCATTGTTTTTCAAATTTTTTGAAATTACGTACGTCGCGGAGGATTGAGTGTGGTATCATAGCATTCAGGGTCGAATTCCTAACAAATTCCTTCCTTTTCTTACATTACCGACGTTGACGTTAGACGGTTGAGTGGTATCAAAAATAGAATTTCAAAATGCAATATAAACGAAACTACGCGTCTCCGGCACGAAAAAATTTGTGGGGGGGTTTCCTACATCCTCCCGTACCCCTCCATCACATCCCCCATTCCAAATTAAGGTAGCTAACTGTTAAAAATTACCTAATCAGATTTGTACACTTATTCACGGTGGGTCAGGTTATGTTCGCTTCGATCAACCGTTGCGATTTTTGGTGTTTTTACTTTTTTAGTTCATTCTAACTTGTTTCTACTCACACAAAAACGGATTTTAATAGAAGAGTTTGTTAAGGTTTGTAGTCGGTGACTGCCTGTCGTGGTTCGGCAAGTGCCATATACAAAGTTACTCTATCGCAAGTATGCCTAATAGAAAAAATAACGGAGGGGGGGGGGTTCCTAAATATCGTGACGTCACATTTCAAAATCGAATAATTGGTATGTATAGGTAAATATTAAAAAAAAAACAATTATTGGAAATAAAACTTATTTCGGAACTGATGTTTTGATTTTATAATTTCTAGGTGTAAAATTTCATAATACATAATATGTGGCGTCACTCTTCTTATAACAAGTCATTTTTCGGAAACCTACATATAATAACGACAAAAAACAAATATTATATTAATATTATTTATTCAAAAAAATATTTATTGTAACATGTTTATTTAAAATTTCATATAAAACAAAACAAATTTTACTTAATAATACTTGACATATTTGCCCCACTTATACTTGCAATTATTTCCCTACATTTCAGGCAGTTCGAAATAGGAATATACTGGCAACACTGATCTGTTACGTCAACTGACACTTTTGTCAATTATAACCTTTTAATGTGTTCGATAAGTGTTTAAAAATATAGTTAAAAGTGCATTTATAAGTGAAATGTTATTCCTCCGGACTTTTTATTTGATGTTGAATTGTTTTTGCATGACTTCACTACACAGGATGGCATTTTTTCGTGTAATTTATAGCACGACGTTCCAGAACTTACTGGCAGAAATCGGCATGGTTTTTGACGTATGGATGGGCGTGGTTCCTTGTAAATACAGGGATGACGTCAATTGGCATGGTATTTTTCTTCCTCACTCAAATGTAAGGCGGTGAGTTATCTACCTATTTTTATTGATCTGAGTTACTAGCTGACCCGGCGAACTTCGTATCGCCGAACAAACTATTTTTTCTAGACAAAAAGTAGCCTAAGTTACTCCTTGTTACATCAGCTGTCTGCCAGCGAAAGTCTCGTCAAAATCGGTCCAGCCATTTTAGAGATTAGCCGTAATAAACAGACAGACAGACAGACAAAAATTGTAAAAAATGTTGTTTTGGTATATGTACCGTGTATAAATCCAAATGCACTTAGTAAAAAGCGGTTATTTTAATATTACAAACAGACACTCCAATTTTATTTATTTGTATAGATGTATAGATTATCGTTTATCATAAGAGTGAAAGAAACTGAAGAAGAAAACACCTAAATGAGCCTTCTATATCTTTTTTATTTTTGTGAATAAGGGGGTTAGAATTTCGTGAACTGAAGACGTGTCTATCTATGTATAAATACATTATATAGGTATTATGAATAGCAGTGGATGCCATTCGAACATGCGGTATGACTATGATGTGATCGTTCTAAGTGGCCCCGCCACTACATGGCTTCATTGAATCTCGCAACGCATTAATCAAAGCACAGTTCGGAAGTGGTCTTGGTTTTATTATGATCGCGAACCGGTCTCCCAACATCTAGGTGTGGTGCAAGTTAGTGGCGAGGGACGATTTTGTAGGAAACACTAACCCGCATAAAACAAGCAAACTTTTAGAACGCTTATACTCCCCAACTCAGAGTCACTAACGGTTACTTAAATCGCTCCTTAGTATAGAATTTGTATGGTGATTTTTTACTAAGGAGAGATTTAAGTAACCGTTAGTGACTCTGACTTGGGGCGATAAAGTGTTTTGTTTCTTTCACTCTTGTGAAAATGATAAAGATAAAGCATATTATTATAACAGTGCAATAGCTAAAATAGGTTTATTACTCGTCTATGAATAATTATCCTCACTAATAATATCGCTAAACATAATTATATGCCGGCGAGCAACCTCTTTGGTTTTACAACGATCGGCCCATGCAGATGCTGTCACACAAGTAGACATAAAGAAAAACTAAATATTTAGAAAAAAAAAGGATTCGAATAGTGATCAGGGAGTAGCAGAGATTGTTATTGATGTGAACGTTAGGAGAACTAGAAATATATTATGGAGCAAAGTAAAAGGAATATTATTTAATAACGAATACCATAGAACAACCCTTCTGTTTCATATGCATGTATCAAAATCACCAAGACATAATTAACCATAAAACGGCCATAACTTAAAGGATGTTAGAACTGCTTATTATGTATTAGTACTATTATTTCTTCTGTGGTATAGGTAAATATTAAAAAAAAAAACAATTAATGGACATAAAACTTATTTCGGAACTGCTGTTTTAATTTAATAACTTCTAGGTATACAATTTCATAAATCTATATATATAAAAGAAAGTCGTGTTTGTTACACTATTTATAACTCAAGAACGGCTGAACCGATTTGGCTGAAAATTGGTGGAGAGTTAGCTTAGATACTTTTTATCCCGGAAAATAGACCTTTTCCTATGGGATAAGGTAATTTTTTGTTATATGTAGTTGATAGATTCGTTATTTATACAGATATAAAATAAAGCTCGGGGATGGATATAGGATACTTTTTATCCCGGAAAATAGACCTGTTCCTGCGGGATAAGGTAAAATTTTGTTATGTGTAGTTGATAGATAGCTATTATCGGGAACGGGAGCGGGAGCGGGAGCGGGAGCGTGAGAGGGAGAGGGAGAGGGAGAGGGAGAGGGAGAGGGAGAGGGAGAGGGAGAGGGAGAGGGAGAGGGAGAGGGAGAGGGAGAGGGAGAGGGAGAGGGAGAGGGAGAGGGAGAGGGAGAGGGAGAGGGAGGAGCACACAGAAACTGTTACGGCTAAGAACGGCTGTACCGATTTTACATTCTTAGGCGATACGAAGTTCGCCGGGTCAGCTAGTTATTAAATAATGTAGAAAAATTTAAATCCTCCAAAATAGCAAGTTGTTTATGTATCGATACCTAAGCTTATTTGGCTTGAGAGCCAATTCTATTTTTCTTTTTCTTCTCTCTCTCTTGGTAGGAAACTCATCACTGATGCCTTTTTGTTGCTGATATGCATGGGCGACGATAGCCATTTACCGTCAGGTGGATCTTCAACTCGTTTGCCGGCTATTTCCTTAAAAAAACGCAAGTTAACACAAATCAATCAAACTTAACGACTTAATGCGATTGAAATATTTAACAATAAGCATAATCTTTTCATCATTAATTTAATACACTAAAATATTAACGCTAAACGTCCGTAACTTACACCGATGCGAATGAAAACCGGTTGGCATTGGATACGAGAATGAGATTGTGAATGGGAGGAAACGAGCGGTCTCATTGCACCCGGCTGCCGTGTACACCGATTACCCTATTTTTGATTTTTAAATAAGTGACATTTGAAAATCATTTTGATAAAATTCTACGTGCTAAGCTATAATCAAAGAAACGAAAAGAATTTAGTCTGTTTGGTATTAGACAATTACTGTAGTCTTTAAAGACATTAATGAACATAATTTTGTTGAAATATTAAAATTAAGCACTAAAGGAATTATCTATGTTTTATCGGCAAGAAAGGCTTCCTTCTTGTAAATCTTATATCACGGTAACAGAACTGTCCTTTAGCTGATACCACAGCGAACGCATCGATGTGTCCTCGAGTCTTAAGGCAATAAAACGTAGTTTTTAACGCAAAGATTGCATGTATTGTACCTAATACCTGTTACAAAAATTTTGCGTTGTCAATCAAGAATGCTTGCATGTAGCTTTTACAAAAAATAACTTTTACTTGTTTTTTTTTTAAATTACATTTGTCGGTTTGTCTTTGGAAAACGGTATTGAATGACGCCACTGCTTCACTCACTGACCAGCAAGAATCATGGGTACAAAAAGCCCTGATTTCAAATCCTTCATTAACCCTGGATGAATCGGTAGACTTACTTGCTTATCACGACCCGTGCATACGACGACTCATGTGGCGCATTGATTACCACGCCGGATCATCGCGCCAAGGGGTTCGATTCCCAGCGAGGCAGAAATTTGAATGATGAGTTTGATTTCTTTTCTCTGTCTGGGTGTGAGTGTTCTTGTCTCTGTGTGTTGTCCATGGCACCCACGACACAGGGAATTCTAGTGTGGGCTATGAGAGTTATTATTATTATTTATACACATACTTTTTAAATAACTTTATAGAGCGTTCAATTGGCTGACGGAACATTAGACACTGATCGATAAAACGTTGTCGTTCGGCGCGGTGTAAGCGCAGCTACCGTGAGATTCATTCATGAATCCAATAGCATATTATACCCGTATAAATGAGCTTTTTGTAATTCACTGAACTTAACAAATTGACGAACAGGTTCTATATAATATTTATATACTCGTCAGTATATCGTTGAAGATGAATGATACGAGACGGTATATACATATAAGGTTTTATGATAACTATAAAGTAATGTTTATGATATTTAGTGAGGAACAAAATGTATTAACATTTTTAGTGGAAAGTATATATTGTAGAATTGTGATCTGTATCTCTTTCTGAATTCTCCTTCTGAAGAATTTCTTTAGGATCTAGGGTTGTCACTAAATGATGATGAATTTTGATGACCCTATAGCCCTGTTGGTATTAGCACGGCGAAGCGTGTGCCCCCGGTTCGAATCTCGGCTGAGGCAGTTATAATAATTAAGTGGCGGATGAATTTTGGTCTTCGGGTTGGGGGTATTTGTGATGTCATCACACGTATTGATTTGTGTTGTCCGTAGGGATTGCAATCCGGTGTCATTTTCAATCCGGCCGGATTTTACCGGATTTTCGCCAATCCGGTCGGATCCGGCCGGATTGGTCAGGTGATCAGAATTTTCCTTTTTATTCCAATATAGACTGTTTTTATGGTAATTAAAAAAAATGCTTTGTATTAAAAAAAATGCAAATGCATTAAGACAAAAGTAAATACAAGTAAGACGCAATAAATACTCGCACGGGTCAAGTCTGGTAATGTTGATAGCAGCTAATGATGATTATCTATACTTATTATTAGGAGGAAAGTTTTGATTTTTTTAGTTAGAAGTAGAACAGATTATCAATATAACTTATCTTCTAAAAAATGTATCAATATGTATACTTTTTCTCTTTATTTTCTTTAAGGATGGAGCCAATAACAAGCATACATGTATACAATTACACATCTTTAGATGTATAAGGGGGGGTTTTTCTGTTGTCATGTCACATCAATTGAAGTACACCTATAGCTTAGTACCGGTATATCGAGGTGTTGAAGTGTGTATACAAATCGGCCACCATGTCAGTTCGATTACAGGACTGAAGCACGAACCCCTTCCAATGCAGAGGGGGGTCAGACAAGGGGACGTTAATTCCCCGAAACTGTTCACCGCTGCTTTGGAAGATGTGTTCAAGCTAATGGAGTAGAAAGGGCTCGGCGTTAACATCAATGGTGAACACCTCACACACCTTCGATTTGCCGACGATATAGTGATCCTGGCGGGATCGCTGGAGGACCTCAGTACTATGCTAGCGGACCTGAACAGTGCCTCACAACGGGTGGGTCTTAAGATGAACATGGACAAGACAAAAATCATATCTAATGTCCACGTCACACTCGTACCAATAGTTGTTGACAACACTGCTCTCGAAGTGGTCGACGAGTACATTAACCTGGGAAAAATGATCTAGATGGGTAAGTCCAACTTCGAGAAAGAGGTCACTCGGAGAATCCAACTTGACTGGGCAGCGTTCGGGAAATTACGACATATCTTTTTAACCAAAATTCCTCAGTGCCTGAATTCGAAAGTGTTCGAGCAATCTGTGTTGACAGTGTTAACATATGGATCCAAGACGTAGTCTTTTACTGTTGGCTTCATTCGAAGGCTCAAAGTCACACAGCGCGCTATGGAACGAGCTATTTTAGGTATTTCACTACGAGATAGTATTCGTAACGGTGAAGTCCGTAGGCAAACAAAAGTTACCGACATAGCTCGCAGAGTTAGCCGGCTGAAGTGGCAATGGGCAGGCCACGTCGTTCGAAGACCCAATAAAAGGAGCACTGGTCGCATCCCGACCAGGTGGACTTATGACCTAAAGAAGACAGTGGGAAGCCGCTGGATTCAGAGAGCCCAGGACCGGTCCGAATGGCGCAAGTTAGGGGAGGCCTATGTCCAGCAGTGAACTTCTAAGGGCTGTTAGATAGATAGATATAGCTTACACCTTAACATTAAGGGCAAATATTACAGATTATAGACAAGAAGTATATATTAATCGTTATTTATAATATTATATTAACGAAAATATTATAATTTCACGCTTTTATAACTTGCTTTTAATTTTTTATCCATTTAGTAAGTGTTGTACTTAGTACTTACATTCCATCCCTATTGAACGTTAGTAATACCCGATTGCAATACTAGATTAATTGCAACATTTATACCAGGCATTTAAAGCATCTACACTAGCAACAGGGTGATTATTTTGCCAAAAATTTGCGTAACCGGATCCGGTCACCGGATCCGGCAATTTCCACCGGATCCGGTATGCGTAAAAAACGCCGGATCCGGCCGGATTACCGGATCCGGTTTTCCGGATTGCAATCCCTAGTTGTCCGCCACGAACGACAAGGGAATCCTTGTGCGGGGGTGTATGTGTTACTAGCCTTAAGAAGACATGGATCATAATTAATGAAGCTCCAACTATAAGACCTAAGTTCAAGAGATTATTGTACTGCGGAAATGTCAATAAAATAGGCACCTAATTCTGCTGACTAAAACGTTAGAAAATATGAAATGTGATATTTTCAATGCTATTAATTATTTTTAACATTTTTAAGACCTTCATAAAGTATTTCAGAATAAGTACCGTAAACACTGATTTTTACTTCATCAATATTTCATCAAAGTGAAACATGTTAATTATCATTAACATTATCTTATATCCACAAAGATTTTAATTAGCAAATGTAAATATTGTACCATGAAGGACTTGCCGAATTTTATGGGCCATCACTTGTCTCATCGATGCAGAGAAGCGAGAAACGATGATTGTTAACTCAAGCTGCAAATATTATAGGCAAACCACGGACCTCAAAAAAATGACGGACGTAACCACGTCTAATAAAAGAGTGAAGCATAGCAATGGCCGACCGCTTACCATGTGTGCGTAATTTTTGATTCGCGATGGTGTCAATGTCAAAGCAGTATGGTGTCAATGTGTGGGTGTATGTAGATACTTGTACGAATAGAGAGTTGGTATTACTATGGGTGCTTCACAGATTTTTTTGTTGGGATTACGTCCGTCTTTTTCTTAGGTCCGTGAGGCAAACATGTCAAGTAGTAAGTAGGAATAGGTTCGTTAAATATTAGTTCTTTTACGGACACGTCACTCACGCGCAGAAATAGTAACTGCATACGAAACAATTGTTCCTTTTTACTATGATACGGATACTCGACCATTTCGACTTCGACGACCTCACGTAATTCGACCCAGTTGTGTAGATTGCTTTTATTAGGTCTTTAAATATATTTTTTCAGTAATTTTAAACGCATCAGCCTATCTCATAAATCATAATAATTGCTTGAATTCTAGTAAGGTCTCGATTTACGATATTGTTTATAAAGTTTATCGTTCTCAGTAGTACAAGTCATCTCTGGAATGTAGATTAATAAAGATATTATAATTCCTTTTGATCTCAGCGAGTACGCAACAAAGCTAACAAAATTCAAATGACAAACAATGTGACATAATTTTTCTAGTGATCAGGATGCCAAGCAAGCCAGGGTGGCTTGCCGTTGTTGCTCCAATGGGGTTTTCCGTTTTCATTATCATGTAAAGATATAAGATTATGCTTTATTATTTAAAAAATCGGACAAGTGCGAGTTACTCTCGCGTGAAGAGCCCTCCAATCCTCCATACGTCGATTATCTACGTTATTATTTACCGTCTTCTTGTAAGACCATAGACTTCTTACAAGTTTTCCATGGTTTTCCTGTAATATTTAACTTAAGAACTATTTTCTGTATGTTTTCAAAATTCTAGCCTCAGTAGTTTCAGAGATGGGGGATGGTTAATTTTCGTCTTCTTTCTTGAATAGCTTTAAAACTATATACAGGGTGTCCCAGCGCCAAGTGACCGCCCGGCGTCTATTGATTATTTAGACAAAACTATAAACAAAATTCCAATAAAGTACAGGTCTAATCGGTTTAGTTTTTTTTTATTAGCTTTTTAATTTTTTTGGAAAAAAACCTGACTTGCTGCACTATTTTCGACATATTTTTTTTGTTTTTACATTTATTTTCATTCTGTTTTTTTTATTTACCAGTTGTTATCATAGTTTATCTATTCGAGGTATAAAATCTACCCAAAATTAAATGGAATATATTTTTTAAAGACATTAACTGAATTATTTTTGAAAAAAATTACCCTTTTTTATTTAATTTCGCTAAAAAGTTGGAAAAATGCCCCATGAATATTATTATTTTATCAATTATTATTAAATTACATGATATTACCTACAAAATCTCAATAACATGTTTGTAGTTATCTAAATCATTTACCGAACTACAAACTCTTGAAATATGCACCCTATTTTCGAGAATAAGAAGAGTAGACTTTTAAAACCAGGCTAGTGGAACATTTAAGTGTCTTACTATCAAAAATACCTTTTGCCTGTTGATAGAATAATTTTAAATGAAAGGAGATAATAAAAACAAGTGCAAAATTAAATCATCTATTAAAAAAAAAACAGTAATTAATTCATAAAATTTTCGAAATGACCACCATTGGCATTAATACAGGCTAAGGCTCTAAATGACATCCTTTCAGTCGTTCTTTGCATTTCCGAAAGGTTTTGCTCCTATTTCTGTAGCAACAGCATCAATCCTCTGTTTCAATTGTTCTCTCGTAGCTATTGGCACAGCATACACTTTTTGTTTCATGTAGCCCCAAAAATAATAATCAAGAGGCGATAAATCAGGAGACCGAGAGAGAGGTGGTCCAGTAGCATGGTCCTCCAAGGTCTCAATTGAAACAGAGGATTGATGCTGCTGCTACAGAAATAGGAGCGAAGCTTTTGAAGTGCAAATAACGAGTCAAAGGATGTCATTTAGAGCCTTAGCCTGTATTAATGCCAATGGTGGTCATTTCGAAAATTTTATGAATTAATTACTGTTTTTTTTTAATAAATGATTTAATTTTGCACTTGTTTTTATTATCTCCTTTCATTTAAAATTATTCTATCAACAGGCAAAAGGTATTTTTGATAGTAAGACACTTAAATGTTCCACTAGCCTGGTTTTAAAAGTCTACACTTCTTATTATCGAAAATAGGGTGCATATTTCAAGAGTTTGTAGTTCGGTAAATGATTTAGATAACTACAAACATGTTATTGAGATTTTGTAGGTAATATCATGCAATTTAATAATAATTGATAAAATAATAATATTCATGGGGCATTTTTCCAACTTTTTAGCGAAATTAAATAAAAAAGGGTAATTTTTTTCAAAAAAAATTCAGTTAATGTCTTTAAAAAATATATTCCATTTAATTTTGGGTAGATTTTATACCTCGAATAGATACACTATGATAACAACTGGTAAATAAAAAAAACAGAATGAAAATAAATGTAAAAACAAAAAAAATATGTCGAAAATAGTGCAGCAAGTCAGGTTTTTTTCCAAAAAAATTAAAAAGCTAATAAAAAAAAAACTAAACCGATTAGACCTGTACTTTATTGGAATTTTGTTTATAGTTTTGTCCAAATAATCAATAGACGCCGGGCGGTCACTTGGCGCTGGGACACCCTGTATATTGTAGAATTCTTTAGTTGATCACGTTATTATTATGTATTATTTTGAAATGAATAATAATATAAAAGTATATATTACTATACTATAGTTGTTAATCACAGTCTCCGTTGGTAATGATCTTTTACATATTATTCTTTAAATTAAATTATACATAATATATTATAACAGTATTATCATAGATTCTCTTATATTAGGTGGAAGGTTATGCTACCGTATTTTAGTTAAAAACAAAGATCACAGCCACATTCCGAACCTACAGTCGCGGACTGCAAAGCTAACAATCATCTTAATTTATGTTTGTGTATCCTACCATACGAAGCCTAGTTTCCTTAAAAGTTCTCGTTCCGGACTCTATAAGCCAAGCAACAATAGGCCATGGAGAACACCATAGATTAAAGGGTACAATACCGGACCGTGGCCACGTGCAAGTACGAGCCAAAACAATTATCCATCCGCAAGTATGTGAGAAGGCGGTTAGGAGTTTAGTACTGAAATTGACTGTACTGGCGAGCATTTTAAGGGTAATCGTTGGTATAAATAAAGCATTTTATAATATATATGTATACTATGTATACATAGAGTATTATTAATAATTAAGGTAAGTTGGAAGCTTATGTAGGAGCTTTAAATTCTTAATTAATTCAATTGTTATTGGATAAGTTACAAATATACTTTCAACATAAATAAAAAAATTATTACAATTGGCTTTTTTATATCTGTGCATAAGATTTGAAGGTTACACTGAAGTTGAACATAATTTTATTATTTGAATGAAATTTTTCAAACTTAAAATCGATAGAAATCTAAACAAATATTTCATGCAAGTTTGGTTTACTAAAGAAATATTTTTCGAGTCTGTTCACTGTAAAACCTACTTAGCAAGTGAACCTGCATGCAACAGCTGAAATATTAGATGCACGTCATGTTTCAATTTATATTTCACGTTTAACTTTGTACCGCGCCAACTCGTGTTTGGATATGAAAGGAGTAAACAGAACCTACCTTATGTAGTTTTCACTTTTCAGTAGGTGTCTACGAAAAATAAAGCTGATGGACGATAGTAAATAAAATCATTCAACCAACGGTTTAGTAATTGCCGTAAATATTTGCTGACGACTCTGTAACTCAAGTTGAAGCTCTGAGCCTTCACAGTTCGATCTCCAGGGAGGGCTCACTGATATGGATTTCCTCGTATCTATTTCTGTATTTTTATCAGTGAATCTTAACGTCCTTTGTGTTATACTTAATTATATATTTTTATTTTTATTTTTTTTTATATATTTTGCATAACAAAGATAAAGAAATATAATCTATACTAATATATAAAGAGGAAAGATTTGATTTTTTTGTTTGCATTGAATAGGCTCCGAAACTACTGAACCGATTTGAAAAATTCTTTCACTATTGGGAAGCTACGCTATCCCCGGGTAACGTAGGCTATATTATATTTTCAAAAAAATTAGGGATCCTTAATAAAACTCCAATAATATATCCCAAGGTGTAAAAAGATAAGAAAATCGAAGCAAAGCGAGGGCGGTTACTCGTATATAAATAAAACAAAAATTATGAGTGTTACTTCATAATAGCATAATGTCTATATGGTTACCCATCTACCTATGTCTCATGGTAACAGCTACTCAATCACGTAATTTTACAGCTCAATGAATTTGCATCTTGACAAAACATTGTTCAAAACACGCTGGAACCTTTCGTAAACTAACACCGTAACAAGTTCAGACTGGGTTATATCAGCGCCACGCAATTCCCAGGCGAGTGGAGTTGACCGGTGCGAGTGGCGCCATCTAGAGAACTTGTAACAAACAGCGCAGTTCACATGTCCCGCGGTGTACTCGGGTAATTAATTAAAGTTGGATAACTTGGATAAGTTGCGGCTCTGTGTTTGTCGCTGTCCTCTTAATATGCAGTTACGAAAACTGCGACTAAGATTTTCCTACAATATGATGAATGAAATAAACTCATTAAGTTGAAGTGTGACAAAGAGTAGGAAAAATATTAGGTACGCAAAATTGTCTGAAGATAAAGAAAGCTACATGAAATAATTATTTATACTTAAATGGTAGTAATTGTGGTATCTATGTAACGAGGTGTACTAATACCTCGTTCAATACTCCTTGGCTGGCAGATGCATTTTTCTTTTAAATTTTTAAATATTGACATTTGGTTTTTCAAAGAAATAAAAATCATCTGTCAGCTGGGTTCCCTTCGGGAATCATGTAAATACGTTATTTTATTTTATTTTGATACTTTTATTAATTTTACTAACAGTGTCTATTTTATATGTTAATTTGAATACTACTACTGTGCATTAACCGGTATTAATACAATACAATACATTTAAAAATTGGAGTTGTGCTCATTCGATAATTTACTACCCCGCCCTGAGCTAACTACTATTACTGTCGAGGATCTGCACCCTCGCACTGGCGCCCAATACGGTAATACAGAATACATAAGTATACCCAGGACAATTATTCTCGAAAATATTGGATTAATTGGACATGTATATTTTGATTGGAAACCTCTGTTTATACCTACATACCTACAATATCATTGGAAGACTGCCGGGAAGACTCCCTAATTTTTCGGAAGACAAGGAAGAAGAAATAAATTAAAGGTTACCTTAATTATAATTACTTAATGTATTTTTTATTTTTCAAAATTCTAAAAGACATTATCGTCCCCTTCCCATAGCGGCCCTTATTAGTTATTCGAGTCATTTTTTTTATACTTATAATTATAATTATTGTAATTTTTATTGTATGACACAAAAATGGCATTTTGTTGTTGTTGCTTAGTGACGATTAATTATTGATTGTCAATGAATTATTGATAATTATTGTATCATATTTTAATTTTATTGTTACGTTCGCAGTATCAATTATTATTCTGTCGAACGGAACGAAATCTAAATCTATAAATCTGTAAATCTGTAAATATTGTATATCTACTAAACATACTATATTATTTACTATAGTTACAGAGCGGATTACAACTCTTTAAATAAGCCTATGGTACGAGCGGGTCGTGACTCGTTAAATAAGCCTACACCTTACTTACATCTGACCTTCTGGGTTATTTGTCAAGAGCGGATTACAACTCTATAAATAAGCCTAAGGTACGAGCGGGTCGTGACTCGTTAAATAAGCCTACACCTTATAAATATGTAAATTATGTATGTTTGTACGTATGTAAATAGATACTTTCTTTATACCTACTACCATACTTTTTTCTTTCTTTGTATTATACTTTTTTTATACCTACTCTACTTTTTTAATACTTTTATTTTTACTTTTAAAAAAAAAAATCATTAAGATTTTTTTTTGAGGGGAGCCCGGGGTATTGTAACGAGGTGTACTAATACCTCGTTCAATACTCCTTGGCTGGCAGATGCATTTTTCTTTTAAATTTTTAAATATTGACATTTGGTTTTTCAAAGAAATAAAAATCATCTGTCAGCTGGGTTCCCTTCGGGAATCATGTAAATACGTTATTTTATTTTATTTTGATACTTTTATTAATTTTACTAACAGTGTCTATTTTATATGTTAATTTGAATACTACTACTGTGCATTAACCGGTATTAATACAATACAATACATTTAAAAATTGGAGTTGTGCTCATTCGATAATTTACTACCCCGCCCTGAGCTAACTACTATTACTGTCGAGGATCTGCACCCTCGCACTGCTTATTTTTTTAAATATTAGTTTTGTTTTGATAACATAATACAACAAAACAAATGTAATCAAAAACAATATTGCAAAGAGAGAAAATTAACATTCTATTTACCTACTTGGTATTGTAGCTCAACAAGTTTTAAGTGCTTAATTTTCCTAACTAATTACAAATTCTGCTCTAAGAAACTTATTTCTTAATGTAAAACATTAGTTATGATGATGAATTACTAATAAAAGTTAGGTCTTGTAGTTAAAAGCCAGCTTTTACTCGTACTTATTAAAATAACATTATACCTACCAAGTTTTTAAATTTATATTTTTAAAATAGTTAAGTTTTAAGTTAAATGTTTCATTGCAACAATATCAGATTGTACTATAAGTTTTTAAAATTTAAAAAAAACCCTGTCAATTCTATTTACACTAAAAACAGCTAAGAACCATCTCGATTCCATCAGTTCAAACAAAAAAAAAGCATAATTATCGGTCCATTCGTCAAGAAGCTACAATGCCACAGACAGACACATCTATCTTATAACACGTCTCTTTTTCCGACGTCGTTAAACAGGGATTTAGATTAAATACGCAAGTCTGAATTTTCGGAATGCACCCTTTACTCGGGCAAGTCAACCACCCGGCGATGTCCGGATTAACTGCTTTCGCGTCTCTATGTCGGTGGTACTCGCTCGGTACATGAAAACTTTTGATTATATGCACTAGCTTCTAACACTTTGCTATAATGCGTATTCACAATGGAACGTTAGTTGTGTTCTTGTTCCGATCTGTTGTTTAGCAGGTAAACGAGCTGACGAGCTTCCTGATGCTAAATAACCATAAAATACAAAAGGTTAAAGGTTACGTTGATACGTTGCTGACCATAAAGGTATCGCAGTCTATATGGCCAAAAACAAAAAAAAAAGTCTGGCGCATAAAACTTATACCTATAATTAAGGTGGAAATTCTAGTATTTCATTAGTTGGCCATTGCTAGCAGCCGTGAAAATTGGAGAAATTAAAGCTTTTGCAATGATCTAATTGACCACCAATTTTCAGTCTTGTCTATCTAGGCCTGAGTTTCTATGGAAGATGGGGTTCTCCTTTATTGATTACTGTCGGCATTATGCGTACTCAGCTAACTTGCTCCGTTCCAAATCTCTGGATAATTATAGACCAACCCAAACAACTAGTGATCAAATCAGAATATCTTATCGTGCCTTCCGAAGCACGGTGTCGGTACTAATGAAGTTTTTCCACTTCTACACCAACCTGAGTGTTGACGTCTGAAGTTTACCGATCACTACGTAGTACGGCCGCCGCAGGACTCCTTCGAGTGTTACATTATTAGGCCCAACTATCAAATTACGTCGAAACTCATCAAAGTACACTCGAGGTCAAATTTACGGGCGGACTTCGTAGTGAGCGATCCTGAAACTTGATACATAATGTTATAATATCATTCGATGATGATGGGATAGTTTAGCGACTCCGGGCCTTTAATCTAGTGACTAGCTCATTTTATAAGAAAACTTGCTCGAGTTCTCAGAGTTAGAGGCAAGCATGTGATTCAGTTTAATGAATTCTGAGATCAGCGACATATATTAGGTATCCAAGTTCTCATAAGTAACTATGCATTCATGACCAATTTAAAATAGGACAGGAACAGGTATGAGCAACATCTAACAGAACTATAAACGTCTTAGTCCCGCTCGTCGTCGCTACTTTGCTTTCTAGGATAGAGTTTACACACGCTCTTATACTTGTATCCCCAGAAATAATATATTTTCAGAAAAAGACAAAGTCATCTGTTGAGGCTGCAAAGTTACGCCAACCTAATAAATCGAATCCAGACAAAAAGGAGCGTGTTGTGGTTGCTTAATTTCGGAACATACATAATTCCAGTTATCCAAGTTAGCCGAAGACATTTGCGAGCCCCACACGTCATTTAGCCCCTAAATCTGGAGTCCCTTGGCCCACGTAATGCCCCGCGCAGGGACAATCAAAGTGGCCTTGATTCACTGCCACGGCGGTAATGAGCCGGCGCTGGTGACGTCATGGTTGTGTGGATACGACGAGTCTCTTGTTTTATCAGCAGAGAGAAGGAAGCCCTTTTGACGACCCGTGTGGCGCAATGGTTACCATGTCGGATCGCCATGGGACCTGGGTTCGATTCCCAGCGAGGCGGAAAATTGAATGATGAGTTTGAATTTCTGTTCTCGGTTAGAGTGCGTGGTCAAACAGACTTTGTGTGTTGTCTATGTCATCCATAATCCAGGGAATCCTAGGGGCTATGAGTGTGTAGCGTTTAAATAAAAAAATAGCTCAACAAGAAATTTCTGATCTTACTAAAGTAATATTTCATACGATTTGACATATTTCATCTTCTCAGTAATTATCTTAAGATCGCAGAGAAATTAAGATTGGTTTATTATGAGAGCTAGTAGTTTCAGCAAACACAGAACCAAGTTTCCTCTCAATCATGCTCATGGTACCAAAGACTGTTGGTGTTCTTCATCCAATTTTCGATTTACGGGAGTTGAATAGGTACACACACATACTAAACATTTTGAACTCATATCGCATGCTGTAGCAAAATTTATTTCAAGTAAAGTTCGTTGGAGCTCTTCAGGCATCTCAAAACCTTAGCCCACTTTGGCCTCTGACGCTAAGATCAAAAACGTACAGAATTTACTGACGTACCTATGTAAATATGATCTAGGTCTCTTTGGACCAATCTTTGATTTCAATCATTGTCATGTCCCAATCAATTATGACCATTCAAATTACAAATACGCAATCCAGCAGATCATATAAGTCTCCACAATAATGTTGCCATTAATGGTTTATGATAGTGTCGACAAAATGTCGGCAAGAGGACCTGGTCTACAGTCTAGTAACCAGGTGTCCACCTGATGTCATTTCGCATTTTGTTAGCTAAAGTGCACTACAATATCCAACACTACAATTCCATTGTGGACTTCAGGGTGTAAGTTCTTTGTGGAATTTGAGAGAGCTGACTGCGTAATCGAAATTTAAGGCGCGGTATGACTACGATTTAAAAACGTTGATTTCACTCACACAACCGCATATCTGCGCTAATCTAATGTTACATTTACGTGACGCTGAATAGGGTTCAAAATTGCAGAGCATATTTTTGCTAACAATGTAACTAGATTGCGAATAAACATTTAATTTGAGGGTTTTCCATGGATAATTCAGAATATACGCATTAAATTCAATATCTGTCCGGTTAAACTTTTAATAAAACCATATACCTATTATATTCTCAAAAAAAAAAAATGTTGTTACCGCTGAAAATACAGAGAATGTCGACGTTTAAGTTTATTTTTGTATACCAAATTACGATTTTTTATTGGAAATATTAAACAACTATTTAATATTCTATTCGGTTAACATTTTTCTTTAGACCTTTTTCTATGCTCTGTATTTTTTGCGTGCGATAATTTCATTGAATTTCCTCGTACTCCAGCACCAAAGAAACCCAGTTTTGTGAATATTGAGATCACACCGCGCCTTAAAGAAAAATATCAATGTTCAGAAAAAGTGACCCTTGAGTTTTATCCTACTAATATTATAAAGTGAAAGTTTGTGAGGATTATGGATGTTTTTTACTCTTTCACGCAAAAAGTGCTGAACGGATTTCCGTGAAATTTTGCACACAGATAGACCATGATCTGGAATAAGACATAGTCTACTTATTTTCCCGGAAAACGCAGACAAAGCCGTAGATAGAGCGCTAGTTATATTATTGACTAGCTGACCCGGCGAACTTCGTATCGCCTAACAAACTATTTTTTTTCTAAAATAAAAGTAGCCTAAGTTACTCCTTGTTACATAAGCTATCTGCCAGTTCCGTCAAAATCGGTCCAGCCATTTCAGAGATTTGCCGGAACACACACACAGACAGACAAAAATTGTAAAAAATGTTGTTTTGGTATATGTACCGTGTATACATCCAAATGCACTTAGTAAAAAGCTCTTATTTTAATATTACAAACTGACACTCCAATTTTATTTATTTGTATAGATATATAAAGATAGATATAAGATGGTATATCCATACTACGTCCGCTAATGGAGTTTGCGATAATGGCGGCCAGTAGTGACGTTTCTGCGTTTGTCTAACCAACCTCAGCCGCCGCAAATACATGAACCTCCTTGTATTGATTGCAGATTGCCAAATAATTCTGCATTAATGGAAGTTGCTGGCGTACTGGTTTGTAGCTATCATTTTATTCGTCAGTGGAATTTAGAGTTATAAAATATAACGTAACCCCAATGTGATCTAGAGTTGAAAATAAATAATGTTTCAGTGATAGCATAGCTCATTCGCACTGGTAATCTCCATCCATGTAAATTCTACATGTTACGTGAGAAAAGGGATTCTTTGATAGCTTCGTTTTTAGATATCGACGTATAGATAAATAGGATTATTGGAAATTTTTCATCTCCCAAGTGCCAGTGCAAGAATTATTGGTACCAGCGATACTATCGGATAACATTTACAGGTTCCTACTAAGGATTATATCTGGGTGAATATCAGAAACGTGCATTTTTTTTCAATTTTGGTGGCGAAATTTTCTCTTCAGTTTTCGTGAAAAATGAGGACCTGGTATAAGAATAGAAAGTCTAAGCTAGAAGAACCTTCAAGAGGTATGAGAATATGGATAACTTTTTGAGATATTTAAGTTCAAAGTCTAGTGTGGCCACCAGAATTGAAAATCGCCCACCAAAATCGAAAGTACCCACCAAAAATGAAAATCAGTGACACCAAAATTGGATTTTTCTGGAACATAGGCTCTAAAATCAATGAAATAAAGCTCAAAGTGGCTAATATCACGAATTCTTGGGAATTATCAATAACTTTCATCGTTTTATAAAACTCTCTATTATTAAAAAACATAGATATTATTATTTAACATCTATCAATCCATCAGCCCTTGGAGATCCACTGCTGGACACAGGCCTCCCCTAACTTGCGCCTCTCTGACCAGTCCTGTGCCTTCTGAATCCAGCGGGTGCCTGCTGTCTTCTTCAGGTCGTCAGTCCACCTGGTTGGGGGGCTTCCAATGCTCCCTTTTCCAAGATGTGGGCGCCATTCGAAGGACCTCTTCCCCAATGGTCATCGGTCCTTCGAATTATGTGGTCAGCCCATTGCCGCTTCAGCCGGCGTACTCGATGAGCTATGTCAGTTATTATTGTTCGTCTACGTCATTTCTGATTCGTTCACGTACAGAAATACCGAGCATAGCTCTCTCCATCCGCTCTCTCTCTCTCTCCATCCTCTGTGTGACTTTGAACTTATAAATAAGGCCAATAGTAATAAAGCACGACGTCTCGGAGCCGTATGTCATCACTGGCTACACACACTGCTTGAACACCTTCGACTTCAGGCACTGAGATAGTGTTTTGGCCGACAAGATATGATGCAGTTTCCCGAACGCATCCCAATCGAGTTGAATTCTACGAGTGACTTATTTCTCGAAGTTGGACGTACATACATACATATATGATATGGACATTGGACATGATTTTCATCTTGTCCATGTTAAGACCTACCGATTGTGGCGCTGTTCAATTCCCCTATCATTTTACCAAGTTCCTCCAGATCTCGCCCGAATGACTATATCATCGGCATATCGCAAGTGTGTGATGTCTCCATTGACCACGATGATGCCACGTTGTTTCCATTCCATCAGCCTGAACACGTCTTCCAACGCAGCAGTGAACAGTTTAGGAGATATGACGTCCCCTTGCCTGATACCTCTCTGCCGTTGAATAGGGTCCGCAGCTGTGTCGTATAAGCAAAAGCAAAAAAAGCTGTGTCGTATACTCTGACGGAAATGGTACCTGATAATTACAAACACTTCAACACCTCGATATGAGAATTAAGTACCGATACTGATACCGATAGAATCAAAGTCTTTCTCATAGTCTACATAAGCAACACGTAACAACAGATTATACTCCTTGGTCTTTTGTATAATCTGCCTCAGTGTGTGTATATTATGGTCCTTGGTTCTGTAGCCTTTCGGAATACTGCTTGTTAGGGAGGCTGGAAGTCATCAAACCTACCATGCGATTTGTGAGCACCCTCGCAAACGGCTTACAAACGTGGTTCAGAAATGCAATGGGCCTTTAGTTCGTCAAAAGGGCTTTTTGGCCCTTCTTTAAGAACAGAGTCACCACAGTTCTGCTGCACGCTTCCAGGGTAGTTCCAGTATTGATGACGGAAACGAACAGCTATTGGAGCGTCATTAGTAGAGGTTTCCCATCAGCTATTGTGAATCTGTCATTTCCCGGAGCGTTTTTCTTTTTAAGCTGTTTGAGAGCCTCTCTTATCTTATACTCGTACAGGCGGCGTCCGGGATATCCTGTGTGTAGTGTCGGGTCAATTTAGCTTGCTTGTTATTGTCCTCACAGGCAGCTAGAGCTTGAGAGGAGGCATACGAACGTCTCTCAGAACTTCAGATTTCGGCGAAACCATGGTGCTGGAATCTGTCTTCTACCTCGTAAGCTGACTTTGCCCAATAGACAGATCCCTGGCGAACACTTTGAAGCCCTAGTTTCACTCAAGTGGCTCGTTTTAAATTTTGGTCACGCATAAACGCCACCAAAGCCACCAAAATTGAGCCACCAAACTTGGAACCATGCATAAAAAAATCTTTAAAAATAGGGGTTTTAAGTTACAATTAAATGTATATAACTGTTTTATGCGTAATCCAAATCACTACCTTTAACGTGTAGCTTACTATAAAAGCACTGTAAAATAAACAGCAAATCGATCCACCAAAAATTTAACAATTCTTGTCCCCCTGTGCCACCCAAGCAGGTACTTTTGTTTTGGAGGGAAGTCACAGCTAATCACATACCCGTTACACTAAAACGTTACCACACAACTGTGCCATGCGAAATAATAAAACTTAAATGATCGCATACGCAACAAAGTTCATGTTTTAGTAAGTTGAACAAGTGCACCCAAGATTTTGGTTTTTTCTTGGACAAACTTTGATCGAGTATCCTGTGATGTTAAATAAGATTTTATAATATGGTTTAGTCATTTTTAGATAATGTGTCTTATGGGTATACTAACGAAATTATATATTTTTTATTTTAACATCAATTGTCACTGTGGTGAATGAAATTATATCAAAAAATGGAGCTGGGACATACCACCAAACTTGAATTTTAAGGCATTTTTTTTTATCCTGATTTTTTATATACACATATATTTAAAAAAACAATGTGGCCCCAATTAAAAGAAGTTACGTAGTTTACTATATAAAAAAATTAGAAACATTCTATCATTTTACACCTCGATTCTCAACCTGGACACGTAAAATTTGCCGATTTGATATTCACCCATCTATAAACCATAATCAGGCTTTGATCAGACTTAAAATTATCCGAACAAAAATATTGGTGCTACTGTAAACTTAACATTAACCGTTGTATATGATTTTTAAATATTTTCTTGTTATCAAATTTCCAAACAGAGATATTGGTCCTAAATCAACTTTATCGTTAGCCGTTTCACATGACTTTTTTTTTCGTACTAACAAAGTGTCAGTCATCTAGTAGACTAGTACATTTAATTGTTGTCTGAACAAAGTCCAGGACTAAGTGTGGTTTATAGATCTCACCCTAAGTTCCTCGAACAGCCGGTTCATCCGTTTGAGGCTACGCAGCTGACCGTGCTCTCCTGGTAACCATACCAATATCCTGAGCCATTGTCTAGAACTACGTCGTCTCAGTACATCATATATGCGATATAGCTATAGAACATAAAGCTTATCACAGGAAACCATATCGAAGGCTTTCGAAAATTACAGAAAACATGCGTAAATAAGGTTTTGCCGTTTAGAATAATATCGGAGAGTATGCTTGAGGCTTGGTACAGCACTTTCAGTAGTCAGAGATCTGAAAGTGAAGTGCGTCATATGCAACGTCGTTTACCTAGATAAATACTGAGAAAACCGTCCAATATACATATGATTATATGTGATTGTGACTAACGATACGGGTCCATTATCAACACATTTTGAGTCTGATTTTACATGAAGTTAGACACCTGTTATTTCTGGTTATAATCCCTATTTATGCCCAGTTTGATTAATTCGAGAATTAAGTATGCGCGTCACAATAAACACGATTGAATCTGTACGTTTACATTGTTATAGCATCCATTTTCCCATATTCCATCATATGTTCAGTTATGAAGTTAGCCTACTTATGCCACGCAAGTCTTATAGTACCTATAGGTATACCATCATACGCTAAATATCGCTGATTGTTGCATTCAATCACTAATTAAATTCCTCAGATGAAAGAATAATCTGAGTTAAATTCATGCCACGCTATGTATCTGTATAGCATGATACAACATCATTGATAGCATGACATAAAATATTGTGAGCTATATGTTCTACGAACATAAATGCCAATAATAAATATCTAAATATAGTTAATTATTTGAATTCTGAAAATCCAATCGAAACTAAGTTTAATTTTGAATGCGGATTTAACTTATTTAATACGAGTAACCGCCCTCGCTTTGCTTCGGTTTTCTTATTTTTTTATACATTGGGTTACATTATTAGAGTTTTACTAAGGATTCCTATTTTTTTTAAATATAATATAGTCTACGTCAACCGGGGATAGTGCAGCTTCCCAACAGTGAAAGAATTTTTCAAATTGGTTCAGTGGTTTCGGAGCCTATTCAATGCAAACAAACAATCAAATCTTTCCTCTTTACAATATTAGTAGAAAATGATATTTTATTGTCAAGCAATAAATCAACAGAACTGTACCGAGTGTCATCGCGATGTCAGCTTGTCATCGATGATGTGAATTGTGTCGTCATCGAACTATGACAGATTAATTAACCGACGAGGATATTGGTGACGGATTGAAATACGTTAATAATTAAACAAGCTGGAAGCTAGACAGACACACCTTCTTAAGGTTTGATACAATTTCGACGACCCTGTAGCCTAGTTGGTAGCCTGCCTGCGAAGCGAGGGGTCCCGGGTTTCATTCCCGGCCGGGGCAAATATTTATGTGACAGATAAATATTTGTACTCGGGTCATGGGTGTTATTGTGATGTGTTATATTTGTCGTCCATGCCACCCGCGACACAAATAAACCTACTGGGGGGGTGAGGGGGGGGGGAGTATGAGTGTGTAAGCATTTTTTTATTTTTTTACTAGCAGTTGCCCTCGCTTCGCTTCGGCAAAAATAGTAGGTACTTTAGTTTACTTACAGAACATACATTGATAATTAGAACCGCATTACAATGAAAGGTCAATACACCACATAACGTTTCCATATTTTTATTGCCCGTCTGTTTGTCTGTCTGTCAAAACCTTTTCTTCTAAGGAACGCGTGAAGGTAACAAATTAAAATTAATATCCAACACTCAGGTCTGCAATCCCTAGAAGCTGTGAAAAGATCAATATTCTGTGTTGTGAACGCAATCAAAAGACACTCGGCTAAAAGAAATGTCTTAGGTATAACATATGATAAAGAAAAAAATAAGAAAACTATGAATTTGTAAGTAGGTAATAGGTATCACAAAGAAAATGATTTTACACCTATTTGCAGGACTTGGTAGTTAGGTTTGTTTTTCAATTCCGTTTATCTTTTCGTCACACGTTTTGAGGCCGGCAACACATTAGTGACACCCCTAATGTTGCTAATGTCCATGGGCGGCGGTGATCACTTACCATCGTGACCCGTCTGCTCGTTTGCCTGCTTAAGGCATATAAAAAAAACAGCTACATTAGGTTCCACTAAATAGTTAAGTTAGGTTCAACAACCCTAGCTCGCACTTGGTCGATTGCTTTTACTTATTATTATTATTTCATCATATTATTTTCTAAATTTTGTGTTTCCTGCTAAACCCATAGTAAATTACATTGAATAAATAGTTTGTATGGTGTCTTTTGGCTAATCCATCAGTATTTCACATTATATAGGTACCCAGACTTTAAAAAAGTAGTAATCCTTCTCCAAGGTACAATCTATATTTATCCCAAACACATCAAGATTGGTTCAGCGATGCAAGAGAGTTAAGGTTAATTCAATGAGTTATGTGAGATGAGTTATGTATATGGTAACATATTTTCACATTTATTACATTGTAGTTTTGGCAAATTCATAATTCGGCAAAGGGGATCTCCCCTTTTGCTTCACAGAAAATGAGAAAATTCAGCACTCAGCAGTCTCAACGTGATGTTCCTGAAGATATGCATTATAACAGAACTACAACAATACTCTAACTACTAACAATACTCTAAAAATCATGGAACACTTAGCTATTTCAAAGAACAATCCTAAGCTTGATTTAACACGTCGCAATACGCTTTGTATGTGGAGTTATGTATTTTATTATCAATTATTCAATAATTTGTTCAATGTCAACTGTTCGTACAACTAAATTACGATTTTCAACCCCTTCCATGGTGAAATATAAAACATGCAAAATTGTTGTTGGAGAGCATATCAAATTTAATATAATATGTAGGCATTACTTGTGAGATATATTGTGTTTTCATGCGATGGCCAAGTCAATCTATTTATTTAAAACATAAAAGATTTTTAATATTGATAATATGGTCACTATAAGATGTTGTTACTTGTTAGGTTAGCTAATTACGTGATAACTTAAGACAGAAGGACCCTTAAGTAGGAACTGAATAAATTTACCGACTTGGTATTACATGGATCTCACAACTTTTTACGGTAGAAGAACTGAGTTGCGAGACTTGGTTTTTTTTACAAGTTTTGTTTTTGATGGCATCTCATTTCTTTTTGTAAATAGTTCTACTTTTTTTCCTTTTACAAGTTACCTTTGAACATAATTATATCTAGGTACCTATCTACACCTATTATTTCATTATATTATATACAGGTACACTGATTCATTCACTGCAAATGTTACTTTGTTATACAGGTACAGTAATTCATTAACTGCAAATGTAACTTTGTAATCCTATATATTTATATGGGATTACAAAGTTATTTATGCAGTTGATGTATCTAGAAAACTAGACCGAAATTGCAAAATGTTTTAGTTTTTCCTTGATCTATACACTAAAGACTAATTGTGTTCCAAATTTGAAGCTTCTATGTCTGCTGGAAGTGCCTTAGAGTTTTGATGATCGGTCAGTCAGTCAGTGAGTGACGAAATTAAGAAACTTTGACTAGTTATAATTCTTAAACTACTGGTTCAAATTGAATGAAATTTGAAATATAACGTGTTTAGACAATGCCTGCTTGGTTACTAAAAATTCAAGCTTCTAGCTTTATCCACAACGAAGTTATAGGGGGTCGAAAATGGCCTGAATTGCTTCGAGAAAAGGATGGTACGGCCGTGCCGCTTTTTTGCTCGACTTGGCGGGGGCACTGCCGTGCCCCCAGATTCTATAATTTAAGTTGAAGACTCGATATCGTAGAAAAGTCCAGTTGAAATCCTTTCATTGGTTTCAGAGATAAGCGGAGACAAACAGACAATTAAAAATAAAAATAAAAATAAAAAACTCTTTTTCGGTTTTGATATCGTGCAAGTAACGATACAACATGAAAAATGCAGTTATTTCGGAATCACAGACGGACTATTCAATTTTATTTAATTGTAGGTGTAAAAAAGAGGTTAGTATGTATTAAAGTCGTTGGCGAGAATCAACAAATACAGCGCCATCTAGTAGCCAAGACAGTAATAGATCGGTTACTCATACATAATTAATTTGCGTTTTTCCACCACTTCCAAGGTGAAATTAATAAAATGCCGAAATTATATTGGAGCACATAAATACGCAAAAAACATGCTCTTAAAAACAAAATAAGAAAACAGATATCCACTCAGTAATAGGGATTTGAATTAATGAAAAAAATAACCTTTAAAGGTATTTTATGGTCTCTCCATGTCATATAAGTAAAAACTAAGATATGCATGTATTACTCTTTTTGTACGGAAAAAACGTTTTTTATTATTTAAAACAAATCAGCTGACATTTTTATTTTTCCATACAAAATATCCCTAAGGAGGAATTTGGTGTGGAACCATAAAAAATAGCTTAAATGCTAAGTTGAAGTCTTTTCAATATTCTAGTGAAAGTTCTGTTAAAATTCGTTCGGTGGTTTCAGAGATTTGCGGAGACAAACAAACAGACAGACAAAAATTTTAAAAACTCATTTTTCGGTGTTGGTATCGTGCAAGTAACGATCTGCAATTTGAAAAAGTCATTTATTTCGAAATCACAGACAGACTCTTCAATTTTATTATATGTATAGATATAGATTTTAATTGTCACAGTCATTTTAGACACATGCTTTCCTTCAAGAAGGGTTTTCTGCCTTTTCTTATCTTCAATAGCAAAAAAATAGCAAAAAAATATGTAAAAATTAAGACAAAATTTTTCAGTAAAAACACTACCAAGTTTTTATCAGGTCTTCTCAATACATTGGCAATTGATCAGTTGATACTTTCCTATTCAATTGACGCAATTGTTTATATTTGTTGAAATTTGAGGAAGGATATAAAAAGTTGATTCTATTCGAGTTCTCCATTATGATTTCAAAGGTATGTGAGCCATCCAAATGAAGTCATCAGCATCTATTAATATGTAAATATTTTTTAACAGATAGATTTCACAACCATTAACGTATCATATTCGAGTAGAAGGTAGCGAAAAGGCTAATTAGTGTCTACCCACACAATAAACTTAATACCCATTGACATTAAATTGCAACATTTCGCCGGAAAGCCTTTCCGGTGTGCCCAAACATAGCAAACGACACTCCAGCCTACACGAAGATCTATGAGAGTTTGGCGCAAGACACAAGAGAATAGCGGTCGTGACAAATTTATTTTAACTTGCTTTCACTATAATACGGTTGACTAAATTCAGCCGTTTAGCCGTGACCACGTTCCTTGCAACTGCGTCGAAACATCGGTGTGCATAAATAAAACACAAATAATACCGTGAGTACCCGTATTATAGTAAGAATGTAAACAGTCCACGATGAATTAATTTTAAAATCATTGATTTAAACTCTTTGAACCATGTTTAAAATAGTGATGTAGAAAGACGTGGCATGAGTTTTATTAAGTTAATAATATTAAACGAATGCAACAATCTGCGATATTCACGTATGGTAGGTACCTACATACTATAAGACTTGCGTGGCGTATGTAAGCTAAATACTAACTTTATAAATGAACCTATTAAATAGGTACCTCTCGATGGAATATGGGAAAACGAATGCTATAGCAATGTGCGTCTTTACTGTGACGCGCCCATAGTTGTGCCAGTGGGAACACGTGTGCCATACAACTAGTTGTGCATACGTAGTTAGTCCATCAGGAAGCCGCGATTTAATTCTCGAATTAATCAAACTGGGCATAAAGAGTGATGTAAACAGAAATAACAGATGTGTAACTTCACGAAATCCTGTCTTCGAGCATATTTGCATATTCCAAAAAAAAATTAATGTCTCGACCCAGAAGAAACATTCTACCACTAACTGTTACTAAAATTGCGTTTCAAAAGGATTTAACTAACCGAACCGAATTGAACCGTTCAAAGTTTTACCATAACAACTAATAATTAATTGTTAATTAATACTATTATCACTATTATTATTTCTCCGAGGGGTTCGCCTAGATAGCTACCACCCTTGAGCATGAGTCAGCCGCCAAACTACCCGTCGTGTTCCGGCCATTGACTTATATTGTATAGACAGGCTGTTCAGTACTTACATTTTGTTCACCTGTGTTGACCCCAACTGGGGCCAACTCAGTTTAGGTCACTTTAGTCGGCTGCGAGCAAGCTACACAAGTAAATGTCACGTTAGAAAAACTCCGACTGTTCAAAAACACTTAATAACGTATTATTGTTTATTGAGCACAGTTAAAACGTTCTCATTATTTACGTTTGAACTTTATTTCACTTTATTTAATCATAATTGGTAAGTAACTATATTTTTATTTACAGTCTTAAAAATTATTTAGTGTCAAATATTTCATACCGACATCTTGAACCAAACTTGACAGAACGAACACAGAGTACTTAATCACTACAGAACAGGGTTGCCAGACGTCGCGGAGTGAGAGATCGTACGGTGGGTAAATAAAAGTCGTATTTCCTAAGATGGCTCCAGAAAAAAAATAGTACGATTCATTTAATGTAGGTACTAAAACTTTAATTAGTTTTAGATGGCGGTCTACAAAACGAAATTGAAAGAAAAGTAATAAGTAAAACTATAAATTAAAATAAAATCTTCTTATCTTTATATATATAAATTACGTGTCACGTTGTTTGTCCGCGATAGACTCCTAAACTACTTAACCGATTTTAATCAAAGGGCTTCCAACATTTTTGTATGGAACCTGGCATACCTACAAGTCCGCCATTTTGAAAAAACCTCGATTCGGCGGCCAGTGATGAAACATGTGTCAATCGATAGAGTAAATGATTACGATCAAAATTTTACAGTGATGAAATCTCGTAAGTGGTATACTTTCTGAGATATTTGAGTTCAAACCCGTAGAAAAATAAAGTAAAAAACTTTGTTTCGGCGGATATTGATAAAATATGTGTCAATCGATAGACTAAGTGATTACGATCAAAAAGTATTAAGTGATACAATGTCGTAAGTTATATACTTTCTGAGATATTTGATTTCAAAACTGTAGGAAAATAAAGTAAAAAAACTTCGATATACCTATCTTCAGCTTACGTAAGTATGACCACATTTCCCAGTTTGATTCCTAACTTAAATGGCTACCAATTCGACACAGGTGAAACTTCAGAATTCTCTCAACATTTTATGCTATTTTGAATAACGTGTCTTCTCCTGTTTATTTAAAGGAAACCCATAGCACTGCTTATTTCGGGAATTCCTTTGCAATACTGTTCTGGAACTCCTTGCTTGTAGACATCAAAAAACTACCAAAAGTTCCTTCAAGAATCACGTCCGGCAGCACTACCTGAAGCAATTAAAATGTCCTCGCCCGTGGTCTTCAACCACATGTTATATACGTAGTTATAAATATTTATGTACTTAATATATAATATAATATGTATATATGTAAATATGAATAAATATGTATTTATTTAGTTTTGTTAATGATATTGTGATATTTTATATGTATATAGTTATAGTGTTGATCCACTAATAAATAAAAAAGACAATTACCAATGTTTTATTTTTCTACGGGTTTGAACTCAAATATCTCAGAAAGTATATCACTTACGACATTTTATCACTGAATACTTTTTGATCGTAATTACTTAGTCTATCGATTGACACATGTTTTATCAATATCCGCCGAAAAAAGTTTTTTACTTCATTTTTCTACGGGTTTGAACTCAAATATCTCAGAAAGTATACCACTTACGACATTTCATCACTGAATACTTTTTGATCATAATCATTTATTCTATCGATTGATATATTTTACATCACTGGCCGCCGAATCGAGGTTTTTTCACAATTGCGGACTTGTAGGTATGCCAACTAGGTTCATTGCCCTTTGCACACCATGTGCAGTTTGATCCAACTTGAAAGATAGGATAGCTTACATCTCAATGTATAGTCGCAATATTATTTTATTGCAATTTTTTTTTGATAGAACGAAGTCTGTCCGGGCAGCTAGTTATAATATAAATTTATATAATAACATACAAAATTATAAATGTAGAAATATCGGGACATAGGTAATTATAATGTGCGCCATCTATTGATAAATCTATGAACCTATAATAATTATATCATGAACCTATTATACTCGTACATAATTTTCTAACAATGCATACAAATACATATTTAAATTATTAATGTTTACTTACGTTGTTAAAAAAAAATATAGTAGTCACTCCGAGATGAACTGGAAAAAGGCATAAATCGTATGATTGTCGCCATGGATATAATTATAACTTTTAACTGGATACATAACTTCGAGGTACTTGAAGACAGATGACGTCACAACGGAATGACTATTTGACCAATCGCAGACCGGATTGAGATTATCCTTCATAATTGTGGGGTGTTATGTCCTATTTTCCAAATGTTTTCTAATAATTTTTCTGGTGGTAAAAAAATATATTATTGTATTAACACATTTTATTATAATTTCTTCAAAATTGTCCTTACGTCATGAAAACGGATGTTGAATGTGATAATGAAATGAAACAATGTAATTTATTACGGTACATTTCTTTTATTTTAAGTGCACAACACTTATAAAAAAAATTTTACACAGCTGAATGATATCCTGGGATTACAGATAACACAATGAATGGATGAACACAATGGTCATTCCGTTATGACGTAATTAATCCTCAGGTACCTCTACAAAGTAATCCAGACAGAGTAATATATCCATGGTATATGTCCAGTTATAGTAATGTATCCATGATCTCTTTCGGAGTAGGGTGTTGGCAACACTGGGCGCATAGTGACTCTGTGATTGAGTTCTCTGTGGCACGAAAGCGTGACACGAAATTCCTTAGAAACAGCGCGTCCATATAATATAAGTCAATGGTTCCGGCTGGGGGCTTGAGAGCCAGTTCTTTCTTTCTTTTTCTTCTCTTTTTCTTGGTCGGCAACGCATCAGTGATGCCTTTGGTGTTGTTGATGTCCATGGGCGACGATAGCCAATTACTATCAGGTGGATCGTCAGCTCGTTTGCCGTCTATTTCCTTAAAAAAATCTATAATAATTGTAACCCGCTACCTCCCATACCTTGGCCACCACTGTGTAGTGACCCGCGCCCACCCGATATGTTGACATCAGTGGGACAGACGGTCCGTGATTTGCTGATTTGCTATGGACGTGACTGAGAATGGCGTAACCTTAGCTTACTCATAACGGCTTGACTGATTTTCAATACGACAAGGAAGAGATACTTTGAACCGTTTTTTGTTCAAAGAAAAGTTTGTTTGTTGAAACAAGACTTGCTGTTATAATGTAGCTGTAATAATGTGTAACTTTGAATAGGACTTCTTGGGAGTTTTTTGCCGTGTCTTCGTGTTTTGTTGAAGCAACGTCGTAGTTTAACTTTGAAAAAAGCGGCCAAGTGCGAGTCGGACTCGCTCATGAAGGGTTCCGTAGCAGCAAGTAACATAATATAAAAGTTCTTGTAGTTTGTTTAACTTTGATCAATGTTTTTTGCGGTTTACTATTTATGACGTATTAAAAAAAAACTACTTACTAGATCTCATTCAAACCAATTTTCGTTGGAAGTTTGCTTGGTAATGTACATCATATATTTTTTTTAGTTTTATCATTCCCTTATTTTAGAAGTTACAGGGGGGGGGGGGACACATTTTACCACTTTGGAAGTGTCTCTCGCGCAAACTATTCAGTTTAGAAAAAAATGATATTAGAAACCTCAATATCATTTTTGAAGACCTATTAATAGATACCCCACACGTATGGGTTTGATGAAAAAAACATTTTTGAGTTTCAGTTCTAAGTATGGGGAACCCCCAAAATTTATTGCTTTTTTTCTATTTTTGTGTGAAAATCTTAATGCGGTTCACAGAATACATCTACCTACCAAGTTTCAATTGTATAGCTCTTATAGTTTCGGAAAAAAGTGGCTGTGACATACGGACGGACAGACAGACAGACAGACAGACAGATGACGAATCCATAAGGGTTCCGTTTTTTGCCATTCGGCTACGGAACCCTAAAAATGATCGTAAATTGATCGATTAAAATTTCATTTTATTTTATTTCGAAAGGCTTCTTACATTATTGCTTTATATTCTTCATCAATCAATGATATTTTTATAATAATATTCTTATGATGATGGTGACTGAACAAGACAAAATTAAAAAATGGGTCTACTAGACATTTTCTTGTCAAATTGTCATCTTCTTGCCAATATTTTTAAACAGTAATAATTTTTAGGCTTTTATTCAACCGAACTGCGAATATTTAACGGTGTTAGATATTATTTCCAATCGTTATTAAATTATTAATTGTTCCGCTACACCCACTAGTGTTGTCCCACGTACCTTAAAGGAGGTGGCCAACATGTGCCCCGGAAATGGTTAAAATACGTTTATTTGTACAAGGTTTTAGTCCTCAGACAAGACATGTTTTCCGTTTATTATAATATAACTAGAATTTTAATTTTCTTCTGAACTCCGCAGTGACTAGTTATAATAAATTAACAATAATAATAAGTTGTGTTGTATACACTGCCCTGGAAATGGTTAAAATACGTTTATTTGTACAAGGTTTTAGTCTCTGAAAAGACATGTTTTCCGTTTATTATAACATAACTAGAATTTTAATTTTCTTCTGAACTCCGCAGTGAGTAGTTATAATAAATTAACAATAATAATAAGTTGTGTTGTATACACTTAATCTTCTACTACCTCCATTGCTATCACTGGAGGTTGACAATTGACTGACAGAAATACGAATATATGCTATATTGCCATTTGTCAAATGCCAAAAGAAGATTTTGAGTTTGATTTCTACAAAATAATAATTGTGTTTGATTTTTTGTCATGAGGTGCATTAATTGTGCGGTTGATATTAAGCGCATGGCAAGTCACTCAATATCTTCGCTAGCAAGAAACCTTCAATCCATATTGGTAGAATGGATCACTGCAGCACAGGTATGGCATTTTCATGTGATTACATTAGTTTGGTATTTGGGGTGGGCACGTCATAATTAAAGTAAAATAAATAAATGAATTATCCAAAAGATAAAGATAGTTTGTATTTAATATAAAAATCTCTCTTTAAAACAGTTTTCCACTATTACTTATGTTTATCAAACTGTCAACCTACAAGAGCTAAAACTGCTCGTAAAAGGAGAATACCGAGTTTTACAGATTTTTATTGATAAAATTATTAAAGTAGATATTGTAAGCTTTAATGTAAGGTAAAAATAAAATGTGTACATTATACTTCACAAGTGGGGCAAACGCCCATACAGATGTTGGCCACCTCCTTTCGAATACAGTTAATTTAGTGTTGTGTCATGGTCGTTCACTCACGGTTAGTTATATTAAATTTAAATTACGTTCTTGTCATGTCAGGGACAGGAATCCTTTGGCATGGAAAATTAAATTAAAGTAAAAATCATGTAACTATGAAATTGTATTCCAGATAATAAACAAACCAATTATCTAACCTTCAGGAGCTCAATTTTAGAAATTTTGTTTACCTATTTTCAAGAATCACCAAATAAAATATATTACGTAATAATACTTTAAGTTTTGTCTCATGTCTATGATGACATGTAATAGATAAAAACTGATAATTAATTGATATTATATTAATGAGTTATAGAAAGTTTGTCTATTTGCTATCGTGCTTGCTTGCATCTTGCGTAGAAACTGTTTTAAATCTGTTCATAGAACGTCATCATACGTTTGCCTATTGCCTATGTTTCAATAAGTAGCTTGTATGCAATCGTCAAAAATGTAGCGTTCTGAGGTAACAATCATAAAAAATATGGTTGAATTGAATACCTTCTCCTTTTTTGAACTCGGTTAAAAATCATGTAACATAAACCATAAACATACCAAATGTATCCAAATGAGGAAATAATAAACACATGTGTGTAGTTTACTACCAGGAACGACACACGACGTTACTGTAATAAAACTATAATAAACAATATTGGGTGGTCGATTACATGTGGATTTAATTCTCGGTAATGATAGAAATGTTAATAATTCTATAGAAAATCTAAATGTACCATCAATATTTTATCACTAGCGCTCTGCTCGTGGCTTTGTCTGCGTTTTGCAGGGTAATTATGTACCCTATACCTTATTCCGGTACGTTAATGTTTGTCAAAACCCCACCTGGTTTCCGGGTTACCCACCGGGCTAAGTCGCAGTCTTACGCCCCAACTCAGAGTCACTAACGGTACTTAAATCGCTCGTTAGTACAGAATTTGTATGGTGATTCTTTACTGTATACTGTATTCACTCTTTTCTTATAGACTTCCACGTTAAAGGCGGGCGGGAACACAAATGACGGCAAGCTTTTAGTCCTTCGTGGTAGGTACGTATAACGAATGACGAGGCAAACTGCGTCGTCCGGCGGAATATTAATGCATGAAAAAAGGATGGATACCTGCCGTCATAAATGTCAGCCCCGATCAAGAATCAAAATCGTTACTAACTGGGGTTGTTACTAACTCACTCACTACCAACTGGGTCAGAGTCCCTTTTTTAAGGTAAGCGCTAGTTTAAAACCATGCATCATAGAATTTTATTTTTACAAGTCGCCAGCAAAATCCAGTCTCATAATAAAACGCAACTCGGTTCAGTTAGACCCTTTTAGTTCAAAATTAAAAAGGTGTGTCGACGCAAAGGACACATAAACCCTTTATTTTCATTTTAATTCATTTCTTTTGCCGTGAGAACTTCGCAGGCTACATTTAGTCCTTTCAAATATAGACATACCAATTAACTGATACATTACAAATCACCTTAATATACAGTAATAAGATTAAATTTTGCTTGACGCTATGTAGGGTTGAGTTGTTAGCTCACCAACTTAGTGATAAGTTTACAATAGGCCGTATGTCAAGGGAATAGAGGTGTATTTTCAATGGATGTTTCGAAGTGTGGTCAGATGCGTGTAGGCCCAAGACCTGTTTAGAATTAATATTTCCGTTCATTGATATTGTAAACAAGTTTAGTAGAAGTCCCGTTCCAAGCTATGTTATTATAGTTATATTCGGAAAAGTTTAGTTCTATTCTTATAAATCATAGCTGGTAGATTAAAATATGTTGTTGTAGTAAATGAAGCAAGATTTCTGAAGTAGAAACTTGAGTATTTTAGCAAAAATTGTTCTGTACTTCAACTTATCTCACCTGGAAGGATATTCCAGGTTCCAGGTTCCAAATTTGTTTTCAGATTTGGAACCAGGATTCCAGGTTCCAAATCTTCCAGGTTAGTCCTAATGGGTATTATACATTGAATAATCTAAACTTTACTAACAAAAAATAACCGACTTCAAAATTACTCAAAAGCTACTTGTCAGATCTCCCTCAAATTTATGTGGGACTACATGACACGCACCTACTTTCGATCAAAAAAAGAATCATCAAAATCGGTTCAATCCGTCGAAAATTCTGAATTAACAAACATAAAAAAATACAGTCGATTTGAGAACCTTCTCTTTTTTGAAGTCAGTTAAAAAGATTTTTTATGTAACTTGCCAGCAACCGAGCAACCACCCACCTGTTGGTAAGTGGTCAGTGTAGTCACCGTCGTCCATAGACATCTCTAATACCACAGGCATCACTGATGTTGTTAGCCAATAAACAAGAGAGAAGAAAGAAGGTAAAGAAAGAACCAGCACTCAAGCCCCAGCCGGAACATTACGAGTCCTTTGGCGGTTGACTTAAGTCAAGCAACAAGGTGGTAGCTAATCAAACAGGTTTCACGGATACTAATATCATTAATTAGATGACTTAAGTCACTTAATAATAATCCTTATGCAAATCCCTCAAGCCTCAAGGGGGGCTGGTTCCCATCGCGTCTAACGACACTCTGGTACGACACTCTAGGCATGGGATTGGGGTCAGTAATCTGGGCCGCCCCAATACGCCCATCTTGAAGTTTTTACTTTATTTATAATTTTTTACTTATTTATAATTTTTACAATACAATTATCAACATGTCGGTATTATTTATTTATGTATGTGCGGTGCGGTAACTTTTAAATGAACAAAACAAAATAATAAAACAACAATAAAAGAATCCCAAGACATAATTACGTACGTACGTACATACTCAGGCCAGATGTGAACAAAGCATTCTTGAAGGCAATTCGTTACAATTATTCTCCGTTCAAACTTCGTCAATCCTCGGACGTCTTCGGGTATGTTCGGGCGATCGCGGCACGCGCAACAACCTGTTACGATACGACTACCGACTACCGGTCGCTTGGTCCTTGACCTATGCAGTTAGGGCATTTACACACTGACAAACAGGTCTCCAATATAACCAGATCCTTATCTGAGTATGCAATTATTGAAAACTTGGGAAGTAAGGGATTTTTATTTCAATGTTAATGTTAACAGCGTGGGAATGCAAGTTGTTGATAATCTAGCTAGGTGCAGTTCGGCCGCTGTATCTTGGCGCGTCTGAACATAGGCTTTGCGAACTTTGGCGCATGTAAGACAGAGATGGCAACACGAACATGCTAACGTATGACTGAGACATAATACACCGCGTATCGAGTATTGGCGAATTATGTTACTGCGCAGCCTTCTGCGCGAAGTTCAGACGCGCCAAGATACTGCGGCCGTACTATACGCTTATTACGAATGTGTGTGTGTTCGAATGATTTCGCGTTATCTACTTCAATTACTCTCTTTATCTGTTTTATCAGTTTTGCCTTAACGAGGACTTGATTATAAACTTTTTGAACGCTTTCAAACGATATACATAGTTTGCAGGGCGTTCAAATATAAGTTCAATAATTGCTAAGGAGCGATTGTTTTTAATTTCTCCAACTTTGCCTTACACAGTTCTAACTACTCCATTAGCCATTAGATTCTGATAGACCTTTATACGCCAAAATTTTAAGATGGATCCAACCAACTTTTAAATGTACATGAAACAGGGTAGTAGGGATATTCTGCGGTATTGGTTATTCAATAATATTCCTTTTACTTTGCTCCATGATATATTTCCAGTTTTCCTAACATTCACGTCAATAACAATCTCTACAAATCCGCGATTAATAATCGAATCCCACAGAATGTCCTACGTAAGTTCCAAATAGATTGACACATTCATTATTCTAAATGATATAATAATAATAATATAATATAATCAATTCGTGCCCTTAAGTGCCACGTGTAAGCACGGTTAGGGCCTCTTTCACCACCATCAAGTAAAGTCATAAGTAGTTACTTGCTAAATAACGTTAATCGGCAAGTAAAAGTCACGATTAACTTTTATCTACTTGGCGGTTAGTTGAATGATTTGTCATAATGCGTTCCAACATTCGGTCAATTTGTGTTTGCCAGATGTCAAACACGTGTCAAATCGGTTAAGTCATCAGTTAAGTGCCAGTCCGTCCGTCATTACTACAAAGGTTTTGTTTAAGTAAGTTGGTGTTATTAAAATTCGCAGGTTTTGATGTTTTTGTTTAAACCGATATTAAATTAATAAACATGGATATAATTAAGAGAGAAAGAAGTGCTACCTTTACTCTGTAACAAAGATATATTTTAATATCCATTGTTTTAAAAAAAATAAGTAATAAACAAGCGGAATCTACCAAAAAAATTATTTTCAACAAAATCAGTAAAATAATCAACACGGATATTAAATAGACTAACTCTTGGTGTTCTTCGTGCAAATTTTTCGAAATTGTCTATTGGATTATCGATAAATGAAATAAGTAAATGTTTAATAATTTATTGTCAAATAAATATACTTATAAGGTTAGCTATAATAGTTTTTTACTTCACTGCACGTACCGTTACTCGACTTACTCGTCAATTAGACAAACTAATTGGCAGATGATGTTACAAGTAAGTTACTGCCTACTTTATTCGACGGGTAGCGCTATTCATTGATTGTGAAATGCGTATGCATGGTTACTCGTCGCTTTAATTGGCAATTAGCCTACTCGGAACTTTACTTGATGGTGGTGAAAGAGGCCCTTAGCGTTGTATGTACCGACTTTTTCTATCACATGATTGTAATAAATAATTTGAATTTGAATTTAAATATTTAGTTTTTCTTCATGACTTCTTGTATGCCAGCATCTGCACCGGCCAATCGTAAAACCAAAGAGGTCACTCGCCGACATACATATTATAGTCATCCACCTTTTTGTTAACCTACTTCACGTCTTGTACAGTAATCGAGATTTAATTCGGTTAATCATAAATTGACGAGCAACTATTAAGCGATAGTGAGCATCTCGTGCAGGAGGCCTTATCCATCCTCGGAGGCTGCCGGCTCGATAAATGCTCCTGTTCCTGTTATTTTTTTATCGTAATGTTTTTTTTGTGAAAGCATTTGATGTGAAGCTTTTATCTGAAGCTCGTCTAGTTAGCACGTCAAGCTTTGTGCTTTTGACGAGTTTGTTTAGTTTATATAGTTCTGTTATTAGCGATATTGAAAACTAGATAATTAAGAGCCTATTGGAATTAAATTACACATTCCCGCCAGATGTTCAACTTTTTAGGCAAAATCACTTGATTAAAGTATTTTGCCATTATTTTTTGCCTCTACTACGGTGCTGTATTGTAGAGAAGAAACGGAAAAAGAAACTGCAGTTGAAAGATTTTTTTTTAATTAAAACCTTCTGTGTGCCTTAAGGGAGGTGTAAGCTATCCTATCTTTCAAGTTAGATCAAACTGCACACGGTGTACAAATTTGATTAAAATCGGTTCAGTAGTTTAGGAGTCCATCGCGAACAAACAACGTGACACGTAATTTACAAATATTAAGGTAATATATTTGAAAAAAAAAAACAAATATGATGGCTGTGAGTGTGTGAGATGCCATTGTTGGAAGTATCAAAAATAAAAATAAAAGAAAAATAAAAATTAATCGAATAATACCATTATGGATATCAAATTAAAGAACTCACCATGAAAATTTCAAAAAGATATTATGTATCATGATACCTTTTTTGATAGGAGGCGGGTATTGTTTTTATTTTTAAATGTATTATTTAAGAAATTAAGGTGCCGTTGACTTTATTCACCTGAGTTAATTCACCCAGGTGTCTTAAGACTCTTAAGGGGTGGAAAGCATATCCGCCTTCGAAGGAACCTACGCATTGCCTCGTCTGACGTTATCTTGGTTTTAAATTAGTTTAGATTTTTAGTAAAGGAATCAATTACATGCTATTATCTACTTTCTTACTGTCGCATTGGAGCGAAGCATAATATCTACTAAATCCTATTTATTAGCGCAGCTTGTTATTGTAGTAGACTAGCGGAGTGACCGTAAATCAACTTCTCGCCCGGTTTTTTAAGGTCTGCAAAAAATATGCAAAGTGAGGTGTTTATCAGCAATTGAAATACATCTAATCATGTTGACTGCTAGTGGCAAACATGTTTCATACGCGTAGTGATGATTATTTTTGTCTCGCCTTCCCCCTGGTGCAAAAAAATGAGTGTAGCGCGGTAGCAACATTTTTCGATTTAGCGGGAATTTGACTCATCTTTAAACAAGAAAAATTCGTAACAACGTGTAGAAGAAATTAGCCGCAATGGCTATTTCTTCTATTCGGTTTAAACTTTAAACCATATACAAATCAAGACAAATAGGTTATTAGCAACCTATTAATATTTATTTCGGGTTAGTGCTTGCAAAAATGAGGGATACCTTTAAGCGTCAACATTCAACAACCTTAGTAAATGTATATAGCAGGGTTTTAATGTTAGCTTGTTTCTCTTCATGGTATTAAGTGTCGCGTCGTGTCCTGTTGACAAGTGTTACGTCTCCCGCAATTAGCTCACACGACGAAGGCTTATTAAAATGAAATCTCACACCAGTGTCGTCAGAGCCTTTTATTTTACGTAGTTCGCTTGCGACGCTATCCGTGCTAGACATTTGACAAATAAAACAAACTTCGTATCCCGACTCTTTAATGTGTTAAAATAATTTCGCCTTGCTAAGAAAAATATTACTCTCTTAGGGCTTATACCTAAATTTGGGGAAAAGATGGAACACTCTTTTTGAGTAACGTACTTATTTCATATTTTATTTGAAGATATTTGAGTAACGTACTTATTTCATATTTAATTTGGAGATAGCGGGTATCCGCTGGATTCAGAAGGCTCAGGGCCGATCAAAGTGGCGCATATTAGGGGAGGCCTATGTCTGGCAGTTGACCTAGTACGGTCTAAAGGCTGATTGATAGATGTAAGACTTATTTCATTTTTAAAGTTTCCTTCGCAATATTCAGGATTCCATCCTAACTATCCATGGTATACCTTCTATCCACGGACCTAAAAAAAGACGGATGTAATCCCAACACCAAATTCAGTGAAGCACCCATAGTAATACCAACTCTCTATTCGTACAAGTATACACACCCACACATTGACACCATATTGCTTCAATCGCGAATCAAAAATTACGCACACATGGTAAGCGGGCGGCCATTGCTATGCTTCACTCCCGATTAGACGAGGTTACGTCCGTCTTTTTTTCAGGTCCGTGCTTCTATCCAACGAAGAAAGTAACAGCGTAAGTTCTGTTGCCAGCAATTGTTTTATTTCCTCTGGATGTCTTTAAATTCAGTTTTATTTTGACCAATTTTGATGATTCCCTTGGAGTTGCAACACACAAGTATCGATGATGAATTCTAACAAGGAGGCCCCGTCCACTCGTTTTATGGTATTAACATTAAAAATAAATCCAGTAAAGGTTAATAGATAATTTATATGTGTGAACTGAACTAGTTAATTAATATGTTGCATATACAATGATGAAAAAAAGTTATAGGTAATGATTATTTGATTAGGAATTATGTTAATTCGCTTGTTGCTTCGTTAGTAATTTTTTTTGACTAGTCTAGAACTGGAAAAGTGTGTGTCGGGTTGTATAATGTGTGGTGTTGTGTGGCGCTATGGTTACCATGCCGGATCGCCGTGCAAAGTGACCTGGCTTCGATTCCCAGCGAGACGAAAATGTTAATGATGAGTTTGAATTCTGTTCTCGGTCTGGGTGTGGCTTGGCAAAAATCCTTTCCAAAAAGCTGGTATATTAGAAAAATGACGTGCATAAGTGTATCAGTAATACCTAAATAAATAAAGATTATTTCATTTCATTTAATTATGTTCTTGGCATACACATGGAATCCTAGTGTGAGGACATGAGTGAGTAACATTATCATAAAATAAATATATACTTTTTGGGTATAAGCCCTAAGGGATTCCGTTTACCGACAATCCTAGCTCCAAGCCTCCAAGCCAACCTCCTTAGTGCGTGATACACCTTCTGAACAACGGACGTTGCTATGGCGCCAGGTCACTTATATGTAGTTACATAATCGGCTACCACGTGACGGTAAATTGTCACCGTTGCCCACAGACAACCATCCATCCAGCATTTGGAGATCTACTTCAGGCCTCCCCTGAGACAACAACAACACCAATATTATCAGCGATGCGTTGCCCACAATGTAAGAGAGAAGAAATAAACTCTCAACTGGGTTTCAAGTCAATTATACTTTTTATAATATTTTTCATATGTACCTACCTACCTACTATTTATTACATTTTTATTACATCTTTTATATTTACATCTATGTTTCTATAAAGTTTTACAAAGTCAAAATTATAGAGTTGAGATTTCCATACAAGTGTTATAACTTATAGCCCACGAATTAAATATGAAAAAAATACTTTTAATCATCACTTTAATTAATTATGAATTGTGTTTAAATACGAGGCTCAAATGGACGAATTTATCTATCAAATAATAAGCTTGACCTTCGATGGCGATAAGGAACAAGTTTTCCTCTAGATTCGTTCCCACGGTGGTTGACGCTAATATTATGCAAGTCCAATATACTTAGCTACATTGATAGCTTTATGTAAATCATGCTTTTTATTTTGTTTTACTTCACTGAATAAGTAATGGAAGGTTAGGTATTGAAGGGATATTATCAGTTCTTCTCACGCGTTTTTCTTTGCTTCATTTGTAAACACGCATCAACTTATAAATAACATAGGTATAATATTCCCGGAAAAAACAGGTAGAGCAGTGGCTTGAATGACTTTTGATAGAACATAGGCTCGAATTCTGTGCGCTTTTCTATGCACCGGTTAAAAATATGTGTACAGAGTATAATATTATGGAATACTTTTGAGTATTCCAAAGCTTTGCAAAAAACCCAATGTCAAAAAGGGAACAGATAAAAATTAAACACCAAATAAAAATTGTAACAATAATGATCGTGCTAATAATTCCGCAATAAAAGTTGTTTTTAAAACCCAAGACTTGATGACTGGCAGTTCAGCTTTGAAATGACTAGGTTTCACTTATAAAAAAACACTTAAAATAGTTAATACTTGACCACAATCCCACCTAATGGTGAAGGGCGATGAAGTCAAAGATGGTGAGAGTACTACCTTGGTAAAAGTCCATTCTCTAAAAGTTCATGGACCATGTCAATAAAAAGGATTCGAATGAACCTAAAATGATCACCACTCCAGGAATTACACAGAATGTTACAAGTTCGTCATCTTTAGGAAAAATAATCCGCAAAATTGATGAGAAACGCATGGCGGACTATCTATGATATTGAAGCAGACCTTTGGGCCTTTGCATCCGAGTTATGCCATCTGGCGGTCGTTTATGGAAACTAATAACCCACTATAAGATATGAACACATAACTCGCTGTAACTTAGAGTAATGGGGTAGTGTGGCCGCTCCATCTATGTTCTGTAATTGATGTACGCGTGTTGTGTCGTGTGTAGCGTGTTGTCACGTGTCGTCACGCGAACATTGACCAAGGTGTTGTGTCTTAAAGTACCCACAAAATCTTGTTTGAAAATTTTAAAATCAACGACATGCTAACTTATTATATTGTTTTTAAGTTTCCGTACCTCCAAAAAAACAAAAACCCAGGATTATTTGCTGTCTATCTCATCTCATGTCTAATATATTATGTCTGTCGGCCATTTGGACATTACAAAATAAAAACAGTGTTCCATCTTATGTCACATCAAATGGAATTAGGTATAGTGTAATCTTAAGAAATATTCCGGATTTAAATCCAGACTTCACTGTTTTTGCTTCATTATATTGATTTACTGACGGGGAGAAACCAGTCGAATGTTAACGCGATATAAAAAGACGAAAATAAAATTATAAATATTAACCGTAGGAAGGAAGAGTACTAAAATTACAAGCCTTGCAGTCGAGTCTACGGAAGGGGGCGTCCCGGAACTAAGCTTTGCGCTTAATAGGGTTGCCAACTACTAATTCTGATAATTTAATTTGGTTTTGTAAGTTAAATGCAATATATATTTTTTCATTTTATTCATTAAAAAATTTATCTATGAATTCTGCAAGGAATATTTATATTCAGCTAAAATTACACGAAAACAATCTGAAACGGATTAGGTAGGTAGGTATCTTAGGAACCATTTAACATATACGGGTACAGGATACTGACAGTCACGTGAGTATGTGATGTCCGTAGACAAGAGCAGATGATCCCCTGGCTACTGGTGTCGTAACGAGGTATACAAGTAACCTATAATTCTATATACTACACACATGTGTAAGTCTATATACCACACACATGTGTAAGAACGGGCTATGAACCATTAAGTACAAATAAAATATAATTTGTTGTCTTCTGGGTTCGAATCCTACCGAAGCAGAAATTTGAATCATGAGTTTGAATTTCTGTTTTCGGACTGAGTAACTATGTTCTTATGTTTGTGTGTTATCCATAGCACTCACGATACAGGGAATTAGTATAGGCCTATAAGTGTAGCATTAGTTTACAAATAAAATAAATAATTCGACGTATTGACAACCCTATCGGAGACTGCACAGTTATCTCACAAAGGCCAAGAGCGGCGGGAGCGGTGCTCCCTGCAAGTAAATAACGCCTGTACGAAGCGTTTACTGTGTTCTACGCAGGGTACAGATACTCCACAAGCCATATAACTAGGTATATCAATTATCATGCAGTCTGCATAGAACTGCTTGCTAAAACAACAGGGTAGAATCTATACTATAATAAAAAACTCAAAGGGCAAATTTTCTGTACATTGAATATTTTTTAAAAATTTCGATTAGGGGGCACTTCAATAACGTGTTAGAGCACAAAAATATTTTTTTTTAGAATTATTGTCTGTCTGTCTGTCTGTCTGTCTCACGGAACACAGTGTGGTCTGTCTGTTTGTCTGTCCGGTCATCACATGAAAATTCTTGAACGGATTTCGATGAAAATTGGTAAAGTTGTTACTAATACTCCGGGTCATATTTTACGATACTTTTTATCCCGGAAAAGTCATTTAATAAAACAGACATCACTGATATTATAAGTCCGTTTTTGGACAGAGTTACAAACATCCATACATCCTCACAAATAAACTTTCTCTTTCGGTTTCGGATACGAATCTCCATAAAATGAACATCACTGAATAAGTGACAAATTGATGACTTTTGTCACTAGTGCACTACTTCCAACATTTTTACATTTTCGAGTTATTTCGACCCTGTAGCCTAGTTGGTAGCGACCCTGCCTGCGAAGCGAGGTGTCCCGGGTTTGATTCCCGGCTGGGACAGATATTTATGTGACAGATAAATATTTGTACTCGGGTCATGGGTGTTGTTGTGATGTGTTGTGTGTTGTCCATGCTATCCGCGACACAGGTGAAAATCTACTGCAGGGGCATTATTGGCACTTTGAGAAGCTCTATATCTCTCTAAGATTCTTTAGCAAATGATTACTCCAAGTGACATGCTAGAGAATAAGTATCATTTTAATGAACGTCTCACGCTTAGCTCAAGTTCAGCAAACTCCGCCCTTCAGCCGCAAGGTTGTCTGTCAGATCAACCATCGCTCGAGATAGACTAATGTTATCTATTGTCAGTATTGGTTGCCTTTTCGTTGTTAGGTAAATTCACGTGCAAAAGCATATCGCATTGTTAAATAGCTTTATCATTTTAGTTTAGTTCAGTAAACATAAAATTGTTTTATTTTTATTTTTCTTGGCAGCACCGCATTGTAATAATGTTTGCTCTTAGAATCTTGTTGAAACTAAACACCAATTTATTACCAGTATTTACAAGTAGGTCTATATACAAACGGTTAATATAAATGTAGTAATGTTAGTATATATTGTTATGTATAATATTGTATCTTAATCGTGAGGAAACCTTCACAACAAAGCGTTCTTTCTCTATAATGTTGACAAAGGTGATCCAAGTCTGCCTATTCATACTTGGCCAGTGTTGTGGAATATCGTCTAAGGTTACTTAGGTTTCAAGGGAAATTATGTGAGAGATTTCAGGGTATGAGACAGGCCAACTAACTCCATGACGATGCAACTTATACACAACAAATCTTTCTCACAAAGCGCCATTCATAACAAGATTTCGTACCTTAATATAATAGAGTGTAGACCGCGTCTCAAGCGTATCTTACTATTGTTCCACATAATGATAGCGCAGCAGTTATTCACTACAAGTTGGAAAAGTAGAGGGAGGTATATAATACCTACACAGATTTTATACCAAAACTGTGCAGAAATACTTAATGCTTACAGAAACGTAGAATTAGTAAACGGCAAACATATATTTGCAGTTTTGCACTCCAAGAGTGATTACATTATTTTGTAACTAATGTCGTCACATATTTTTACTTTGGGCGGTTGTCACAATTATTTGATATACTTACTATTTTATCAGATCATTTTGTCATCACTGTAAGATACTGTATTTTAAGGATCAGGTATTTTTGCTGCGTCCGTGCAGACAAATATTATTGAATGCGTTTCCTGGGGTAGATATGCTGATGTTCTCATGGTGTATATATGATAATATATTTATGCTCGTGACTGTACTTGGCATATGCGTAGGTTGAAAGCCAGTCTTCTGCTTAGGGTACGGTCAAAGTTACGGTCCTGTTGCTTGATACATCACTGAAGAATAATTTTCGTTAAATAACTCGTATATGCTAATTATATTTTTTTACAATGTTCTTATGTTCGGTTTACACGTATTAAGTAGTTAAGTAGTTAACTAAATTTTAACTAAATTTTAAGTAAATTAATACGTGTAAACGGGCAATTTAGTAGTTAAGTAATCAAGTAGATAAGTAATTTAGAAATTTTTCTATTTTCTGTTAAGTAGGTGGGCGGGGCTTATCACTTAATACGTTTGGACAGGCACTTTTAAGTTAAAATTTAGTAAAATGCTTATCTAAGTAGTTAAGTAGAATTGTATGAACTAAAGAGCTTTACTAAATTATTACGTGTGGACGGACACTAAAAATTATTCACTTAAAATTTAGTTAAAATTTACTTATCTACTTAACTACTTAATACTACACTTATTTAACCGGACTTTAGAGTTGGTTACTTTAGACTGCGAACTAAATTCACATTATGGAAACGCCTTTGGAAATCGAATCCCGGCCCCTTCATTGGAAACGCTGTTAAAATAATATTGTTAAATGTATAACAGTTTAAATTCAGTAAACCCTCGAACTGTGTGAGTGTCCGACATACTATGCATCGTAGACAGATACGGCTAACAGTGTTAGTATCCTTCAAGAGTTACCTGTCGTAACTCCAGTCATCTATAATGGAATCAGTTACTGCACCAGCGAGCCCGGTCGATGTCAGGTCAGCGGAACTACACAGTTTCACCAGGTAAGGCAATAAAAACTATTATTAGCTTCACTTCGCAGCGCTTGCTTGATAGCGACTAGCAAGCGATTGCTATGATTTGATATGATTAGAGGGCACATGTGGCGGAATGGTTGCTATGCTGGGTCGCCGTGACAATGATCCTGGATTCGATTCCCAGCGAGGCGGACTTTTGAATGATAAGCGTGTGTGTTTTTACCTTTGTGTGTTGTTCACAATGATATTATAATGTAAAAAGAGGTAGGTACATATGTCACTAGTGCGCCGACGATGAAGAGCGTAAGAACAGGCAATTGACCGTTCAGCTCGTAGTCGCTCTGTCAATACAAGACGATACGCACGTTTTTGTTGAAGTGCTTGACATTTGACATACAGCAAATGCCTTCGTGTATTATACCAATGTGATTGGTGTAGTGAAACAAAAGATAAACGTGTGTGTGTTGTAGCTCTTTTCGGAACAGATTTTTTGTTTGATTTGTAAGGGCATAATGGTTGTCCACGGCACCCACGACACGGCGAATCCTAGTGAGAGGCTATGAGTTTATAGTGTTACTTTTTGTCAATAGCAGATAAACGAGAAGATACTGACATCAGTATCAGTATTCACCGAAAATTCTCACACACTCATTTTTATGTGATATTAAGGAGCAAACGATCATTTTAATGTACAAACGAGCTCGAAGTGCCATCATTCACAGCCGCCCATGGACATCTGTGACAACTGACAAACATCGAATACTCATTTATTCCTACTTTCAATGGAATTCATTGGAGAAGTTTTAAGGGTGGATTGTTACTTCTCATTCACTAATGTAGGCAGCTATGTGAATACATTTTTTATTTCTTTCATCAAAATAGGCTATATGTAATTTTATATATTGTAATTCTTTAACAGTCTAAAAACTTCTTAATTATTTTATTTTAAAGTGGTTTATACCTACCTGTGAAAAAATATGAAAACGAATATAAAAGAAAAACCAATAATTCAGAACGTAAGAACAATCCCACAGTGAAATGAGGGTAGCTATTAGTTACATAATAGTTTTATTCTCTTCCCGCAGCCGCTGGAACCCCTACGCAACTGTCATAACAAAGTTACCTCTCCCTATAAAAACCTAGAAATTCATGGCGCCATATTTCACTCGCTAAATTGTATTATTATAAGTTTTTCTTCCTATCCTCGGCGTTTTATTTAACAGAGAATTATTACCGCCATGTTTTCTAAACACAAGCTGCGGATTCATATTAACGAAAACGATTTATGGCCAAATAGAGATACTTTTTAATGGTTTATGTAGTCCATACATTTAATAAAATTGAATCTGATCGAAAATTGAAAATATTTTAGAAAAACTTTTACTAGGGTATTTAGTAACGAAATAGATTCCATAGAAATTAGTAGGTACTTATTATAATTTATAATTTTTATATTGTCTGTTTGTCTACTCCGATTGTTCCGCTAGTCTCAGGAACTCCTTAACAGATTTAGACGCGGTTTTCACTAATAGTTTGTTTGTTTTATTTTAATCGGATCGTTAAAAAAGTTATATCAATTTAAAGAATAACATTTATCCAGTGTGGGCTTGCTGAAGGTTTAACGAAGTGAAGCGAAAGCATTCACTAGTTATTGGATTTTTTTTATGGAAATAGCCGGCAAACGATCTGACGATCCACCTAATGGTAAGTGGATATCGTCGCCCATGAACATCAGCAACACCAAAGCCATCACTGATGCGTTGCCGGCCAAGAAAGAGAGAAGAAAAAGAAAGAATGAACTGGTTCTCAAGCCAGTTGGAATAAAAATAAAATACGATTTGCTAGCGACTTGGTTATCACGATTGATAACGTGTTGTAATTAATGACTACAACCTGTTGAACAGTAGCCGGACGGATTGTGTCAATTGTAATTGATCGATCGAGTTAAGAAATGGGCGCGGGCGAAAGGAGTATAAGTGACCACAATGGCGCCATTATTTTTAAAAACTACCATGCTTTGGAAGGCACTAACCCATCATATCAATTATCAGTGTACACATACTAGACCGTATGTATTCACTGCGATCTCCAAAACTTTAATATACCTTTGTACATATCTGCTATTGTTATTTATTTTTTCTATACAAATATTTTATGTAGTAACATTTTTCATAATCAAACATTCATACATTTATACCCGATAGAATTCCTTGTATTCCATGTGCTGTACTCCATGTACTGTACATGTACTGTACTGTATTCCATGTACTGTACAAATGACAAGCGTACACTGCTAAATGTTCGTCCTAACTGGGCATCAAACCCGTTGTTACGTCTACTAACTATGATGAGGTCAAACCATTCAAACCTACCACAAGTAAGTGTAACGTAGTATGTAGCGAGATGTCCCGCAAATAGAAATATGGCCGCTCCTGAGAGAAGCCGTTACTACGTTGTCCTCAAACACAACTTTATGGGGCTTTCTACAGTTGCGTTAAATAAAATATTACAAATGCTTATGGAAAATTGAGGTACGTTATTGCTCAAGATATGAGTACAAAAAATTGTTCTTTATCTCAGGTTTTCCTGTTGAACGGTTTGTTCTGTTTTGTTCCACCTATAAGAATGCAGAAGGAAGAGAAGATCATAGAAAGAGAGGAGATGCTAGAAAGAAGAGAAGATACGGGCTTTTATTTGGCAAAGGGGGATCTTTCGCCAGACTAGGTATCCTGGAGAACGATCGTGCTCATCGATGCACGGCACGGCACTTCCATAGAAGCTGTGGTATTGCAGATAACATTGATAGCGTTATTCAGATCTGACATGACGTCACTGTTGCATAAAATAGTGCAATATCGCCACAGGTTTGTAACAAGTATCTTAGATATCAGGTCTGCTCTATTGTCAGGTGTCTAGATAAAACAAAAACATTCTGCTGACAAATAATTGTTGAGCACTCGACAAGTCACTTGGTAACCTCATGTGTCAATTAAATTCTTTATTGGCCATGTAATAGATTGCGTAAGTAAATAGTTGTAAACATTGGTAACTAACAGATCATCTTATCTCATGTAATAATCTATTTATAATTTTTTAAAGGTCGTAGTAATTAGCTTGACAGAAGGACCGATGTGGCAACAGCTAATAGCACCTGCAATCACGATGAATAAATATGATTCTTGACAAAAAATAACTCATTCCAAAATTAGGGATTAACTCAAAAACTACTCGTCAGATCTCGCTCAAATTTGTGTGGGACAAAAATCATCAAAATCGGTTCACCTAGTCAAACGTTCTGAGGAAAAACATAAAAAATACAGTCGAATTGAATACCTCTTCCTTTTTTGAAGTCTGTTAAAAATAAACGCTTACACACTCATAACCCCCGCAGTAGGTTTCCCTCTGTCGCGGGTGGCATAGATGACACACATAACACATCACTATAACACCCATGAACAGAGTACAATTTTATCTGTCACATAAATATCCGCCCCGCCCAAGAATCGAACCCAGGACCCTTCGCTTCGTAGGCAGGTTCGCTATCGCTACCAACTAGGCTACAGGATCGTCGTGAATATTATTTACTTACGTTATTTATTTTCCAAAACTTCTTCGGCAATTACTTAATACTTAAATAAATAATCCAACGAAATTAGATTTATAATTTCACAATTTAATCTCAGACCTTTCAAGCTCATCTTAATTAAATGTCTGCGGGGTGGACCCTGGGGCGCTGGTGGCGACATCAAAGGGGCTATCTAATCATCTTAGCTATTGGCTAGTAAGGTTTGTGCTCAGTATTGTTGCGTTGCGCTGTAGCGGAAAATATTGCTGTACCTATTCGTAAGTCACACCGAGTAACTTCTTTGCATAGCTCATTGAAGTATTATGACTAGAGTATAGAACAGACACCGCGAACACAATGTATGTCCCAATGAATTGGCTTCGATTTTCAATAGAATCTTTCGATTTTGAAAGGAGAACGGGGGCTCAATTTTGAAAATAGAACCTCCCGGCGAAGACACAATTTGTTCGAGATGTCTGTTCTATGGCATTATACTTCAAAGGCATAGCTCGGTAAATGTTAGGCACACATTTGGTATATCCAATTAACAGCCCATTTTGAGAGATGTTTTTCTTTTATGAAAATTGGCGAACTTTACTTTTAAGAACACCGGAGATTTTTATACCTAGTAAAAGTCACTTAAAAAGTCACGATTATAATTGATTTCTTACACGCATGTTACTTTATACATATATTCTGGGATCAGGTCTTAAATACGTAAATTAATATTTATGTACTAGTAAAGAAAATGGATCAAGGCTGAATACGCAGGTATGTTGTTTTTTAATTGCGGAAGACTTTGTTACAAGATTATAAACGCTAACACACTCACACCACCGCAGTAGGTTATTACCTGTGTCGCGGGTGGCATGGACGACACACATAACACATCACAATTACACCCATGACCCGAGTACAAATATTTATCTGACACATAAATATCTGCCCCGGCTGGGAATCGAACCCGGGACCCCTCGCTTCGCAGGCAGGGTCGCTACCAACTAGGCTACAGGTTCGTCTGGATGGTAAAACATTTTCTATTTTAGATCTGTCTGTTTATTTTAATGTGTACCTATATTATTCAAGTTTTGTAAACTGCAAAGCATGGATGAAAAATAGACTTTTCATCCCCGGAAATGGATATGTTCCCTAGGGATAAAGATCAGTTCAGTGCTTTTACGTCGTAGGTATATCAATTGCAATTATTAAATATTTTTGTAATATCAAAGTTAGGAGGTAAGCAAATGTTTCACATCCTACCAGGCATAGGTTGAAGTGCCCAGTGGTGGTTTTGCTTGCCTTGAAGGCGAAATAAACCATCCATTGTAGCAGTTAGTTTCAATTCTATTATTTAGCGTTCTGTAGGATAACAAAGCGCCCCTAGAATTAGGCACTGCACCTTTGTCTCGTCAAGTGCCCGTCCGCAGCCTTTTAAAGTGATTTGAGGAACTATTCAGCAAATTCGTAGCGGCGCCAAATAACAGGGCAGAGAACAAACGTTCTGGCACTTTTAAAACTTCAAATGAAGCGTCGATTTGACAAGGTTCAACCAAACTGAAACATATTTTAACAGAGTTTTTTAACAGTGCTCAAGAAAACGACATAGGTACATAATAGTTATAATAACAAATGAGTGATCGATAATAATAATAATAACACTTACACAGACAGACTACACTTACAGACACAACCAGGTAGTTAATATAATACATCAAAAAATAGCTTTAAAATATAATCTTGTAAATAATACCAATACGCCATATTATAAATACACTCCATCAACAGTACTAGAAAATGCTACACACAAATTGTACTATGACCGCGCTATACTTACCGATAGGACAATTCACTACAACAGACCTGATATAACTCTTCAAGACAAAACTAATAAAGTCACTTACCTCATAGATATTTCAATACCAAATACCCATAACATACAGAAAACTATAACAGAAAAAATTAATAAATATTTAGAACTCAAGGAAGAAGTAGTTAGAATCTGGAAACAGAATAAAGTGTATGTAGTTCCAATAGTCCTTTCTACTACGGGTGTGATACCTAAACATCTTCGCCATAGCTTACAACTTTTAGACCTAAAAGAAACGATCTACATCTCTCTTCAAAAAGCCGTCATTTTAAATACTTGCAGAATCGTGAGAAAGTTCTTACAAATAGACATTAACGAAACTCATACGCACACATTATAGGTACATTTACATTTCTGCATTTACTTGGCCCTGGCCCGTAAATGTGGATAAAAACCAGCCCAAGAGCTGAGAAATACGTACATATAAAAATAATAATAATAATAATAATAGCACTTTATTTCCTCTTACAAAAGATTATTACTATGCTTACATCATATGAATTTTATAGGATTAATAAAAAGTTTGTAAGAGGCTGGAGTCCGTACTAGGATAGCCTGTATTACAGATCTCCAGGCCCTCACCCCAGAGCAATGGAACTATATAATCATTTTACATTTCGAAATGCATAACGTAGAGGAAGATTATGTTAACTTTAGATTAAATTAAATTTACATTTACTATGTTACTATTTACCTGCAGTGTTTTCGTGTGTGTGTGTGTGTGTGTGTGTGTGTGTGTGTGTGTGTGTGTGTGTGTGTGTGTGTGTGTGTGTGTGTGTGTGTGTGTGTGTGTGTGTGTGTGTGTGTGTGTGTGTGTGTGTGTGTGTAAGTGTGTGTTGTGTGTGTGTGTGTTTGTTAGTGTCTGTGAGACAGTGCATACGCGTATATATGTAAGTTTGAGAGTTGATTTCATTTATGATATAACTGCCAATAGTTTTTCAGTAGTTTCGTAGTTAAGTGATTGAAGCCATTTTTGAGTTTTAGCTTTACATTGAAATTTCGGGAGTGGGTATATGTTTAATTCTTTATTTATCTTGTTATATAAGTGCGTTCCCATGAAACAGTAAAATTTGTGTGAAAAGTTAGTATTGAGTGCTTGGGACCGACAAACTGCATACTTTCGTCTTTTTGCGAGAATACTGTTATCAAATTTCATTTCGGTATGTTTCCTTAAAATAGAAAGCAGAATAAAAAGTTGCCGGACCGTCAGAACATTACACTGACTGTACAGCTTCTGTGTAGGAAAGGAGAAAGGAAGGAATGATGCTACTTTAAGCACGGCTCGCTGAGCACGCTCGAGTTTTAACATCAGTGTCTTGGACACTCCACCCCAAGAGGTTATACAATAAGTAAGGAGCGGTTGGCACAACGCAAAGTATACCATATTGATAACTTTTTTATCAGTCACATGACGTAGGCTTTTAAATCGATATGGATGCAAACGCAGATATATTGGTTTTTTGATTACTTGAATTTGCAAAATACTTATGTTTAAATTTACATTGATTTTATAAAATCACACTTTTTATTAACTGGATGACAAATTACTGTACATTATAGTCCCCGCGAACTAAGAAGCCCAATTTGTCGTTTGTCATCACAGTGACACTAGAGATGTACAAAAAAATCGGTTCACGAAAGAAACCAATTTTTGCAACCAATCGATTCAAAACTGTAAGAGTTTCTAATCGATTAGATAATTAAATTGTAAACTCTAAAAACCGTAACATTTAGGTATCTACCTACTACCTCGATTGAGCTATCTCGTACTTCGTATTCCTAATGGGTATTTACACCTCCAATAAAATATTCTTTTAATGTTTCTTCCTAACAACTCTTGCTGCTAGGTATGCATGGAAATAGCCGAGCCGGTAAACAAGCCGATGATCCACCTGATGGTAAGTGGCTATCGTCGCCCATGAACATCAGCAATACCAAAAGCATCACTGGTGAGAGAAGAGAGAGAGAAAGAGAGTAGAAAAAGAAAGAAAGATCATGATAGAATGAACTCATCTGCTCAGTTTCATAATAATATTTTGACATAGTATTATGAGCGTCATCGAAAAACTACAGTGAATTAATTCTTGTTTATTTCGTAAGACACATCCATGTATACATAATATATTTTGTTGAAAAAAAAAATTACCGCAAAAAGGTTTAACCTGAGCTACATAATTACATCTCCAGTCAATGTCCATGGATGGCGAAGTACCCGTACATAATGGAAAATGTCCTTTGTTAGCATCCAATTCGTCGTGGTATTCTTGCGTACCTAATTTTAAATTCAAATGCAAGTAAATAGTTTTTAACAATGTTATTGAATTAATCAATTTTCATTTTGAAATTTCGATTATAGTAATGTATCGATTATGATTGGTTTTATAAACGGTTTCAAGCCGTCACATCACTCTACGTCAGTTTAGGTTTAGGCCTCTTCATGAAACATTGTTTCAACGTCATATATTTTTATTTAATTTTGCATAAATTATGATGTGATGGGATTTTTACTAGATTATAACGTTTAATATGATTTATACTTAACGCCAATGAAATCGAGTAGGGATTTTTAACAAATTTTGGCAAAATCCTTTGTCCGTAAGTATCCAACTATTCATGTCAAGTTATTGATTATTCCATTTCGCTCAAAGACGCCCATATAAGGTTAGTTCGTATTAATAAATGGCAGCTATCATTATGGGCATCTTAGATAATTTTGACTATAGTATACACACTTTGGATGCAAAAGCAGAAAATATGTTCTCTTTACTTACTTCAGTTTTCAAAAAATGGCATTATAATGTAAAAAGAGGTAGATATGTCACTAGCGCGCCGACGATGAAGAGCGAAAGAACAGGCAATTGACCGTTCTGCTCGTAGTCGCTCTGTCAATACAAGACGATACGCACGCTTTTGTTGTTGTCAGAAGGGCTTGACATTTGACATACAGCGTTAGAATGCCTTCGTGTATAATACCAATGTGATTGGTGTATTGAAACAAAAGATAAACGTGTGTGTGTTGTAGCTCTTCTCGGAGCAGATTTTTTGGTTAATTTCTAAGGGCATAACGTATTTATATTTTTTTAAATATCATTGAACTTACATTGATGTTCAAACAATGTTGTTTTTACAATATTTTTCTTAGAATTTTTTCTATTGATATAACATATATTATGTGAGGCATAACTGCGGATATTATAGTTGTTGCTACTTCTAAATGTGTCATTCGTAAGTGTCCCAGATCCCAACATCTTCAAACGGAAACCCAAAGCTATAAATCTGTGGTCTATTCTAAATATGGTAACAGCACTATTAAGGGTTGGAGACTTGGAGTATGGATTGTAACTATCAAAAATATTTTATGAATGTTACTACTTCTATTAAAAAATCCTACTTAGGCCTACAATTAATATTCTAACGCCCTAACTCAGAGTCGGTACTTACTACGTTTACTTTAATCGCTCCTTAGTAAAGAATCACCATACAAATTCTGTACTAAGGAGCGATTTAAGTAACCATTACCGACTCTAAGTTGGGGCGTAGGAGTTTGTGAGGATGTTTGGATGTTTGTTACTCTGCAATATTTAATCTTTTAATATCTCCTCTATTGTTGTTAGCCGGTTGGATTCTACACGATATACCTACTAATTTATCGTTCACTTACAGAACACTGGCGTGTTAAAGGATCATAGATTTCCTTTTTGAAATTAAATATATATCTACCCGTGTTCAAATGTATTTGCAATTTGTGTGGCATAAATTAAATAATTAGTGAACCATGTACAAGGCTATGACGTCACGTTCCTCTTATCTGCATACAAATCATTAGTTACTTACTATAATTTTTGGCAGTTGCGAGTGGGATCACCTCTGGTAACTTTTCAAATAATTAGTCGTAGGTATGTACCTATCTCCAGATTACAAGGTACCATTAACTTCTCTAATTAGCCGGTTAATTCCCAAAACATTCACAACACTACAAGTGGCGTATAACTACTCAGCCTAACTAATTACCGGATTGGCAGCCATAATGAAAACCTGGGGATTATTAATTAAAAACCAACTAAAACTGATTAATGCAATTCCAACTGCACCGAGCTAATTGCTGGATGAAAAGCGCCAATAAATAATAGGGTTGGGAAGAACAATCGCTCCTTCGCGCTGAGGAGTTTACAACTTCAGAGCTTCTGGAAGACACAGGCGGATGGCGGTTTGGATTTATTAATAGTTCTAAATAAAAATGTCAATGTTTATCTTATACGAATAATGCGGAACTACCGCATTCTTCATGAATGTTTTTAAAATAGCATTTAATAAATTGTCGTCAATTTGCTTCAAATTTAGAAATAAGGAAATAGTTTCCAGTTATAACAATAAAATCTTCAACTCTTTTGGCTGAGTGTGATAATAATATAACAATCGCACATTTGAGGCCTTTGTTTCAAACCTATACACGTTTGTAAGTAGGTAATCAAGAGAAATTACAATTTTAATAACAATAGCTTCTAAAAGCTTGCAGTGGGTGCAGAATTCGAATCCAGGTACCGCGTACTAAATACTGACATTCAGGAAGCTAGACTACCACTGCTCTTACTTTGATAAAAGTTACCACGGATTCTGTACGCTAAGCTAAAGCATGATAACAATTTCACCTGAAAGAACGAAGACAAAGGTCAGGATGTCAAGCTCACTAACTTAGAAAAAGCCAAAGATCGCTTTGTATTTAACGAGGCAAAACAGAAGCGCTCAAGAAATTTGGCAAATAGCGGTCATCTAACTTGCGACCGACGCCTAACTTTATCAATCACTTACGACTGACACAGGCTGTAGGGCTCTAGCGCCTCTAGCGGGTTCACTAGAAGCGGTAAGCCCCTTAAATAATGTCATTTGGAACAACACGCTTAGTGTTATTGAAGAGTTCAGTTAGCAAGTAACTTAAGTTATAGACGGCCGCGATTAGTGAGATGCTTTAAATGGGACATTGAGGAACTCAATTCTTGTGCGTTAATTTTGTTGCTTTCAAGGTAAGAAAGCTTGCACACTTTGCATAATTAATAATCTACATTTTACAAAAAAAACTGTTTACTATCTTGAAAGTAATAGTATTTGCAAACAACCACCTCAAATAAAAATCATCGTAATAATATGTTCTGAAATTATTTCTTAAATCTAATTTTCAGTCTCAGTTTTTTTTAGGAATTTTCTCAATTCCTCATGGATACTATTATTAGAACTGTATTATTATAAATATAGAACCAAAGTGGAAGTTTGATTATCTCTTAAAATTATGAACGAAAGATTAGAAAGTACAGGTCGAATTCAGATTCAAAACTTAATACATGACGGAGTTAAAGATAAAAAACATTTAAAAAATACTATAGAATTGAAAATTTTGCTCCCTTTTTTTGAACTTGTTTAAAATGTCGATACTATCTTTAAGTTTTGCATGAAAATTTACTTGTATTTTTTATTTTAAAGAGACGAACCACCTAGGGTCATCGCTGAGGATATCCGTAATATGAAATGAATCATCGTCGTGTCTGCAGGCAAGGAAGCAGGAAATCCGCTTGTGCCTGGACATTGCAACTGAATCACTTTAAAATAATTCATTAAATTGGGAGAAATAGCAAGTAAAGCAAACTTAGAATGAAATGTGAATGAGGAAAATTACTGATGGCCAAAAACTGCAATTCAAAATACGGCTCAGATGCTCCCAGGAAAATGTTTGTCCTACGCTTCTAAATTTTCAGACCAATTTGCGATTTCAGTGTTAACCTTCAACTTCATCACCGGTGATCAAAGATTCGTTATCATATTTGGGATAATAATTATTATGGAATTTGCAAACCATTACTGACAAAATCATGGAGGTAACCGCCTTATTTTGCTGTAGAACATTAGTAGGTACAGTGATAAATGATGTGAATATTCATGGGTTATTATGATGACTTAGGAAAGCCCTGTGAGTGCTTATTAAATCCATAAAGTCTAAGTAGAGGAGTCTACAACCACACCGTCATGGTCTTCAATCATTACAACACCTACTTCGTTCTTTAAAAGCGGTTTAAACCAGTTCACGCTAGTTTTCGGCCGTAATTAGCGGTTATCATCGAGCATGGCTCATCAATCTGTGTCTAGTGAGGTGTTGGGAGTTGTTTAATACTATAAGATTCACTGCTTAGTATTTCCAATGAAACGTGAATATTTTCTTAGTGACCCAAATCTATTCACTGTTTTCTTTCCTATTGCACATAACATAGGTCTCTGAATAAGTTTTGAGATGCTCAAAATTTCAACTTCGGCAAATTCTAAAATATAAGAATATTTAAATATTAGCTTTTTAATAACTTATTCCACGAAGAAATATATCCTTGGGTGACTTTATGCATAAATTAATCGTGACATTGGTTTAGTTCTAGTGCTCAAGTCTAGACATTATATTTTATTTAGTCTGCCCTTTGGAAAATGTATTAGTTAGTCGGTCGTGTAATAAATATAATAACATTTTACATCAATTATGAGCATTAGGTAGACATAATCGCAATAGACAGCCAACCTTCACCGAATTTAATGGAAAATAATTGTTTCCATTTAAAATGTTATTAATAATAAAATCTTACAATTATAAGTAAAGTAAATCCTAGAGAACCTACGTTCCCTAGTCGTCAGTCGAGTTATTGTTTGAGTTTTACTTCAATAATTATGTAAACAACCAATATTAGGTTTGGGATATAGCCAGGAAATCTCGAAAGAATAAATCTAAAAAATCGAACCACAACTTTTAACACATTAGAGATATCACTTCAGTTAAATAACACTAAATAACTAATTCACATAGGTAAATACGAGTAAATGACTAACATAAATAAAAAAATATCAAAAGTTTCCGTTAAAAAAACAAGCCTGTTATTTCGTTCAAAGGGTTCAATTTAGATTTCCGACCAAGGTATTATGTATTTGTAATAATAACAAATGCGATTGATAAATATTTATTAAATTATTAAATGTGTAAATGTTTCATAATTTACTATAGTTATCTACGACTTTAAAGGATTTTGCTAGGGTAAAGTTTACTTTTCACTATTGAATTTAGAGTCTAGACTCAAAGCCGATAGAATTAGTCGCACGTAATTAATGTCCGTCAACAGACCAACTTTAAAGTGTGAGTGAGTACTTCCCTTGGCCAATGTTCGGCTGTTAGTTGTTGGGAGTTTGACGTGTAACTTTACCGTAAACCACATACCTATACGTAGTTCCGGTAGTACTCAAATATAATTCGATTCGCTCCTGAAGTCCAGTTGGCAGTGGAACACCCATTTGGCCACTACTCCATGTTTGATGTTCGGTCGTATCTATGTAGTGGACAGTTAAATGCATAGGTATTCCTCTTGTGCCATAGTTCATGTGCCGTTCTACAGCATATAAATAATGCAGCTTCTTTGCTTTTTAACCGACTTCAAAAAAGGAGGAGGTTCTCAATTCGACTGTATTTTTTTATGTTTGTTACCTCAGAACTTTCGACTGGGTGAACCGATTTTGATGATTCTTTTTTTAATCGAAAGCTGGTGCTTGTCATGTGGGCCACTTAAAGAGCTAGATCTGACGAGTAGTTTTTGAGTTAGTTTGAAGACTGTTATTTTTTCTTGGTAAAATTCAGATTATTAGGGCTTTAGGGTTCCCGGTGTCCATGGACGACGATGACTATTTACCACCGGATTATTCACTTATTCACATAACAAAAAACCCAGGCAAGATTGAAATAAATTAAATCCTTTACACAAACAGTTTTTATATGCAAATCACTTTCTTTCGTTATGATTGTATGTATGTATGTATGTACAATGTGAGAATTGTATAAATGGAGTACGTAATGCATTGTTTCAAACGAAAGCAAATGCTAAATGCCTTCCCACGTCAAAATATGGTATTAACGCGGATAAAGGCTTGTGGTCCAGTGTTGGCGATATAATGATTACTAGCACAGTGCCCGCAGCTTTGCTCGCGTCACCGTTATAATAACAACCCTTTTTGTGCAAAATTTCACGAAAATCCGTTCAGTTTTTGCGTGAAAGAGTAACAAACATCCATACCACTACGGACCCACGATACCCTTGGCGATACCCCTGGTGGTATCGTGGGTCTTTTAAAATCAAACGATACCCCACAATACGTATTGGGGCGGCTTAGAATACTAACCCCAATCCCATGCCGGATGGGTGTCGTAAGAGGCGACTAAATCCGGCCCGCTGGTGGTAGAGCCCCTCGAGAGATTATATTGGTAAAATTGATATTAATTGTTAATTAATACCATTATTACTATTATTATTTCTCCATGAGGTTCGCCTGGATAGCTACCACCCTTGAGCATGAGTCAGCCGCCAAACGACTCGTCGTGTTCCGGCTGGGGGCTTGAGAGCCAGTTCTTTCTTTCTTTTTCTCTCTTTTTCTTGGCCGGCAACGCATCAGTGATGCCTTTGGTGTTACTGATGTCCATGGGCGACGATAGTCACTTACTATCAGGTGGATCGTTAGCTCGTTGGCCGGCTATTTCCATAAAAAAATACAATCTTTCACAATTATAATATTAGTAGGATAACTTAATAGCTGCTGAATACGTTCATGGGTGGGGAGGTAAGAGAAGTGAGAGCAAAAGTGAAAGAAAAAACATTTATTCTGAAATAGAAAGAAAAACAAGAAAATATTCTACGAATGAATTTTTATTTACACATCAGACAAGTAAACATAATTTATTAAGTTTATTTAATTCAGTAAGACATATTCATGTGTTCAGAACAGTTCTCTCTGCTTAATTTCACATTGAATGTTCTGGAGTTATTCACATGAAAACTGTTACAATTTTATTGTGAAAATGTACCTTGTTGTTTTTGCTCTGTTTTGCTGAAGCATGAAAATGAGCGACGACTAAAAATATCTCAGGTAAGTTAATAAAAATAAGACATGATTAAAAACTTACTTACTTATAAAATATCTAGAAAGATAATTATGCTACAACCCTTTAATGACCCACTACACTCTCTCCTAACAACCGACAGTGTCTAGATGATTATCCATCAAGCTGACATATCTGTAGTGGTTTATGAAAGTATATTGCACTGAAACCCTTATTTTTTTAAACGAGAAGCTCTAGGCCAATCATTTAGCTGCATAGATCAAAAGATACAAAACTAAATTCATCGCTCGTAGTCCACCTCTGTCAGTCAGACCAGTAGTAGAATTTACACAGTTGGGTAATTCCCTAGAAATAACATTAAAATTTGGTAAACAGTTGCAACACAGCACAGTTGGTAACAATTATTATTTCATTCGGAACGATTACTAATAAACTTTAGTAGCGGAAAATTAAAATATGGGAGAACCTTAGGTTCACCTGGGACCTGCTCACTATGAATTAGGTTGCAAGCATCTCTGAGCATCAGTTTAACGATATTGAGTCCCAGTCCCTACTACACTACTTCTCAGGTATACAGATACACATTTCTAAGGCTGCTGTTTATTTATTTATTTATTTATATAAGTTACACCTCTATTTTTTAACCGACTTCAAAAAAAAGAGGAGGTTCTCAATTCGACTGTATTTTTTTTATGTTTGTTACCTCAGAACTTTGGACTGGGCGAACCGATTTTGATGATTCTTTTTTTAATCGAAAGCAGGTGCTTGTCAAATAATCCCACATAAATATGAACGAGATCTGACAAGTGGTTTTTGAGTAACTTTGAAGTCTGTTATTTTTTGTTAGTAAAATTTAAATTATCAAATATTATATGCGTATTAGAATTTAAATTAGATCGACGTCTATGCCGGTATCTATGCATTATCATCGACAATTTTTGACGCTCCGTGCATGATACGCGATGGAATATTTTTTGGTCTGACATTCCCAATCACGCGATAAGAACATCAAATATATAGTGCGATGCTGTATCGCTTATACTACACCAAGTCCTTATACTCGTAGAAGGGTCTTAACACAATGGGCCGGTCATCCCATGATTCCCAGACTTAATGTTATCGGGAACTGGGAACTGTTTAATTACATGTACTGGCCATTACGCTAATTGCAGGTCATACCATCGCTGGTAGCGACCACCGTTCGTTGTAACTATAATGAACAGATAACATATTATTTGGTCTGAGCATGTAACTGCTACTTTGTAGTGGCCTGTGTTGCAAGAATAATTATTATGGTCAAAATTGTATTCATTACGAATTCTATGAATTTAAAAGTTAAAAGTGTGTGAGTAATAATTTAAATTTTACCAAAAAACAACGACTTCAAAGAAACGGTGTTCGATCATCAGAGTCAATTAAATGCGCATTTATAATATTAGGGATAACTCATAAAGTACTTGTCCAATCTCGCTGAAATGGGACATGACAAGTACCAGCTTTCGAATATAAAAAATCATCAATATCGGTATATCCAGTAAAAAGTTATCAAGTAAAAACATACATAAAATAAAAGTTTTTTTAACTATTATTTATTTTTTCATTTTTTAGTTTGATATTTTGAAATATTTTTGGAACGAAGTTCCTTATCGCGCGTTGCGAAAGGGGGCTAGGCGGAAAAATTGGGACGAAAAGTTGTAACGACACTTTTTGCCGTCGTTTATTAATCATAGCGAGTTACTAGGCGACCAGAAGTCTTCGAGGGTGCGACAGTACAATCATAGTATGTGGCTGTTTTATTTACTCTTCGGTATTTAGCATAGGCACAACAGGGACGTCCATATCACGATCATGCACATTAAGCTATTGTTGCCATTTCTCCTGTCATGCCAATTAATATGCGGAAGAGCGACAGGGATAGAATAAATCTATTTATTCTATCCCAGTCGCTATTACAAGAGAAATAGCAATAATAACTTAATGTGCATGATCGTAATATAGATATCCCTATTGTGCCTATGCTAATACCGAAGAGTGAATAAGACAGCCACATATATACTATGACTAGCTTCTACCCGCGACTTCGTCCGCGAGAATTTAGAATTAGATCCAGATCCTACTAAAATTTAGATGTTAGGTTTAGATGTTTGGATGTTTGTGAATTAAATTTACAGTATCCTGCTTTTCATCCCAAAGAATGATGTCAACACCATGCTTATTATTTCGTGTCCTAGCAAGTTGCTAAAGATTCGAAAAAATCATAGGGCATGTCGTGAGGAAGAAGTTCAGCAGCAGGCTAACTTAAGAGCTGCTTAAACAGGCACATCATCGACACCAGCACCATATTCATTATTTGGCGTACCAGCGAGCTGCTTAAGGGTCATAAAAATCAAAGGAAACGTAGTGAGGAATAATTACAGCAAGCTTAAGAGCTGCTACGCCGGAACAGGCAGGTAAACGACGTTAGCAACATGCTCATGAAACAGAATGACGGAGATGGGCTGTTGCTAGAGTATGAAGCGAGTCACAACACGCGAATCTCAGTAGCCAAAAGCTTATAAAAAGGGATAAAATTAACAAAGCGTGTAAATTTTGTGATGCGAGGAAACTGGAGGAAAACTATAAAGTTATTCCGCAATTAGAACAAACAGCAGAACCATTAACAGAATTACGTTTACACAAACGTAACACAAACGAACCATATCATTATTTAAATAACATCGGTATATTTAATGGATGCTTCCATATAATATGACATCTTTATTAAGGGCATTGAAACGAAACGAAACGAAGAGACTCAGTGTTTTATGTACTCCGTAGAGTGGCAAGAGGGAGGTTGCCCCATGCATATCTTTTAGTAGCTAAAAATTATATAGCGTCTTAGCCATATCGATTATATCGCTAAAAAATTACACGATTCCGTAGTCAAAAATAAGATTTATTTGTCTGTGGACCTTATTTACGCAGATGAAGTTGCAGTTTGTTATATCGTTAAACTATGATTTAAAATTAAAAGTATGCCTAATTAAGTATTTTCCTTGCAATCATCGCGGGTCATCGCGAAACATGATCATTATCATACATAAAGTATGAATGGTATAAAAATATATATTATGTATATTTATGTACTACTTAAATAGATCCTATAATAAACCAAGACTACATCGCTACTTACCATCAGGTGGAATTGTAGTCAAGCATTAACTTACAATTTAAAAAAATAAAATGTGTGCTATTCACACATAACGTGGTACAAGTGAAACCTTCAAAAATTTTGTTTTCAAGATAATGAGACGAATAAAATTTCGGGAAGATGATAATTGTAGGTTTTACTACTCCACTCCACTCCAGTCTCCACTCTCCACTCCACTCCAGTCTCCACTCAACTCCAGTCTCCACTCAACTCCAGTCTCTACTCAACTCCAGTCTACACTCAACTCCAGTCTCCACTCAACTCCAGTCTCCACTCAACTCCAGTCTCCACTCCACTCCAGTCTCCACTCCACTCCAGTCTCCACTCCACTCCAGTCTCCATTCCACTCCAGTCTCCACTCCACTCCAGTCTCCACTCCACTCCAGTCTCCACTTCACTCCAGTCTCCATTCAACTCCAGTCTCCACTCAACTCCAGTCTCCACTAAACTCCAGTCTCCACTCAACTCCAGTCTCCACTCAACTCCAGTCTCCACTCAACTCGTCTCCACTAAACTCCAGTCTCCACTGGACAGTTTCGTTTCATCGAATTTCAAATCACCCCCGTAAGAAGTTTTCACTTCAAAAAATCTATTTGTCTATGCGTCTGGTTTTACAGTGTTAACATTCATCATCATCCTGCCCATTTCCCAATTTTATTTGGGGTTGGCGCAATATGTTTTCCTCTTCCACACTTCCCTATCAGCCGTCATCTTTACACTATCTCTCTTATCTTTCATATCATCTGTAACACAATTCATCCATCTTTTCTTGTCCTCGTCCCCTTCGTCTATCCATCACATTCATACCCATCACTCTTCTCGTCACATGCGTTTCCTCTCGCCTCATCTCGTGCCCATACCGTGATATTCGGTTCCCTTTTAACTTTTTTGTAATTTTTGCCACTTTCAAACTTTCTTCTAATATACTCATTCCTTACTTTGTCCATTCTCGTCACTCCACACATCCAACTCAACATTCTCAACATTCTCATCTCTATGATATGCAATCGTCTCTCATCCATCTTCTTTGTAGCCCAACATTCTGATCCATACATTACGACAAGTCTTATGACGGATTTGTAGATTTTACCCTTATATTTACGAACAACAAATATGTTTGATTATTTTTCCGACCCAAATATCGACCAATAGAATTGCACCATTCGACGTCACGTGGTACAACCTACATGGTATTATACTGATATTTTTTTGAAAATTTTCTCTGGTAGTTGCTATATATAAAAAACAAAACATGATCCAGTCAAATTAACCACACGTCAAACTGACAGGTTGAATTCAATTGTGAAAATTGGAGATTTTGCATGAAAATGAGTCGATTTGGAGTTTGTTCTCTGTCCACCATCGATAAAAAAGTCAAAGGAAATGTTCCCATTGTACATTTCGTCTCATGGTGCAATTCTATTGGCCGACATTTGGGACGGAAAAATAATCCCCCGAATACCACACGAGCTTCAAAATTATCTGGCATTTCCCTCAAGGTTCCCTGCAAACAAATAAAATCGTCAAGTTTTTCAGGTTAAAAAATCACGAGCGCGAAGCTCGAACTCCTTCATTTGTTTGCAACGAACCTATCGGGAAATACCCGATAATTTTGAAGCTCTTGTGGTATTATAAGTGAAAATTGTTTAGTTATTTGAATTGTTCCGTTGAGGAGTCATATTTCGTCTCTGACACACATCTTGCGATGTCAACGATAACAACAGCGAACATATTTAAACACGATTCAGTTATTCCCTACGACTGAGAAGCTCACTCTTAACATCCAGAATCCATAGTCTCACTATATTGACCAAGTTGAGTAAATTCCCAGTACAATAAAAAATCATGAAAATCGCTTCTTAAACAACGAATCTATTCCTACCTAAACCCATTGTATACTAACGGTCTTGTTCATTAAAAACTTATTTAAGGTTTGTAGTGTTCGGCTAAAGCACTGGTTATATGCATGCACAGCAATAAAAAAATAAAGAAATATTGACAAGGCCGAATTGACAGAAGGCCGACACCACACTAGGATTTTATAAGCGTACGCGTTCATCCGACACACGTGATTAATGATTTGCTAAATAAGTTAAAAAAATCTATATTTATTTCTATAAGGTAAATGAAAAAATATAGGCAGATATTTACGAATGTTAAAAAGCAAATTTGATGATTTTTGACGTGACAACGTCTATAAATTGGTTGACTCAGGTGTCATTTACGAAAACTGTGTAACGACCAAGTAAGATTTGCCGGAACGTTACCATGCACGCGCAGCATTAAAGAGAGAGGCTCGCTCGACCGGCGCGCGCCTTGCGTCTCTCTTCTACGCGAGCGTTTCTGGCGTCGGAGTTGAATAGACTAATTAGTGAACTTATGTTCCAAAAACTTATACCACGAACAGACGTTGTCACGTTAAATCTCCGTCCGTATACAGACTTTACAGACAGCCATTTTGATATTTTTGCTATTAATTAAACCTGATAAGATATAATATAATATTTCAATTGCAATTTATATTTAGAGCTAGGAAAAACCTTGATAAGCTACGAATACTTATTCAACGTAAAATTATTATTTTTTTATAATTCATCGATCAAGCGTCTAGCGCTAGGAACGCTCGACAAACGCTGATGTGTAAGCAGCCTTCATTTTGCGTAAAAAATGCTGTGTTTGTTTTACTTGATTTTACACGAGATCGATGGTTACTAAAGCTTCCATTGCATGATAAAAATGATCACAATGTGCCTCACCGCAAATTTTTATATGTTTGTAAATAAACATATTAAAACAATGAACCAATTATAATTTAATCACTCAATCAGCTGTTTTGAGTTTTCTAATGTCACTGTGATGACAAACGTCAAAACTGTTTTCCTATTACCATTTAGTTTACTTCTTCTCCCTCGGGAATAGATCAATATCTCGGGATAAAAAGTATCCTATATATTATTCTAGGTATTAAACTATCTGTGTGCCAAATTTCATCTATATCCGATCAGCCGTTTTTGCGTGATTGCAACACAAACATCCAAACATCCAAACATCCAAACTTTCGCATTTATAATATTATATAGTAGGATTGTACTGTCGCACCCTCGAAGACTTCTGCAGCCTAATTCACGTAACTTTAAGACGCATCGATTGAGTTGCAGTGACGCTGCAATCAAGTTGCAGTGACGCGGCAATCAAGTTGACGTTGGTTGACGTTTAGTGTCTAAACCGTATTCTCGTAATTTTTGAACTGCGCGTCGACTGCACGCAAACTGCGCGTGAACTTCACTTCTCCTGCACGCATCCTGCGCCGTGCGCGCCTGCCAAACTTTTCTTCGGCTATTTAGTACTCTCTGTTAGTGTTGTCATATGAGAGAACAAATAAACTTATTTTAATCAATCAAATACAATTTATTAAGTTTCCATTAAAAAACGTTGAAGAATATTTATTTAATATCCCAATAATGATTTTTGTGAAACTTTTTGTAAAAAATTTAAATTAATTAGGTTAGAGGTATTGTATTCAAAAACACGGTAATTAATAATTAAAAATGATAAACGTCTATTAAATAATTAAATTATAATTTACTTACGAAATATAATTTTACTTTCACTGACTTCCACGTCTAATTGACAAAAGTAAGCAATGAGTCACTTCTAACTTAAAGAAAGCGTCAACAAAACTGCTTAAAAACTCGTACCGAGATGTTATTTCAACGTTAAAAGTTTATGAGAATACCCTCAAACTGCGATCGGAAACACGCTATCTTGACGAGCATCAACAGAATACCTTTTTGTGACGTGAGCGTGTTTGACTAGCGCTCGCGTGACGCGAGCATGTTTGACAGCGCTCGCGAAAGCTAAGAGAATACCGTAAGTGTTATTGTGATCGGAACGTCACTGCAACTGCACTGCAATCGAACTTCTTAAATTACGTGAATTAGGGGGCTGGTCGCTTAGTATTAATCGAAAGGAAGTTCGTTCCATCCGGGTGTCCCTTGACTTGTCGAATTGAAAATCTCCACCTTTTTTGAATTTAAAAACATACTTACATACATACAAAAGATACTTATTTATCGTCTTTTATTGGGTTACCCTTGTTCGCGTGGGTCAAATCTTGCAAGTACGATTAGACCATCCTACATACTCTTATCTTTACTGACACTATACAATTTTGTATTTAGTTTTAAAACTATTACCTTCTATATTTTTAACAGAACCCAAACTTACATGAATAAACTGCACTGAATTCCTCTTTTACTTTACAGATATTTGAAATCCCCGAGGTCAGGGATTGAACTGTACATTTGATTCCGGCAAACGAGCTGATGGTAAGTCAATATCGTCGCCCATGAACATTAGCCACACCAAAGACATCGCTGATGCGTTGCCGGCCAAGAAAAGAGAAGTAAAAGAAATAAACAGTCTGTTACGGCTGATGACCCAAGACCCATTGTGAGCTAACAATAAATATGGATTAAGTATAAAAGCTAACGCTACGGAAGTATTATACATCGAGTTTGATTGATTTATCGTCCGATAACGGCTAACCGCCATCTTTATAGCTCGTCAATTGATTAGGTTAACGGCGCGCAGGCATCGAGTCGGACTAATATTGTTTATAGCAGCACTTGATGAGATAACTCGTAATGTAACGAGTAGTTGGTTGTCATCACAAGTCATTATTCTCTTTGGGTGGTTCGGGTCTTTTAAGGAGGGTGTTATGAATGTTTCTCAGACAAGTTTGCTGTATTTCACTTTACTATCCAGGATTCGATTCTTGGTAGCGGCATTATCAAATGCTGTAATACTGGGTGTTATTTTTTCAAAGTAAACAGGTTCGATTAAAATAGGAATATTGATTTTTTAGAAACTTAATGATGCAGTTTTAATTTTCTTCGAATTGGACCTGAGACTCCTTTGGGTACTTTTGACTATTTCTCGTAGCTTCGGATTTGGCTAACCATGTCCACTTGAAACATTCACCCTGTATAGGCCACTAGTTTTAACAGAAATTCTCCATACAAATTCGCACATTATTTAAATTACGAAACATTTGAGTTCTATGCTGTGGTTTCATGATTTGCACCTACATTTGTCAACCTAGTGTTGCCAATACTACGGCAATTACCGTGTTCTACGGCTTTCAGGCCAAAAAATCACAAAATCCACGGCCTACGGCTGGAACCCTATGGCCGTAGCAAATTCTACGGCTTTTCACAAATTCTACGGTCTTTTTTATTTATTTTTTTGCAAACATTTAGCGAATATTAAAACCCTTAAAACAGCGCCACTAGGCTAATGTTGATGTTAATATATGCTAATAATAAAGTGTTCCTTGTTTTGTGGACATCAAATTCACTGCCAATGACCTTTTTTTTTAGTCTGAGCCGATGGTATATATTGGCAGCTGTGGACACGGCCCACAGTTGATCTTTATCCATAATATCAATCCATATAAACACGGCTTTGTTATCTAATGTAATAATGTCTAATGGCTTTCCAAAAATTTTTATTGACAACACTGTGTCAACCACAGACGAACCATAGGGATAGTTGTTAACATTTAGTTATGAGTTAAGTATAGGTTTACTTCACTCGCATTACTACGACGACAGCCCCACCACACAACCACCCACCACCGCTTCATGTTATGGTGCCGATGAACTTTATACGTCGTTAATCGATCATAATCGCCAATAAATCAATTAGGCTTGACGCGATATTTCCGCCATAAAACGTTATTGGCAACCGGTGCACGCTCTGAGTACCTGTGTGTTTTATACTGTACTTGAATGATAGGCCAGGAGCCTGTGTGGATTTATTTATTGCGTCGTAACTCGATTATAGGCGCGATTCAGTCGGTACAAGGTGAAGCTATTGAAGCATATCCTACTGGTCAGTTATATTACATGTAGGTATAAAAATAATTAAAATGTCTTTGCTATTAACAATTATAAACAAGCGCTCAGGCCGCGGCTTTGCATTTTCCAGGATATAAAGTACCCGTTAGGGGTCATCCATAAATTACGTCAAACTAATTTCATGACTTTTTGACCCCTTCCCCGTACTTGTCACAGCTGGTCACACTTGTGAGACCTCCCCCCCTAGTGTGACGTCACATATCATGAAATTTTACACCTAGAAATTATTAAATTAAAACAGCAGTTCTGAAATAAGTTTTATTTCTATTAATTGTTTTTTTATTATTTACCTGTACATACCAATTATTCGACTTAGAAATGTGACGTCACAAAACAATGTCACACTACATCGACCCCCCCCCCCTCCTCCCTAACGCGTGACGTAATTTATGGATGGCCCCTTCTTATATTCCACATCATGGAGTACCCGCGTACTAAACGTCATGCAAATCCGTAATTTTTGCCTGAAAGACAAACATCCTCACAAACTTCCACATTTATAATATTAGTAGAATGGGAAAGTTTTTAAGCATAATTGTTGACAAAAAATAACCGACTTCAAAATTACTCAAAAACTACTCGTCAGATCTCGTGGGATCACATGACAAGCACTAGCTTTCGATTAAAAAAGAATCATCAAAATCGGTTCACTGAGTCGAAAGTCCTGAGGCAACAAACATAAAAAAAATACAGTGGAATTGAACCCTTCGGATCATAATGTACAAAACGCAGAAAATACCTCCTCCTTTTTTGAAGTCGGTTAAAAATAGCAGCTGATGTGACAAATAAGGTGATAATATTATTGCAAGTACCTATTAGCTTTGCTTGAATTTTGGATTGTAAGGTGCTTCAACCACCTTAAGCAAACTTCTCCTACTCGCGGTGAACCCTGTTGGACAACGGAGGCTATGACGGCAGACGATCGCGGGCCCCCAGCTTTCTTCTTGATCGGTAACTCGTCGGTGATGTTTGTTTGTGTTTGTCCATTTACCTTCAGTTGGTTTATCTACTCATTGTTCCATCCACATACAAAAAAAATGAAAAATATTTACTGTCATTAAATGTCTGGCCCGGGGTTTGAACCGTGTACATTTTGCTCAGCAAGCAGTGTTGTACCAAGTTTGATATAAGTAGATCCTCAAATATTGTGCCAATAATATAATTTATAGAGAACTCCCTGCTCAAAGTCTCAAAGCCCAGCGGCCTAACAAGCCCATGCAAACATTTCCTTACTAGTAGATTGGCAAATTATATTCCACATTGAACTACGTCATTTCTATGTTTCAATAATATGGAATGTTTTGTGTACATACACTATGTTGATAGATATAATAATTATGTTAATTTGACTAGTGGACCCCGGTAAGTGGGCTAATGATTGAAACCTGCGTAGCTATTTAGTGCCCTACCCGCGAAGCGAGAAGTCCCTGGTTCGCTTCTCAGCAAGGGCACTTGTGTTGCACATGGAGAATCCTAATGCTACGTTGTGCTTGTAGAAAAAATGTACCTATAGCTTTAACCATCAGCTGAAAACTGGAGCCTAAAGATAGGTGATCATCTTTGTGAAAATAGTCACCTCCTAGTTCCAATACGGATTGGTGAAAGGATAGTCAACCTAAATATCGCCCCAAGACCTTAAACATGACTACGTTCGGTTTACACGTAGGTATTAAGTAGCTAAGTAGATAACTAAATTTTAACTAAAAAGTTACTAAATTGTCTGTTTACACGTATTAATTAACTTCAAATTTAATTATCTACTTAACTACTTAATACGTTTTAACCGGACTTTAACGATTACTATCTAACGATAAAAACCGTGACAACTTATCGCGCCTTTACGTAGACACTCAAATTCAGGTACTAGTGGTCTCTAGAGTCTAATCCAAGCCACGCCGTATTCAAGTCTAGTACTGAGTAGAGTTAATAAGCCTCTAAAGCTAAACCATGAAGTCCCTGGCGGTGTATAAAGGAAACCAGGGCCTGATTAACCCTTAGGCTAATTAGGCTGCAGCCTAGGGCGCGAGGATCGGGGGGGCGCGCTAAAATCGTGTCTTCGCATGCACTAATCTAGCATCACTGCATCTACTCTACACATTTCAACTAGACCGAGACAGTCTAGTCCCTAGAGACGAGTCCCTGATATTAACAATAAATTTTGAAATTTTAAAAAGCGCGCATAAAACAAACACTGACTTGTTACTCGAATCGGTCGGTGGTCGAGCGAGTGGGTGAGCTGGCAACGGAGTGCCACTTGCCAGGCACTCAGTGCCTAGTGCGCGTTTTGATTAATCCGCCTCGCAATAATGTTCGGTTTATATGTACTAAGTAGTTAACTAAATTTTAAGTAAATTAATACGTGTAAAGTTGTAAACGGACAATTTAGTAGTTAAAATTTAGAAATCAAGTAGACAAGTAATTTAGATTTTTTTCTATTTTCTGTTAAGTAGGTGGGCGGGGTTTATCACTTAACACGTTTGGACCATTGAACTATTATTACTAGCGTATAGAATAGACACCGCGAACATCGGGTTCGGGGGTGTGCATTGCACTTATCACCGGTAAGAAAACAAAATATTAACTTAAATCAACTAAAACGGATTTAATTAAATTATTGTGCAATGTTCCCACCATTTTTTAATGAAAAATCATAAGGAACGTTTGAACTTGGCAAGCCACTAGCGTGTTAATGGACTAAATAAGCTTGCTTACGCGCTGTCCTACGTGGGCGAATCAACGCGAACGCGAAGCGATGCGGCGCGAAGCGAAAATAACAAATAGTCGAGATGTATTGAAGTGTCCTACGTGACCTTTTGGTCACGTAGAGGGCGTTGCGGTGTCCTACGTGGGGACACGGTGTTAGGCTTGCCGTCTTGGTTCGGCAAGTATCATACAAACTTACTCTATGGCAAGTGTGCAAACGAGGCTTCTAGTTTGAAAAGAGAACAGAGGGCAAGCCGGCGGTGGAACACACATTTTGTTTGAGATGTCTTTTCTATATACAGGGTGGATTTTTGAGACGGGTCAGTAAGGGCAGGTACCTTAACCAATTATAGTTACAGGAAAACGTTCCTACGAGACTATCCATAAGTTTTTAAGATATTCTGAACTGCATTCACAGATTTTTGAGAAAATGTAAGGTCAGCGAAAAAAGTGCTAAAATCAAAAAAAAATATTTATGCGTATCGATCCTACTTCGTATGGGAATCAAAATACTTTATGGGACCAGGGTATGAGCACTAGAAATGTCAGAAAACGCTAAAAACATTTTTCATACACTTTGTACTGAAAAACGATAAATCAACTCCTAATATTCTTTATTGCCAAACAATCCTGACAAGTGTCTTGTCAGAGCGACAGTGATAGATTTATTCTATCACTGTCGCTCTTCCGCATATTAATTGGCATGACAAGAGAAATAGTAATAATAACTTAATGTGCATGATCGTAATATAGATATCCCTGTTGTGCCTATGCAAAATACCGAAGAGTAAATAAGACAGCCACATACTATGATTGTACAGTATCACTGATGTCGCATCCTCGAACACTTCTGGTCGCCTAGTACTCGCTTTAATTAATAAACGACGGCAAAAAGTGTCGTTACAATTTTTCCTCTTAATTTTTTCTGTCTAGCCCCCTTTCGCAACGCGCGATAAGGAACTTCGTTCTAATAATCTTCACTTATACGCGCGGTTCTGTGAAACCGTGTCCTACGTGGGCGATTCAACGCGAATGCGATCGCGAAGCGATCCGATGCGAATTTAGTGCGACGCGGAGCGAAGCGGTGCCTCTGTCCAACGTGCACGCGAATTGTCACTTCACCGCCAGTCGCCACTGACATACGCCGCACCGCTGAAGTTCGCGCGAAAATATCAAACCAACTGATTGCGTTCGCTTCAAGCCGCGTCGCACCGCAACGCCCTCTACGTTCTTTTGGTCACGTAGGGCACTTCAATACATCTCGACTGTTTGTTATTTTCGCTTCGCACCGCGTCGCTTCGCGTTCGCGTTGATTCGCCCACGTAACACCGTGTCCTATGTGGGCGAATCAACGCGAACGCGATCGCGAAGCGATCCAATACGAATTCAGTGCGATGCGGAGCGAAGCAGCGACTCTGTCCTACGTGCGCGCGAATTGTCACTTCACCGCCACCGACATACGCCGCGCCGCTGAAGTTCGCGCGAAAATATCAAACCAACTGATCGCGTTTGCTTCAAATCGCGCCGCACCGCAACGCCCCCTACGTGCTTTTGGTCACGTAGGACACTTCAATACATCTCGAGTGTTTGTTATTTTTGCTTCGCGCCGTGTCGCTTCGCGTTCGCGTTGATTCGCCCACGTAGGACAGCGCGTTAGTGTTTCCGTGTTTTTTTAATGAGGTACTTTGCCTTTATGTACGATTAGCTTAAAAATGGTTTGCCACCCTAAGGTTGAATGTCATGCAGATTAAAGGACAACGTTAGTTTCGCTTGCAGATCGATCTGAAAACTTTTATGAACCATCTTAAAATTTTCACACTACTACTCTACTGACTACTTTTTTGGCGGGGGCGCGTCCTCATAATTAGCCTAGGGCGGTCAGATCTCTTGATCAATCGCTGAAGGAAACTCAAAGGGAATCTGCACTGTAAACTATGTTATTTTTCCATCTGCAAATAGTTTGCGAGCAGAGTGACAATAATGTGCGGGAAATAAGACGAATTCCCAAGGTGTAAATTTAAAAGATATGAAAAATAACCAACTAGTAGACTGGCTACATGATGGTAAATGATCCTCATTTCTTAATTTTTTTCTAATTATTATGTGCTGTTAAAAATCATGTAGACTAAACGAGACGATCAGAAACCCATAAATCTTTTCAGTAAGCGTTTACGACAACCGCTGCCTTCAAAATGTATGGGAATGATAATACGTGTGGAAAAGTCACGTGGATATTTTTCCACACTCAATAATATGTCATTCCTATACATTTTGAAGGCAGAGTTTGGCGTAATCGTTTACAGACGAGAGTTTTTTCTAACTCTAGTTAGATCAATACTCAATACTTTATTGAGTACTAGCGACCCGTCCAGGCTTCGCACGAGTGACATTTTTTTTAAAATATAGCGACACTCATAAATATCGTAGCTTTCCACTGGTAAAAGAATTTTTAAAATTGATTTAGTAGATCCAGAGATTACCCCCCTAAAATCTCACAAACTTTACCTATTTACAATAATACGAGTAACTGCCCTCGCTTTGCTTCGGTTTTCTTATTTTTTTACACCTTGGGTTACATTATTGGAGTTTTATAAAGGATCCCTAATTTTTTGAAAATATTATATAGCCTACGTCACCCGGGGATAGTATAGCTTCGCAACAGTGAAAGAATTTTTCAAATCGGTTCAGTAGTTTCCTATTAAATTCAAACAAATAATCAAATCTTTCCTCTTTATTAGTATAGATTATAGATTTGGTCTGTCAAAGTCAAAGTCAAAGTCAAAGTCAAAATATTTTATTCATATAGGTATCACTGATACACTTATGCACGTCATCATTTTTTTATCTACCAGCTTTTCGGAAGGGTGCTTTGTCATGGAGGAGAAGAAAAGCCGAAAGAAACTCCTCGCAAATCTTTTAAAAACATATTACAAAAAACAAAATATTACAAAAATATTTACTAATCTGAGCGGAACTGGTTGCAGAACTGGTCATTTCCATGCATCTTTTTCATTTAAATACTCGTCTATTCTATAATATCCCTTGCCTAACAATTGTGTTTTTACACGTTTTTTGAAAGATTCTATTGGCAAGTCACGTATTGATTTTGGAATTTTATTATAGAAATGTACACCAAGCCCCATGAAAGATCGCTGCACTTTACTTAGGCGGAACGAAGGCGTAACTAATTGATGCATTCTTCTTGTTTGGCGATTATGAATATCATAATTTTGTTTATACGCGCTTATATTCTTCCGTATAAAAACTACATTGCTAAAGATATACTGGGAAGCTACTGTAAGTATGCCTATTTCCTTGAACTTTTCACGCAAAGATTCCCGAGACTTAAGTTTATAAATAGCCCTAATAGCCCTCTTTTGGAGTATGAAAATTTGTTCTATACTGGCTGCTTTGCCCCACAGCAATATGGCATAGGACATAACACTGTGGAAATAAGCAAAATAAACTATCCTAGCAGTTTCGACGTCAGTATACTGCCTTATTTTCCTAACAGCATAAGCAGCCCTACCGAGTTTATTCGCGAGATTTGCTATATGTGGGCCCCACTGAAGTTTACTATCTAAGGTCACCCCTAAAAAGACCGTGGATTCCTCCATGTGCAATGTTTCATTATTCAGTTTGAGAGTTTTGTTGACTTCTTTAACATTAGGTAGTACAAACTCTATACATTTAGTTTTTTTTGCATTTAGAAGTAAATTATTGATAGTGAACCAACGCGACACTTGCGAAAGAGCACTATTTACGTCGTCGAAATTTACTTTATTCCTGTCACACATAAATATTAATGATGTATCATCAGCAAATAGTACAATATCCGCTTGGTTCTTTACATAATGTGGTAAATCGTTAATGTATATCAGAAAAAGAAACGGACCCAAGATCGAGCCCTGCGGTACACCCAACACAGCCGGTGACCCCGATGACTTAATATCATTTATGCTAACTTTTTGTATCCTATCACTCAAATAAGACGCGATCAAGCTAAGGGCCTTGTTTTTTATACCATAGTGGCCAAGTTTAAACAGCAATGTTTCGTGCTCAACACAATCTTTGATAAGTCACAAAATACACCTATGGCATTTTGTGATGACTCCCATGCTTCAAATATATGCTTTAAAAGCCTAACCCCTGCATCGGTTGTACTACGGCCTTTAGTGAAACCGTATTGCTCAGAATGTAATAAATTATTATTGTTGAAATGGGTTAGCATTTGATTCAATATTATCTTTTCAAAAATCTTACTAAGAGTTGGTAAAACAGAAACGGGTCTATAGTTATTAAGATCGGTTTTCTCGCCCGTTTTAAAAAGTGGTATAATTTTGCTGTATTTCATAAGATCTGGAAAGATACCTAGATCTATACATTTATTAAAAACTATGACCAAGTATGGAGCTATAATATCTATAATATGCTGTATTATTTTTACCGAAATGCCCCACAAGTCACCTGTGTTCTTTACCTTCAGGGACTGAAATGCTTTGATTGAGTCTCTAGTGGTTATACATATTATGTTTAAATTCAAATAAAATATTTTATTCATTGACATGATTTTTTAATATAGAAAGTTCTTCCGTCGGTGAAGAAGCTAATGAACTGGTTAACGTTATAGGAATATTACGGAAGTGATTTTCAAACTCGCTTGCCACGTCTTTATCATCAGTGATTATATTTTCATTAATCAACAATTCGTAATCCGAGTTAATAATTTTGTCCTTTATGTACATTGATTTCGCCTGAATGCAAACGATTTTAAAGATTTTAGAATAATTTCTTACATGGTCCTGGAAAGTTGGAGAAAAATTGAATTGTTTCTCGGCATAGAGGTCGTACATCTTGTTCCTACTTTTATCAAAAACAAAGTTAAAAACAAAATATTACTTGACAAAAAGAAGCGAGAGACCTGCTTGTTATTGTTTATTGGATATTATATTAAGCGAATGTAACACTAAATGATCACAAGTTTTCGCACCACCCAGTTAAATACTTACGTTAGGTTTGCTGTAAGAGTTAAATCGACTCGCACACAAAAGGCTAAGGGTACGGCACGGCGCACTGTCTAAACTATGTTACTTTTCCATCTCCAAGTAGTTTGCGTAGATAGGGTGACCAGAATATACCAAGAGATGAGACTGTGACCTGCGAATTAAATACTATTTACGTTGTCTCTTTTGTGTCTTCGCATTAAATACCTAGTGAACAAAATAATAAACTTTTTATCGAAAACATTTGTTTTTTATTTTTTATGTACGCCGTGCTAACGGCATAGTATAGTAGTAGCACCAATGGAACGTAAGACCTTAATGTACCTATACTATTACAAATAAATGCATTCATTCATTCATTCATTCATTCATTCATTCATTCATTCATTCATTCATTCATTCATTCATTCATTCATTCATTTATTGTGACCATTATTACAGTAGGTATTTATCAAGTTAAAAACGATTGTTTAAGAATTATCCATTAGATTAGATATTATTCCTTTGAGATATATGAATATTATGTATGGGTACCATTTCAGTTGTTCAAAATGTTTTTACATATAAGAAAGAAAATATTATCATTTTAGCGCTACTAAGTTAAATACATTTTAATAAGCTATAACCGGGTGAATCTATAATAGTTTAGTAAGTTAAATTTACATTTACATGTACAAAGCACAAGTGTAAGTGCAAGTACAATTAAAAAGCTGAACAAGACAGTCTCGCTATCCCCCTCGCCCACGGCCACCCCACAAAAGAGCAACTCCCGCTCCGCGGCATGTTCGTTTGTAAATACCGACAAGAAAGGCTATATTCGTTTTCGTTTCGCCACTTTTATTCACAGCGTAACTTTTATCGTCGTTTTACGGGCTCTTTAAATGTTATATGCAGTCCTTTCTAAATTTACAAAGGAAGGAAATTATTTAACTTTCATTTCAAATGGAATTTATTTATTTATTGTGCCCATGTCTCGGAAAAGGAGCATAGGACGCCCCCCGACCAGGTGGACTGACGACCTGAAGAAGACAGCGGAAATCCGCTGGATTCAGAAGGCACAGGACCGATCAGAGTGGCCCACCGCGCGAGTAAGGAGACACATGTCCAGCAGTGGACCTCCAAGAGCTGATGGATGGATGGATTTATTGTAGCGGACGTGATGTATGTTAAATGGGCAAAATAACCATGTGATGATACTGCAAAACCAAAGATTACTAAAGCGTTTTCGCGCAAATTGAACGGTAAACAGGGTCTATCGCCAGTGAAAAAAAACTTGAGAGGTGTCAAGGGAGACCCGGATGGAACGAAGTTCGTGCAGTCAGTACTAGGATAGCAAAAACATGCAGCAAGTGTGTTTTGGCACACTCGCTTGCATGTTTTTGCTATCCTAGTACTTACTGCAAGAAACGAAAATATCTGGCTTGCTTTCTATAAGAGAGGAGAGAGAGACAGACAGAGAAACATGCGCACGCCGCACGACATGTAACGACGCCGCACGAGTTGTAACGACTAACGCCGGCAAAAAGTGTCGTTACAACTTTTGGTTACCAAATTTTCCGCCTAGCCCCCTTTCGCAACGCGTGATAAGTAACTTCGTTCCAAAACCTTTAAAACACTACACGCTTGTACTTTCAAAGCTACTTCCCTTTGAAAGTACAAAAGAGACGTGTTTCGTCTTCAGGTACATATTCAAAGCGTGTCCTGAGATTACTAAAACCTTTTTGGGTCCACGAACCTATGAGCGTACGAGCAGAGGTTTGGCTGGACTCAAAAATCGAAAGGGTCGCTTATATCCATTGAAGTATTGGTACTAAACTATCAGAATAGACATCGCGAGCAACACTTGTGTTACGCCAGGAGGTTCACCTTTCAAAATGGGCTGAATCTACTGAAAACTGTACCCAATTGGCTACAGTTCATTACGCAAACATCGGGTACACGGTGTCGGTTCTATACGATAGTAAATAATAATAGTTCAATGCTTACATCCCGGAAAATTAAAATTGCAAGACCGTAATTCAGTTCCTTATTCATAGATAAGAAAAGCAGTTACTTACATCGATGATACGAACACAATGGGTCCCGCAGGACACGCTAAACATAGCTCGTAATAAATATGTCAGTTTAATCTAGTGATAGATGGGTAGAGGGTACGGGGGACCGATAAATACACTCGTTCGAACTAATTAAATTGTATTCTGATTTAGATAATGGTGTCATAAGCAAGGATGATCGGACTAATCAGAGTGAGACAGCACTATAATAATTATTCGGTTTAGATATCACTAACAAAATTATTCAATTAAAACTCTTTCTTTACTTAGATGGATAAGTTTGAAAAGAAAAATGAATATTCCATAGTATGGCGACCTAAACCCGCCAATATATGTTTTTAACGTAACTTGGCTAGGGAAACTCGGGTTGAGATGACAACTAAGATTATAATTATAAAAAAATGAAATATTGCATATTTTTTATTATTCAGCATACTGAAAGTGTAAATATCCAAAATTTCGAAAATGTAAAAAAGTTAATAAAAACTGTTCTTAATTTTTTAATATTTTTATATAGCTTAGTACCTACATTAAATTTACTTTTGCAATAAGTAGATAACGTTTATTGGCCTAATTATTGTAAGAAAATATTATAATTAAGTATGTTGTCACTAAATGTATGGCTGTTGTTATCTCTAATAAATAAATAAATAAATAAATTAATTAATTAATTAATTAACTAACTAATTAATTAACTAATTAATTAATTAACTAATTAATTAATTAATTAAATAATTAATTATACTCTATAATTTATGATAACAATAAAGTACGCGAAAATTCTTTATTTTCATGATTTGATTCTTTGATTTTGATTTTTCTGGGATTCAAAAAATTCACCTAGCATTTTTGGATAAATTGCTTTATTAAACAAACTTTATGGTCAGATGTATAAAGGCTGTCCCGTAAGTAGTAGCCCGTAGTAGTTAAAATTTCGAAAATTCAGCTTCTTTACCCTACTTTTTATAACGCTTTTATTAGTTTCATATGTATGTTAGTATGTGGCCAATGATCTTATTGTAATATAAGATCATTGTATGTGGCTATGTAACGGAAATTTTGAACATGATTTTGACATCTTTCAAAATGTCGGATTAAATCGCACGGACCGATGACAATTCAATATTTAAAAAAAATAGAAAGAAAAAACACACAGCACTTAAGTTTAAGAAAAAACTAAAAAAACACGCTTCTATAGAAAATCCAACCAAAAAATTAAAAATAAATAATAGTTTTGTTATGTACTCAAATATTTATAATATAAAGAGTACATATTTTCTTAATACATTATCATAATTCGTGGAATACTAGCCTACGTGACCAAATACATGATCACGTTGTAATTAAAGACCATTAAAGAACTATTATTAGAAACATATTGACAATTTTTGCCGAATTTTATTACTACAAAGAGGTTCCTTCTTCCATTTCGTGGAAATACCCTACTCGCGGATCACGCACTGCTCATACGCAATCCACGTGCAGTTATACTCGTATATCTATAAAGTCCTGCGAGGCAGAGCTACATTCCACATCTTCTCTTCATTCCAAGAACAACTCATCAAACCAAGTGGTGTCCTCATAACACCCTCCCTCTCTACAAAGTAAGATGTATAAATTAAGCCAGATCGGCACTTGAATAAGTATCTAAGTGTATCTGCTGACTATCAATTTGACGCCTGCTACCAGCCACAACCGGAATATAACGCATGGTGTCAGAAGTGGTGTGCTTGCGAGTAAAAGAAAAACCAGCGGGGTAGCTTCCAAGCTTTAAGATAAACAGAAGAATCCAGTTCCAGTGACAACCGGTACCTGATAATCTTACTGCGACTAGAAGATATTGACCAGGGGTTAAAACTTCAAGAGCAACTAACATCGCAAACGAAGCAACAAGAGGAGGAGCAGATAATGATGTCATCCTGCGGCTGACAGTTACGAGGACAACCAGCGAAGCAAAGCGGATCAACAGTACGTGCAACGCTAGTCTTCGTTGATCATCTTCACCCATCACCATCACCATGCATCTTTCTAGTACTGTAAGTTACTTTAGTTTTAGGAAGAAAAAGCGAATCAGCAGTACGTGCGCGCTTTATCTTCACCCTTAATATTATAATTTTATATTTTGTGTCAAATTTATAATTTTATTAAAACAAAGACTATAATAATATACACCGTGTTCCTGACTTTTCTGCACGAACTTCGGCCTGTTATTCAGACCATTAAATTGGTCATCTTTCGTTATGGATTCATTATTGAAATTTTAATTTTTTTTTATTTTTCATTTTCATACAAACTAAATACTTGAACGTAAATTGCCTAATGTGTAATCTCTTTACGCAAACTGGCAACGTCGCATTATGATTGATATGAAATTTTGACATTAGTAAACTTTTATTGACGTTAACAATTATTTCTCATCGATTTTGCTGTCTGTGCGACCAGAGACATTAACAAAACCAAATAGGTAATAATACTAGTTCAAAAAGTTTTACGATGTTTGTTTACTTTAAGGCCCATTTAAACGGAGAGTTTCTAGTATCTATCGTACACCATTATCATTGGTAATAATCAACATAACATTATCGTATCAAATGTTTACATACAGGAAAGAACTAAATTCTCCTTTATCACTAAAATTTCCTACGTCTATTTAGGTACAAATTGTACGTAAGATTACTTACGACAATCTCGACTTTTATTCGACTCACATTTTTCAAATTCATACGTGTATCATACAAGACGGTTGAAAACGTTTTGAGTGCGAAATTTGTCATTGGAGTTAAGTTTACTATCAATATTCCATTGCGAGGAAATTGTCGTCAAATAGCGAGAGGTGTAAATGTAAGAAAGATTTTTTTATTAATTCGATCGTGGCTTCTTCGAGACGAGAAGCTCTCCGTCTAAATGGGCCTTTATTGACAAGTCAAGCCAATAATGACATGACATTTAAAATGAAACAAGTATAGTTTGAATGATTATGACCGTACTGAGCGGCAACATAGCACAAATAAAGACCCTTTTACAATGTACACCCATATTAAATGGAATTACCAATAACTTAAAAACTAAGCTTTATAATGCACTAGTACCTGTATAAGATATGTTTAGTAAATGCTATAGAATCATTTGGTAAAGTTTGTGCACAACGTCAAAAACACCCGGTATAAGTCAAAACATTATTTTAAGAAGAAAAGGTAAATCAGCAGTACGTGCACGCCAAATCTTCATTGATAAGTTTTATTTTTATAAAAATGGAAGTTCTTGTTAAGAATAAATTAATAAATTAAATAAAAAAATGGCCACACCAACTAGATCATCAAACATATAACAATCTTATGATATAGCCGGAAATTCTAATCCCATTGCTGAACTTTTGTTTAAATTTCTAGCAAAATTTATTGATTATGATGGAAATCGGGACAATCTTAGTCCATGGCTATCTAATTGCGACAGAGCCTTTCAATTGGCTTCGGACAGCCAACAACATATTTTACTTTCATAATATGTACAAACTGAAACTGATAGAACACAATCTGTTTGGTCTAACACAAACTATTTAAAGATTTTTTAATTGTTTAAAAGAATTTTGTGAATACAGATTCGGGAACCGAAAACCCCAAACTCATCTTTTTTTGATGACAATTACTTGCTAGATCAAGGGTTGTGTGTGTTTGAATTACCAAGTTGGTCTAAAATATCGCTAATATTGGGAAGAGATTAAGCATCGCTTATTGTAATTTTATTTAATTTTATATAGTCAATCACTACTCTTCATTTAATTTTTCCGGATACGTCTTTTTTTTAGGACCTCACCATAATGGTGACGACCATGGGCTAGTTGAAGGTTGAATTATTGCTCTCCATTATGGTGAGGTCCTAAAAAAAGACGTATCTGGAAAAATTAAATGAAGAGTAGTGATTGACTATATAAAATTAAACGAAATTACAATAAGAGATGCTTATCCGCTTCCCAATATTAGCGATATTTTGGACCAACTTGGTAATTCAAAATATTTCATAACCCTGGATCTCTAGCAAGTGGTTGTCATGAAAAAAGATGAGTTTGGTGTTTACGGTTCCCGAATCTGTATTCACAAAATTCTTTTGAACAATTGAAAAATCATTATTAATAATTAATATTAATAATAATTATATAAGAAAATAAATACATATATTTAAATTTTAATTTATTGTGTTGGCCTCTTGAATTTTTAAATTAATTTTTATTGTATTTTTTGAAGTTAAAGTTAGAAATACATTAATGTTTAATTAGTTCGTTCCTGAATGAATTGGATGCTCGACGAAGCGGCACCGTTCACGAACTGCTCCGTATTTAAAGGAATCTCAGTAGTATTCCTACGCGTGAAACTTTTTGTTAAATAGGGTTCTCTATTCGGTTGAATATTTATTTGCGGTTGCGGTATATGATTAGGTCGCCTAACATTTCCGATTCCATCTTTCTTCCATTCGAATCTTTGAAAATAAAATTGTTTGCTACTTGTTCTGGATTATCTATAGTCTATAGTAATATATAAAGAGGAAAGATTTGATTTTTTGTTTGCATTGAATAGGCTCCGAAACTATTGAACCGATTTCAAAAATTCTTTCACTGGGGGGAAGCTACACTATTCCCGAGTAACATAGGCTATATTATATTTTAAAAAATTAGGGATCCTTAATAAAACTCAAATAATGTAACCCAAAGTGTAAAAAATAAGAAAACCGAAGCAAAGCGAGGGCGGTTACTCGTTATAAGTAATCTGATTATTATGTAAAAAGTTGAAATGTCGGTTTCCGTAATATTTCCATCAGGAACGTTTATTGTACTGTCAACAATTATTGTAATGTCCTTCTCTGTTACATTTTCTACAAATTACAGTTCCCTTTAAATGAAGTAATGGTTTTTTATAGTTACGATTAAATTGAGAATGCGGTTGAAATTTTTGATTTTGATTATACTGATTTCGTTGATTGTTTGAATTTATGTGATTGTTTCCACTGGCGGCATACATTAACTGTATGTCCCGATTCATTACATTTGACACTTTATTCTTTGACATCTGTAACAGATAGAATTTCCTTCCTCTAATGCCATGTCAAAAGCGTCGTTTAAATTATTAGGGTTTCGAGAACGTATCATGTCGATATTTGTGGATAAACTCCTAAAAGAAAAGAATTCTTAAATCATATTGTTTATTTGATAATAATAATTATAATTTATTGTTGTTTTAATACTAGATCAGAAAGACTTGCACCTTATTGTTTTAAGATTATTTTTGTATGAATATAAAAAAATCAATCATTGAGTACTTTACCCTAATAATAAAGAAAAATAAACTGTACTTTATTTTGACACTGTGCTTTTTTTCTTTCCTTTAATAACCAATGTACTTTAATTGCAAAAAAAAAACAAGGTTGCAACCTTAGATACACATGAAAAACACCCTTCAATGCATTTGGGTAATTACAGAGAACTCAAGTGGTTCCAAGGTGATTTTGTTTTAACATGACTAGAACTTCAAATGCGTGTAGGCACGGACCTTAAATAAGGACGGACGTAATCTCAAGAACAAATTCAGTGAAGTACCCATCGGAATACAGACTCTCTATTCGTACAAGTAAACACGCACACATTGACACCATCGGCCGCCATTCCGGCGCCGGACCGCACTCGAGTCATACGTACAACGGGAGTTGATAAAGAATAATAAAATGCCTTTGTATGCTGTTAAAAGTTGCAAGAACAATAGTAATTCAGTTAAAAAACATAAAGAGATCACCTTTCACAAGTAAGCTTGTGATTTAATCACTGATTTCTTTTATTTTTCCTAAAGTTATTAACAAAATAAACTAGAAAAATTGTAACCACAAAATCAGCCAGTGTTGCCAACAATATTGCATATGCAAATACCCAGAATGTGTGGGAAAATTATAGTATTATATAATGCTCGAGTTTCTTACTCTAGTTTAAAAGTATATATTTTTGGGGTTCCGTACTAAATAATAAGGAACCCTTACCTATATGTTTGCCATGTCTGTCCGTCAGTCCGCGGCATTGCTTACAAACTAACAATATTAAAAAGCTGAAATTTAGTATCGATCAAGGTAAGTATATTAATTACGGATAATGGTAGAACAAAATTTGAGAAATTTTTGATACCTCCCCTATAAGTGAAGTGGGTAAACCAGTGTATTTATTTCATCTGTTGTCAATTAATAAAATTCATTAATCTCATCAAATATAATAATTTGCATTTATTGAATTTGGAATGGTTATTTTCGATTTACATGCATTAAGTATATAAGTAGATAACTAAATTTTAAGTGAATAATTTTTAGTACGCGTCCAAACGTAATAATTTAGTAAAGCTCTTTAGTTCATACAATTCTTCACAACCTACTTAATTACTTATGCATTTTTACTAAATTTTAACTAAAAAGTGTCTGTCCAACCGTGTTAAGTGATAAGCCCCGCCCACCTACTTAACAGAAAAATAGAAAAATTTCAATCTTTTTTTTTTGTTTACTTGCGTACTAAATTTTAAGTACTAAATTGTTCGTTTACCGTATTAATTTACTTAAAATTTAGTTATCTACTACTTAATACGTGTAAACCGAACATTACGGAATGTTATTCAGTAAGTAATACATTTAGTGTTTAGATTTTACTACTACATAAAGAAAAAATGGGGAAATGTTCATATTGTGGTAACCCCAAAATTACGCACACGTAGTAAGCGATCGGCCATTTCTATGCTTCACTCTCGATTAGACAAGGTTATGTCCGTTCTTTTTTTAGGTCCGTGGCGTGTAGGATTCAAATAGGACCGTTCATACACTTTTACCCTGTATAAGTTTTACCAAAGCCTATTAACTTCTATAGTGTGTGGCGAGGTAACCAGACCTCCGAGGTTCGCTTCGGCCTCTGCGGTAAAATTAATTTCCCTCCTGAGTAAATTATAACCTACCCTCATTGTTAATTAAAAGCTACCCTCTCTGGCCTGTTTCGGTACCGAATCCGAATCATTGGTGGGATGGAATTCGTAAATGGTTTTCATAATTTATACGGGTATATATGACATGTTTGTATGTCTACCCTTTAATGAATTATAGCCAACTAATATAGCGTTAACCTTTCGATTGTTATTCGTATGAGAGTTGTTTTAGTTAAATTTCGTGCACAAAATATGTACATCAATGAGTTACGGTCTAAAAACAACCGAAAGACACGTATTCCATATGTCATGCTGCGAAACTGCAAGCAAATTACATAAAAGTTCATTTCAAGGTTGATCATTAGGAGGGTGTGGCTAGTAAGGAGGGTAAAGAATTCTACCATCATGCATGAGTAGTTACCGTCAGGATTAAGTGACATCCAGAAAGTCTTCGCCATTATCATCATCCGTCACTCTTTTCATGCTAATAGCCAGCAAAGGACCTGAAGAATTACCTTATGGTACGAGTAAGTGGCTATCGTCGCCCATGGATATCAGCTACACCAAAGCTATCACTAATGCGTTGCCGGCCAAGAAAGAGAAAAGAGAATGAAAGAAGACTTTCAGCAGGATGCACTGCTAGAAGTTAACTTAAGCTGCAGGATGGACAGAGCGTCTTATACCCCTATACAACCTGCTAGTATAATATAGTATATAACCGGTGTACCCATCTTCATTCTTTCCATAATTAGATATGTTATTTGTGTATGTGTTGTGTGTTTTATAGAAGGCAGAAATAAGACGACCCTGTAGCCTAGTTGGTAGCGACCCTGTCTGCGAAGCGAGGGTCCCGGGTTCGATTCCAGGGCAATTGTTTATGTGACAGCTAAATATTTGTACTCAGGTCATGGGTGTGATTGTGATGTGTTATGTGTGTCGTCCATGCCACCCGCGACACAGGTAATATAACCTACTGCCGGGGTATGAGTGTGTTAGCGTTTATTTATTTATTTTTTCTTTCTTTCTTTCTTTCAATTTAACCATTTTTTTCTTCCCAGACGGCGTCCGACGATCTTCCTTTTCTTACCAATTCTCAATATGACAGCGTTACACTCTGAATATTCTCATACACTGGCCTTACTTACTGATAAATAGTAGGTAGATGGTAACACACATATTTCACAAAGCTAGCATGCAAAACAGAAAACCCACATTTATGTGGTGTCACGTATCTAAGTGCTTCTGATACCGATGCGTTGGGAGATCCGCACACTTGAGACGGAAAAGTTAAACAATTTTTGGAAGGAATTACCTTTGCAGCTCGCGATTGGATTTCACTTATAGTAATTGCCTATAGTGTCTATGAAAATCGTCTTGTAACAAAAACGCATTAAGCAACGTGACTGACGTTCCCTCTTTTTCTGTCTTCTGCCTCTTTTTGGCTTCAACTTATGAATGGTTTACAGGGCACGTCTCTCTTCAGACCTGAGGAGGCTTGGAGTGTACTTACATAAATTTCACAATTGTCACCCATTCAACTACTGACCATACCCGCTGTTGCATAACTCCGTTGATTTATTTGGGATCGAGAAAAGCCGGGCTATTGGCGATGGCGCCTGTGATGTCTCTAGCCATCATATAAACATACATACATACATAAATACGTGGATACAAACATATTAAAACAAAACCTACCTTTTTAAAAGTCGTCTAAAAAGCACTCCAAATAGGATTATCCTGTTATTCATACAATGAACATCAGTTACATTGTGATTTCATCAGCTTGTTTCATACAACAGGTACCGGTAGATTCCGCACATTACTACAATAAAAAATATAATTATTATATTTCACCCATGTGAAGCGGGGGCGAGTTGTTAACTTGCTAGTTCTTTATAATGTTGTAAAGTTAGTATATCTGTCACTTCCATAAATAGTCATAACAGTTTTTTAAAACCTGTTGTATCATCAATGTGCTGCGTTCCGAATTTTATTTGAAATCCATTTTTCCTGTGGATAGCAAGTGCTTGCTTATGCGAGTTGCTCGAGAACGGTGTTGTGTCGTGAGTGTCATGACACGATTAACTAAGGAAGGAAGAAAGGAAAAAGGAAAACATTGACAAATGCATCAGCACGAAAACTTAATCAGGTACATGATCATCATTAACATGCCTTGTTATTTAATTAGGGTACTGTTATTAAGGTAAGAAAGAAAGAAAGAAAGAAAGAAAGAAAGAAACACGTTTATTTCTGTGCCACACATGAACATACATACATAGATCAAAATATATATAGTTAAAAAAAAATATTAAAATTTACAGACCGACACAAAAAATAAAATAAAAATAGAATTAACAATTTACAACATTATTGGTCTGTAACGCTCGCATGTGTCGCAGTGGCCCAGAAAATGGAGCTCACTCAGCATAATGCCGTAATAGTAGCTACGGCGCTGATTTTCAGTGAGTCCATTTAGTGAGGCACGGACATCAGTGTCTTAATTACCAGTGTAAGAACAGGTTTATAACAGGTTCGAAGTGAGACAGTGGTGTCACAGTAAAGATATGTGGTGTGACGCATTCCTGGATTTATATAATCTGGCTAAGAAGCGACGAGGAGGGTAAAGAAGTGAGGGGGGTAAGAGGGGGGTACGTTAATAATTTGAAAATGTTTAATGTAGGTAGAGGGACCGTGCGTCAGGGCCTCGTCCGTTAACCAGTAGGGTGTACCGCGCTTGCAGGTGAGGCTCACTCGGACTCCAAGGAAGAATACAGCCTCTTACATCCGAAACTAAAGACTTACACCCCAACTCAGAGTCACTAATGGATATTTAAATCGCTCCTTAGTACAGAATTTGTACGGTGATTCTTTACTTAGGAGCGATTTAAGTAGCCGTTAGTGACTCTAAATTGGAGCGTTACTTACTATTTTTAACTTTTGCAGCCAGTAAATTCGAAGCGTATATGATAAATAAGTATTGTTCATAATTTATAGTCGTTTTTCTCATGACACCCTTTTTTGAAGTCGTTTAAAAAGATGTAAGAGGTGTTAAAGTTTGAACTTTACAATGCGCGATTTGCTTGGGTAATAAAAGCGCAAGGTAACGTATGGCTTGGTTAAGGTAAACTTACCTTTAAACACATTGAGAAAAGCTGTAGCAACTCGCAGGTAACCACGGGAAAGTTTGTTTAAGTTATACATTTTTCACAACGTTACTTTTAATATGCTTCAAGAACTTACCTGAGCAGTTACTAGCTTCTAGGATGTTTAATGAAACATGAATGAGAATACTAAATGATTGACCTACTGGCAAGCAAGCTGATAATAATGGTAGGTACATTAAGGATTTTTTATTCGATAATCTGAATTCTACCAAGAAAAAAATAACCGACTTCAAAATAACTCAAAAACTACTCGTCAGATCTAGCTCAAATTTAAGTGGGATCACGTGACAAGCACCAGCCTTCGATTAAAAAAAGAATCAAAGAACAAACATAAAAAATACAGACGAATGGTGTACCTTCTCCTTTTTTGAAGTCGGTTAAAAAAGAACTTAACGGCTCTTAGGCAAATGTAAGACTACCTTATTATAGTATAAACAAACGATTATATTGTTAGTGCGTAGGTTGGAAGATTATGTTGTACTTAATAACTTTGTTTTGTTTTAATAGATGTGATAAGGAGTTGCTTTCACCAATTATTCTCCTCCATATCAAAGCTCATATCCCAAATGGTAGTAGATTTATTGAATTAGAGTATATGCGTACATAAGCGTATCAGTAATACTTATATTGACGACCCGTGTGGCGCAATGGTTACCATGCCGGATCGCCGCACCAAGGGCCCTGGGTTCGATTCCCAGCGCGGCGGAAATTTGAATGATGAGTTTAATTTCTGTTCTCGGTCTGGGTGTGAATGTCCTAGTCTAGTATGTTGTCCATGGCACCCACGACACAGGGAATCCTAGTGTAGGGCTATGAGTGTGAAGCGTTATTTATTTATATGATTCTGACTTGGCTTGAAACACCATCATATAAATTCGACTTGTAGCTTCTAGGTACTGAGGTTAAAGTATAAAAATCATGTCCAAGTATCTTATTCGACACGTATATTTTTCAAATATTATGTGCGTATTACAAGTTATTATCACTTGCTTCGGTGAAGGAAAACATCGTGAGGAAACCTGCACACCGGAGAGTTCTCAAAGCACCCATAAAGTTCTCAAAGGTGTGTGAAGTCTACCAAACCGCACATGGCCAGCGTGGTAGACTATGACCTGTACCCCTCACATTGTGAGAGGAGACCCGAGCCCAGCAGTGGGACAATTATGGGTTGTTGCTTTGTTTTGCTTTGCTTTTTCCGACGTATCAGTTAATAACCATAGAGGAGAGTAACTAAATGTGGGCTAGTGCTTTAATATGGGCTAGTAATAATTCTCGAAAACCTACAATCGAAAGACGCAACAAATGACGATCGTCTATCGCATTCATTCGCTCTAACATCGTACTCACTCAATCTCGTCATTCGCGCGCCAGCTGTAGCCAGTGTTGGCCATACTTGTTTTGCTGCTGTTGAAAAATTTTCTGCGGTACGTATCAATGTGTTATTTAATTAACGAAAATTAGGTCTAAATACTGTAACTATGTGTTTTATTGCAGAATATACGTTTAATTATACGATTTTTGGTTGATTTATTGCTTGCTATATATAATTTGTGAATTACACGATCAAGTTGATTTTAGTAAAGAATTTTGAATATGGGCTATGTCTATGGTCCTGAATATGGGCTAACCTGTGGCCTCGGTTATAACTTCGTCTCCATATAGAAATGACCTTATTGAAACAAATAAGAAGAAAATTAAAAAAGAAAATAAAACAAATGATAAGAAACCCAAGCAAATGAAAAGAATTAAAGGAAATAAGAAAGCCAAGACCAGGGACGAAAGTGAAGGTGAAGAAGATATCCAATTTGATTCAGATAGTGAACCAGATGCCCCTACAGGAAGAGAGGCTCCTGACACTGCCGGTGCAGCGTGTATGTTTTGTGTATGTTTATTTTCGTACAAGATATTATAAGTTTCTACTTGTAGCCCATATTTGGGTACCTGTTCCATATTTAGCGTCTATTTCGATATTTTGTTTAATGCTCAATTTAATAATATATTATAATATTAAGAACATAAGATTGTTACTTAGCTCTTTAAAAATGTATGTGTGATTATTTTCACCTCAATAAATGGTTAATTTTTTAATAGTTTTTTTTATTTTTGAGGCAAAAACAAAATGGTAGCCCATATTTGGTTACTTTCCTCTAATATTCTCAAAGTTGTATGAAGTGTATGAAGTTTGCGCTTGTAAAACGTGGTGGACTGTTCTCTCCTATGCTCTCATATTCTCGATTCTTTCTCTTTTCTTTATGTCGTCTGGTTTTTTTCATAATCCCTCCGTTACACTTTATTTTGACTTACGACTGTATGTGTATTTGTATGGACGAAGTATAACGGAAAACGAAAGTTAATTGCAAAAAATATGAGATTGCTACCATCGGTACAGAAGATGAATTAAGTAAAACCTTATTTAATCATAACATAATATACATATATCATATAAATATAATCATAACAGCATAAAAGAGCGGCTTTAATGAAATAAAAACAAGGCAGTCGTATAGTGTACAGGTGGTTGCACCGAGCAAAAGGTTTGCCTCTGCTAAACATAGTAAAGTCTGTCTGGCCTGTTGTTGGTACACATTATGACGGCCGCGGCTAGGCGGCTGGCTCAAGAATTCTTTCCAAACCCTTTATTTTTGTAAGCTAGTTTTTGTACGCGAAGCTGGAAGTTTGTACACTCAAACATATACGAATATTAAAATACACGTAGTTCGCAGCAATAAGTTGCTGCTTACGACTATTTTTAATAGTTAATTTAATTCAGTAGTTAATTTTCAATAGCTAGGGAACAATATATCGTTCATAATAAAAAAAAACTCCTTTGAAAAGAATCATCAAAATCGGTTCACCCAGTCGAAAGTTCTGAGGTAACAAACACAAAAAAATACAGTCGAATTGAATACCTCCTCCTTTTTAGGGTTCCGTAGCCAAATGGCAAAAAACGGAACCCTTATAAATTCGTCATGTCTGTCTGTCTGTCTGTCCGTCCGTATGTCACAGCCACTTTTCTCCGAAACTATAAGAACTATACTGTTGAAACTTGGTCAGTAGATGTATACTGTAAACCGCGTTAAGATTTTCACACAAAAATTGAAAAAAAGTAATAAATTTTGGGGGTTCCCCATACATAGAACTGAAACTCAAAAAAATGTTTTCATCAAACCCATACGTGTGGGGTATCTATGGATAGGTCTTCAAAAATGATATTGAGGTTTCTAATATCATTTTTTTCTAAACTGAATAGTTTGCACGAAAGACACTTCCAAAGTGGTAAAATGTGTGCCCCCCCCCCCCCTGTAACTTCTAAAATAAGAGAATGATAAAACTAAAAAAAATATATGATGTACTTTACCATGCAAACTTTTACTTAAAATTGGTTTGAACGAGATCTAGTAAGTAGTTTTTTTTTAACACGTCATAAATCGTAAACCGCAATTTACCTCGATCAAAGTTACAACGAACTACAAGAAATTTTATATGATGTTACTTGCTGCTACGGAACCCTTCATGGGCGAGTCCGACTCGCACTTGGCACTTTTTTGAAGTCGGTTAAAAATAAGTTAGCTCTTATAGTTTATCGTGCAATAAAGGTAAGTAAGAATAAGTAATAATAAATAGTTCATAGGTAAGTAAGAATAAATAGTTCATAGTAAAAGAAACGCATAGTTAATTGCATTGAGTGCCGCCCACCACCCACAATATACAATAATAAAATAAAATTAAGTAGTCAAGGTTTGCTACTCGTCTTAATTTCTCCAATTTTCAAATTTATTTTATTTTGTATCAGCTTCACATCCGCGGCATTCCCTTTTAACGTGAACGACCCTTCAACCCTTAAATATCGAATTTGAACACACTATCAAAGAGATGGAAATACTATCGCGGTTCCAAGTGGACGGTCAAACAATATTTATAAACTCGTACATTAACCTCGATATATGGAATCACTTCTTGAAGGACCAAAAATGTGTACTACGCTGATGTAGGAATACTTTCCACAGTTTACAAGTTCGAGGTAGGCAATGACGTGGAATTTCAGGCTTTAATGGAAAACTTTTAAAGTTTATGTACGTATGATATATGGTTACTAAACCAAGCGCTGTTCAAAAGAGCTTCGTTCTCAGCATCATTTCTAAACCAACATTCAACTTACATCTTCCAATCTCCACTACAATTGAGAAAATATTCCGGCGATATCGAAACGAGACCATATAAAATTCAGTTATGCTATCCTGGTAGAAAGGAAAGGAAATCTCGGGATATACGAGTGTACGTACCAGGAGAGTATAAATAAACAGACACATGAGTGTAACAAGAGAACGTATCGTTTGTTGTCAGGAAACCGACCAAGAACACATTTTAATGTTCACTGATTTGTGTGTAATTTGTTTGTTTTCTTCTTGTTGCAAGGAGATTGAAGGAGTGTTTGAGCCAACAACACTAATTACATGACTCCGAAAAGACGACTGTTCTACGTTCAATGACCTGAAGGTAATTGATTTTCGATACTGCAGTGGAAATGTATCAACGATGTTGATTCTAAAACTATGGCAGTTAATACATTTGCAGATTATGTATTCGGTTAGAGCCCAGCGACAATGAAGGCATGTAACGTTTTCTTGTCCAACACCATTATTTCTCCACGGGGTTCACCTGGATAGCTACCACCCTTGAGCATTAGATCATGTTGCACCCTGGTGAAAAACGGTCAAGATTCGTGCACCAGGGTGAGGGTACCTCCCAAGTTGAATCTGACGGTGCTCATGGTGGTAAGGTATTATACCCACGTAGCATTATTTATCCCCAGCAGAGAATCGAACCGACCGCGCGACCCCTCGACCCCTCTTCATAATAAATGTCTAGTTAAGCACTTTAAGTGTCCTGTTAACTGATCGTATATCCGATGCTATGACGACCCTGTAGCCTAGTTGGAAGCGACCCTACCTGCAAAGCGAGGGATCCCGGTTCGATTCCCGGCTGGGGCAGACATTTATGTGACAGATGAATATTTGTACTCGGGTCATGGGTGTTATTGTGATGTGATATGTGTCGTCCATGCCACCCGCGACACTGGTAAAAACCTACTGCGGGGGTGTGAGTGTGTAAGCGTTTATGTTGTAGTAGATGATAAGTGCTATCTGTAACTGTGAGCAGGAAAAAAACAAACCCGGTAGTTTCTTGCTGCTTCTTCTCCCGGGCCCTCTCACAGTAGGGCCTTGCTGAAGCATTGGCGTAACTTGCATGACTTTCAAAAAATGTTTGGAAAAGAAACCAATTTTGAATAAAAACATTTGATTTGATTTGATTTGATTATTATAACTCAATTAGTGATCTACCCAAGCTACTCCCGTGTGAAGGAACTATCTAGAACTAGCTAGACTAAACTAGCTAGAAGGAACTAGCTAGACTCTGGCGTACAATTGAGGTATATGCGGTACAACGTTGTAAAGCAAAGGGAATCCTGAGAATGCACCGAGAAATTATCCGCAGTAGAAATGTAAGGAGAAATAAAAATAGAGTAAGGTGAAGGGATTGTCGCTTCGGGTTCTGTATACACAACGTTGTTCAACACAAATATCGATATAATGTGTAAAATATTGATGTTGTATTGAATAATGGTAAATGTAAAGTAGTTAGGTCTATGTGCAAAGTTAAATTAAAAAAAATTAAACAGACTTCAAAAACTTGAATCCAAATAGTACAAAATGACTAAAATGTGAGCATAATAAAATGGATGTCTGTCACCTACATGTATTTAATAAAAAAATTATGCTTGCATTTTTCCTGAACAAAAAAACAATTAGGCTTCCCGAGCGAAAGTATAGATTCCCGATAGGAGCACATAGATTGATAGTGAGTCTTGGTTGTGCAGAATATTATAACGCTGTAGTATTATTTTATTTATAGTAGTAATATCATTATCCTAATTAATTTGAATATCGTTGCGTTTAATATAAAATAAAATAAAGTTAACAATTCTGTACTTATGTAATTTAATGAAGCTAGTCAAAAGCGAAAATATTGCAGAATGAGGACAGAACCCTGAAAAGTAAAATAAGGCGTCTCCGCACGCGATTCGAATAATGCATTTTGTATAGGATGCAGTTAGCGTGTTCTGCTCTTTTTGTACTTTTATGTAGCACCTGATGGGCTCCAAGGAATTTCAATTGATACGGAGCCTTTGTGAGCGAATTTTTTAAGTGATACTGTATTTTGCATGAAGAATTAGCATTGCTCGGGTCTTGGAGTCTTTCAACAGAAGTGAAGATGCCTGGAGCGTTTTTTACCTTTCTTCTAAAGTGAATTAGTGATGTTATTTTATAATACGAGTCGTGAAGTCTGCTGTAGGAGTTGAATTTTTTAATATCTGTTTGTGTTGGTACTATACTATTCAGTCTCATCCTATTAAAATTATAATGTGAATTTCTGAAGATATTTCGATTTTTATTTGTTTTACAATGTTTATTGCTCGTTTGAAACGTTCAATATAAAACTTGGCACACAGGTTTAGGACAAGAAAATAGCTCTTATCCAAGTTATACCTTACCTTGGATTGATTGGGACGTTTATATGTTAGTGATTTCGTTCTCTGAAACCACACTTCCCAGGGGGGACCCGGGGGTAGAAACTAGTAGTCCATATTACTCTAGTTATTTTGCGTAACACCACAAGCGTCATTGACGCTTCCCGCCCACGTCAGTCTTTTTGTAGGACCGATAATCGGGCCGATTTTTCCTGCCATATTATTTCTGACCGACTTTTTGAAGGACGTGTGCGTTGGACTATTGCTATCAGTACGTTCTATTTTTCTCCTACAACAAATCGGTCACCGATTATCGGACGTGGGCGGGAAGCGTCATGGTTCGAAACATAGAACTTCATTACCGCTTACCGTCAGGTGGTTCTGTAGTCAAGCACTAACTTATTCAGTATAAAAAAAAACTTGAAAATAAAATAAAAAATATTTATTCGTATGATAAACTATTTATATATATTCGTATAGGAAGTCAAAGAAGAAAAAACCAAAACAAAATTATTCATAGCAAGTTTATATGTTACCACAGATTTTGTGATACAGCGACAATTCATCCTCGAGTGAGTACAAATTATTGCTACATTGTAGTGTTACCCGTTTACGACTACGAAGAAAATGGGTATGTTGTTTATTCCTTGCTCTCCTCTGCAACCAAAATTAGGGGCCATCCATAAATTACGTCACACTAATGTCATGACTTTAGAACCCCTCTCACCGTCCTTGTCACAGCTGATCACATTTGTGAGACCTCCCCCCCCCCCTAGTGTGACGTCACTAAGAAATTTTACACCTAGAAATTATTAAATTAAAACAGCAGTTCCGAAATAAGTTTTATTTCCATTAAATATTTTTATATTTACCTATACATACCAATTATTCGATTTTGAAATGTGACGTCATGAAATTTAGGACCCCCTCCCACCCCTTGTCACACAATGTCACACTACATCGATCCCCCTTATCCCTAACGTGTGACGTAATTTATGGATGGCCCCATATACTATTCATCGTTGCATTTAACAGGGTAGTGTACCAACTTCCATCAGTTCGTCAGGGTTTAACTGGCAACAGAGGCCAAAGTCATCACATCAAACTGAAGGAGGTTGGTTGCTCGTGCTTGCCTCTGGACTCCAGCATTCGTGTGGCATGAGAAGTTCCTCCTATCAGCACTGAGGCAACGTTATGAGAATGCTCCGGGCCCTAGGCTTTCTCAAGAGAGACACGCGCTTATTAATGGACCGTTACTGGGTAGAATCACAGGGCTGAACTAATAATATATTACATTAGATTTTTCAAAGAAGCCTTAATAAAGAGAAAATATTTGTATTACATGTTTGTTTTTTATTGAATAGACTCAAAAATCACTAGATTTTAAGAATTCTTGCGCGAGAGTGAAGACACTTCTTTTTGCTTGGATGAAAAACATTTTGTGTGAAATACTCCGACAGGTGTGTCCTTTATTTTGAAATCATCCTACTAATATATTAAATAATATATTAAACTAGCTGACCCGCCGAACTTCGTATCGCCTAACAAACTATTTTTTTTTTCTAAAATAAAAGTAGCCTAACATAACAAACAGACAGACAAACAAAAATTGTAAAAAATGTTGTTTTGGTATTTGTACCGTGTATACATCCAAATGCACTTAGTAAAAAGCGGTTACTTTAATATTACAAACAGACACTCCAATTTTATTTATTTGTATAGATGTAAAGATGTATAGATGTACAGATGTGAAAGTTTGTGACGATGTTCATTAATCATGACCTGGAATAAGATCGTGGGGAACTTATTATCCCGGAATACGCGGCCAAAGCCACGGGCAGAGCGCAGTTTGATAATGTATGATATTGTATGTATGTAAGTAAGTACTGCATGAGATAGTGAGGCCGGTGTATAGGGCGGGTGAGGGGTGCAGGACGGAGGGGGGGGGGGGGGGTCGGAACAGTCCCACAAAGACCGGAATATCCGGCGCAGACTATCCCCGCTGAAGGGTTAGATTAACCACGGAGTATACTAGTGTCGGGCTGGGTGTCAATAGCTTATCAAGGTTCCGTAGGATACCGATATTTTCTATGAACGATTATACAATATAAAAAAATCCTATTAGAATATCTCGAGAACCACGCCTCCTATCTTCTTGACTAAAGAACTTAGGTGCTGCTGGGACTTCAAGGATTCCAAAATCCAAAAAAAAACAATATTCAAAAAAATATTAAAAAAAAACAAACGAGCGTTTTTGAAAACGCGCGTGACGTTTTTCGTGACTGTTGTTTTTATGCCACCGTCCGTGTTACAAATCTTAAAATTTCACTATCATCATTTTTTCCATTTATTTCACAACGCGCCTAAAGATGTATAACTTCTGTGGGAGATTAAGCTAGTTACTCAGTGCACTCTATGGTGCACTCTATGGTCTTTGACTACACCCGTTTTTGTCTTTGCCTAGAAAAGCAATAAGTAAAATGGTTCTCCGTCTAATAATTGTGTTTTATTTAATTAATAATAATATACTACAAACAGCGGATTCCAAGATATAACAACTTCAATAACACAGTTGCTGTTCGCGCGGGCATAAGCGCGAGCTTGGAATGGCTCAAGCTTTTTTTTTCTGTGATGTGGATTGCAGAGATTGTCAATAGCGGATATCCGATGTCTTCTGTCTTTCTTCTGATGGTCGGAGGGAGTGGCGGGGGTCATCTTGTGCCCCGTTTACAGAGTTTCTTTTATTCGAGGACCTTTCTTTTTCAACCGTAATAAATTATCAGCCCTTCGATATGTAGCCAACTCACTTCAGCCGGCTTGTCTGAGCTATCTCAGTCACCCTGTAGCGTCTACGGATTTGACCATTTCTGATTCAGTCGCGTAGAGAAATACCGAGCATAGTTCTTTCCCCCGCTAGGCGACTTTAAAATTTAGCATAAAATAACAGCATCAATAAAAATTAAACGTATAAAGCAATAGTTTCATATCCTCTAACGTTTTATACAGAATCCTAACGTAGGGGTGTCTGCACTTCACAATTATTATCCCTACTTAACTCCACGTGAGTGTTTACAATCGTCTCATCACCAACACTCTTGAAGAACGAATTTTGGGGGGCTGAAGTTGACAGACAAGTGTGAAACTAACTGAAATAGTTTGGAATCTATTCTGTGGTTTGGATATTAACAGTAGATACACATCTCTCTTTTATCGAATGGACAATTTATGTTGGCCCTATTGGATTTTATAGTTTCACGCGTATCTCGATAGATACGATAATAACGAAAAAGACATCGATAATAATTTTAATGATAATTTATAGTGATAGATAAAGTTACCTCACTTGCTTCTTAATCTATACTAATATATAAAGATTTGATTTTTTGTTTGCATTGAATAGGCTCCGAAACTACTGAACCGATTACATAGGATTACTATCCCCGAGTAACATAGGCTATATTATATTTTCAAAAAAATTAGGGATTCTTAATAAAACTCCAATAATGTAACCCAAGGTGTAAAAAATAAGAAAACCGAAGCAAAGCGAGGGCGGTTACTCGTTATTTAATATTTATGTAACCTACTTATTAAACATTTTAAATATGCGGATGGTTGGTTACAAACAGTAAAGAAATTTAATGAGTGACAGTATAAAATCAAATTCAGTGCAGCAGAGCAACCTTTTTTTTAGCTTGTTTTTTTAATAGATCTTGATTCCGTATTTTTCAATGAACCTTGAAACTTTAACTACCCAAAATATTAGCTACTTGTATGGAAAAATGCGTTTTACTAAAAATTAAGATCGACAAGAGCATTGTTTCTTATTTTATTCATAAACTAGATTAATAACTAGACACATTTAATCACACATGGATATATTTTATGTGGATTAAAATATTTAAAACAATAAGGGAATCCTAGCGTAGAATGCGCTGGCTGTCAAAATGGCGATGTCAAGCTTTAGTTGGTATCGTGTAATAAGAATTAGATCTATTATGTTGCCAACTTGTATTTAAAGGTTGGATAATATTATTAGTCTATATAAAAACGTTTCACGAGGACTCTAAAACCTACATAATAAAGTTTAAAGCTGTTTAATAAAAACTGGTTGTTGGAAACGATTGTTGCCAGAAGCAAGAGTCCTCCGACCGCATGACACAACCAGTGATGTCATATCTACCAACTTTTTGGTAGATCTACCAATTTTCACTTCAGTCTACCTATCTACCACCCTAGACCTAAAAACTACCTATTTTTTTAATTAGTCTGACATATTAACACTTTGAATTATTTTTATATCGACGAGCGACGTTGCGATATGTTGCGTGAGCCATGCGACAATGCGTCAAGCATAGGTACATAAGAGTCCAGGCTATAAACCACAAAAAAACCACAGCAATAGTTCGCCGTTCGCGCCCATATACATTATTATACTGTCCTGTGGCTCATTCCCGGTTGGTTTGTTGCGGAATCAATGGTGAATCTTTGCTCCTGTTTTGTGTTGTTTTGTTGTTAAAACTAAATAACTACTTATTAACGGTGCTGATTGCTGTTTGTTCTGGGTTGCGTGCATTTATTTATATAATGGATTCTGACAGCAGCGAAAGCGATGCACAGAGTTCTAGGTTAGGAACTCCGCCACAGAAAACTAGTAAGAAAGATTCATAGCAAGCAACGGGCAGCCTAGCGCAGAATATTTAAAATTTTTCAATAAAAATAACTAGCTGTTACCCGCAACTTCGCATACGGAAATTATGTTTTACCTTATTTGTACCTCTTGTAGAAGAAACTTTAAAAAACGGTGAATTTATATTGAAGTACTTATATTTAGTAATTTATATACTGAAACCCACGATACAATCACAAAGTATTCCTCCAGGAGCGGGTTTTGAAAAATAAGCAATATTTACAATAATTTGTTTTCCTTTTCCTTTTTTTTTGCAAAATTTTGAAAACTGAATAATACATGTTCCATCAATTTAAGCAAGAAACATTTGTTGCAAATTTGAAGCAAATCGGTTGATGTTTTAAAAATATTCGATACAAACTTTCATCCCGTTTCCCGGAGAAACCTATTAATTTTCCGGGATAAAAAGTATCCTAGAATATGACCCGAAGTATTAGTAACAACTTTACCAATTTTCATCGAAATCCGTTCAAGAGTTTTCATGTGATGCCCGGACAAACAAACAAACAGACAGACAGACAGACAATAATTCTAAAAAAAAATTTGTGCTCTAACACATTATTGAAGTGCCCCCTAATCGAAATTTAAAAAATAGTCAATGTACAGAAAATTTGGCCTTTGAGTTTTATTATAGTATTTATTATATTATATAATCCTAGACTTACGGGGAGTGAACTATATAATTGTTCTCCCAGAAGGAGTCGAGATGGGACTTTGTTGTCTATGGCGGGTTTTCTTGATCTGCCCCCGACACCTCGGGAAAAATCTGACATTTCACATTTTCAAGATGGCGGCCGCTCTGTGATTTTCAACTTTTTTGTTTATGGCTTTTTGCGGGATTTTTTTGGGGCGTTTCGACAAGTTTTGGGGGCGATATACAAAAACTTTAGAAAAAATTAAAAAAACAAGATGGCCGCCGAGATATTCGAGTTTGAATTTTTTCGATTTTAGAGGTCACTTTGCGGGGTCGCATCGGGGTGGTTTTTCAACTTTTTTGCAATGTTTTTTGTGTGTTCGTTTGATTGTATCCTCAATTTTAATATTTTGGGGATATTTATTTTTTCGACAAGATGGCGGACGCAGTGGCGGCCATTTTGAAAAATGTACGAAAAACGACGTTTTTTGGGTGAATTTTTCTTCGGGTTGGCAACATTTGAGCGGGTGTCTTTGTTCCTGGCGGTTATGTAACTTGACTCAAAGTGTTGCCAGGTTGAGTTTTTTTTTCTTTTGTTGGTACATTTTTTTGGACTTTTTATTCAAAAATGTAAAAAGTAGAAGGAGCAATATTTTTAATCAAAATCTCACACGGGCAAGCGTGTCGTGGTCGTCGTAATGACATTTGACCATTTTCGTCGATGTCGACTGGCAACACTGGCTGCTGGAATTTTTTTTTCGTTTTACGAAAAGTCGAATTGATCTCCCAGAAGGAGTGGTGGGGGGTGGGTACGATGTATGGGGGAATTTTTGGTTTGTCTCCGTGTCTATGGGAAAAATCCGACCTTTCAAAAATTCAAGATGGCGGCCGAGTCGAAATGACCAACTTTTTTTTTCACTATGCACTTACCCGAGATTGGTGTCGTTTTCGGCTAATGTTGGGAAATGTGTTAAGATGAAAATGGAAAAAAATAAAAAAACAAGATGGCCGCCGAGATATTTTACTTTAAAATTTTTCAATTTTGGAGGTGACTTTGCGGGGTCGGATTGTAATGGGTTTTCAACTTTTTTCCGATTTTTTTTCTTAATTACCTCGGGTCTATCCCCAATTTTGACGTTTGGGGTATATTTTTTTTTTCGACAAGATGGCGCACCCCGTGGCGGCCATTTTATAAAATGTTTGAAAAATAGCATTTTTTGAAGGAAAAAATTTTCAGTTTGGCAACATTTGAGGGGGTCACTTTGTATGAGGCGGTTGTGGGGCTTAGCTTGAAGTGTTGCCAGGTTACATTGATTTTTTTTTCATACATACATTTTTGTGAACTTTCTATTCAAAAATATTAAAAGTAGAAGGAGAAACATTTTTAATCAAAAAATTGCACCAAAAAATTTCTCGTGGCCGTCGTAATGACATTTGACCATTTTCATCAAAATTAACTGGCAACACTGGCTGCTGGATTTTTTTTTCACGTTTTTTCACATTTCGAGTAGCCCAGCCGAAAGTATTGGTGGGGGGTAATAATAATGTATGGAGAAGTTGCTTGACTATCTATGGTTATTATAGGAAAAATACGACCATTCGAAAATTCAAGATGGCGGCCGCTCGGCGATTGTCAACTTTTTGTTTACTTTGAGCACCTACCCGACATTGGTATCGTTTTCGGCTAATCTTGGGACGACTAATATGATGAAGTTGAAAAAAATTGAAAAAACAAGATGGCCGCCGAGATATTTTACTTTAAAATTTTTCAATTTTCGAGGTAACTTTGCGGGGTCGCATCGCGGTGGTGTTTTAACATTTTTGCGATATTTTTCCTCTATTGGCTCTGGTCTATCCTTGATTTTGACATTTTAGGGATATATTTTTTTTCGACAGGATGGCGGATCCTGTGGCGGCCATTTTGTAAAATGTACAAAAAATTGCATTTTTTGAAAGAAAAAATTTGTGGGTTGACAACATTTGAGGGGGTCACTTTGTATGGGGCGGTTGTGTAGCTTGACTGAAAGTGTTGCCAGGTTACGTTGATTTTTTTGTCATTCGTACATTTTTGTGAACTTTCTATTCAAAAATGTAAAAAGTAGAAGGAGAAACATTTTTAATCAAAAAATTACACCACAAGATTTTTTGTGGGCGTTGTAATGACATTTGACCATTTTCATCTCAATCAACTGGCAACACTGGAGTCCAGAATTTTTTTCACTTTTCGAGTAGTTGAGCCGAAACTATAGATCAAGGGTATAGAAAATGTATGGGAGATATTTTTAAATTAATATATTCGTTTTAGAAAAACTATAAAATTTCAGTGTTGCCATACAAAAAATAATAATTTTCATACAAATTTATTTTTGGATCGAATATTTCGTTATTATAATGTATGGGGCGTTTGTAGGTATTGAGATTTTGTAAATTTTGGTGAAAAAAAAATTCAGTGTTGCCATACAAAAAATTATTTTCATACAAATGTATTCTTTTTTCGAATGTTTGAGGCTGTTGTCTCCATTTGATGGCTTTATAATATATGAGGAATTTGTAGGTACTAAGAGACCGGACACGATGGTGTAACCAATAAATAGTGATGCCATACAAAAAATAATAATTTTCATACAAATGAATTTTTGTATGTGATATTTCAGGCTTTTGTCTCCTTTGGATGTCATTAAAATATATACGACGTTTGTTGCTACTGATAAATCGGTCACATCCGTGTAAACGTGTTTCAGTGTTGCCATAAAAAGTGAGAAACTTTCAGTGTTGCCATACAAAAAATTATAATTTTCATACAAATGTATTCTTTATTCGAATGTTTGAGGCTGTCGTCCCCATTTGGTGTCTTTACAATGTATGAGGCATTTGTAGGTACTAAGGGACCGGACACGTTGGTGTAACCAATAAATAGTGATGCCATACAAAAAATAATAATTTTCATACAAATTAATTTTTGAATGTAATATTTCAGGCTCTTGTCTCCTTTTGATGTCATTAAAATGTATACAACGTTTGTTGTTACTGATAGATCGGTCAAATCTCTGTAAATCTGTTTCAGTGTTGCCATAAAAAATGAGAAACTTTCAGTGTTGCCACACAAAAAAAGGATTTTTCATAAAAATCTATGTTGAACATTTCCGACTGTTGTTTGCATTTGATGTCTATAAAATATTGTATGAGGCATTTATAGGTGCAAATAGACTGCACATTATATGAGAGTATTAAAAAACGTGTTGGCATATAAAAAAAAATTTATTGTTCAATCTAGAAAACGAAATTAACGTATATTAAAAAGAATTCAATAACATTTTTTTAGTACTGCATACATTTTACACATTCAAGACATTTGTACCACTATATTGTTATTGTTATTGTTATTACCTACTGGTTTGGTCTGGAAGTGATTGTCCGTTTCTTAACTCTCCTATCCGATAGTTTAGTGTGAACCCGTTTTTGTCATGTGCCCTTTACTGCTTTGAATAGATATTGTGTAAAGGCAAAATTAATTTTAATTTCTTCGAGGCCAGCAACGCATTGGTGACGCCCCTTATGTTGCTAATGTCCATGGGTGGCGGTTATCACTTACCATCAGGTGACCCATCTGCTCGTTTGCCTGCTTAATTCTTAATGCTTGATTCTGTCTCTCTCTCCCTCTCCCTCTCGCTCTATTTCTCCCTCTCCCTCTCGCTCTCGCTTTCCCTCACCCTCTCGCTCTCCCTCTCGATCTCCCTCTCGCTCTATCTCTCGCTCTTCCTCTCCCTATCCTTCTCCCTCTCCCTCTCCCTCTCCCTCTCCTTCTCCATCTCCCTCTCCCGCTCCCAGTCCCTATCCCGCAGCCGGTCCTTCTCCCACTTTCTATTCCGCTCTTTCTCCCTCCTCGCTCCCTGCCCCTCTCCCTCTCCTTCTCCCGCTCCCGGTCCCGCTCTTGCTTCCTGTCCCTCTCCCCTCCCGCTCCCGTCAAAAAAATAATGTGAAGCTGAACATGTCGCAAACAGACCCCTGAATCGAAAAATGAATTTCGCAGACCAATGATATTTAAAAAAATATATTTATTTATTTGTTCTTTTGCGGAAAAAAAAGGCACGCGCGCTGCTTTAGCAGCGCGCGCCCCACGCAAAAACCTAGTTATATTATATAATCCTAGACTTACGGGGAGTGAACTATATAATTGTTCTCCCAGAAGGAGTCGAGATGGGACTTTGTTGTCTATGGCGGGTTTTCTTCATCTCCCCCCGACACCTCGGGAAAAATCTGACATTTCACATTTTCAACATGGCGGCCGCTCTGTGATTTTCAACTTTTTTGTTTATGGCTTTTTGCGGGATTTTTTTGGGGCGTTTCGACGAGTTTTGGGGGAAAGTTACGAAAATTTTCGAAAAAATTGAAAAAACAAGATGGCCGCCGAGATATTCAACTTTGAAATTTTTCGATTTTAGAGGTCACTTTGCGGGGTCGCATCGGGGTGGTTTTTCAACATTTTTAAAATATTTTTTTAGTGTTGTCTCAAATGTATCCTCAATTTTGATATTTTGGGGATATTTATTTTTTCGACAAGATGGCGGACGCGGTGGCGGCCATTTTGAAAAATGTACGAAAAACGACGTTTTTTGGGCGAATTTTTCTTCGGGTTGGCAACATTTGAGCGGGTGTCTTTGTTCCAGGCGGTTATGTAATTTGACTTAAAGTGTTGCCAGGTTGAGTTTTTTTTTCTTTTGTTGGTACATTTTTTTGGACTTTTTATTAAAAAATATGAAAAGTAGAAGGAGCAATATTTTTAATCAAAAAGTCACACGGGCAAACGTGTCGTGGTCGTCGTAATGACATTTGACCATTTTCGTCGATATCGATTGGCAACACTGGGTGCTGGATTTTTTTTTTCGTTTTACGAAAAGTCGAATTGATCTCCCAGAAGGAGTGGTGGGGGGTGAGTACAATGTATGTGAGAATTTTTGGTTTACCTTAGTGTCTATGGGAAAAATCCGACCTTTCAAAAATCCAAGATGGCGGCCGAGTCGACATGACCAACTTTTTTTTTCACTATGCACCTATCCGAGATTGGTATCATTTTCGGCTAATGTTGGAAAACGTGTTACGATAAAATTGGAAAAAAATAAAAAAACAAGATGGCCGCCGAGATATTTTACTTTAAAATTTTTCAATTTTGGAGGTGACTTTGCGGGGTCGGATTGCAATGGGTTTTCAACTTTTTTTCGATTTTTTTTCGCTGTTGCCTCGGGTCTATCTCCAATTTTGATGATTGAGGTATATTTTTTTTTTCTTAAAGATGGCGGATCCCATGGCGGCCATTTTGCAAAATGTACAAAAAATTGCATTTTTTGAGGTGAAAAATCTTGAGGTTGGCAACATTTGAGGGGGTCACTTTGTATAGGGCTGTTGTGGGGCTTGGTCTGAAGTATTGCCAGGTTACGTTGATTTTTTTTTCATTCATACATTTTTGTGAACTTTCTATTCAAAAATGTAAAAAGTAGAAGGAGAAACATTTTTAATCAAAAAATTTCACCAAAAATTTTTTCGTGGTTGTCGTAATGACATTTGATCATTTTAATCAAAATTAACTGGCAACACTGGCTGCTGGATTTTTTTTTCACGTTTTTTCACATTTCGAATAGCCCAGCCGAAAGTATTGGTGGGGGGTAATAATAATGTACGGAGAAGTTGCTTGACTACCTATGGTTATTATAGGAAAAATACGACCATTCGAAAATTCAAGATGGCGGCCGCTCGGCGATTGTCAAGTTTTTATTTATATTGAGCACGTAACCATCATTGGTGTCGTTTTCGGCTAATCTTGGAACGACTAATATGATGAAGTTGGAAAAAATTGAAAAAACAAGATGGCCGCCGAGATATTTTAGTTTGAAATTTTTCAATTTTCGAGGTGTCTTTGCGGGGTCGCATCGCGGTGGTGTTTTAACATTTTTGCGATATTTATCCTCTGTTGGCTCTGGTCTATCCTCAATTTTGACATGTTGGATATATTTTTTTTTTCGACAAGATGGCGGATCCCGTGGTGGCCATTTTGTAAAATGTACGAAAAATTGCATTTTTTGAAGGAAAAAATTTGTAGGTTGGCAACATTTGAGGGGGTCACTTTGTATGGGGCGGTTGTTGGGCTTGGTCTGAAATATTGCCAGGTTACGTTGATTTTTTTGTAATTCTTACATTTTTGTGAACTTTCTATTCAAAAATGTAAAAAGTAGAAGGAGAAACATTTTTAATCAAAAAATTACACCAAAAGATTTTTTGTGGGCGTTGTAATGACATTTGACCATTTTCATCTCAATCAACTGGCAACACTGGAGTCCAGAATTTTTTTCACTTTTCGAGTAGTTCAGCCGAAACTATAGATCAAGGGTATAGAAAATGTATGAGAGATATTTTTAAATTAATATATTTGTTTTAGAAAAACTATAAAATTTCAGTGTTGCCATACAAAAAATAATAATTTTCATACAAATTTATTTTTGGATCGAATATTTCGTTATTATAATGTTTGGGGCGTTTGTAGGTACTAACATTTTGTACATTTTGGTGAAAAAAAAATTTTGTGTTGCCATATGAAAAATAATTATTTTCATACAAATGTATTCTTTTTTCGAATGTTTGAGGCTGTTGTCTCCATTTGATGGCTTTATAATGTATGAGGCGTTTGTAGGTACTAAAGGACCGGACACGTCGGTGTAACCAATGTTTAGTGATGCCATACAAAAAATAATAATTTTCATGCAAATGAATTTTTGTAGGTAGTGTTTCAGGCTTTTGTCTCCTTTTTATGTCATTAAAATGTATACGACGTTTGTTGCTGCCAATAGATCGGTCACATCCGTGTAAATGCGTTTCATTATTGCCATAAAAAATGAGAAACTTTCAGTGTTGCCATACAAAAAATTATAATTTTCATACAAATGTATTCTTTATTCGAATGTTTGAGGCTGTTGTCCCCATTTGATGTCTTTACAATGTATGAGGCATTTGTAGGTACTAAGGGACCGGACACGTTGGTGTAACCAATAAATAGTGATGCCATACAAAAAATAATAATTTTCATACAAATTAATTTTTGAATGTAATATTTCAGGCTTTTGTCTCCTTTTGATGTCATTAAAATGTATATGACGTTTGTTGCTACTGACAGATTGCTCACATAAGTGTTTCAGTGTTGCTTTAAAAAATGATAAAATTTCAGTGTTGCCATACAAAAACAAGTATTTTTCATAAAAATCTATATTGAACATTTCGGACTATTATTTGCATTTGATGTCTATAAAATGTATCAGGCGTTTATAGGTGCAAATAGATTGCACATAATATGTCTCTCCCTCTCCTTCTCCCTTTCCCTCTCCCTGTCCCACTCCCTCTCATTCTCCCTCTTGCTCTCGCTCTCCCTCTCCCTCTCGCTCTCCCTCTCCCTCTCCTGCTCCCGGTTCCTCTCGCTTCCTGTCCCTCTCCTTTCCCCCTCCCGACCGTAAAGTCCTCTACACTTAATTTTTATTTCTCATTTTAAGCCATTGACTTATTCTATAGCAGCAGTATTCAACACTACGACAGTGTAAGATTTGTTTGTAAATCATCTCGCATCCTTGTCTGATGAAGAAAACCTCAAGTGTTGCGAAATAAATAAATATCAATTTAAGTTAGTTTTATTATTTTACGCCTAAACAGATCTTCATAGATTGTAGTTAATAACCCTCTGAATCACCTTAGCATTAAAAGAAACTGTATCATAATCGATTCATTCATTTAGGAGATACACATCAAAATTATAACACCCCTCTTTTTGCGTCGGGGGTTAAAATATATTGTACTAGCTTTTGCCCGAAAATTCGCTCGCGCCTGAATGTCATTTTTCAAATTTTTTTTGGTTTTATCGAACCTTTCAGTGAAAGTACTATCAAAATTGGTTCAGTCCATAGAATTTCGTGATAAAAAGTACGCTATGAGCTATTTATGATTATATTCTACCCGTTTACCAAATTTTATCGAAATCCGTCCAGTGTTATTTCCATGAAAGAGTAACAATCATGCCCCCCTTTTTTACCCCCTGGGGGGGGGGGGATTTTACATAACGGGAACATAAACTTAAGTCTTCATGGGATGGGCTTTGATTACCTTGCGAATGTCTAAATAACTAAAAATAATAGGTCATAACAGAGAGTTTTATGATTGCGTTGACTTTTAAAAGCTTGATTTTTTCAGTACTCTAAGGGGTTGCACAGCAGACCTAAGAATTGGATACTAAGTTGCTGGCAGATACATTAAACATCCATACTAAAATATACCCCATATCCTGATAGAACAGATCCATCCCCGTTATAAAAAGTGTCCTACCTTTAGATGCAGGTCATAAACTATCTGTGAGACAAATTTCATCCTAATCTGTTTAGCCGTATTAGCGTGATTGAATAAAGACATTCAAATTTTCGCTATAATATATTGGTAGGATTTACATAATCTCCAAGTACATGATAATTATTTTACGATAATAAAACTACTTTTTAAAACGTATAAAATTTAACTTTGTACCTTTATATCAAAGTGCCGTTCTTTAAATAAGTTGAATTACAAGTCACAAGTACTTTTAAAAACAGAATAGGATACACTTATTGTAAGACTGTTTACATTTTACGTGTTGATCTTTTTTAAGTCTTAATAAAGGTCCTTAGAAAGGATCCAACTCCAAAATATATCACACATGGATGGAGTTGTTAAACTATGGAATGGTTGTTCAATAGTAACATTCCCAAAAACGGATTATTATTGATGCCTCACCACTGAGGTGTTCCACTCTTTATCTCTGGAACCCATCATCACATCCTTCCTATATAAAGGAGGACTCGGGTAGAGAATTTAGGGTACTAAGTTTATCGACTATCACTCATTAACTATTAAGCTAACATTGCCATGAGAGTTCTCCTTTCAAATTCATCATATTAAATATTCTACTGCCGTGGATATTCACATGTCCAACATCTACCATTTCGCTGGCACTACCCGAAAAAAATTATAAAGATTTTAGTTTAACACTTTTGATAAATAAGTATCAGTGTGTATTCATGCCAATCGCCAAATTACAGCTTTCTAGCGGTAAGGATCTTTGCGCTTTGCTGCGGACGGACGGAGAGACGGACATGAAGAAACTATTATTATTTACTAGCTGACCCGACGAATAGTGTTACTTTCAACTAAACTTTTATAGTTTTTGTTGGTTCATTAAATTCCCCCTCCCTCTCCCTCTCCCTGTCCCACTCCCTCTCTCTCTCTTTCCCTGTCCAACTTCCTCTCTCCCTCTCCCTATCCCACTCCCTCTCTCTCCCTGTCCCACGCCCTCTCTCTCTCCCTCTCCCTGTCCCTCTCCCTGTCCCACTCCCTCCCCCACTCCCTCTCCCTCTCCCTGTCCCACTCCCTCTCCCTGTCCCACTCCCTCTCCTTCTCCCACTCCCTCTCCTTCTCCCACTCCCTGTCCCTCTCCCTGTCTCACTCCCTCTCCTTCTCCTCCTCTCCCCCTCCCATCCGTAAAGCCCTCTGCAATAAACTCACTATGTGCTTACATATTAATTTTCATATTTCTGAGTTTGAAAATGAGAAGTTCTAAAAAACTTGCAACCCCTTTATTTACCTCTTAAGGGCTGAAATTACAAAAAAACCTGTTACAGTTAATTTTTGATTTGATTGACACCTTTCTGAGTTCGAAAATGTCCAAGTTGCGTACTAATTTTAAACCTTTTAGTATAGGGGTTTAATTTTCAAAAAACAACTCTACAGTTACTTTTTGTTTCTAAGTATACGCTTACATAATTATAAATTTTCATATCTCTGAGTTCGGTATTGACGAAGTTCCGTACAAACTTACATCCCCTGGTTTTAACCATTTGGGGATGAATTTCCAAAAAAACCTGTGACAATAAATTTTTATTTCTAATAATAAGCTTATATAAATTTTCACATTACTGAGTTCAAAAATGACGTAGTTTCTTAAATATTTACAACCCCTTCGTTTTATCTCCCTCTCGCTCTCCCTGTCTCTCTCCCTCTCCCTCTCCCTCTCCTTTTCCCGCTCCCTGTCCCTCCCTCTCCCGCTCCCGCTTTACGTCCCTCTCACTCTCCCGCTCCTTCTCCCGCTTCACGTCCCTCTCCCGCTCCCAGTCCCTCTCCCACACCCTGTCCCTCTCCCATTTTCTGTCCCGCTCTTACTCCTTCCCCGCTCCCTTCCCCTCTCCTTCTCCCGTTCCCGGTCCCTCTCTCGCTTCCTGTCCCTCTCCCTCTCCCTTCAAAAAAATAGCGTGAAGCCAAACATGTCGCAAACAAACCCCTGAATCGAAAAATAAATTTCGCATGTCAATGATCTTTTTTAAAAAACTATTTATTTATTTTTCCTTTTGCGGAAGAAAAAGGCACGCGCGCTGCTTTAGCAGCGCGCGCCCCACGCAAAAACCTAGTTTATTTATTATTATAGATAGATTTCCAAAAATAAACATTTTAAGAACAGTTCATGCATTTTTAATCTTAAAAAATCTTCTAAATTGAGGTGGTAGATCTACCAATTTTGCCTTTTACATTCTACCAACTTCTACCAACATTTGGCACATAATCTATTAATTTTCTAAAATTCGGGTTGGCAACACTGGACACAACAAAGAAGAAGATACTAGGCGCTCATAACATACCAGGATGTTGATTGTTGATGTATTTATCTGTCGCAGTGAAGTAGGTAGCCCGTATTTATATCGCAAATACCGCAGTTGTTAAATCAACGTCATCAGAACAGAATATCCAATCTGAGTAGATAATTAGGTATTTTCAGTGTTATCTCCAGTTCCTCTTATGTTTATGTTCACTGCTAGGTGAATAATGTCCTGCAGTAAACCGTGTTACCTGTGGTACACATACAATAAGTAATTTCTAATCATTATAAATTAATGTTTCCCACCAAACACATTTTCATGTAAAATGTTGCCACAACGAAACCATAATATTTAATATGGGTCTACAAAAACTTATCAGATCTCAAGTAAAGCCAAGCTTCTAATCTTAGACACCCTATCTTCACAAACTACTTACACCTTTCTTTACGTACCTTTCTTTATTCGAAAAGGGCGATATTAATCCGCATGTAGTTGTGTATTTCTATAGTCGGAATGAAAAAAAAATTAAGGTTTGTCCCTGCCATGACAACGTGTCGTTAGCACAGAAAAATAAATTGAGTAAATAAATATATTTTACTATTTTGTATCCTACTGTCAGCACATCGCGAGTACCAGGCGAACATAACTTATAGAATATCTATTCATTCATTTTGGCGCGCACACAGCGAGGCGGCAACCGACGCGCCGCCGCTCCGAATCGGAACGCGACGTTGCCACTCTGTGTGCCTCGTTGCGTATCATAATACGTCAGCAGCACAATGGACTGTACGCGGGTTTAGAATTGTTCCTTTCTGCGTGATGTGATTTCAATTTGAGCTTAATGTAGTGGACCGAAAGTTTATTTCAGCTTGAGTATATTGATTATAGATGATATTTATAAAGACGTAAGTGCCTTTTTAGTGCTTAGTGTAATTACGAATTTATGTTATACAGAATACAGTTGTTTTTTGCGGAAAATATTTAACGTATAGAGAAATTCTCTATAATATTCGCCCACGGTGCAGACGTGCTTTTACTAGCTTCGACCGGATTGAGTATCCGGCCCGCTTACGACATCAGTATGGTAGCAACTGTCAGGGATTCTATACGTCATTTTTTCTGTAATATTTAGTGAAAAGTGTAAATGTAGCAATAATAAAGTGTTATTATTAGTACGCATGGAAACTGTGAAGTTATTTTGGGGATTTGTTTGTGATTTTGTGGTCTATGCCGCATAAATTGGAGTTGCCGCCATTTTGAAACCGGAACCGTGAGGCCTGAGGATGCTAGACCCAACAGTCCCAACACACGAGAGTACGTTTTTCAACCTGTTGTACCGTTGTCGATTAGCGAGCAGCGAGTGAAATGTAAATTAGGAAATAAATAAGTTACCGTTTTATGTACATAACTTACTTCAAGACTCAGGGACTGCTTTTTTAAGCATTAAGTTGTACAATACTTATTGAAATAGGTAAAGAGTACCTAAACATTCATCAACTTTAATTCTAGGTCACGGACCTAAAAAAAAGACGGACATAATCCCAAGAACAAATTCAGTGAAGCACCCATAAGAATACCAACTCTGTATTCGTACAAGTACACACACCCACACATTGACACCATACGGCTACGAAATTGACACCATCGCCAATCAAAAATTACAAAATTACGCACACATGGTAAGCGAGCTGTCAGCTGTCAGCTTCACTCTCGATTAGACAAGGTTACGTCTGTTCTTTTTTTATGTCTGTGTTCTAGGTATTATAAAAACAATTAAGCTTTAATCTATACTACTATATAAAGAGAAAAGATTAGATTTTTTGTTTGCATTGAATAGGCTCCGAAACTACTGAACCGATTTGAAAAATTTTTTCACTGTTGGGAAGCTACACTATCCCTGAGTAATATAGGCTATATTATATTAAAAAAAATTAGGGATCCTTAATAAAACTCCAGTAACCCAAGGTGTAAAAAAAAAGAAAACCGAAGCAAAGCGAGGGCGATTACTCGTATTTTATAAAGAAATGAATTTTATATTATGTTATTTATTATCTGCTGTGTCAATAAATGACAGATTATAATTCTGCAGACTCATATTCAACCTCTTTTAATATAAGATCATTGTATTCAACAGATAATTATTTAAATCTGTTACCCTACTTACTACCTAACAGCATATTTTACCCAGATACCTTGTTAAACTTCTCTGTAAGGTATCTAACTTACCCACTGCCTATAATTAATAATGATGTGGGCTATCGCCTATCGCCTAACGTGTCTAGGTTGATTAGCCACTAACGGCCTATAGCTATACAGGCAGTTGATTAGATTTGTATGAAGCCGGAGCCATAGATATGTTTACCGTGCTAATAGTATCATTGTATTTACCTAAATAGTAGTAGTCTAGCAGTTAGGGAATATCCTACCAACCTTTAAGGTCTATAAAACATGCAGTTAGAACACTGAGACCCTAAGGGCGGAAGGTACCTACGTGGTAGTCGTGGTACATAAGAAAAACAAAATTACAGGCCCTTCAGTTGCTAGACACAATTGTTTTAGTCATTAGTGGTGTGTCTGTGGTACGGACTACTAATAAACGCGCGTCAAATACCGGACTCGGGCGGACGTCAGCAACCGATATCTGATCGAACAATCCGGTTCGATACAGATCTTGCCTGCTACCGACTCTCAAATATGTAAATTAATTTGTTGTAATGATTGTTTATTAAATATTTTTTTAATTTTATACTATTACCAAGTAAGCAGCTACTTATTAAATTAATTTTGCATAAACAGCCAAGAATGATCTTATAATGTGACGATGTACGTCATATTTTTATTATTACCTAAATAAAATGTTGATCTTATACTTTTATTTTTATTATTATATTATTAAAAACTTCAGATTCCATCAAACAACGCCTATAATTAAAAAATTTTATTTATCACATTTGCCCCGACTGGGAATCGAACGCAAGACCTCGTTTAGCAAACCACCAAGGTTACAAGTTGTTGTAACTCGTAACTATTCTACAGAGTAATCAATGGGTTTCTTTTACTATCCATAACTTAACTCGATTATTTTGTTTTTGTTGCAGAACCAAGTAAACTCAACATATCATCGGAAGATCTGATCAAGTTAGTGAAGCAAAGAGCGTGTTTGTGGAACAAGTCACTGTCAGAGTACAAAGACAAGCTCGCGAGGGATGCTGCGTGGACCGAGATCTACCGCCTCCTGGAGCCGGACTTCGACAACTTCAAGAACAGTACCAAGAGGCAGTTTGGTAATCTATTCCTTTTTAATGTTTAATGTTTACCTTCGAATGGAGAGAGTATATGCGTTGAGTATGAGAGGTTGTAGAATAAATTAAAGGTTGTAGAATTTCAATCGGATTGGATAGAGATAAAGTCATCGACCATAAAAAAATCAAAATCATTTAATCATATTATCACTGATACACTTATGAACGTAATTTTTTATTCTACGACCATTTCGGAGAAGTGCTTTGTCATGGAGGAGAAGAAATGGGAAAGAAATTCCTTCATCATTGCAACCCATAACTGTCCCGCTCAGAATTTGGGTCTCCTCTCACAAGTTAAGGGGCACAGACCAAAGTATGCCTCCTTAGGCAATTGCCGATTGGCGGACTTCATACAACTTTGAAAACATTGTGGATAACTCCATCACTGAGAGATTTGTAAGTGATGGCTTCACCTTCATGTACCATGTCATGCGTGTCATACCCTAACACGTATTTTTACCCGCCTCAACTGTTAACACATTGGTATTAATACATAATTTTATCATAATTTTATCCAACAGGTATCCAAGTAAATAAGAAATGGTGTAACATCAGAGATGCCTACGTGAAAGCCAGACACAATTTCAGACTAAACAGAACTAACAGACCTTACGTGTATACGAAGATGTTGTCATTCCTAGATCCGTATATATCGGAAAGGACTGAGGTAGTCGAAGAGAGAATAGAGAGTGAAGATGAAGGTACAGACAATTGGTATAACGAAACCGTTTATTTGGAAGAAGATGAACCGACAATTAAGAAACCAAAGATAGAAATAGACATAGAAAGAGACAGAGATGATAATGATAGTTCAACTCTTCAATTAGACTCTGATAATGTAGTTGCGCTTCTCACGAAGATGATTCAGAGGGAAGAAGATGAGGATAGAGCGTTCTTTAAATCTATTGAGCCTGCTGTAAAAAGTTTATCGGAAAATTCTAAGCTAGAGTTTAGGATACATGTGTTAAAGTTGATCAAAGATTTAAAGTTTAAAGACAGAACTGGTATACAAGTTAATTTGAAAATGACTGTTGATGGGGATTGTTGATATTAAGTGGTCGAGTTAGAAGGTTTTTTCTTATTATAAACTCAGATATCATCGCCTCCTGAGATAGGCAAGATACCAAGAAAGGTAGGGCTATAATTTTTGAAGATTAAATCTGAATATAAGGTCCCTAATATTGTTGTTATTTGTATTTGGAATGCGACATTTAAAGTGATTAATAAAAGTGGATTATCTAATCATCGCGTATATTTTTGTTAATTTTTAATAAAAAATACCAAGTTAGAAAAATTAACAGCGTGTGTATTATTTATGAATATAATATTTTCATTTTCATATTCTATTCTATATGTGATATTCTATATACAGAAAGAGATTTACTCGAAAACTGCAATTTTTCTACAGATCGTTCCGTCTCAAGTAGGTACTTATTACAATAAAATCAAGATTACTTTTAGTTATCTCAGAAGGCCATCCAAGTCTACCTTAGACCCTATACAATCTTATTTGTTGTCCGTCACAGATGTTATATCTCAGACGGAAATGGGCGTTCCATTTCCTGAATGTCGCTCACACAGTACTGTTCAGTGTTCAAACTATGTGTAGATACATACATAATAATATGTAATCTAGCATCCTACCACAGAAGAAATAATAGTACCTACTTATAATGTCCTACCATAGTACGGTAATAGTACCCTAAACAAAACGTCACTATTCTAATTCATGAATAGTCATGGGCGTATCCAGCTTTTGCAATTAAGAATCCTACTTACATATTATATTGTCTAGTGAAAGTTTATTAAGAGGATGTATGACTGTTTGTTACTCTTTCACTCACTACTAAACATATTTTCATGAAACTTAGCACACAGGTAGGTGAGATAATAGCGTTCATAAATTTTCCAGGAAAACCCGCGGGCAGAGCGTTAGTATTTTTTTTTTTAATAAATAAAGTTTTGTTGTGATACTTTGTTCACAAAACATAATAATTATGCAGCCGCAGGGGCTTTAAAGGGCATAATTATTCAAGTTCAAAGTCGAGTTTGGCAGCTGTCATCTCCAATTGCCCGGCAGATGGCGCTGTCAACTGTCAAGGCCATCATTATGACGATTCTTTGCATTGACAACTATGTTTTTGTTTAAAAACAGCAGCCGGTTGACCGAGCTTTGCTCGGTATTTTTTTTTTGGTAAATCGTGTTTTTTGGATATCATTGGCTTAGTGTTGCTTAACAACGTCATCTACTGAAGTAGCTTTAGTGTTTTTACACGCCAATAGATGTCAGGAAGAGTCTATTTAGCAGTTTTTCATTGCCTGAAAGCACGGATAAAACAACATTTTCTAATAATGAATCCTAGCTAGATCGATTTCCGCCCCCGAAACTCCTGCATGTCTACTAAATTTCATGAAAATCGTTGGACTCGTCTCCGAGACTCAGAATATACAGGATGTTTGGTAACGTGTTGGCAATACGTTAAGGGGATGTAGGGGAGGTCATTTGCAAACAAATTACCTATTATGACCCCTATCCAAATGTCAACCATTTTCGAGTAATTCAATATTTTATGTTTTTTTCAAGAATATGCGAAATTCAACTTTGAAAATTAAAAAAAAAATCACTAATGCATAAAATAGTATGTTTTTTTATTTTTATCTGGTTGCTAACACTTTAATACATAATAATTAACTATTAAACGGTGATTTTTTTCAGCAATTTTTAAATCAGAGCTACAAATCTTTCAAATTTTCATACTTCAACCAAGGTTTATTCAACTTTAATAGGTGTTTTCTGCAAAAAAATTCAGAAGCACTTTATCGGCAGAACATTTTTAAAACATATACAGCTTATTAGCTATCTAACGAGATACAAAAAGTTAGCAGATTATAAAAACTGAGTGAAGAAAATACAATAACTGCGAAAAAAACAAAATTATTTTTAAATGAAAAATAGCAATAATTGTTTACGATTTACATAATAATTTACGTAACTGGGTTAATTACACCAAGTAATCAAAACTACAGTTCATTTTCAAAATGTGAGCCTCTGTTTCTTACGCACATGCGCATTCTTTTCCTTAACTGAGATTTTATAACATTCGTTGTCAAAGTATTTCTTATCGTATTTGCTGCATTTATTGTTTTGATTCTTAATTCCTCAGATGAAGGAAATAAAAGGCAGATGGAACATTCGCAAAGAAATGTAACGAATGACGTGAAGTCACTTTTTCGCTATGTGTGCGTGACAACCTTAATATCAACTAGCAATGGCACCGTATGGACACGTAATTCTTTGTGTGTGTGAGGATGCCAAATGAAAAGTCACAAACTCCTGCAATTTTGTAAATGTTGTTTGACATATTTCCAACTTAACACATTATGCACAATTAAATTGGCAAATTATTTATTACTAGTCTAGTGAACGCTCTTGCTTCGCTTCGGTAAGCCCACAGTCGATAAAAGTAGGGATGGTATTCTTTAAATTGTCGTGATTTTTTTATTTGTAAACCGATTCAAATAACACAAACACTAAATGTTAACCCAAACTCATTACAATACGTCAGTGAAAACCGAATCTTTTATTAAGCCGTTCCTGAGATAGGAGGAACAAATGCATAGAAAACCAGACAAAAATTTACGTTGTAATAAATTAATGTGATAATCATAATTGATTTTAATTTCATCACTAGTTATCAAAAAGTACACTTATCAAAATATATGTAAATGTTCTTTTAATATAAAATAATACTTAAATATATTTAATTGTCTTAATTAACCTATGGACTTTTTTATGCAGAATAAGTTAGTGTTTGACCACAGAACCACCTGAGATGGTAAGCGGTAATGAAGTCGTGGATGGTAAATCACACTAACTTAGTAGAAGCCTATTCACTCTTGACTTGAAGACACCCACATTATAATCTGACGGGAACACCCACGCGGACAATTAATTCCAGTCCTTTGTGGTACGCATAATAAAAGACGAGGCAAAGTGCTTTTTTTTTTCTCTTGTAATAGCAGTTGTCGGCAATCTGCAAAATTATAATTGAAATCATTTTAGTGAGTAGGCTAAACTAAAAACAGAAACTAAAATATAATATAATATTTTCTTTCAATCATGCATTTTATCGTGGGCAAACGTGACATTTTCAATTAACCCGGTTATAAAATCCCAGCGATAGGTGTTTATGCATTGGCTGTATTTCTTGATTTTTAAGGTTTAAATAAATACAAATATTTACTTTTTAAATATATTTATTTCGACATACATTTATAAATCGACCAGTGCTCAAATAGCTCATGCATATTTCCCCAAATTTAAGGTAACCGATTTTCACATAAAGCTGGTATACAAATGAATAATTGTCGAGGTTTTGTGTTCCGAGCAAACCGCAAAAATATTATTATAAATAAATAATAAAATAATGAACAGATAGTTATGAATAGCCCTCTTTCCCCTACTGCTGTTTCAGCATTAGCATAGTTAGTTCTAAGAACGTAATGTGAAGGCTCAGCGAATGTGCTCGGCCCACCGGATGAGCCCACCATGGATGTAAAACGAGTATTAAACCAGCCTCCAAATCGGCAATACGTCTTTTTATTTCAGTCCAAATCCTGAATTTAATTAGTTTAATTTTAGTAATTATAATTGGTTACACGCTCCAAACCAAAAGTGGCGCAGCCGGTAGGATTTTCTCAAGTAAATTCGTGGTTAGCGCATTTTTCCGACGTCAAAATTCGTCAAGAAAAAGTGAATGTCGTCTACGCGAGTAGAGAAAATCCTTCGAACCAAATAAATATTCTTTTGAATCCTGAGTGTGAAATCATCGAGTATGGGAGTCGCAAGCGGTTGGTGAGTAGAACTTTTCGCCAGTCCTTTGTCCTTAAATCCTCCTGTATTTTTCAAATCATATTTTAATTTTAATTGTTATATTTGAGATCGAAACTTGCTCATGTAACATTCTTTTATTTTATAGTCAGATAGGGCTACATGAAATTATAAGGCCTTATCTTATTCTTAGAATTCTATTAATAGAAGCAGACAAAGAGTAAATAAGTGTCAGAGACTCTACATTTTAAGATTGAATATTGTAATTTAATTGAACTAATAAGTATAGAAAATCATTTAAAACTCAATGATTAATATTTTTATAGACTAATATCGTCATTTTTCTTTTGCGATATATTTCGTAATATAATTTTTTTTTACAACTTTTAAAAATTTTGTGTTTTAAGTTGAATTTTTACATTTTTTCTTTTAATGGTGCATAAAACATTATTGTGTTTCGTGATTTTAATTGTGTGTTTTATTGTTTAATATAATGTGTGTGTGTGAAATTTAATAGGATTTTAATTAAAGTGAGTTGCTGCCTCTAATTAGTTTCTACTCTATTAATAATGACTACTACGACTACTACGACAGTCGAACCGGTTCCAAAAGAAATTATTGATTTAATTCCGTTGTTTAATGGTGATAAAAGACAGTTGAACCTTTATTTGCGAAAATGCCAATATTTGATTGATCGGTATAAAGGAAGTGTTGAACAAGATCTCTACGTTTTTAACGTTTTAACGAGTAAACTAAGAGAGGATGCAGCTGCACTTTTATCGGAACGCGATGATATTGTTACGTGGTCCGCGTTAAAACAATTGTTGATTCAACATTTTGGAGATCCGCGTAGTGAAGCGTGTATTAATATAGAATTAGAATAATTAAAAATTAAATCGGGTGAAAGCTTTTTAGATTTTTGTAACAGAATTCAAGGTGTTCGTTCATTATTAATGTCAAAAGTGAATACGATCGATAGTAAGGAGTTAAAAAATGCTAAATTGGTGATTTACAACAACACGGCTTTAAATGTATTTTTATATAACTTACCTGAAAATATGGTGCGTATCGTTAGGCTCAAATCGCCTTCAACCCTGGAAGAAGCCTTAAGTATTGTCCTTGAGGAAGTTAATTTTTTAGAACAATATAATACGCGTAACCGCTTACATGGTAGTAACCAAATTTCGGGAACAGGTTCAGGGTCATCGGCAAACCATCTAAATGGGAACAAACCCTTGTTACCTTTTCAGTCTAAATTTAATTCTAATTATTCCAATAATTCTCAAAAATGGGTACCTCAACTAATGGGTCAAGGCCAAGTGCCCAAGCCTGTATTCGGATATCGTCCTCAAACAAGTTTACCATTGCCACCGTTTGGTTATAGACCACCGCAACAGTTTGGTTATAGACCACCACAACAGTTTGGTTATAGACCACCACAACAGTTTGGCTATAAACCACCACAGCAATTTGGTTATAGACCACCTCAACCGGTTGGTTATAAGCCGCCTCAATTCGGTTATAGGCCACCCTTACAGTTCGGATATAAACCTCCGCAGCAATTCGGGTACAAACCGTTGCAACAAATTCAATCGAATATTCCTCCAGCACTGAAATCCCAGGATGTATCTATGAGAACGGCCCCATCAAAGCCTCAACAAGGTTTTTCGTTAAATGAACTTAATATGAACGATTGTGAATATGAATACAATCCGTACGACTATGAATACAACCCGTACGAGTTTGAATATTATGACGAGACTTATAATTTTAACACAAATGACTATGACTACTCGAATGACTTAAATGACACGGAAAATTTTAACGTACCTAATAATGACTTAGAATCGACAAATAATAATCAGGATTTTCAGGAAAAGGCCTCGATCAAGGAAAAGAAATCTTAGAAATAAATTGTGATCCGAATTTAAAGCTTCCCTACATTTATTTAGAAGAAATAGACGCAAAAATGATGATTGACACTGGTAGTATGAGATCATTCAAAAGTCCTCGAAAGGCTTTTGAATATTTCAGTGAATATATTAGAAATGAAAATTTTGTAGTAGTGAGCACCCATGCTTCTAGCGTACATGATAAGGTAATTGAAATACCTCTTTTGCCTTCTTTTGCGACAGACTCATGGCATAAATTTTATATATATGACGTTGACGCACGATATGACGGACTTATTGGTAATGACCTTTTGGAACAATTAGGTGCAGTAATTGATTTAAAAAATAAAATAATTACAACTAGCACTACTTGTATTCCTTTAATTAATAATAACCTAAATTATATAATTGACATACCTTCACGAACAGAACAACGGGTTAAACTACCGGTCGATCAGCATTCGGGCGATGCTTTACTTAACTTTCATGAATTTGAAAATGGTATGCGTATGCCTAGCGCTATAGTCAACTGTGCAAATGGATACGCATATACAGTAATTCAAAATTGTTCAGATAGTCCTAAACGACTTAATATAAAAAATCCATTTCTGGTAACTAAATATGAAGATAATAATATTAATATTAATTTTATTAATAACTTAACTGACATTGAGATCGACAAACTACTTGAAGACAATTTAAATAAACTTAGGCTTGACCATACGAATGAAGAAGAACGTGAAAAGATTTATAGACTCTGTAAGGAATATAAGGACATATTTTACTGTGACCAAATTCCCTTAACATTTACGAATTCTTTAAAACATCATATTCGAACTAAAAACGAAGACCCTATATATGTGAAACCATATAGACAGGCTCCGTTTGTCCAAGACGAAATTAACAGACAAGTTGACAAATTGTTAAATGACAATGTTATTCAAGAGTCGCATTCCCCTTGGAACGCGCCGGTTCACCTGGTACCTAAAAAGATGGACGCATCTGGTGAAAGAAAATATAGGATGGTTATTGACTTCAGAAGACTTAATGAAATTACAATAGATGACAAATACCCACTGCCAAATATTCATGACCTTTTTGACAAATTAGGGAAAAGTACTTACTACACTACCCTTGATTTAGCAAGCGGATACCACCAAATTGAATTAGACGAAAATGACAGACAGAAAACAGCTTTTTCCACACAAAATGGACATTTTGAATTCCTCAGAATGCCGTTTGGGCTAAAAACTGCCCCAGCCACATTCCAGAGAACAATGGACAACATTTTGCGTGGATTACAAGGATTGCACTGTATGGTATATTTGGACGACATTATAGTTTATGGAAGCAGCCTTGATGACATGATACAAAATTTAAGAACCGTTTTTGACAGACTTAGAACAACTAACATGAAAATTCAACTTGACAAGTCAGAGTTTTTACGCAAAGAAGTACTTTATCTTGGACATAAAATTACTAAAGAAGGACTTAAACCTAACGACGATAAAATCTCAGCTGTACTTAACTACCCTTTACCAACTACGACGACTGAAATTAAGAGTTTCCTTGGACTAGTAGGCTATTACCGACGTTTTATTAAAGACTTTGCAAAAATTACCCAACCATTGACATCCTGTTTAAAAAAGCGTAACAAAATTATAATTGACCAAAAATATACTGACGCATTTAACAAATGTAAGGAACTTTTGACGCATGCCCCTCTTTTACAATACCCCGACTATGACAAACCGTTTATACTTACGACTGACGCGTCCAACGTTGCTCTGGGTGCAGTTTTGTCACAAGGAGTAATTGGCAGTGATAAACCTATTGCGTATGCAAGTCGCACCCTTAGCGATACTGAATCACGTTATAGCACAATCGAACGTGAATTGCTTGCTATAATATGGGCTGTGAAACATTTCAGACCATACTTGTATGGCAGGAAATTTTTCATATACACGGATCATCGACCCTTGGTATGGCTTCGATCCCTAAAAGATCCTAGTAGTAAACTTACTCGTTGGAGACTCCGCTTACAAGACTATGACTATGAATTAATTTACAAAAAGGGCAAACAGAATACCAACGCTGATGCCTTTTCCAGAATCAAAATTAATGCCTTAGGTACAGATGACGATAATCAATCGCTTATAGTTAATGTTGACGAATATCAGGAAAATAGTGTAGTTACGGAAAGACCCAAATCTAACGAAGTATTAGAACGCAGTGACTCATCGACAATAACTATATCAGACTTAAGTCGGACCGCAACAGCTAGTAGTGTAGAGTTTAATGAGTCAGTTTTACCCGAATCTAGTAAATCGTATACAGTACATTCAACTTTAAATGAATCCACAGGGATACCGATTTTACACGAAGCTATAGACACTAAGCCTAATCAGATTTTAGTGTTCTCGTGGCTCAAAAATGAAATTAAAGTTAAGGATATCTCTATTGAAAAACAAAAGGTGCTAGAAGTTTTCCTTCCAACAGATAACACAGAGTTAGTAAAACAATTTTTAAAACAGTACATAAAACCAAAAATTAAATATTTCATTTACTTTGAGGATAAGGAACATCGTAGATTATTCAGTAACGTAATTATTCAAAATTTTATACAAGGTATTAATTTTTATGAGTGCACAGAGCGAGTGATATATGTTAAAAATGAGGGTGAACAGAGAGATATAATACTTAAACATCATGAAGGAAAGACATGCCATCGTGGCATTAAAGAGACATTAGTTAGGCTTCGTAGGAATTATTATTGGGATAAGATGCAGGAAACAGTAACAGCAATTATTAATAGTTGCGAGGCATGCCGGAAAATGAAGTATGATCGACGACCCATCAAACCTGTCTTACAGCTGACACAAACTCAGAATGCTCCGTTTCAGGAAATATTTATAGATCTATTTAGTATTGAAGGTAAAACTTATCTAACCCTTATAGACGCGTTTAGCAAATTAGGGCAGGCTATTGAAATTTCTAACAAATCTACTCCAGAAGTTGTCCGTGCTTTAATTAAATATTTTTCTTATTATGGCATTCCTAGAAAGATAAGTTCAGACCCAGGTACTGAGTTTAATAATGAATTAATGAAGGAATTTTTAAGCTTACATAAAGTAGAACTTCACATTGGCACACCTAACAACCCTAATTCTATGGGCTTGATAGAGCGATTTCACTCTACCCTAATTGAAATTTACCGATTGGCAAATTACGAAAAACGATGTACCGATGCGGCATCTATAATGACGTATTCGGTTATGGCTTATAACCACACGATTCACTCTATTACTGAACTTACCCCATTTGAAGTTGTTTTTGGACATACCGATGCGAACAATCCGTATAGTATAGAGTTAGAAAAGCAATATTTCCAAAAAATTATTAAAGATCATGCAAAACGGATCAAGGTTATGTATAGGCATCTTGCGGATAAGATGGTAGCGTTAAAGGAAAATCATAGGGAAAAGAAAGGTGGTGAAGCTGTTAAATTTACTGAAGGTGAAACTATTTTTGCGAAAGATGTTAACAAGCGTAAAAGTAAAGATAAACCAAGATACGTAAAAGCAAAGGTTGTAGGTCAGGCAAAAAGAAATGTTTTACCCATACAAATTGGGGAGAGAATTTCTAAGACACCTATCAAAAATGTTAAACGCCCTCCACAGGTGGTGTGGCGTCCTGCTGCTAGCGGTACCCACGCTGGGCCTGCATCTGCAAAACCTTGAAGGAAACCCAGGAATATTCCCGGTCAAGGAAGGGCAAGCTCATATTCAAACTGGTCACTGGACAATAGTTAAGGTCGTAAGTCTAGAACAGATTTATAGCGATTTAAATCGCGTATCCACTAACTACGAACAATTTTGTAAACTTATCGATTGGAATGCATCATATTCTCAGGAATTTACAGATATGAAAATTCATACGGAATTTATACGCGATCTCACTATAGAGAAATACCGACAACTTGTTCCACAGAAACGTTCTAAAAGAGGACTAATAAATCCATTGGGTTCTGTTATAAAATTGATAACAGGTAATCTAGATCACGACGACGCAATTAGATATGAAAAACTTATTTCTGAGCTAAGCCATAATCAAATTATTATTTCAAAAAAATTAACAATAGTCTCCAAAATGTTTGACAGTTTTATTAATGTGACTGAAACAATAAGTCAGAATACTGTAAATCTTCACAATCGCCTAACAAAGATAGAAGGGCTTCTGAAAGATTTAAGTGGTAAGCAAAACAATTGGATTTTCTTAACTTACATCACAGGATTATTTTCGGTGTTCACGAGTAGCTTTCGCACTATCTTTGCAAGGTTAAGTGAAATTGAAACAGCATTAGCCTTAAGCAAAACCTCAATATTACATCAATCAATTGTTAATTCAACAGAACTATTGTATCATCTAAATTTGATTTCTCATCATGGAACTTTAGTGTATCGACCAATTGAAGAAAATTTATTGAAAATTGAGGAAACTATTTGTGTAAAATCTTTTGTAAAAAATAACCAAGTAACATTTATAATGGAAGTTCCACTTACCGATAATAAGTCCTATAATTATTTTAAGATATATTCCTTACCTATTTTCCACGAACCTGAAAATAAAACCTTAGCTATAATTCCTAAATATCCTTACATTCTGGCGAAAGGTCTTAAATACTTACCGCTTATAAAACCCTGTCGTCCATTGTCTACTGGCGATCAGCATCTATGCACTGTAGACAATCAAGCAGTATACTACGAACTTACCTGTGTGGAGCAGCTGATGAAATTCGACCGAGATCATAATTCCTGTGAACAACGAGAAATTCAAATCGAGGAGATCAGGGCTCAGGAAGTCAATGCCAATAGCTGGCTTCTGTATTGTAGATTAAAAACGACCTTAACAAAGCAATGCGGTGAAGATATCAGTAACCAACAAGTATTTGGCACTTACCTGGTAACCATGGATGAGCCTTGTGACCTGCAAATCAATGGAATTCACCTTCGTCATCGTATATTCGTAGAATTTGAAGTAGTGGAAAGGATTCCTATTGTCGCCTTGCCCCATTTGCGTATGGACAATACCACACAATACCGAGGGAGTGTAGTGAATATGAAAGGAATTAATTTAGATGAAGTGAAATACATGGCCTTTTCATTAAAACATAGTGAAGTGATAGAAAGTGTTTTGAGTAACCAAAAGAACTTTAGCTTCAGTGAAATTTTAGGATACGTCACTTTTACTTTAATAATTTCCAGTTCTATTGTATTTTTGAGTTATATAATTTGGCTAAAATCGCCTAAATGTTTATTGTTTAAGAAAAATTATCGGAATGATTCTTCACCCGAACCTTCCGATAATTTCCCTCTTAGGGTCGGAGGAGTTATGAATAGCCCTCTTTCCCCTACTGCTGTTTCAGCATTAGCATAGTTAGTTCTAAGAACGTAATGTGAAGGCTCAGCGAATGTGCTCGGCCCACCGGATGAGCCCACCATGGATGTAAAACGAGTATTAAACCAGCCTCCAAATCGGCAATACGTCTTTTTATTTCAGTCCAAATCCTGAATTTAATTAGTTTAATTTTAGTAATTATAATTGGTTACACGCTCCAAACCAAAAGTAGATACCTGTGAAAAGATATTCCATCTTCTTTTCTTTGATTTTGCGAACTACTTTTAAATTGTTTAAAAATGTAAGACGGCATTATAACTGATAAAATTATTTAATAAATTTTGACAATTGCGATGTTCATGCAATTTGACGCTTTCTTTAGTAATGACACGAGATTGTATTAGTTTTTTATTTTGTATTATTCTTGGTAGGCTTACGTCATATTCGAACGACGTTATCTGCCTTTCATTCCTTCATCTAAGCTTAATTCATTATTGGTATAAGTGAGACATCGTATACTAGACTGTATAATATACTAGAATTGCTCGTTTAAAGGTATAAGATTTACGAGAGAGCTATCTTACGTAGATAGCAATGATATTTTGGTAGATCTACCATTATCTATAGTCCAATAGATCCAACTATTGACTGCTTTCGCCGTTGCTCGTTTAGTTATTGATAAATTTTTATTCGATAAGGATAAAGACGTAACATTAAAATTTATATTCAAACAAAACTTATATTTTTTGTCAATAACTAGAGACGACCCACCTGGTGGCAAGTGATCTTCGTCGCCCATGGACATCATCAGGAAAGCATCGCTGATGCATTGTTGGCCAAGAAGCGGACGTTACCCTAAGTATCGTGATTCGTGTAAAGGACAGGCGTCTTTGATTCCATGTTCTTGCGACTTCTATTTATGGGTGGAAGTTTAGTGAGCGTTTGGATTGAGTGCTCTTTTTTAAAAGTTTATCATATTTTTTCGAAATCAAGGGGGAATTTAGGAAATGCATGATGACAGATTTTGAAACACTATATTGTTGGGATATATTATATTTATATTATAATAAACATATTATAATTACAACGTATGTCACGTTTCCGCAAAAAAGTAAGGTTTAGTATAAAATAAATACATTTCAATTTATAAGTTTCAAATTCGCACCAAAACGCTTCAGTGTCATGGCGTCGCTTGTGACGTCACTCTTCAGGAAAATAATAGACAGTACGTCATTATCAGTATGGTGATATTCATTTGTTTTAAGAAGTGTGACGTAATTCGCGCTGATTGAGAGTATTGAGACTGATTGGCGTTCAAGCTAGCATGGCGGCTTGCCGTATTATGTAGTTTTCTTTTATCAAAAATATTGTTAATCTCGCTCATAATAATACGATATATGCGTGTTTTGTAATCCATTAATAGGGTTTCATTAAATAACTAAATAAATAATTTTAGTGATTTTTACTTACTATCATCAAGCCTATTGTGAATCTCAATCCTCCTCAATCCTCCTATGATGCAGACAGAGTGTTACAAAACTCATATAAATTTCATTCATACGTAGGTATATGGTTCACTATCACTTTACCAAATTTAACGAAAATGTACATCTTAAGTATGTAGTTTCATCATACCTCGTTAGCTGCCATAGACGAAAGAACTATAGACTTACCTACTGTATAGATGTAACTACATAATTATTTTAAAGTGGAATTTCTATGGACACGATAATTCGTAACGCTAAAAAATATAATTAATTGCTGTTATGGATGCTCGTATGTGATTTTATTATTATTATTTGTATAGTTTTATGAGTAACAACAACAGTGCTATTATGCCACCCTGTCAGATTGACTGTTGATTTTATTTTAGTATCGAATTAATTTAATAATTTTTTTTTTTTGGAAAATTGCTTAAGGCCTTATCTACGGAGACGCAGGGCGTCGTGCGTTTATGGAGAAGCGATTTTAAACTATTGAATAGCCCTGCAAGCGCGACGCGCGACTCCCTGCGTCTCCGTAAATGTGGCTTAAATGTCGCATAAAATATTGGCGGTTTTCATGACGTGTTTTTCAAAAAGCTGGATTTAAACTTTTATGCATGGCGATATCTATTCATTAAGAACTCTGTGGTGTTCTCAAACAAATTCGGTTGAAAAGACCTCAGCGAGTCGAATTAATATAAATGTTTAATGAACCGTTACAGTCTACAAATTACACACTTAAGCAAGAGAATGAGAGTTTTCTTTGTAATTATGTCGTCTGCTCGGGTAATTGGATGAGTTAGGTACCGGTTTGTGTAGGTAGGGTAAAGGTACCGGTGACGGTGAGGGAGGGAATCATATTATTAAGATCTAGTAGGAAAGTAGCTGCCGGGAATTTACTTTTCATCTTACCTTGTTCCCTTTGTTGGTTCAACTTGGTATTAATCACAAAATACCTGATTTAACCATTGCCGGTTAGAATAGAAATGTCCATCAAATGCCACTTAACTTAATTTCGTAATTGAACAATTGTGTGTCCAAAGATTGTTCACTTAAACACACGTTCGGACCAATGATCTTATATTAAAAGAGGTAGATAGGTTATACGCGCACCACAAGTGGCACGCCAAAACTGGGCTAATTAGCACAGTTGAGCTCAGTCGTACACGACGTACGTCAGATGTTGATTGGTGTAGTGAAACAAGTGATAAACGTGTGTGTGTTTCGGAACAAATTTTTTGGTTGATTTGTATGGGCATAACGTATCTACCTCTTTTAATATAAGATCATTGATTCGGACACATAAACACACATCTATGAAAACAATACTTTGTTTTGAAATTATTATACGTATATCAGGGAATACTGTAGTAAGTACATAATATTTCTGAAATAAAAAATTCACTTTATAATAGGAAACCGAAACAAAACATTTCCATGTAGGTATTTTGATTTTGTTTTATTTATGATCTATCTGATTAAAAATACAAGCAACGGACGGATGTCCTTTACAGACTCTGAAACCATCCAACCGATATGTCCCAAAACGGTTTCATTAGAAAGGCAATACTTCAAAGGTCGTTTGATACCACAATGCATTAGGTACAATCGGTCCTTGATAAAATCGATTTCCCACTTTTCCCATGCAACAATTTGAAGATAATAAGTGAAGATGGCGCTTAATATTGTCAATACAAAGACCTGTCATTGTCATTAGATTTTTTTTAGCGTAGTAGAAGACGCCGGGTGTCCACTAGTATACTATCTAAGTAATATCTTCTCATGTAAAAACAGATTTACGTATTGGCGAGTTAAAACCGCATTGCAGACGCGTAACAAACCGTCCAGAAGTAGAGAGTCATTAAAATCTTAACTATTCGGGTCTAGCGGACATCGTATAAATTAACTTTAGTTGACCATTGTAATTCAAATGTGGCCAAATATGGGGTCATATTTACCCCCAGTAATGGGTTATTAACATGAGAATTGCGGACGACCCAATGGGCCAGCTTAAGGTATATTTATGGGCGGGCCGATTTAATTCACTCGATTGTGCTAGTTGCTTCGTTGCTCGAAATTTGGAAATTATTTTCCTAGTTCCGAATACAATACAGGGCAAGCGAGGGTTATTGTTGAAATGAAAAAGAAAAACGTGTATTTTGGTAGATATAATTATATCACATTTGTGTGGCAGACATTTTTATGTTTTCAGCACGGACGTAAAAAAAGACAGACGTAATCCCAAGAACAAATTCAGTGAAGCACCCATAGGAATACCAACTCTGTATTCGTACAAGTACACACACCCACACATTGACACCATACTGCTATGACATTGACACCCTGGTGAATCAAAAATTACAAAATTACGCAAACATGGTAAGCGAGCTGTCATTGCTATGCTTCACTCTCGATTAGACAAGGTTACGTCCGTTCTTTTTTTACGTCCGTAGTTTTCAGATTAAATCATTGAAGAAAATGACTTTTGTAGAAGAATTCTTACTCTGGGTCCCCCGCTTTCTATTGCTCAGCAACGCGTTGGCGATTCCCCTATTTCTGATATCCATGGTGAAAACTTATCATCAGGTGGCTCATCGAAGTTTTTGTCTATTCTTATAAATTACTCTACCGTGATTTCCGTTTCATACTCTTATTATCGTGTTGTAAAGGTATTGTTTAGTAACAATTATAAGCAGTGTGGGTGTTCCATAACACACGGCCTTCCCGATTACAACTAACTGTAACTATGTGTTGCCAGTGATGACATACTGTGATGTAGGTACATGCCGATGACATACATGCCGTATTGGGGCGGCTTAGAATACAAACCCCAATCCCACGCCGGATGGGTGTCGTAAAAGGCGACTAAATCTGGCTCTCGAGGGATTATATTGGTAATATTGATTTTAATTGTTAATTATTACCATTATTATTTCTCCATGGGTTTCGCCTGGATAGCTACCACCCTTGCGCATGAGACAGCCGCCAAACGACTCGTCGTGTTCCGGCTGAGGGCTTGAGAGCCAGTTCTTTCTTTCTTTTTCTTCTCTCTTTCTTGGCCGGCAACACATCGGTGATGCCTTTGGTGTTGCTGATGTCCATAGATGGCGAAAGTCACTTACCATCAGGTGGATCGTCAGCTCGTTTGCTGGCTATTTCCATAAAAAACACATACGGATCCGATAAGTGGTGCTTCACTATTGGCCTAATGCACAACTTAAAGTCGCCCAACAGACTATGAAAAGAGCTGTGCTTGGTATTTCTCTGCGCAATCGAATCAGATATTACGAAGTATGTACGTAGACGCACGAAGGTGACCGATATAGCTCAGAGAATTAGCCGGCTGAAGTGACAATAGTTTGGCCACATAGTTCGAAGGACCAATAACTGCTTGGAAAGAAAGATCCTCAGTGAACTAATATAATAACGTACAAAATGGACTCGGTAAAAGGAGCATAGGACGCCGCCCGACCAGGTGGACTGACGACCCGATGAAGACAGCGGGTATCCGCTGGATTAGGCAGGCTCAGGACCGGTCAGAGTGGGGGATGTTAGAGGAGGCATATTTTTAGCAGTGGACGTCCAAAGGCTGAAGAATGAATGCATATACCTCTTCCGAGTAATATTATACTCATTATTGTATAAAATACTCGTACAATTGCGTCCAGCCTTCTCCACTACGAAGAGATAACTTCTCAGTTTTATCTGCGTTTCCTGCCTAACACTGTTTATTATTTCTTAACAATTTCTTGGCGCCCAGTTACCAAACAAAAATGGCTCCAACTCAGCCCGAAGTTAAATCTCTCTTCTACAACAATAAAATTCAAATTCCTGAAGTATTCGTGAAGTATTCACGACAATTGCTCGGCTTTCATTCGGAATGAGTTTTTAATTGTTTCAAAATTCGAATGCAAAAGGTTTTTTGTTAACCGTTTTCAAATTCTTTGAATGCCTCGCTCGGTGGACGCCGGGCAACTTTCGGTGCGGGCTCGTTGGTACGGTCTTCTACGTATTTTTTATAAATTTTTAACTACACGTAATGAATTTTAAATGGTTTTATTTTTGCGATTTAATATGTTCTAATTTTTCCATAGTTTAATACAGAAAGTTTTTGTTTTATTTTAGATATTTGTCTATTATAAAAAATAATGAAATATCTGTTTATCTATACATATTTGTAACCAAGTACGATTTTGTTGATACAGCTGCAGCCAAAATACCTTCTGCCAAGAATGAACTCTGTGATCCTATTAATCCTATTTAAGGTCAGAATCAGATGTAGGTATTGTACTTCCGAAGGAGTCATGAGGTGTCTTTTATTAAGATATTCTACAACGTTTGAAATAGTTTCACTACCAACTGGCCAACAGGAGGAAATAATGAATAAGTTAGTGCACTCAAAAGACTTCTTTTGATGTGCACCATTGTTCGAGTTCATTATGTACATAAATACAGTAGATACCTATTATCGACATGGTACGTATTTATTACACTACTTCCAAATAATTGAGTTCCCTGTACGTTCTCGTAATAATGCCCGTTGTTGCACGAGACAGGTACTTAACAATCTCTAATGCTAATAGCTATTTCATACATCGCAGCGATAATCACTGCAACTACACAAACAGAACAACATTTAATATATGGACGTAAACAGATGCAGGCGTTATCCGGGAATCAGCGATAATTATTCATAATACGGAATGCCTAGAAATTATCGGCCCATGCTCCGGCTTCCGCTAGATTCCGGTAGCGTGTGGTGCAAAGTTTGTTTAAATATTAATAGTTTGACATAATTACAAAATCATTTACAATTATTGTTCAATCAACAGTTATTGTTCGATTTAGGTTACTATATAGGATAGGTTTAATTTACGTTGTGTATGGTCTAACTAAGCTGCATTTAAGTTCAATTCTCAGGCAAGATCTTAAATTGTTTGAATGAATATAACTATTATTCGTTTTTTATAACACAATACAATAACTACCAATTCTTGTGTCAAAATGTCTATAATCGTAAACACGGCGATCACACTGTCTACATAGCACCATCCTTCCATTTTGATACTGTATGAATATATGGAATAAAGATCAATTCATTGGGCATATGCTTGAAAAAAATATTTGATAAATATGTATTATTTAAAACACTTAAAAATTTCTTATTAATGAAAACGAATAATAAATTTAATTTGATATCTAAATGCATAGACTTAAATGTAGTGTTGATAAAAGGCTCGAGCCTTCCGAGTCTAGAGCTCATTGAAGGCTCGAGCCCTCTAATAAGGCTCGAGCCTTCGCCTCGAGTCTTACATGAAGGCTCGAGGCGGAGGTTCGAGCTCTGGTCCAGGGCTCGAGTCGAAGCTCGAGCTTTGTCTTCAGGGCTCATTTTGTAACACTGTCATTTCAGGGTCCCCTAACCAAAACGTACTGTGTTTTGACTACGGAACCCTAAATAAGCCTTAACCTTAAAATTTTAAATTAGGGCGCGGTGCGAATTTCAAATTTTTGGAGTTTTCTCCTTAGGTATAGATTTTCATAAATAAGCCCGCCATATGAAATTTTATGGAGAGTAAAATCAAACTTTCTCCGTAGCGTTATGCGTTATGTTTGTAATTCGTAACATAGAATCTAGATTGCGTTGGATGGCTGATCAGTAACAACGCCATCTAATGATAGTAATAATCTTGGTACATCCTATTCTTATAATGTGAAACATCATCATCATCGTCATTCATCGTTGTCATCATTAGTCATCTTCATCATCTCCTTCATCATCATCACCACCATTCATCATCATAATCATCATCACTATCCATTATCATCATCACCATTCATCATCATCACCATTCATCATCATTGCCATTCGTCATCATCCTCACCAGTCATCATCACCCCCAGTCATCATCATCATCATCATCACCACTCATCATTATCATCATCACCATTCATCATCATCATCACCACTCATCATTATCATCATCACCATTCATCATCATCATCACCATTCATCATCATCACCATTCGTCATCACCCCCATTCATCATCACCCCCAGTCATCATCATCATCATTATCATCATCACCATTCATCATCATCATCACCATTCATCATCATCACCATTCGTCATCACCCCCATTCATCATCACCCCCAGTCATCATCATCATCATTATCATCATCACCATTCATCATCATCATCACCATTCATCATCATCACCATTCAACATCATCACCATTCATCATCATCACCATTCATCATCATCACCATTCATCATCATCACCATTCATCATCATCACCATTCGTCATCATCACCATTCGTCATCATCACCATTCGTCATCATCACCATTCATCATCATCACCATTCATCATCATCACCATTCATCATCATTGCCATTCGTCGTCATCATCACCAGTCATCATCACCCCCAGTCATCATCATAATCATCATTCGTCATCATCATCATTCTTCATCATCAACATCATCCTCCATCATTATCATCATCATCCATTGTTTGACTTATTTGACGATTGAAAGCTAGATGGCGTTAAACTCTAGGCGTGCGTCGGAACTAACACACATGCTCTGTTCAGTGTTCCTTAGTTTTAATGTATAGTATGTAGTTCTATCAACCATGTATACAATGTATGTACTTATTTGACTTAGTTTTAAATTCTGCACGTAATGCTTTGGGTTAGTCCTGTTAATTATGTGTATTACATGTGTGTGTATAAATAAATAAATAAATTTTATTTTATTTTAAAGTAAAAATGTTTGTATGAAACTTTCATAAAGAACCCAATTTGGTATACCTATTGAAATGCTAAGTAAATAAAGCTCGAGCTTCGACTCGAGTCTTCAATTGAAGGCTCTTGAGCCTTTAAGGCTCGAACCCTAAAGGCTCGAGCCTTCTAAGGCTCGCGAGCCCTTAGGCCTCGAGCTTTGAAGGCTCAGTAGCTCCGACTCGGAGCTCGAGTCCGGGACTCGGAGCTCATTTTTCTCAACTCTACTTAAATGTACATATTATACTAGACAGGCTGTTCAGTACTAAAAGTTTGGACACCTACGTTGACACCAAATGGTGCCAACGCATTTTAGTTGGCTGTGAGCAAGTGAGACAAGAAGATGTCATTTATGAAAAACGCCGACCGTTCAAGAACACATAATAACGCATATTGTTTATTGTGCACAGTGAAAACGTCTTCATTATTTACGTATAAACTATATTTGACTTTGTTTAAATTATAATTGGTAAATAACTATATTTTTACTTACATTTTTAAAAAATATTTAGTGCAAAATATTTGATATCCGCCATCTTGAACCGAACTTGAACGAACGAAGCGCTGTCACAGAGTATGAATAATGCTTAAAAAATATGACACGGATTTTGTTCGGAACAGCCCCCCGTCTATATATTTAAGTCTATGTCTAAATGTCCAAAATTGAATCGCTTGTCACTTAGACCGCGCTCTAGATTATGAGACGAGTAATGAAGTGTAGGATTTGCATATTATGCTTGTTTATATTACTGTTGATTTAGTAATGACACGTTATAAACCAAGCGCTTCCATATTTGACATCCATCATCTGACAGGTGTAATTGATGACGTACATGATTTTTAAACTTTCGCTTTCGCAGGATTAAATATTATTATTATTAAACAAATAATAGTTTAAAAAAAACTAAAAAACACGCTTTCATACAAAATCCAACTAAAAAATAGAAAATAAATTTGAATTAAGAATCGTGAATTAAAAGCGTGGGGTGCTTTTTAAGATATTATCCCTTCTACTCATTGATACCTTGCATGCTCGTACGCTCTTAGTTAAAGTTAAACCAATAAATATGTTTAAAAAAAGTTTACAAACTTATACCTTAGGGAAACACAGAGGTTCCCTAATATGACGTGAGTAGTATGAATATCATAAGACCATTGAATCCGAGAAGAAATACATTTTATCTATCTCATACATTATCTCTGCTGGAAATCGAATTCGGGATTCCTCGAATTGCAGACAGTATCACTACCAACTAGGCTATTGGATCCTCAAATTATAGTACCTAAACACTGGTACACTAGTTAGAACGGCCATATCGTGGGTTATACTTATATGGATATGTAATTATGTACCTAATAAAGATATGCTAAAACAAATACCTAATCTTCAATTAAAATTTAAAAAAACCTTCGACTGTTTTATTTACATCAAACATAGCTAAGAACACTCTCGATTATGTTCATACAAAAAAACTAGATCAATATCGGTTCATCCATTTGGAAGCTACGACAGACAAACAAACAGATACACAGGTACATCAGACTTACAACACCCCTCTTTTTTCGTCGGGGATTCAATCTTAACTCTCGTAAATCGAGAAATCTCTCACCGACACAAACTTAGCAACCTCCACCAGTCACTAGGCCCCAGTTATCCAAATCACCAGAAAGATATTTAATAGAAACGATTATTCGTGACGTCGTCAGTTAAACCGTGCCAGCGAGCCAGCCCTTACCTCGAGGCGTTGAGCCACAAAAGGACGTCAGGAAATTTGCGCCGCACGCTCCTCTATAAAAATTAATTGGATAGCGCCGCATGTGTTTACCCCGCACGCCGAGCGCCGCACGCAGTGCGCGGAGCAGCGCGGCAGCGGATACGAGTTTATCTTTTTTGCGGACTCCATATCATTCGACGTTTAGAACGTGATCGATGTCATTCTGAATGATTATGTTTTAGCGCTCATTCATACAATGGCAGTGTTCGGAGCTACGGCAGTGTACGTATAACTGGCGCCAATCTCATAGTCCGGTCAATTTAGACATTCGAAGGTGCATAAATTCCCAACAAGCTGAAAATCAGTAAGATTGTTCAAAACATAATTATTATAAATAATTTTTTTAAGTTCCCCATCATTCCCGTGTATGGAAAAAAAATATTCAAGGTCAAAGGTCAAAAAAATGAGTTTTTCGCGATTTTCAGCAAAACGGTAAGTTTAATCATAAAGTACCCCAGACAAAAATTTTAGATCATAAAATTATCTATAAAAACGTATAGCTCGTAGGAAACGGTGGCTCGTAGGAACAAAAATATTGATACATTTCTAAAGATAATTTTATGATCTACAATTTTTGTCTGGAGTAGGTACTTTATGATAAAACTTACCGTTTTGCTGAAAATCGCGAAAAACTCATTTTTTTGACCTTTGACCTTAATTTTTTTGTTCCATACACGGGAATGATGGGGAACTTAAAATTTTTATTTATTTATGTTTTGAACAATCTTACTGATTTTCAGCTTGTTGGGAAATTATGCACCTTCACTATCATTTTTTGGTCTAAATTGACCGGACTATCATACAGGCTGAATTATCGTAGTATCGGTTGTATACACAGTCTGTAGCCGGACTTTGTAGTTGGAGTAACTAGCATTCCGTGAAACCAGGCTAGCTACCACGGCACCCTCTTGCAGTCAGCCGCCAAACGACTCGTCGCGTGAACTAGTTCTTTCTTTCTTTACTTCTTTCTTCGCAGCGCATTAATGCCTTAAGCTGGCCATACTGATCAAGTATACTTGTCCAGTTTGCAGTTTGACTTGATGCGGCATCCAGTTTGCATGAGATAGCTATATAGCCAGATAGCCATACACCGTCAAGTTTACTGGATGCCGAATCAGGTCCGCAGAAATCCACGGGCCATGCTAGCCACTTACCATCAGGTAGTTCGTCTGCTCTAGCCGTTATTCACATGTGTAATACCAGACAATATCTTTATAAGAGACAGCTCCTTTCAAGTTCCTTGTTTATTGTTGTATAATATTGTTGTACAAACCGAATACGATCTATTTTCAAGATTATTTGATTTTGTTTGTACTCCGTAAACCCTCGTCACTCGGGTCTGTCGGCGCCTTTACAAGTCGGTCGGTCGCTGAAGCTTTATGTGGCCAACTAGGTAGGTACATTCCACATGCAGTACCGTCAAAGCACTGTGATGCGATTAATATAGAAAATTTGGTAAATGTTATAATTTCACAAGAAAATAGGTATACTGTGAGCGTAGAAATAAAACTCAGTAAAATATATTTTGGTGTGGTTGATGTATTTCGAAATACTTCATTTATTTGAGCCGTGAGCGTAATTAACACTAGTACCTAATGTTGACGGTATAATCTAAATTTTACCAAGAAAAAAATACCGACTTTAAAATAACTCAAAAACTACTCGTCAGATCTAGCTCAAATTGTTCAAATAAGTGGGACCACATGACAAGCACCAGATTTCGATTAAAAAAAGAATCATCAAAATCGATTCACCCGGTCGAAAGTTCTGAGGTAACAAAGATAAAAAAAACAGTCGAATTGAATACCTCCTTCTTCTTTGAAGTTGGTTAAAAAACACAAGCAAATATGAATTGTATTTATTACTAGCTGTTGCCCGCAGCTTCGCATGCGGAATTTATGCTTATCATATTTGTACCCCTTGCAGAAGAAAATTTAAAAACAGGTTAATTTATATTGAAGTATTTATATTTAGAAATTTATATACTGAAACCTACGATACAATCACAAATCATTCCTCCGGGAACGGATTTTGAAAAATAAACAACATTAACATTAGTTTTTTTCTTTTTCATGAAAAATTTTGAAAAACTCGAAAACATAATATATTCCATCAATTAAATGAAGAACGTTAGTTTCAAATTTAAAGCAAGACGTTGGTGTTTTAAAAATATTCCGTACTAAGTTTCATCTTGTTTCCTGGGAAAACTTTTAATTTTATCGCGACTAAAAGTTTTTTAAAACGTGATCCAAAGTATTAGGAACAACTTGACTAATTTCCGTCGAAATCAGTTCAAGGGTTTTCATGTGATGCCCGGACAGACAAACAGACAATAATACTCCTGTCCTTTTCTCTCCCTCTCCCGCTCCCCGTCACTCTCCCTCTCCCTCTCCCTATCCCACTCCCGGGCCCTATCCCGCTTCCTGTCCCTCTCCCTCTCCCTATCCCGCGCCCTGTCCCCCTCTCTCTCCCGCTCCCGGGCCCTCTCCAGCCTTCTGTCCCTCTCCCTTTCAATCTCTCTCCCTCTCCCTCTCCCTCTCTCTCCCTCTCCATCTCCCGCTCCCTCTCCCATTTCCGGTCCCTCTATCGCTTCCTATCTCCCGCTCCCGTCCGTAAAGTCCTCCACAACATTTTTTTGTTTCTCACTATAAGCTTACATATTAATTTTCATATTTCTGAGTTTGAAATTGACCAAGTCCTGGAAAAACTTGCAACCTCTTTATTTACCTCTTAGGGGATGAAATTCCAAAAAACCTGTTACAATTAACGTAGTTTCTTAAATATTTAAAATCCCTCAGTATTACCCCTTATGGGGATGAACTTCGAGAAAACAGTGGGTACAGTTATTTTTGGTGTCTAACTATAAGCTTACATATAAATTTTCAAGTTTTTTACTACAAAACTGACGAAGTTGCCATACTAACTTGCACTCCCTAATTAATTACCCTTCAGGGGAGGATTTTCCAAAAAAAACACATTACTGATTATTTCTAATCTTGAGCTAATATAATATTTTTTTATGTTTTTAACTTAAAAATGACGAAGTTGCGTAGTAAGTTCCATCCCCTAAATGTGTCCTTTAAGGGATGATTTTCAGCTAAATTTTAACTTTTTTTTAATAACAATAAACTAACATAAACATTTTCATATTTATAACTCTAAAACTGACGAAGTTGATTTGTATGTAAATGACTTCCAACCCCTATTTTTAGGGGATGAATTTCAAGAAAACAGTGATGCAGTTATTTTTTGTGTCTAACTATAAGCTTATATACAAATTTTCACCCTTCTTACTTCAAAACTGACGAAGTTGCCCTACTAAATTGCGCCGTCTTAATTAACCCTTTAGGGGATGATTTTCCAAAAAACATAATACTTATAAATTTTGTTTCTAAACTGGAGTTATATGTAAATTTTCATGTTTTTAACTTCAAAAATGACTAAGTTGCCTACTAAGTACCATCCATTCAATTAACCCTTTAAGGGATGATTTTCCAAAAAAATGTGTTAAACTTAATTTTTGTTTATGACTATAAACTTACATAAAAACTTTCATATTTACAACTCTAAAATTGACAAAGTTGGTTTGTATGAAAATGACCTCCAACCCCTATTTGATTTGGATTTGGATGAATTTCGAGAAAACAGTGATACAGTTATTTTTTGTGTCTAACTATAAGCTTATATATAAATTTTCACCCTTCTAACTTCAAAACTGACGAAGTTCCCATACAAACTTGAACAACCTTATTCGACCCTTTAGGGGTTGATTTTCCAAAAAAACACATGACCCTTAAATTTTGTTTCTAATTTTGAACTAATATATAAATTTTCATGTTTTTAACTTCAAAAATGACGAAGTTGCGTACTAAGTTAAATTGAAGAAATTAACCCTTTAAGGGATGATTTTCCAAAAAAATGTGTTAAAGTTAACTTTTGTTTATTACTATAAACTAACATAAAAAATTTCATATTTATAACTCTAAAACTGACGAAGTTGGTTTGTATGAAAGTGACTTCTAACCCTTATTTGTACCCCTTAGGGGATGAATTCCCAAAAATCCGTTCTTAGTGGACGTCTCCTTAGCAGGAACTATCTACCTGCCAAATTTCATCTTAATCGGTTCGGTAGTTTCTGAGATTTTTTGTTTAATCAGCGGTGTGTCGCTTTTCAATTTTATATATATAGATTGACGATCCGTGTGGCGCAATTTACCATGCCGGATTGCCGCGCCAAGGGTCCTGGGTTCGATGGAGTGTGAAGCGTTATTTATTTATCTATCCCAAGTTTGTGTCAATTTGTGTAACGTTTTTCACTTGCATACCATTGTACACCGAGAGATGGCATCACGTTAATGTTGTTTTTTATTATTATTTATAATCAATCGCATCTCAGCTACGATTACATAGTCTGATATATTCTGGCCTTGCAAAAAAATCTAAAGAAATAAATCTAGAGCGGTAAATCAAGTTGTTTTTACAAGAATGGTTGTTAGCATGCTAAGCAAAGTTGTTTAATTGAACACAAGTATTTTGATAGCGTTTTCCCGCAATACACCATTGTAAACCGTTCGATCGCTTCGACATTCCACGATGCGACTACGACACAACTTTATCTCTCTCTCTCTCTACGACACAACTGTATCTCTCTCTCTCTACGACACAACTTTATCTCTCTCTGGTCTCTCCTCTTGAAGAGGCCTGGAGCATACTCCACCACGCTGCTCAATTTTCCGCCATTGAGTGTTTAGATTTAGATTAGTGTCCAATCCACGAGTTCAAAGTTTTCATGGCGCCCGAAGGCGACTTACGACAATAACCGAGTTCTGCGGTCATTTGAAGCACGGAAGCGCTCAAGAATTTTTTGCCAATAGCGGTCACCCATCCAACTACCGACCGCGTCCGCTGTTGCTTAACTTTGTCGATCACTTCGACACAAGCTGGACTATGAACGCTTCTAAAATAGTTCTAACATTACTTAGGTACTCAAGATTTACCGCTCCGGACCGTCTGACCATCAAATCTCAACACCAGTGGTCAGTTGAGACGAAAATTTTCTCATCTGACTACTGGAGGTCAATTGGGAGCAATTCATTCCTAATTCATCACCAGTTATATTTACTGCTATGACACTAGGCGTCGTGGCGTCGCGGCGTCGTGTCGTGTGATGAAGAAGCGAGCTTCAGATCATCAGTTTCCCACCGAAAGCGTTATTGGTGCGATCATCACCGGGAAGCCGGTATCCGGCCGCTAAGTAATTGGATTCTCATCAACCTGAGCTACACGCCATTTTATTTTACTTTTCTCATTAATTACGAGAATGTGCGTTGTTTGTTCGAAGGTTAAATGGGATAAAAATGTATCTAGTAGGATTTATATGTGATAGACGTGTGTATGTGTTTGGTTTAAATATTCTAGTTGGTTTATAGTGAATTATCGCCTTTTGCGCACAAATTATATTAACATTGAAAAGTTTTTCTAACTTTGTAAATTTGGTGTGCAATAAAGTGTAATAATAAATAAATAAATAAATTATCGTAACATCTGTTGTGTATAAAACTAAACTTCCTTAGCAGGATTCTATGTTCTTTATTTATTTTTAGAAAGGCAAAGATAGTATCTAGTGTCTTTAAAAAAAGGGGTTTTATCTCAATACTCCAAAGTTATTTAAAATTTGAAAAATTTAAGACCGTAATCTCGTTTTCGCATGTCGTAATCAAATAGAATAATACCTTTTTAGTTCGAGTACTTATGATATTTATTTTGTACACCGATATTTAGACGACCTTGTAGCCTAGTTGGTAGCGACCCTGCCTGCGAAGCGAGGGGTCCCGGGTTCGAATCCCGGCCGGGGCAGATATTTATGTGACAGATAAATATTTACACTCTGGTTTTGGGTGTTATTGTGATGTGTTATATGTGTCGTCCATGCCGCCCGCGACACAGGTAATAACTTACTGCGGGGGTATGAGTGTGTTAGCGTTTATTTAAAAAAAAAAAGAAAAAAAATTCGACCCAGTTGCATGGATCGTGGTCACGGCTGAACTGTCTATAATCCATGCAACTTGGTCGAAATATCGGTGTACAGAATAAATATCGTGAGTAGGTACCCGTATTATAGCAAAATGTGTTCAGTAAACGATGAGATAAGTTTAAAGTCAATGGAATAATACCTTTATTGTAATTCATTCTTATTATGTTGTACTTATTATAAGTACTACTAGCTGACCCGGTGAACTTCGTATCGCCTAACAAACTATATTTTTTTTAATAAAAGTAGCCTATGTTACTCAGCTATCTGCCAGTGAAGGTCCCGTCAAAATCAGTCTGGCCATTTCAGAGATTAGCCGGAATAAACAGACAGACAGACAAAAATTGTAAAAAATGTTGTTTTGGTTTATGTACCGTGTATACATCCAAATGCACTTAGTAAAAAGCGGTTATTTTAATGTTACAAACAAACACTCCAATTTTATTTATTTGTATAGATTATATGTCTTCTGTGGTTGTACTTAATTATCAATATGAATGTAACTATGAGCCATGAAAACAATAGGTTTAGGTGGCAAACCTTGCCCCTGGTCATTTTACGTATTTAGAAACAGATTTACTACAGAAAGTACGGGAACACCTACAGATATATTACTATACGTCTGGACTGAGATGGAACGCTTTGGTTTTAAATCGCTGGAGAACTCCCGCTTAGTTAACCTATACTGACTTTTGTTACAAGTAACAAATTCCTCCCATCTGCACTAACAAGGTAATTACTAAAACACGTACGAGTCTCTTTGTACAGTTTAATAAAGTGGAGTTATTGTCAACTAAAGTTATTACCAGTGGCGTAGCTAGCTCTAAGGAGGCCCCACAACAAATATTGTTAAGCCCATATTAATATTTGTTGTGGGGCCCCCTCAACGTCCCTGTCAAATATAAAAGGAGTGCCAACTGTAGCGGTCTTAAGTCGCTACCGAGCTTTTTTGGGAGTGTTAGTGGGGGCCCCTATACGCTGGGGGCCCCTATACGCTGGGGGCCCCGTATAATTGATACGGCGGATATGGCGGTAGCTACGCCCCTGGTTATTCCTAGTGTTATGCTCTGGCAATCTAGAAAGGCACAATGTCCTGAGATGTATTTATCGTCATTATAACATCTGAACAGGTGGCATTTTTCCAACTAATTACTTTTTTGCTGCATAAAGATGTAGAGAGATGTGTGGTGTAAGTGAAATGATTTAATAATTACTTGTACTAGCGATGGCGGGACACTACTATTATTATTAATTGCAGAAAAAAAAATTGCGTGTGTAAATAAGAATAGAAGGGGCTTCTACTGCTCTAATTTCGTAAATGTGTATGTAATAAATAAGAGTCATGAAACAAAAAGAAAGACTGGTAATAATATAATTATACTGCGATATATAATAACCAGTTTCATACATTTGGACGTCCAAATCGTCCCACGGGAACGTATAACCGGGATAAAATAAATTTTAAGTCCTTTTTTTAAGTGTGAACATGGTCTATCTTTGTTTCCAAGTTTCATATTAATCCATACAACGATTACCGATGCAGCAACGATCAACGATTATGGAACCCCAAACATCCAAATATTTTCACAGACGCATTTATAATATGAGTAGGATACACTTTAAACAAATAAGTTGTATAGTTAACACTATCAGGCGTTAGTTTGTGTTAATTCATTGTTATTAAGTTAGTATGTCTACTTTGCAACAATCCGCGGGCAACATGTATGATGGTATATACTTTAAGACATGCGTGGCACCTCCCTCCCTCCCACAACGGAAACATGCACTACAATAATTTAAAGTATATACCAACATATATACCAGCACCTGCTGGTAAGTATGTAAATAAAGTGCCACCAAGTTATCTGTGAATTGACGGAGGGCGCTGTCAGACGCATTGGACCAATCATTGGACGCAATTCGAGACGTAGTAAATGTCAATGAATGAACACAAAGAACTACTGAATGGGGCGGGATTAGTTCCAATTTTCACCATTTCACAGATAACTTGGTGGCATTGTAAGCTGTATTTTTCGAGAAACGATCTCCTTTAACTTGGTCCACACACCCTATTTCATAGTAAGGCTCAACACGGCGCGTGCCTCGCAGGTGCAACACTCAGACCCACGCTACATCTTACAGAATATTGTAATAACTAATAACACAAGGATATCCATCACATCTTTGAGACTAAACAGAGAATTCAAAGTATTTATGGGACAACATTATCACATTATTTTCGACAGGTGATGGCTTAGTTGATTGTATGCATTTTTGTAAATATAGTCCTTAAAGGGTGGCAACCCTTATATAAAACAGATTTGTTATATTATAGAATATATTAATTATGTGTAAATCTATACTCTATACATATACATACTACATACATACATCTATACAACTAAATAAAATTGGAGAGTCTGTTTGTAATATTAAAATAACCGCTTCTTAATAAGGTTTTTTTTTTATACCGAATAAGTTAGTGCTTGACCACAAAACCACCTGATGGTAAGCAGTAATGAAGCCATAGACGGTAAAGCACACTAACTTAGTAGAAGCCTATTCACTCTTGACTTGAAGACACCCACATTATAATCAGAGGGGAACACCAATTTATTCCAGTCCCTTGCGGTACGTATAATAAAAGACGAAGTGCATTTGAATGTATAGGTACACGGTACATAATATGTATGTATGGTATATTATACCAAAACAACATTTTCACAATTTTTGTCTGTTTGTCTGTCTGTCTGTTTGTTCCGGCTAATCTCTGAAAAGCCTGGGCCGATTTTGACGGGACTTTCATTGGCAGATAGCTGATGAAACAAGGAGTAACTTAGGCTACTTTTATTTGTGAAAAAAATAGTTTGTTAGGCGATACGAAGTTCGCCGGGTCAGCTAGTAATAAATAAAATAATTATGTATCAGTAGTAGATATCACAAGGAAAAAAACCAGAATAGCGGGAAACAAGCAATAATTTATCTAATTATATCTGCTTTGCTGGAAATCGAACTTGAGACTTACGCAGCAGAGTAACTAGTGGGCCACATCAACATCAATGGGCAAAAGTCATGTCAGTCTACTTATACGACAGCGAAGAAAATATACATATAATTTATTAAAAAATAACTTAATAACGCTACACAAATACACACTCATAGCCCCACACTAGGATTCCCTGACTTCCCTGTGTCGTGGATGCCATGGACAACACACAAAGATAAGAACACCGTGACCCCAGACCGTGAACAGAAATTCAAATGGGAATCGAACCCCGTTGGGCTTGGCATGGCAATCCGGCATGGTAACCATTGCGCCACACGGGTCGTCATTGTGATACCTAAGTGAATTTATATCAACAAAAATATTTGAAAAAGCGCTAATCTCTGACCTCTTATGCCTTGCACACTTCACCGTATATTATAGTAAGATTCCGTGGCACGTGGATGACAGGTGCAGGGTTGAGCTATGCTTAGAGATCCTTTGAGGTATATTCTGAGGGATATTCAAAGCTAAGGATATACACGGACTTACTAGAAGAATGTGATTGTCGGGTGTAAGACTGTAAGCGTCAGCCAGTTTTGATGTCGGTGGCTTTGGTCTTCTACAATGTTAGACTTCGTTGGTTGATCGATCGGCACACTTCACACATTCCAAAATTATTATTATGGATATCTCTTACCAAATTTACAGAATTATCGAAATTCTAACCAATATTTGTCCTTGTCTGCTTTAAATTAGTTAATTGTCCGTCCGTCTGACTGTTTCTATCTATCAAAATTGTAAATATTATGCAATTAACTCAGGTTTACAGTCCTAATGAAAAATTCAAGCCTTATTTATGACTTGTGTTTTGACACTGGCAAGAGAATCAAAACTTAATTTCTGTATCGCTTAACAAACGGGAAAAATGTAACTAAGTTACATTAAAAAAAAATTACACGATATTTTGTACGGAACCCTCGTTGCAGGAATCCGACTCACACTTGGTAAGTGTTTTAAAAGCTGCAGAAATTGAGCACGGTGTGTGCTGACTGTAAGAAAAGTGACTTTATAAATGTTGTATTAATTAATTGCTACAATAATGTGAGTCAATATACTTATTTATCAAACTTTTATTTCGATTGGTTTTACAAGTTCTATTGAAAGTGTGAAGTATTTATTATATACCTTTAATAACATAATGGATGGAACATTATACATGTGAAAGTTATAGTATATGTATAGATGTTTGTTGGTCTTTCACACAAAAAATACTGAACGGATTTTCATGAAATTTTGCACACAGGTAGGCCATGATCTGGAAAGAGACATAGACTACTAATTATTATCCCGGAACACGTGGATAGAGCGATAGTTGGAAAATTTCAATTATTAAAGTTTGCACCACACACGGTATTTCATAAAACGCCACTCGCGTGTCAGCTATTGCGTTCGGGCGACATCTTGATATTCTTGATACAACCATCTACTGCAGATCTGTCTGTCGGTTTGTGAGCAATTACATGTTATTTATAAGTGCATAGCTTTTATCTCAGTGTGATTGCACGAACTGAATTTATGATTTTGTCGCAATTTCAAAGTTAAGTTCTTAAATCTTCTTTGAGTAAGGATAATTTTTTATTTTCTGCACCGATTTATAAAAAAACCGGCCAAGTGCAATGTAGGGTTCCGAAGTTGAAAGTTCATTGACTAACCATTTCCTCTTTGTTTTCCTTTTAAATTTAGTATAACCACAGAAGAAATAATAGTACTTATAATAAGTATATAACTTTAATAGATATACTGTTATACTAGCTGCCCGGACAGACTTCGTTCTGTCAAAAGTTTTTTTTTTATTAAAACCTTCCGTCTATCCTATCTTTCAAGTTGGATCAAACTGCATACGGTGTGCAAAGATTAAAATCGGTTAAGTAGTATAGGAGTCCATCGCGGACAAACAACGTGACACGTAATTTTTATACTATATTAAGCAATATTAAGATATAATTAAATTTAAAAACATTATTCCCCTAAAAACTTGCTTTTATAATATAAGATAAAGTAATTATTCCATCTTGTTGTATAGTTAATTAGACAATTACAATAATATTCGATCAAAATGCACCACAGACTAAAAACATTATGCGTCTATGACCTTTACGAGAATAGACGCGCACACTCTGGAAGCAGGTGTGTGGTCACCTTGCGTGGCAGGTGCCAGGAAAAAAATATAACTGCTACTTTATTACTACTTACACAGTTCTTAAATTAATCCATTTGAGATAAAGTATAAATATTCTGGATGTACAGATGTAAGTCATTTTATTAGTGTAGTTGCGCCATTTTTTAAGAAAAATTGTACGATACCTACGTCATTCTGCTGACGTAGGTAACACTTACAACTTCAATATATTTGGAACCTCTTTAGGTTCCTCCTTCTTTTTAATTTAACCTTTTTTTTACACTTTTTATATTTTAATTTCAAAAGAAAGGACTTTGTCGCTGTAGCGATTATGTCGCTCTCGATACAAACATGTCAGTAAAGTGTATGAGCAATAATAAATATTAATTTAACCTTACTTATTGAAATAGGCTCAGGACCGGTCAGAGTGGCGCACGTTAGGGGAGGCCTATGTCCAGCAGTGGACCTCCAAGGGCTGATGGATGGATGGATGGATTGATTGAAATACGCATACATTACTTTTCTTCAAACACAGGCGCTAAAGTCTACCACCTAAAATATCGAGTTTAGACATATACTCCTGAATTGTTAGTTCGTTGTACTACTCAGAAAAACTAACGAAATCTATTTGTAATATTGAAATAACCGCTTTTTACTAAGTGTATTTGGATGTATACATGGTACATATACCAAAACAACATTTTTCACAATTTTTGTGTCTGTCTGTTGTTTGTTCCAACTAATCTCTGAAATGGCTGGTCCGATTTTGACGGGACTTTCACTGGCAGATAGCTGATGTAACAAGGAGTAACTTAGACTACATTTATTTTAGAAAAAAAAAATAGTTTGTTAGGCGATACGAAGTTCGCCGGGTCAGCTAGTTTGAAAATAAAAACAAACATTAAAATCCTTCCATCCCTCTATCAGCCTTTGGAGGTCCACTGCTGGACATAAGTCTCCTCTAACAAGCGCCGCTCTGACAGCCTTCTGAACCCAGTGGATGCTCGCTGTTTTCTTCAGGTCATCAGTCCATGTACCCGGGAGGAGCGTCCTGTGCTCCTTTTACAGCGGCGTGGTCTCTGCTCGAGAAACTTTCTTTCCCAACGGTTACTATTACATAAAACAACATAAATATATAAATAAACTTTCCATAATTAAATTTCTAGCACCATATTCCTTTGGCATCACATAGTCATAAACACGTAAGCTTTATAAATGTGATTTGACGTAGCGTGATGGCTAAAGCGATTTATTATCACGACGAGATCACGACATAAGTTTTGGATGACAAGTTCATACGTTTCGTTCCGTATACATATATTTTTTTGCCATATTTGTTGCTTCTTATTAATTATTCTATTAATAAATTAAATTTTTCTACTAAGCAGGTAAGCACTGATTCCCAAAAAGCCGTATACTTGTACAGCCAGCAACAGTTAAGTATACACCATATAAGAACATGTTTGTTTTATTTATCAAAGTTAAATTCTACCCATAAAAGTAATGTATGATTTAACTTTCATATTAAACATTAATATTAAACGTTTACAGAAGTTTTTTGTATTATGCCCTGTATATCAAAATCTTTTGCTGACTGTACATAATTAAAACTTTCTCTTACGTTGGTTAATTATAAAACATTGTAATCTTAATCGTGCGTAGTGATGCGCATCGCGTGTCAAATGTTGAATGGCTCAGGTTCGACACCCGATACAGGAAACCCATTGTTCTTAGAAGGGGATCTTAACAATGAGAGACAAAGAAAAAAATAAATCATGTGACGAAATTACAAAGTAATGAGGGCACGATGACATAATGGGGTCTGGCGGGTTTTTGCTTCGTGTTAGGATATGAAGCTTGAGACTTGACTGTTAAAATTAAGTCAATTGCCTCGTCTGGAAGTGTATTATAGTCTGGATTAAACTGTTTTTATAGTGAAACTAGCGTCGTGTAGATATTTTCTTTGGTGTCATCTATGCTACATTATCTATACAATGTTATAAAGAGGAAAGATTTGATTGTTTGTTTGCATTGAACAGGCTCCGAAACTACTGATCCGATTTGAAAAATTCATTCACTGTTGGGAAGCTACGCTATCCCCGGGTGACATAGGCTATATTATATTTTAAAAAAAATTAGGGATCCTTAATAAAACTCCAATAATATAAGTATATTTTAAACTATATTTTTTATTATTTAAAAAACTATATTTTATTTAAAAATAGGGATCTATACAAAAACCGAAGTAAGCGAGGTCGGTTACTAGCTGAGTAATAATCAAGTAAGCTTTATAAGTGTGATTCGACCTAGCGTGATGGCTAAAGCAATTTACTATCACGAGTACACAAGTTTTGGAGGACAGGATAATTAGATCAGAAGTATTTTGCCATGTACATATTCAACTAAGAAAACAAATGTATGTGGAAGAAGGTATATTATACAGGGTTATTGGTAACTCGACGTAATCCTGGCGGGAGGTGATGAAGGAACCAAAATGCAATGTCATTTGTATGAGCGAAAAAAAATTCTTGATAATTGTAGAACTAAGTAATTGTAATTTAGGCTTTTTTAGTTATTTACACGGAATTGGGCATTTAAGTACATATAAAAAAAAACTACTAAATAAACGGTTAGCATTTCAATTTATTTTTATAACAATACTTTAATTAAGCTTATCTTAGTTTAACAAGATCAATATTACTTTACAATTAAAAATTATGAGTTACAACAAAAACAACATAATTTTAAAATAGCATGTTTCGTGTCAAAAATGTTGTCTAGTTTATAATACCACCATGGCATAAGGCTTACAAATTATTATAAAAACTTGCCCATTTAACCAGCTTTCTAAAAAGGTATTATTGTTACTCTAAAAACATGTAATTCTTAGCAAAAGGGGCTTTTAACTCAACGCAGGTAAAGCATATTTAGGGTTAAAAAGTTTAATGCGCAAATCTCGCACTTGGGTCTTAGGTCTAACGCCCCAACTCAAAGTCACTAACGGTTACTTAAATCGCTCCTTATTACAGAATTTGTATGGTGATTCTTTACTAAGTAAAGATTTAAGTAACCGTTAGTGACTCTGAGTTGGGGCGTAAGTGCGAGTAATATGTAAATGAGTTCAGCGAGATACTGTGACTGCTATGGTTATGTAGTATTTTATTGTTGCTGAGCAAAGTCCAAATCTAGGTACTATTTTTTTTTCTCTCAAGTAGTTTTAACACCTGCCATCAGTTCTTTCCATATCCACCCAGGGTTAACTGGTGGACAATGCCATTAGGCATTAAGTTTGCCCTTTGTTTATCCTTTTTGTACAACGTGATCTCGACTTAAGATTTTTTGCACATTCATCCCCCTGACTGAAGAATAAGAACTAGCATCGGGATAAATAAAATAGTAGCATTATAAAAAGTGGATTACGGTGTTTTTTCTCCACATATCTGATGCTGCCCATCCATTATTTCTCCTAGCCGGGTCACCTGGTCATTAAATACAACAGTGTGTTTGAAGCCATTATCCACCAGGTGAAATGGATGTCTTAAACACAACCTTGTATCACCTGTGATGTTAGCGAAACGGTAGTGAGGACATCTGCCGCTAAACTGGTAACCGAGTTCTGTTCGCTGCCAATATCAAGGTTACAAGGTGGTTAAATATCCTTTTGCTCTATAGAATATGTTGATTGTATCTATACATATTATATTAATAAGCTAATTATATTATTGTTAATGTTAAAATCAACAGTGAATAAGTTAATTACGATAAGCTAGCGCGCTTAACCATTCATTCACTTCACCAATACATTTTTACAACAAATAGTTTTTAAACTTAACTCATCGTGGACTGAACACATTTAACTATATTACGAGTACTCACGATATTTATTTTGTATTCCGATATTTCAACCCAGTTGCATGTATCGTGACCACGATTCAAAACAAATATCGTGAGTACTCGTATTATAGTAAAAATAAAAGTTCGTTCTGACGTTTTAGTTGATGTAATGCCTCATTATTATCTGATTCTCTCACCTAATGCTGGGGGGTGTTGGAATTTCCCTTGAAGAATACCTCGTTACTATTCAAGGAGACTAACTTCCCAATTGACAAATTGTACTACTCCAATCCAAAAATGTTTTGTATTTCCTTAAATTTAATATTTGCAACGTCTTTCTACATTTTAGCGTGAACCCCGCGAAACCCGCAGGAACAGGAAGTTGTCAGTTTCCGAAAACGCGCGTAATTTTTTCTCGCACGCGTCATGGCGGCGTTTCCGGTTGCTGTGACGTCACGTGTCGCTTCCGGTCTGCTAGTTGCGTTAACGAGTGACGGGGATTTATTTAATTGGTTAACGGTTGGTTAAACTGATTTGATGTAGTGTTTACTCGGCATTGGAGTGGCATTATGGAGTTAACTAGGTCGATATTACCTATATTGATAGGCTGCAGTTGGGTATTTGAAGAGAACCTTCTATTGAAGTTATACAGGTAGGGAAGAAAGAAATGCAACCTTTGTATAACGTTTTACAATACTTATTTAGCTATGATCGTTTAATGGTTCCTTTTGACCAGGTTGGAAGGCAAAGGATTGACTTAGTATCCGATGATATTATTGAATACTTTTTTACATTCCAACTAGCTGACCCGGCGAACTTCGTATCACCTAAAAAATATTTTTTTAAAAACTAAAAGTAGCCTAAGTTACTCCTTGGTACATCAGCTATCTGCTAGTGAAATTCCCGTCAAAATCGGTCCAGCTATTTCGGAGGTTAGTCGGAACAAATAGACAGACAGACAGACAGACAAAAATTGTAAAAAATGTTGTTTTGGTATATGTACCGTGTATACATCCAAATACATTTAGTAACCAGTTTGCTACCTGTTCTGTTAGATGATTTATAGGCACCAATGGCCAGTTAACGCCAGCTGGGCATCGTAAACAAGAGAGTATCATTATCACACCTTGTCCTTGTAAACTTCTTGCATCGGACGCAAGCAGCTTATGTAATTGACGCTTGGCCGTCGTCACTCAGACTGGATTTGTTTCAATGGCTCCCGTATTCATAGTCTTGTTTGTGAGAGATTTACTTCGAATATTTATTGTGCCAATTATTTTTATATATTATCCAAATAAATAGCCAAATATATATTATCGTGAAATAAGTCTAAATTCAACTAGCAATTTCAAATATTCACATAAAAAGTTTATGCGTATGAATGTGTACCTTCTTTGTAATGTAATCATTATAGTTTTTATCCCATTACATAAATTATAAAGTGATTTTTAAAGTTACTTTTTAAAGTTTACCGTTTGATTTAGTCTCATTCTTTACTAATTGTGGTAAACGCAGGTGTGACGGTAAAACATTCACCAACTAGTAGGTATAAATTTAAAAATTAAAAAAAATCCGCCTGCAATCAAAAAAGCTATCATGATACACCTTTTTGACATCATTATTGTGAGGTCTTTAATTTGATACCCATAGTGCATTATTCGATTTGTTTTTATTTTTTGATACTTCAAAGAATGTTATCTCATAGCCCCCATGTTTTTTTAAGAACACTTGGGTTATCAAGACGAATCTAACGATATCTTAATTATATAAATTGGTCCAGTGGGTTGGAAGATATGAGGTAATAAAGAATAATACACACATACAAACATACAAGATATGCGCAAAAAACATAACCCATCCTTGGCAGTCGGGGAAAAACGTGACGTTTTTGTTACACCTCAGAATTGTTCTATCTCGCGCATCCCCTACTATAGATAGCTCCATACCTCCATTGGATACAACCTATACTGAAACGATGATTGCACTTTTTACAATCACGATACCCTTTTTGTATCGCCAGTTTCCTTACCGGAGATATTCTGAGCTTCCGCGTTGCTTTCTTCATGCATGGAACAGGTAAGGAGCTATTATTACTTCGCATCGCAGTAAATAAACGGAGAAATTACTGTGAACTATTTAAAACGATTCTTCGGATGTTCCAGCTAATCATGTAGTATTTGGCTACCGTTTTATCTGTACGGCTAATGATATTTTGGCAAAAGTAAAGTTTTAACAATAATTTTTATTAATGATAATTCACTAAATATTTCCTATAACTTTTAAATTTTTATAATTCAACTTTTCCAATACTATACTGATACAACCAATCATTTCGCAGTGTTTGTGCTACAAAAAGAAACAGCGCAATAATATTTTACAAAATACTATTCGATAGAATAGTATTTCGTCATATTTATTTAACGGAAATATCAAGCCCCATAGAAAAACCTATCGTACAAACATTCAGCTATTTGTATATACGAGGTTTCATTAAAAATTTCCGCGAAAAACTTCAATCAAACGTATCGTGAATAATCCGGAATAAAATGACGTAAAATCTTAAAATCATTTCGGGATATATCGACCATATAGCTTTTCATTACAGTCATAATACATAATTTTATTTACTGAATATGACAATAACAGTATCAGGAGGCATATACAGCGTGTCCGGGATTACGTTGTCGATGTTTTGGGGAAGAATTTTACATCTTATTCTCAGTCTAAAACGATCTCCCAAAATGTCTGAGTACATGTATTTGAAAAAATTCCAGTAACTTGAAGTGAGTGGTACGCAAATAATCTTATTGGTTTAGTTACAATATTCCGCATCCCACCCTAAAATAGTGGAATGTTGAAAATACTTTGAAATGAAAAAATAAAAACAAATTGTTTTGTACCATGTAGTTACAAGTTATTGTTAAATTCTATAAAAACAAGGACACTTTGAGAGGTCGTTTAAAAGTGGAGATGTAATGTGAAATCTATCTGCAAAATATCGCTGACTCGACCCCTACGGTACACGCTGTATAAAGTACAAAAAGCGTCAACGAAAGAAATAAGCCCTCAGGCTGCAAGATGGCGTGGGTTTATTTCTCGAGGCATTTTCAGACATCCATTATTTAGGCATTTTAATCAAAAACTCCATATTTCTCCACGAGTCGAATACGTTATAATATTGGTGTACCGGAATGAAGAGATCAAAGATACAAAACGCTGGATGTATTTAATCCTTTGTCCTTTTTCACACGCAACCCGCACACACACACACATCGAAGCTCATCCGTTACAAAGCTCCGGGATTTTTAATGAAAAACACATCAATTGCCAGATATTTCGGGCCCGTTTACTCTCACGTAAAAAAGAGAAATGCCTCAACAAAAGCCTTCGGAAGGCTCTATTTGAGCGAAGGGAGGTACTTAATGAATAAAGTAATTAGGCTCTGCCTTTTTACGAGTCTGCTCCTGTTAATAATATACTCCCATTCATCGGATTTTGCTGCGATTTTTAAAAGGAATTTTAGGGTTTTCTTTGTAAAACGTGATAATATATAAATAAGTGTAGAATAATACTGGTACTGTGTTCGAGTTCGGTTTATTATGTGCTAGATGAATGCCTGATGGGGATTGTAGTAAATATTTGAGGATCGCAAATTATGAAAATACAACATGGGCAATGATAACGCTTTGCTCATTAATAATAGAACATGATTTAACGTGACGAAAGGATGAGCGCTCTGCCCTCAATGATATTATAATTAAAAAAAGTGGTAGATATGACACTAGCGCGCCGACGACGAAGAACGTAAGAACAGGCAACTGACCGTTCTGCTCGTTGTCGCTCTGTCAACAAAAGACAATACGCACGCTTTTGTTGTTGTCAGAAGTGCTTGACATTTGACATACAGCGTTAAAATGCCTTCGTGTATTATACCAATGTGATTGGTGTAGTGAAACAGAAGATAAACGTGTGTGTGTTGTAGCCTATGGTTGTAGCTCTTTTCGAAACAGATTTTTTGGTTGATTTGTAAGGGCATAAATTATCAATATTTTTTTAATATCATTGTCTGTCCTCTCTCTAAGTACAGGGTACTTACCTGTGTCTTGTTCCAGATAGTTTTAGTGTGAAAGAATCACAAACATACATACAAACCTTCACATTATTATATTAGTAGGATTGTTCCTCGTCTGAAGACAGCCTAAACATGTATAAATGTATATCTATTGTGTTAACATGACTTTTCATTACCAGTGACTGGTTAATTCCCAATATCTAAACAAACCATCGCAATACAAATAAAAACCACGGTTTTCCCAACATTTTCCTTTAAGGAAATCCTCGGAATGGGGCACATTAATTAATGATACGTTTAATGGCTGTTTCGGCCATCTTGGACCTCATAAATTAATTAATGAACTTAGTTCGGGCACTTTTTTCGCCCATCGCACTTTGTTTGTATGAATTAATGAACAAATTCAGTATTGTGGTCACGTTGTCATGGAATTGGGAACTACTGGGTAACGGTTGAAAAATGTTAATAAGATTACATGATTTACCTCTCCTGTTGGTGAAGGACACCCGTTTCTATAACAAATTCATGCCTGTAACTTCGTCCGGGGAAATATTATTTTTATGGTCATAAAAAACGTTACCCTTTACCTCTTCAGGGGGTGAATTTTCAAATTACTCTTTAGCCAGAGAGCCATAATCTTATCAATACTAACTTATTGTTAGTTAACATACCTACATTCAATCCGAAATAATTATTTCCTTGAAGACACGTGCATCAAAGGTGAAAAGCACAGAAATGAAATCTATGCCGATCTCTAGACCTAAATTAAAATAATTAACTGTTGTTGAACTAAAAAACGTATAAATGAATAAGTATGAATATTGTTTTAACATTGTATAACAAAACGCATCAGTTAAATTATAAAAGCAATAAATTTGGCTTCAATTATGTAACAAGTTGAAACAATGTCACCGGACGCGGACCTCATAGATCATTGTGTGATATTGTTTCTCACATGACTGTCATGATAGAGAATGATGGAGAATATTGCTATCAAACTGCATTATTAATATTTTAGTCCACTATTAATTACTTTAACAGGAATTATGTAATGCATATCAAACCGCTAACTCTGGGTTCGTGAATTCGGACATAAAATAATTTATTAAAATTTCGTACTTACTTTTATTTTTACCGACTTCAAAAAAGGAGGGGGTATTCAATTCGACTGTTTTTTATGTTTGTTACCTCAGAACTTTCGACTGGGTGAACCGATTTTGATGATTCTTTTTTTAATCGAAGGCTTGTCATGTGGTCCCACATAAATTTGAGCTAGATCTGACAAGTAGTTTTTGAGTTATTTTGAAGTCGGTTATTTTTTGTTAGTAAAATTTAGATTATGTAAATACTTGATGCCGGATATTTCAATTTTATTTCCCATTTTATTTATTTAGGGGATTAATTCTCAAAAAATATTTCTTAGCGCTCAATAAAGTTTCACGCTACTAGGTCGTCTAGGTCCATTGGTTCGACTGTGCGTTGTTTGCAGACAGTACCTGTTAGCGAATAAGTAACAAAAAAAAAAGTACATACAATCTCTTTTATCAGTCCCGCATGAATCTAAATAAATGGCATATCATAAATTTCATACTTCTTATCACAGTTTCCGTAGTGTAGCGGTTATCACGTGTGCTTCACACGCACAAGGTCCCCGGTTCGATCCCGGGCGGAAACATCTTTTTTTGCGATTTGTTTACTTCTTGATGTCACAAAGGTCACAAAGTCTAAAAGTACATTTTATCTCTGCTTTTTGTTTTTTAATTAAACTTAATTTACGTAAACGTAGACCAGGCGTGTGTCTTTGTATTTTCATGTTATTAGCTGATGAACGATCAGACGAACCACTTGATGGTAAATAATAATTAATAATAATAATATAAACGCTAACACACACACCCGCATTAGGTTATTACCTGTGTCACGATCACACCCATGACCCGAGCACAAATATTTATCTGTCACATTAATATCTGCCCCGGCCGGGAACCGAACCCGGACCCCTCCCTTCGCAGGCAGGGTTACCAACCGCTACAAACTAGGCTACAGGGTCGTCTCAGGAAATGGACATCATCCCCCATGGATATAACTCCAATTCGTCACCGATACATTGTCAACCAAACCAAAAGCGAGGGACCCGCTATTATTTCTCTTGAGATGTAAAATCACCACTGATTTAAAAATAAGCATGTTTAAACAAGTCATTCAACTGTACATCAACAATTTAATTAACAATAATTGATTTACGTATTCCGTACCTAAAATTAAGTAGACAATTTCCTGTGTTTTATAACTTTTATAGCGTTAATTTGACCATAACCAAAGCAATATAACCATTAATCGCGATGCTAAATCACTCCAATTACGTATTACCTATCGATCGACTCACAGGCCACAGATAACTAAACAGACACAGCAATGATGTCACAAAACGAAAAAAACCACGTCCGGCCGCGAAGCGCTTCGATCGAGCGCCGGTTATGCCGTACAGAACCAATAAAACTTATCAGCTCGTAAAATACACGAGAATATATGGAACTTATGAACAGATGTGATTTGATAATAAAATAAGCGATAAATTTAGCGCTTGCTATCGACGCGAGTTCGTTCGTTTCGTCATATAATCGTCATTATAGAGTGATGTCTGTTCCAGCTAATGTCGGAATCGGCTTAACTTTGATGCAGTGCACTGATGTAACATTTAGGGGATATGATGTGCTTGAGGTAACATTTAGGGGTTGTTTTGTTTTAATCGTCTACATAAAAAAATAATAATTATGGACGATGGACATAAAATAAATCTACATAATAATTATGGACGATGGACAAGTAAGTCATTACAATAACACCCATGACGTGAGAGCAATATTTAGCTGTCACATAAATATCTGCCCCTGGAATCGAACACACGACCACTAGCTTCGCAGGCAGGGTCACTACCAACTAACAAGGTCGAATTATGTGAGAACTTTTGACTTGAAAACGCCCAACAATAACAAAAAAAACGTGATAAAATAGATTTGAATGTTACCAAATATGATAGTAATACTATAATATAATTAGTTATCACTAATTATTACTATCACTTGAATATTACAATAGTAACTAAGGAAAACTCGATAATCTATATATATTATAAAACAGTAACTTGATAATGTCTGTACATTGAAGATATTTAAGAAAATTTGATATCAGGGGACTCAATAGGAGCAATAGATTGCAAATCTGTCATTTTTAAAAATCTTGTCTGTCTGTATGTTTGACACCGCATCACGCCAAAACTACTGGATGAAATTGAATGTGTTTCTACTGTTGTATTGCTGGTGGTCTAACTTAAAATCTGGTGTACGTTTTATTGTGATACGTCGCTTATAAGCTGAGATATCAACAAATAGGACTTTTTGATACGCCACATAACAGCAAGAAATTGTGAAATTACCCGATAGAGGGATAAAAGAGACAGTTTAGTATCGGAAATATTCGTTATTTCTTAAAAAAAAATCAACGTGTATTTTTTTGTTAATTTATGTTTTTGCAGTGAATTAGTTCTGCTAATCAACAACAGATGTCAGTTTAGGTAACTGATGGTGAGTAGGGCTAATAATTATACCGTGAATAAATCTTTTATTGAAATTAATGTGTACCTACCTATCGATATTTAAAATAAATAAACGCTTACACACTCAGGGTCGTCAAGCATTAACTTATAAAATATAAAAAAAAACATTGGGGTTTTAAGTAAATTACTTTCCCTGCTCAATTAATAACACATAACTAAGTTACATTTTGTTATCGGATTTTGCTATCGGAATAATATAGATTGACTGTATGATGGTGTGGATTAGAGTTAGCGATAATATTATGACACAATTTAGTAAATTTACCAAATAATGTTTTTTTTTTTGTAAATAAATAAAAATCTTAAATTCCGACAAAGTATTATAATTTAGATTTTCTTATTGTTATGTAGAAATAGGCGATAGGAGATAGTAATAAAAATACAAATCCTTTACGTATTTAATAATCAAAATGAGTAAGAAATTAAAATATTTGCGAATATTCATCTACTGCTGTCACCTACTGGTCCATGAGTACCAAGCCGGCATAGGCAAATTTTATGACCAGACGTAAGTGCAATACAAATAACTAAAATACTTTTGAATTTGCGAATAGCCACGTAAGAGCAGACGAGCCACCTGATTGTAAATGGTCACCGTTTTCCATGGACGACTGAGTGCATCGTCCGTGATCAGTAAAGGCATCATACATACGTTGTCATTCAAGAAAGAAAAGAAAAGAAAGAAAAAATAATAAATTATGAAGATGATTGAATTTCTATTCTATCAGAGATTCTATAAGAGACATTGTTTATGATCTAGCACCGCTTTTAATTAAGATATATCGAGCTTTATAAATAGTAGTAAAAATAAACTAATAACACGCTGCCTAATCCACAAACTTCGAAGCAGTTAAAAACAATAAGTTTCTTTTGAAACGTTTTCCAGGTATAATATAATATGGCTTCAACCCATTAATGACCCACTACTGGGCACGGGTCTCTCCTCTTGAGGAGGCCTAGAGCATACTCCACCACGCTGCTCCAGTGCGGATTGGTGGAGATATATAATATACTCCTGAGAGATAATATAATATGCTCCTGGGATTTGGACCAGGTTCTTGGGCGAAAAGCTCGGCCTTACGTAGTTGTAAGTTACACTTAAAAACCCCAGAGTTATTCAGGAACAAATTCAGAAGAATAGTCTTTCGGTTGAGAGGCAGGCCCTGCTATTGCGTAGGGGACCCTTTCATTACCATAAATCTAGCTGGTGTCGCGGTTGCGAAACCCCCCAGATGATCGAATGCCTCTTCTGACTTCTGAATTCCTACAGAAGCGTTTAACTCTCAGGCAGACAAGTGTGAAGGGGCGAGACGTGCCTGAGCGACTCACGTGGCCGCGTTTTGCCATTCTGTACAAGGCCAGAACGCAAGGGTATGAAACTAACCACGTATAGATTGGAAATAACTTTTTTACTAAGTTCTTCTAATCCATACAAGAGCAGTACGCAAATACTCGCGTATACTTCGTAGTAACGTAGAAGTATATTATTGTTCCATAATGTACAGCGCCATTACGCATATCCTGTGTGTCTCCAAACCCCCGTGACAAGTGGAATGGGGGGCGGAGCCTAAAGGGGGGAGGGGGGGGGGCGAAGCCCCCCCTACAAGAGGGGCTCGGGGGGCGAAGCCCCCCGCAATAAAAAAAGATACTGGAACCCAAAACGGAATGGGTTAGGTTAGGTTAGGTTCGTATAAATTTTCTTACGCGGAAATAGGGACCCCGCGTAGCGGGGTTCCGTCGACATTTATGACGAAGTTTAGTATATTTGGGAACGAAGACGCAAGCATCTACGATACAAACTATACACGATCAGTACGCAAAATTTGTGTATGCATTATAATAACAGATTTGAAAACATCATTACAATATATACGCGAGCAGTTTCCTATGGCTGCGTTCTGGCGTTGTATACAATGAAAAGACGCCACGTGGCCCGTGGTCGGCGCGATAAAACTTTGACCGAAAAGCCTAATAATATGGTACATCTCAGGTAATAACTGATAAAATATTTGTTGTTGGTAACGTTGTCATTGCATAACCAGTATAACGTTAACCAATTCAGGATCGGATGGTGTACGTATATATAAAACCCACTAATATTTGTTAAATTTATATTTAGGTATTTTTTAGGTTGTTTGGCTCCCAGTTATTTCATATCCCGCATAAAAAAACAGGGTGCATGTTCGTCGGGATCGGGTCGTTCGAGTTCGAGGTTCGGGGATGGATCTACTCCTTTAGGAAAATGGGTATATTAATTTAGTATGGAAGTTGTGTTTACAGGTTCTAATTATTATTTTGACTGCTTTTATGTGTGTGCTACCTACTACATAGAATTTTTGAATATTTTTTTAGGTTATTGTTCTTCAAAAGAAAAAACATAACCCTATAGGATCCCTTCGTTGTCCGTCTGTCTGTCTTTCAACCCTATTGTCTTAGTAATGCGCGGAAGCATAATTCCAAACAAACTTAAATAAGTTTGAGTTTTTGGTTAATTGATTGGATAATAGTATTTGGTTAATTGATCGCTATGTCCATGTATGGGAACGACAGTTTTCCAGCGGCAAAGTTGACTTTGTTACTGAATGATTTAACATTGCTATTATGTTCGGTGCCGTCGACTTTGCCTTCCCCTGAGTTAATTCATCCAAGGGTCTTAAGTCTACTTTTAGTAGATTGACAGGTGATTCGGTTCTGTAAGTTTGGACAGAACCCTCGGTGCGCAACTCTTACTCGCATTTGGCCGGGATCTTTTTTGATTACTAATTCTCAAGTCCACGCAGACGAAGTCGCGGGTAGAAGCTAGTAATAGGTATACTGTGGACAAAAAATAGCGGTAAACAATAGCTTCGATAACAAGAAAAAAATAATAAAATATAGACCCATGACTAAAAGTAAAATATCACTTTTTAAACAGAAAATTCAAACAAAACTGCGTAAACCGGTGTATTCTCAAAATAGTCATCCTATTAATCTCTACAATACATTATCTAATAATATTAATGACGAGTTTAATCGAATATTTCAATTTAGATACGTAGAGGAAAGTAAAAATAGTAAATTTAGCGATTGGGCTACTGTAGGTATTTTCAAAAGTAGGAACAAATTATACGAGCTTTATGACGAGAAACAATATAACTTTTCTCCCTCATTTCAGGAATACGTAAAAAAATACTCAAAAATTTTCAAAATCATCTGTACTCAAGCAAAGTCAATGTACATAAAGGATAAAATAGTTAATTCGGACAATAAAATAAAAACCACTTGGAATATTATTAAAAATGAAACCGGTAACTCAAAATCTTGTGACTATAGTTACGAATTAATGATTAATGGAAACAAAATCACTTCTGATAAAGAAGTGGCAAGCGCTTTTGAAGAGTACTTCCGCAACATTCCCATTACAATAACTAGTACACTAGCCTCTTCTCCAACAAAAGCATTTTCTCTATTAAAAGATAATGTTAATGAATGCAATGTAATATTTGACTTTAAGCACATTACAATTAGGGACATAATTAAAGTTTTTAAGTCTCTGAAAGTAAAAAGTACGGGTGATCTCTGGGGTATTTCAGTAAAAATAATACGTCACATAATAGATATTATAGCTCCTTGTTTAGTTCTCATCTATATATATTATAAAACAGTAACTTGATAATGTCTGTACATTGAAGATATTTAAGAAAATTTGATATCAGGGGACTCAATAGGAGCAATAGATTGCAAATCTGTCATTTTTAAAAATCTTGTCTGTCTGTATGTTTGACACCGCATCACGCCAAAACTACTGGATGAAATTGAATGTGTTTCTACTGTTGTATTGCTGGTGGTCTAACTTAAAATCTGGTGTACGTTTTATTGTGATACGTCGCTTATAAGCTGAGATATCAACAAATAGGACTTTTTGATACGCCACATAACAGCAAGAAATTGTGAAATTACCCGATAGAGGGATAAAAGAGACAGTTTAGTATCGGAAATATTCGTTATTTCTTAAAAAAAAATCAACGTGTATTTTTTTGTTAATTTATGTTTTTGCAGTGAATTAGTTCTGCTAATCAACAACAGATGTCAGTTTAGGTAACTGATGGTGAGTAGGGCTAATAATTATACCGTGAATAAATCTTTTATTGAAATTAATGTGTACCTACCTATCGATATTTAAAATAAATAAACGCTTACACACTCAGGGTCGTCAAGCATTAACTTATAAAATATAAAAAAAAACATTGGGGTTTTAAGTAAATTACTTTCCCTGCTCAATTAATAACACATAACTAAGTTACATTTTGTTATCGGATTTTGCTATCGGAATAATATAGATTGACTGTATGATGGTGTGGATTAGAGTTAGCGATAATATTATGACACAATTTAGTAAATTTACCAAATAATGTTTTTTTTTTTGTAAATAAATAAAAATCTTAAATTCCGACAAAGTATTATAATTTAGATTTTCTTATTGTTATGTAGAAATAGGCGATAGGAGATAGTAATAAAAATACAAATCCTTTACGTATTTAATAATCAAAATGAGTAAGAAATTAAAATATTTGCGAATATTCATCTACTGCTGTCACCTACTGGTCCATGAGTACCAAGCCGGCATAGGCAAATTTTATGACCAGACGTAAGTGCAATACAAATAACTAAAATACTTTTGAATTTGCGAATAGCCACGTAAGAGCAGACGAGCCACCTGATTGTAAATGGTCACCGTTTTCCATGGACGACTGAGTGCATCGTCCGTGATCAGTAAAGGCATCATACATACGTTGTCATTCAAGAAAGAAAAGAAAAGAAAGAAAAAATAATAAATTATGAAGATGATTGAATTTCTATTCTATCAGAGATTCTATAAGAGACATTGTTTATGATCTAGCACCGCTTTTAATTAAGATATATCGAGCTTTATAAATAGTAGTAAAAATAAACTAATAACACGCTGCCTAATCCACAAACTTCGAAGCAGTTAAAAACAATAAGTTTCTTTTGAAACGTTTTCCAGGTATAATATAATATGGCTTCAACCCATTAATGACCCACTACTGGGCACGGGTCTCTCCTCTTGAGGAGGCCTAGAGCATACTCCACCACGCTGCTCCAGTGCGGATTGGTGGAGATATATAATATACTCCTGAGAGATAATATAATATGCTCCTGGGATTTGGACCAGGTTCTTGGGCGAAAAGCTCGGCCTTACGTAGTTGTAAGTTACACTTAAAAACCCCAGAGTTATTCAGGAACAAATTCAGGAGAATAGAGTCTTTCGGTTGAGAGGCAGGCCCTGCTATTGCGTAGGGGACCCTTTCATTACCATAAATCTAGCTGGTGTCGCGGTTGCGAAACCCCCCAGATGATCGAATGCCTCTTCTGACTTCTGAATTCCTACAGAAGCGTTTAACTCTCAGGCAGACAAGTGTGAAGGGGCGAGACGTGCCTGAGCGACTCACGTGGCCGCGTTTTGCCATTCTGTACAAGGCCAGAACGCAAGGGTATGAAACTAACCACGTATAGATTGGAAATAACTTTTTTACTAAGTTCTTCTAATCCATACAAGAGCAGTACGCAAATACTCGCGTATACTTCGTAGTAACGTAGAAGTATATTATTGTTCCATAATGTACAGCGCCATTACGCATATCCTGTGTGTCTCCAAACCCCCGTGACAAGTGGAATGGGGGGCGGAGCCTAAAGGGGGGAGGGGGGGGGGGCGAAGCCCCCCTACAAGAGGGGCTCGGGGGGCGAAGCCCCCCGCAATAAAAAAAGATACTGGAACCCAAAACGGAATGGGTTAGGTTAGGTTAGGTTCGTATAAATTTTCTTACGCGGAAATAGGGACCCCGCGTAGCGGGGTTCCGTCGACATTTATGACGAAGTTTAGTATATTTGGGAACGAAGACGCAAGCATCTACGATACAAACTATACACGATCAGTACGCAAAATTTGTGTATGCATTATAATAACAGATTTGAAAACATCATTACAATATATACGCGAGCAGTTTCCTATGGCTGCGTTCTGGCGTTGTATACAATGAAAAGACGCCACGTGGCCCGTGGTCGGCGCGATAAAACTTTGACCGAAAAGCCTAATAATATGGTACATCTCAGGTAATAACTGATAAAATATTTGTTGTTGGTAACGTTGTCATTGCATAACCAGTATAACGTTAACCAATTCAGGATCGGATGGTGTACGTATATATAAAACCCACTAATATTTGTTAAATTTATATTTAGGTATTTTTTAGGTTGTTTGGCTCCCAGTTATTTCATATCCCGCATAAAAAAACAGGGTGCATGTTCGTCGGGATCGGGTCGTTCGAGTTCGAGGTTCGGGGATGGATCTACTCCTTTAGGAAAATGGGTATATTAATTTAGTATGGAAGTTGTGTTTACAGGTTCTAATTATTATTTTGACTGCTTTTATGTGTGTGCTACCTACTACATAGAATTTTTGAATATTTTTTTAGGTTATTGTTCTTCAAAAGAAAAAACATAACCCTATAGGATCCCTTCGTTGTCCGTCTGTCTGTCTTTCAACCCTATTGTCTTAGTAATGCGCGGAAGCATAATTCCAAACAAACTTAAATAAGTTTGAGTTTTTGGTTAATTGATTGGATAATAGTATTTGGTTAATTGATCGCTATGTCCATGTATGGGAACGACAGTTTTCCAGCGGCAAAGTTGACTTTGTTACTGAATGATTTAACATTGCTATTATGTTCGGTGCCGTCGACTTTGCCTTCCCCTGAGTTAATTCATCCAAGGGTCTTAAGTCTACTTTTAGTAGATTGACAGGTGATTCGGTTCTGTAAGTTTGGACAGAACCCTCGGTGCGCAACTCTTACTCGCATTTGGCCGGGATCTTTTTTGATTACTAATTCTCAAGTCCACGCAGACGAAGTCGCGGGTAGAAGCTAGTTTTTAATAAATGCATAGATCTTGGTGTATTTCCAGACCTAATGAAATGCAGTAAAGTAATACCACTATTTAAAACAGGTGAAAAAACCGATATTAATAATTACAGACCGATTTCTATATTACCAACACTCAGTAAGATATTCGAAAAGATCATACTGAATCAAATGCTTACCCACTTCAACAATAATAAATTATTACATCCGGAGCAATACGGTTTTACTAAAGGTCGTAGTACAACTGATGCCGGAGCCAGGCTCTTAAAGCATATATATGAAGCGTGGGAGTCATCTCAAAATGCTATAGGTATATTTTGTGACTTATCAAAAGCGTTTGATTGTGTTGAGCATGATACTTTACTGTCTAAACTTAGTCACTATGGCGTGAAAAACAAGGCCCTTAACTTGCTTGCTTCTTATTTGAATAATAGGATACAAAGGGTTAATATAAACGATGAAAAGTCATCAGGGTCATCTACTGTTATGGGTGTACCGCAAGGCTCGATCTTAGGCCCTTTTCTTTTCCTTGTGTATATAAATGATTTACCATATTATGTAAATAACCATGTGAACATTGTGCTGTTTGCAGATGATACATCATTAATATTTAAGACTGATAGGAATAAAAATAATTTTGACGATGTTAATAGTGCTCTGTCGCATGTCTCACATTGGTTCACTATAAATAATTTACTTTTAAATGCAAAGAAAACCAAATGCTTAGAATTCGTGCTACCAAATGTAAAAAAAGTCCATAAATCTCTTAAATTAAATAATGAAACATTAAATATAGAGGAATCCACAGTCTTTTTAGGGGTAACCTTAGATAGTAAACTACAATGGGGCCCGCACGTAGCATCTCTCACAACTAAACTCGCTAGGGCTGCTTATGCTGTTAGAAAAATAAGACAACTCACTGACGTCGACACTGCTAGGCTTGTTTATTTTGCATATTTCCATAGTGTTATGTCTTATGGCATTTTGCTGTGGGGCAAAGCAGCCGATATACAACAAATTTTTGTACTACAGAAAAGAGCCATTAGAGCTATTTATAAACTAAAATCAAGGGAGTCCTTGCGTGTCAAATTTAAAGAAATAGGTATACTTACAGTAGCTTCCCAATATATTTATAGTAATTTAGTCTTTATAAGGAAAAACATAACTGCATATAAACAAAATTGTGACTTATCAAATCGACAAACAAGAAGGATGCATCAATTGGCTACCTCTTCGTACCGTCTTGCTAAAGTACAGCGTTCTTTTATGGGACTCGGTGTAAAATTCTATAATAAAGTCCCAAAGCCAATTCGTGACTTACCGGTGGAATCTTTTAAGAAACGTGTAAAAATTCAACTAGTAGGCAAGGGTTATTATAACATAGATGATTATTTAAATGATAAAGATGCTTGGAAATGACCAGCTCGGCAACCAGTTCTGCTCAGGTTAGAGAATACCTATTTTTGTAATAAATATAAGTTTTATTTTTAAAAGATGTGCTGAGGAGTTTCTTTACGGCTTTTCTTCTCCTCCATGACAAAGCACCTTTGCGAAAAGCTGGTAAATTAAAAAAATGACGTGCATAAGTGTATCAGTGATACCTACATGAATAAAAGATTATTTCATTTCATTTCATTTCATTTCATTTCATTTCATTTCATTTCATTTCATTTCATTTCATTATAAAAACAGACCTAGAAATAAACTATATTTTATTAAATCTTACCAGAAGTATATTATTTATTGAAGCATTTTATTGCCGTCTTCATCGTATACGGTGCGAGTTACAAATACGAATGCATTCATACCAGAAAAGCATGTAAACGTAAGCTTTCGTTCCGTGCTAAGAGTGGCTTAGACTTTATAAAAGCCTCAACTTTATATTTGAGTTTTAAGAGGCAAACATGCTGAATTAAAGTGGGCATTGCTTCTTTTTGGCAAACAATGCATCAATGATTTATTGAAGCTTAATAAATTAATCTTAATTAAGACTGATATTAGTAGAGGTAAAAACTTGTCAATGGAAATAAAGTCTGAAAGTACGTTTGATAATCATTCATTTCATTAGTTAATATTCTTGAATACATTAGAAATTGATAGTTATTTATTTCAATTTTATTTTAAAGGACCTACATTATTTTTGGTGTGAAATGTATAGTTGTGAAACCCACTCAAAAATAGTAAAAATGAAGATGCTGTCTCTGTTATCTTGTTATTGCAGTGAGTTCATTTACAGTGTGCGGTTTAATGCAGTTTTCATCATATTCATTTTCTTCCGGCCGAATTATTATGCATATTACATTTATGTGAAGGATTCTCCTTATATGCAGCAGAGCAGACTTTTTATGTCTAGGATAAAAATATGGAAACGAATAGAGAAATACCTCACTTTTGAAGTTGGCTTAAAAATAAATATTATTAGTGGGAGGCTCGTCTTTGAGTCCAAACCAAACCAAACTCGCCCTCATGGTAATGATTATTGTAAGGGCTCTATTTGCCCTTAAGTACACCCAATACCTGTTCTGAGTGTTTCATTCTGAAGAACAACGGATGACATTGTGGAACCTGTTCCCTTCTTGAGGAGGCTGGTGGGCTCCACCACCCGAATCAATCCATAGTGTTTTCAAAAGTCAGTCAAAAGTCTAATATTATCGTTCCAATTCGGTTTATTCAAACTCTTTTCGGAAGTCAATCTACGCTATCGCTTCCACAAATCCTTACCGTGAGTGGTCCCGGAAAAAGAAGCGGCAAGAAACTACCGAGGTTATTTTTTTCTACTTACAGTTACAGCAGCACTCAGTAGGTACTACATAGCCATATTTAAATTGCAATATATAAAATTTCATAAGATAGTACTGTTACTTATAAAGCAACTTTAATAAATAAAATAGTCGTCATCACACTTCCAAACACTAGTATAAATATATTAAACTTACTTATTAAATTAACTTAATAGTATCAAAAAGAAAGACCCATTCATGCGTTTGTTATGTTATGTTTGTCTATTTTTAACCGACTTCAAAAAAAGGAGGAGGTTCTCAATTCGAATGTATTTTTTTATGTTTGTTACCTCAGAACTTTGGACTGGGTGCACCGATTTTGATGATTCTTTTTATAACCGAAAGCAGGTGCTTGTCATGTGGTCCCACATAAATTTGAGCGAGATCTGACAAGTAGTTTTTGAATAATTTTGAAGTCGATTATTTTTTGTTAGTAAAATTTAGATTATATTATAATCTAAATTTTACTAACAAAAAATATATTATAGTTATACAATAACGCGTGTGTGCATGTGGCTTGACGCCGTCCCCATCAAACCGGTCGCGTATAAAAAGCGACAGTAACAGGTCGATAGCCGCAGGTGCAGTCAGACAGATGTGATGCGTTTATATGTGGCGGAGTTGTTGTGGCCGGCTGTAAACAACTGAGTTCTGACACCGTTACTGAGCTGGCTTTGGAGTCAGGACTTCAGGAATCACAGGAGGTTGCGTTTCGTAATATCGCATCCTCAGTGGAAAAAAAGCATAAGTCGTGTTACTTTGAATTTTAGTTATTAATATGATTGGAAAGAGGTACAAAAGCTATGCTCTTTTTTTTTCAAATTTTTGTCATTAATCTTGACGGTTTTGTGCAAGAAATCGTAACGTAAATTCCTTTGACTACTTACTGATATTTTAACAATTTTTTGCTCTCCTGTAAAATTTCAATTTTCATCTTATGCCTTTTTTCCATTGAGGATACGATATTGACACATAAGATTTATATCAATTAGTTAGTAGAACCTACCCTTCGTAGCTTAAGGATCATCATAGTATAGGCTTATTCTACAGAAATTTGTTAAAATAAAAGCTCTTTTGATGAAAAATTAAAGATCATGTCCTCTGTGATCCTTTTATAGCAGGTCTTTTATATCGATATGAACAATAAACTAGTTAGATTTTCCATCAAAAAAAATATACAATTAGCCATTCAAAGTAGAATAGCTGATAACTTAGGTAATAATAGGGATAAAAAGCAACAGCAAGTTTACCAAGGTTGAATAAAAAATGTTTCCGCCCGGGATCGAACCGGGGACCTTGTGCGTGTGAAGCACACGTGATAACCGCTACACTACGGAAACTGTTACGAAAGAAGTTCAAAACTACTAGTGGGTTATAAAATCCTTTAATAATATAGGCTGATAGTAATAAAATTACGATGAGTCACCGGATATTAATTGGTTATCGACTTCCATGGACATAACAAAACCAAAGTAACCGATACATTACTGGTCAAGAAAGAAGAGAAAAAATAAAGATAATACTTCAACACACTTATCTGAATGAGGTCAAGTCATTAACTGGCCACTGCATGTTAGTATCTCCTAATAATAGAGGAAGTCTGAAACAAATCACGCTGGCTGCAGAGAGGGTTGATGGAGTTTTATTATGTAAACGCTATCCAAAAAATCTACATTTTGTACCCTAAACATGCGTAACATATAAAATAAATAGTATAATATGATAACTATAAAATTCCGAATATATTACATGAAAACATTAACACTTAAACAAGCTTTACGATACAGCATTTGTACTATCAAGCTAAGCATCTCAATTAATATATACAATAGAGAGTCTTTCGCTGGAAACATTAGTGCTCGAGTCGCTGTAATATGATTTGAGAGAGTATCCGGCTCGAAGGACCAGAGATAATTTATTGCGTTAGCTCCGGGACAGGCACTTATGGGACAAGAGGCTATGGACCAATGATGGTTTAAATTTTCATTCTGCTTTTCCCGGGCTTTTAGTATTTAATATAATGGAAATAAAAGGTTTTTCCTACCTTTATACAGGTCTGATGTGATTTTATCTGTAAGGTGTCAAGTTGTGTTTAACCAATAAGCAGTTTTAAGTTCTAATGCAGTCTGCTACAAGTGTAGCAATTGCTACTTATTCATCTTTGATTTTTCCTGTGATTTGAAATTTAAATTCTACTCAACAGAATACTGGGAAATTCTCAGCTGTACAAAACTAAGTTATAGATAAGTAGTAGACCGAGAAGGAAGCGAAAGGTCATCACTTTTGGACACTAACAAATTAGAATATTTCATGGTGGATACTGAAATCGTATATAAACGCTATCATATGACGTATCACATCATATACAAGTACCGTGATGAAACTGTGTGTAGACCTCAGCTACCTTCACCATTGCTTCATCAGCTGGCAAAAGCTCCATAACATGAAGATAGCACGATAAAGGATAATACCGTTCAAAACCTCAGGAAATAAAAGATGTCAGTAAGATAAATTAAGACTCCTTTTAACACAATAAATTATATCGCGGGCATCCGGGGCTAGTCTCAAGAACGGTCCTCTTCAATAAGGCTGTATAACTTGTAAACAAGCAGTGTAACCACTCCTATGAAATATATTGGAAAAATGATTTATAAATAACTTTTATCCTTGTTTACAACTGCTATAAAAGAATGATTTGGGGTTATAACTGACCTAAAAGATTTAGGGGCTTATGGAGTCCTTGAGTTAAAAACCTTTCCTTTCATATAGATTGTTTAGTGTTGTCAAGGTAAAAATAGAAAATGTGCTAATCTAACCGCCCAGCAGTGGGACAATTATGGGTTGTGACTTTGACTTCATCGATCAAAAAGAAGTTTCAAGTTTTATGTTATTTCCTAAAACGTTAATGAAAGGTGGTTACATTGTCAATTGTGAAATAACATGTTTTTCAACTTACAACAATGTACTTCAGTACCAAAACGGGTATCATTTGTCCAATATTCACAAGTTTATCTTTATTTTATCTTGCTTCTAGACACAAACAACGTACGAAGGAAACATCTTTACAAATTAAAACGCCTAAAATAAACTTATCGACAGATGGCGATTTTACGTTAATATTCGTCAATTTAAAACCGCATATCCCAACAATTAGATAAATGGATGAATATAAACCATACTTTATAGTACAATGACGGTTTGATAGGTATGTTTTTATTAAAATAGGGGGCGAAGGAGCAATGTAAACACAGCAATGGTTTAAGTTGCAGTATCGTTTATATAACGTTTTCTTTTGTGTTTGATCCTTACGCAAAACAGGTGGTATGTACATTGTATACTGTAGGACGAAATAACTATGATATAAATAAAATGTGACTAAAATAAAATTGGAACGTATCGTTATATTGTATAATCGTCCCTTGTTTGTGCTTTATTTTACAAAAGTGCTTTATTATAAAAATTTAAGAAATTTCCTATAGTCCGTCCACAATTCTTTGAGACTAAATTGATTGAGTTTCGGGCCTCCATTAGTGTAAATGATATCTATCATGTTTATCTGCGTCGAGTGGTCTGTACCGTTCAAAATAATAATAAACAATAAAAAAATAAGTGGTATTTAATTAACTGAAAGCTACTTCCACTAATTTTGTTATATTGTAGCCAATGTTGTATTGAAACGTAAACGCTTATACTTTATGATGTCCGCAAGTGTAAGGAGGCGGCTATTGTTGACACCTGCGCCGCCGCGCCGCGCGCGCGTGCTGCCGACTGGTGCTCTGAAACCGTTTCAACTGTCGCACTGACAGCTCGTATTATTTTTACACGCTTTATATTAGCTTCACCTGTATGTTTGTTTGTAACTTGTAATTTATAAGTTGTAGCTTGATTTTGACCCACTTCAAACGGTCAGATTTCTTTCAAACTTCGTAGACTTATTGAGGATCGATGACAATTCAATTTTTAAAGAAAAAAAGAAAGAAAAAAAAAATGATTTCAAGAAATCAAACTAAAAATGAAAAAATAAATAATAGTTTAAAAGAACTAAAAAACGCGCTTTTATAGAAAATCCAACAAAAAAATAAAAAAATAAATTTGAACTAAGAATCGTGTAATTGTAATAAAAGCGTGGGGTGCATGGTGTCAAGGAGTAGAAGGGATATCTTAATAAAAAGCTGGATTTTCTATAAAAGCGTGTTTTTTAGTTTTTGTTCACTATTATTCATTAAATTATTATTTTATCACCAGCCACCTATGTTTTTGTTTGATAAAGAATACTTAGTTTTCTAGCAATTTACAAGCATCAAGACTTGCGTTGTAAAACTTGTATAACTCTGGATAAAATAGTTATAAATGCTTTGTGCCTGCGCTGTTTTTTTAAAACGTAACGATTAATTATCCTAAAATTTAATGAAGGCTTATTATCTAATAATGTAATTTAATTATTATCAAAATACGTCGGTCTATTCAAACCTTCGAGGTTGAGCTTTTGCAAACTCAAGCAAGGGCGTGGCAACTATTCAAGCAGACTCCATGCAGAAATAATAGTAATAATAGTACTAATGAACTATTAAAATTAATATTAACCCTTCAAGGGGCCCTACCACCAGCGACCTGGATTTACACGCCTCTTACGACATCCATTCGGCGTGGGATTGGTATTACTGCCTATTGTAAGCCGCCCCAATACGGCTTTAATTACTTTTGCCACACGTCTGCCACTAGACAAGGCGACGGTACGATGGTACGATGGTACGACGATGAGATGGTAAGACAGTACGACCACAGCCACAGCACACCGTGAAGATAGAACACATAGATAGGTCGAGAGCCGTGGGAGGGTCACACAGCGCGCCCCAGAGTGTGACGACGGCGGCGGCGCGGCGGCGTAGGGTTACCAGATAACTCGATATACAGGGTGTTTGCAAATTGATAGGATGCAGTCTTGAAATGATTAGTCAATGGTGTACATTGTGTGTACTTTTCTATTATGTTAGGAATTTATATTGTTTTTTTATTTTATTTTTGCATTGTTAATGGAAAAATAAAAATGTGGAACAAGAATAAGCACGTTTATTAATGTTTGAATAATACATTTATTACAACAATTCAAAATACAACAAAAAGCTAAGGAATCATAAAATTAATCGTCAAACCTATTGAACCCAAATTTAATTAAAATAAAGTAATGTTATAAAAGTTATTGAGAAGTATAAAATTATTCAATAACCTTAATTTATTTTACACTATTTTACACGGCTTTACATACATTAAACCTCCAAATTAAATAAAAACGATCAGGACATCAAAATCAAATCTGCTAGTATTAATCAAATTGTTCGTATTACAGAACATCCTGTATAAAAGCAATCGCCTCAAACTTGAGACAGCCGCGGCGTCCGATCGCAACCCATGAAGGAACACCATTCATGCCCCGTGGGAGAGTTATAATCACCACGTATCCCCATGGCTATTAAATTGTCGAACCTGCTACCTTACGAGCCCTGTGATGCAATCTCGTTAGCCTATACCATATTTAATTGCACAATTATTATAAAATTTAATTATAACAAGCTTTTACCTTTAATTATGCTTGCATAATGTAAGTTTTATGAGATTTAATGTTGTTAAAACATGACTATTTCGTTTATTAAATACTGGAAATTTAAATAATTATGGTAAATGTAGGGTCCAAAAATAGGGCGATAAATCTTCAAAATATTTAAAACTCATCGAGGCCACCCCTTGGTAAAAGGAGCACAGGACGCCCCCCGAACAGGTGGACCGAAGACCTGAAGAAGATAGTGGGTATTAGTCGGTCAGTCTGGCGCATGTTAGAGGAGGTATATGTCCAGCAGTGGACCTCCAAAGGCTGATAGATGGATGGCGATGGCTACAGGCGTAACTCCATTGAGCAGGTGTTTATACGTGACGGTCACTTATCATCAGGGGTTGGCTTGTGTCTATCATACACTTCACTAACATGAGCATAGCAACACATCTGAGACCGAACGGATTGCAATTTTATTTGGCCCGTGTAAAATAAACATGCGACCAAATGAAGCGTTTCCTACAAAAACACGGCAAAAACCGACATGCAAATATGCTATGAATATAAACATGCAAAAACTACAGCCATAAAATGAACAGTAAAATGTGTTCACATGGCATTTAATGGAGGTAATGAACCCCGTGACAGGCTGGGTTTTTGTCAGGGTTTTTTCTGGACAATCGTAAATGATCGACCAAGTTAAGGATCACAGGAGAGGTCAGTAGTTAGATGGGTGACCACTGCAGCACTGGTGGCAATAGTTTTATGAGTGCTTCCGTATTTAGAGGGTATGTTAAACTTCCCTCGGCTATTCATAGCTAGATTTCTAGTAATTGTTGCCTGTCGAAAGCCTAAAGGCATCAAACCAAAAAACCTACCCACTGCAAGACCAACCAAGAATGACGTATAAAAATCGCTCAAAGTACGAAAGTATTCTCGGGATTAAACTGATTGGTACAAAATCCAACGATGTAACGGACCGTTTGTATAAACTCTTTTGTTGTTGTTCAGCAAGATCATGGTCAGTTTACACCCAAATTTCTAAGGTGTTTCATTGCTTATGCTCTAAGGCACAGATATAGATGAACTGTACAATTTTGAAAATCTTTTACCAATTCCACACATTAACTTCCCCATAAAATTTGAAGTAACCAGGCTTCTTTGCCATGTTTTACTTTTTAAAGAAAGTAATAGAACTTCTAAAATGAAAATTGTGAAAAATTTGACCACTATCATATAAATAGCAGCACAAATATCTGGGACATTTGTGTGGGAATAAGGATTTAAAAGCCGACGCACACATGTATCTCATTCACCTGAGGAATCGAACCCGGAATGAAACGGGTTGCTATAATGACGGGTGGGTAGTGGTCATTTCCACGAGGTATGCGGAACTGATTCTAAGGCCCTAATCATAGAGTCTCCTTGTCACAATGGAGCTAGGCTGGACCTGAGTTGATTATTACACACGAACGATTATTAGTTTAGTAGTGGGAAAATAACGTTTCCTGCTAAAGATTAACAAGTAAGTTATTTATATAATCATGTATGCACCTGTAGGTAATTCCTCAAGTTGTGTGTTTATTAGAAATTCATTATGACTTCGGAGAAGATTAACGTTGCCTCTATAACTATTATGAGAAAAGTTTTTATTAAACCGGGTCTCGTCTTTTGAAACATGCACAAAACCGGATAATTATTTAAAATATCTTAAATACTTTTCCCTTTGCTCCTTTTGCCCCCCTTGCTCACATCAAGAGAGAAGACCGTTGGTAGTGTTGGTAGAGAAGTATATGATGAGGCGTCACCAATCCCATTACCGACTGTGCTAAACTAGTCTAATTTCAGGCATGGAAGAGTTTAAGTTTGACCAGTAGCACTCACTCCTCCAACTTCCAACTTTGCTAAAACTTGCCTAACACAAAGCACGAAAGTATTCCAGCTTATTTAGCTACGAGTATCTCCTATTTTTTTAAGAAAATAGCTGGCAAATAAGCTGATGATCCACCTGATGGCAAGTGGCTATCTCCGCCCATGGATATCAGCGACGCCAAAGACATCACTGATGCGTTGCCGGTCAAGAAAGAGAGAAGAAAAGAAAGAAAAAACTAGCCTCAAGCCCCAGCCCAAACTGCTGTCTAAAGTTGCCCAACTCCAGCGTAAAAGTGTCCAAGCTCCATCCACAAGTTGCCAAATTCGGTCATCTAGGCACAAGCCTCGGCTGGTAAGTCGGGTGCTGGTTACTGTACCCCGTGAACCGTGTCGTGAGTCAGTCGGGTCGACGCCTGCCGTGGGAGACTCCTGTTATTGTTCTCAAACTATATGTGGCACTGATTCATGGCTGGTCATGTTTCACTAATGACAGTTACGGAGATTTCTTCTACAATATTTTGGTGGTTTAATTAAAAACTCACATTTAGCTCATGATTTTCTTTCGTAGGTTCGTAGGGTTCTATGTAGGTTAGCCTTGCTTTATTTTTATTATTTTAGAATTCTATACTCATCAATCACTGGAAAAGAATCATAAATAATGTTTTTTACTATCAAAAGAAACTGCAGTGGGCAACAATGACTGAGGCTTAAGACTTAATTACTAACTGATGTTTAAAACCTTCAGAACTGACCTTTGGCTTTAGTCGACCAATCCGCAATAAAACTAGTATAAAATATAAACCAATTATACGAATCATTCGGCCAAACCAACTTAAAACAAGCGCCTAAGTAATAATAAAATTGAAGGCCAAGAACACGAAGGTACTTAAGTGGGTCATGCGAGGGTGTTCTTTTTTCAAATCCGGTGTGCGAGAGAGAGCTTGCAGCTCTCTCTTTCTAAGCACCCAGTAATGTGACCGCGTAATTTGTTAGGGCACTGGCGTTTGAAGACTTTGAAGTTTTAAGTTTTGAATATTAAAACGCGAAGAGTGAATTCACTCTTCATAGCGTTTCCTAATATTGTGGGTCGCTTACATACGAACTTGGATTTTCATAGGTGTATTAATAATGAATAAGCTTTTGCCCGCGATTTGAACATGCATCAGATTATATAAAAACCACATACGTCAAACAGAGACATAGAAAAATTCTAAAGAATACTAGGTATGTTTGTGGAACAGGCGAAATAAGCAGGAACTGTTTTTTCAGTATTGAGGTACCTGTTATATGTTGTTACTTAGAAATACCTGTTTTTTAACTGTTTCGATAAATACGCCTCACCACTAAAATATGATTGTTATTGCTTCTATTGCTATTGTCAAGATTCCCCATATTATATTTTCTTAAATATCTGCTATGATGAAATCATTGACCATTTACAATGTTTAATCTGTTTTTGTAAATCCCAAGTTATTTCATTTTAAAATGCACTGAATGAATATTTATACAGTATGTAGGTACTTTATAGGCACAGATTAGACTAACAATATCAAATAAAATAATGATAAAAATATATCATCATAGCAGTATATTTGATATAAAACAGTACAAAGCGTAGAATAGATAATAAAAGTAGATAATTTTCTCCACAGCCACGTGCAGTTGGTCCGTTTATTAATATTGTCATTGTATTGAAATTACATTAGAGTTACTGTATTGTTATGAGTTCCTAGTACATTATCGTAGGTGGTACAACCATTGTCAGATGTGTTTGATAAGATACCATCGCCTCACCTTCCAATTTCATAATCAGGAACTATCGCTCTCTAAAGTGTGGTAATAGCTAGATAGACACTATGTAAAGTAGCAACGACACATCTATTTTAAACACGGAATATAATAAACTTAGAAGAAAAAGAAGTCTTTCTAAAAAGAGTGAAGGTTAATCCTTACCTAGCGTGGTAGACTATTATAATAATACTAGCTGACTGGGCAAACGTTGTTCTGCCACAAATTTTTTTGGGGTAGGGGGATGAAAAATAGATGTTGTCCGATTCTCAACCCTAGCCGATATGCACGCAAAAATTCACGAAAATCGATCGGTTCAACCGGAGGAGTTCAACTTCTAACACCGTGACACGAGAATTTTATATATTAGATTTTATGGATTTTACTTTCAAAGTCAAAGTCAAAGTCAAAATATTTTATTCATATAGGTATCACGGATACACTTATGCACGTCATCATTTTTTATCTACCAGCTTTTTGGAAGGGTGCTTTGTTATGGAGGAGAAGAAAAGCCGAAAGAAACTCCTCGCACATCTTTTAAAAAAATATTACAAAAAAGAACATATTACAAAAATATTTACTAATCTGAGCGGAACTGTGAGGAAACCCGAACAAAGTTCAAGTTATCATGCGATAAATCTTAAAAAAATCTTCACTTAAGTAATAATAATAAACATGATTGTTTGCTCTGGGCTTACCTATTCAAATTTTAGCGGACGGTCAGTTAGTGTCGAAAAAGTAATATAATTAATACAATTACTAGTCTTCGAAAGTAATGTTGACGTAAAACGACCTTTTCCATTAACATTCAAAAAGTCAACCTAACAGACAATATGAACAAATTTTACAAGATTTAACCTAATTTAAGTGAACGGCAGTAACCGAAGCGTATTAGAATGTCCTAGGTTCTAGGCTTACTAAATGCTAGGCTGTCCTTTAAGTGTGGGTTCCGTTTGTGTATCCGCGCCGTTCAATACCACCTGACTAATGTTGGTCTAGTTTCACTTAAATACTAGTTGCTATAACAACAGGCTTTATGCCTTTATGTCTAATAATGCCTATGGTAATGACTAATGAAAAATGAGACTGAGCATCTGGTGTTCACTATAGATTCTGGTCATTTATAAATCTTTGGTTGGTGATTCCAAAAACTCATTCGATTTAGATGCGAGCTTTGATCAGCTTTGACAGGTTGACAGAGCATACCTATACATTTGATACTTAGGTAAACGAGTATGAGAGAAATATAAAATTTTGTACGTTTTTGTGTTATGGAATCCGTTGTTACCACACGATACAAAAATTGTGGGTGATTGCAATGATTTTTAAAAAAATATAGATACGATACGCCCTTTCAACTTAATCAAAAAATCTGTTCCAAAAAGAGCTACAACACACAAATGTTTATGTTTTGTTTCACTACACCAATCACATTGGTATAATACACAAAGGCATTTTAATGTTGTATGTCAACTGTCAAGCACTTCTGACAATACAACAAAAGCGTGCGTATCGTCTTGTATTGACAGAGCAAATACGAGCAGAACGGTCAATTGCCTGTTCTTACGCTCTTCATCGTCGGCGCGCTAGTGACATATCTACCTCTTTTTACATTATAACATCATTGGGGTGATTGTTACTTTTATGTAGGTACTTAAATAGCCGACAAGCGATCAAATGATCTCCTGTTGGTAAATTGTCACCGTCGCCCATGGACATCAGTAACATTAGAAATATAAGTTATCAACAATGCGCTGATGCTTTTGTTTTGCAAGAAATAAATAAAGAAAATACTATAGAGCCGTTATCATTTACTTTTAATCCAGTCAGAATCCAATTTAAGCAGTTGTTAACAACATAATATTAAAAATTTAAAACAAGTTCAATACACCGCCATGACATTTTTTTCTCCTACCGTCTAATACACGGTTTTTTGCAACCGTCGAATGTATCGGCCGGCGCTAATTAACGATCCATATCAATTACTATAAAGCTAAATGAAATTCGGCACGTGTACGTTTTTGAAACATAATAAATCTTCTTTAGAAACGTGCTAAAATTTATATGTCAGTCTCCCATATTTGCGGTATATGAATTTCAATTAATAGTAAGTGAATTTAATACATTCTGTTGTCATTTAATTCACATTGATAGTTTAAAGATCCACAAAGTTTTTAAAATTATACTTGGCCAGTTTTTGACAACTAAAGGGCACATTTGTATTAATTAGAAATCAGAAATTTACAGGTTAAAGTGCCCCTGACTTCTAAAGAATGTAATAATGTGACAATTTCAAAATATAAGGATTGTTAAAAACATATACTAACTTCACACATACACATGACACAAGCCTTAAGGCCGCTCAAATAAAAAGAAGACAGTTTAAAAACCTATTACAATCCATTTTATTTTCTGAACACAAGGTACCAAAGGATACAGCCTTCAGTATTTATCTCAAAAACCAGTTTGTTTATCTTTTACGATAGACATTCAAATATTTATGAGAGCTTCAAACATTTGTCAACACATTGGTCACAAATAAACAGAAACCGAAAACTAAATACCAATAAATTCCAGATACCGATGCTGTTTACATTACCGAACTACTGATAAATTACGTTGTAAACAAAAAAAACACGTCAGAAGGTAGCATCTTGACTCGATTTTTTGTTCTCAAGGAACCCGTTTTGGTTTTTTCGATACCCGTTTTTATTTCATATCAGGAACGGTCGACACTACGCTTATACACTAGCATCTTATCGCGTACGATATAAGGTTGAAGTTAGTGTGATTAATAATCGCCTGGCTGTAGCAAATAGTGTTGTAAGAATACAGTAATTTGATTTCGACAGTTCTTGTTTTTCGTTTTTTTTTTATCTTTTTTAATCTGTATCTGAAGCAGGTGTTTAGTATCTGTTATCCCTTTATTGAAATCGGTTCGGTGGCGTTTGGGATGTTGAATGAGGTAGCTTATTTTTTAGACGGACTCACTTTCATTGTATTGTGAATGTGATATGGAGTAATACCGCCCCGCCCACTAGGAAAAAATTTAAGCAAAGTTAAGTAAAAGTGATAGCCTAGTCACTAAAGATTAAATAATATTACTAAATACCTATACTATTTTTCAGAAGACTTCTCTTATTTATTATTTACAGGATCTTTTTGTCGTAGTATGCAATTTAATAATCTGAATTTTACCAAGAAAAAAATAACCGACTTCAAAATAACTCAAAAACTACTCGTTAGATCTAGCTCTTTAATTGGGACCACATGACATGCTTTCGATTAAAAAAATAATCATCAAAATCGGTTCACCTAGTCGAAAGTTCCGAGGTAACAAACTTAAAAAAATACAGTCGAATTGAATACCTCCTTCTTTTTTGAAGTCGGTTAAAATAAGGTAAACATAACATAAAAATAATTAAAAGATAATTTTTACCCGACTGCCAGAAAGGGTTATGTTTTTCGCGCGTATCTTGTATGTATGTAAAATATTCTTCATTACCTCATATCTTCCAAACCGCTGAACGGATTTATATAATTCAGATATCTGTAGATTCGTCTTAACAACCCTTTTTAGATAAGTGAAATAAAAAAAAGCAATTATGGTGGCTGTGAGATGCCATTGTTTGAAGAATCAGAAAATAAATATAAATCGAATACTGTAATATGGGTATCAAATTGAAGAGTTCATCATAAGGTTTTCAAAAAGGTAAATCATGATAGCGTTTTTGATAGCAGACGGGTATTTTTTAATTTTTAAATATAAGTACATCTACTAGTTAACATTTAATGCTAAAACTAATTTCTATTTACTATTATGTATTAATTTTTTTAAACTAATTTTACGAAATACCTGAGACTCGTCTAAAAAAGAGACTATCGTGGTTGCTGGTTGCGGTTACGGTTGCGGTTGCGGTTGCGGTTGTGGTTGCGGTTGCGGTTGCGGTTGGTGCCTGGTGGCAATGTACATCAGTACCTCTGTATGTCTAATTTATTAATGCCATTTACTCTTGACTTTGTGGTTAGCTAATCCGAATACTGTATATTCTTATGCCACCCGTATTATGACAAAACATCATACCTGCTTAACAGATTGTATGAATATGCCCTAGATGCGTCGTATTATTATTAAGTTACATGATCAGTGATAGACGCACTAACAATAATTGTATGTATGTATATCGAGATTCGGTTACACTGAAAATTGTCAAGCATTTCATAAATTGCTCCTTCCATGAAATGAAAGACTGATCACTTGACAATATCGGTGAATCAATCAATGGACTTAGCGAATTATGGCAACGACTTTTGGTCATTGAATTTCGTAACATTTGTAACTCGGTCATAACGTAATTAGACGCGCGCAACAGTCTGATAGACAGATAAAACGGCCTCAATCCGAAAACCTATATAGAAGCATGAAGCTATGTAAAGAAACCTCTTTAATTTAACTAAATAACCACTTAGTATAGACCGGGGAGCATTATTAAAAATTCATCCGTTAAAAAGGTACAATCTAAAATTTTGTTTAGGTACGTACCTATTAAACGTTTGTCCGATCAGTTCAAACGTGCAATTTAACATTTAATCGTCGTAACTTAATTTTAAATATGTAACGACAACTTCGACCTAAAGACAAAATTTTTGAAAATTAATCCCCTGTAAGAGAAAAATTAAGTTTATTCCCTCATAACGGCAAAATAACACACTAGTGTTGAAATGTAGGACTTATCCATCTTTGACGTTGCTCATGGAGTTGCATATAAAAAATTCAAACCACCCGAGACAGACAGGTACCTAATCTATAACCCCGTCGAACCCGGGACTCTGACAGGCACTAAGCGATTTAGACTTCACTGTCTTTATTCAGTAAAATTCAACATAGCCCCTGGGATACCCATAAAGTAAATAATTTATTTCTACTAAATCAACAACTGAAATGCCAAGTGACTGTTGACCTTTTCTAGCCTTTGACATTTGATAGAGAGGTATTGATGTTGTGATCAGCGTTATAGCTCAGAGGAAATAATAATACTTATACTAAGTAGTTATAGCTTCACCGCATTAAGGGGTCATCCATAAATTACGTCACACTAATTTCATGACTTTTTGACTACTATCCCCATCCTTGTCACAGCTGGTTACACTTGTGAGACCTCCCCTCAGTGTGACGTCACATATTATGAAATTTTACACCTAGAAATTATTAAATTAAAACCGCAGTTCCGAAATAAGTTTTATTTCCATTAATGTTGTTTAATATTTATCTATCCATACCAATTATTCGATTTTGAAATGTGACGTCACGAAACTTAGGACCCCCTCCCACCCCTTGTCACACAATATCACACTACATCGACTCCCCCCTCCCCCTAACGTGTGACGTAATTTATTGATGGCCCCTAATAGTTTACTATGTGAGTATTTTTGCATAACTGAGGAGGCTGGAGCATCCCAAACCACGCTGGTCCAGTGCGGATTGATGGAGGAGTTAGTGGTCAACAAGTAATAGGAGAATATGAAAAGCTGGCACGTATGGTATAGTCTACTCAACAAAGTTTTGACTGCTGTTCTGCAGCTATACAGTTAAAACAATACATGAATATGTTTCTTGTTTATAGAACACGGTAAACAAATTCTAAAATAATTAAATTTAGCGCATGCAGTTGTGTATTCTAGCCAGGGGATAATAGGATTATTTCCTAAGTAGTAATATAAGTTTTAAATTAGGACATTAAAACAGTATTTAAATATCCTAAAAAAGAAATTTACTAGACATATTAGTCATGTTAACAAAGTTAAAATATCGGGTTCAATCAAGAACTCATATCATCTAAGACGATCTCTTATTTATTTACAACATCAAGAAATATATAAATAAACGATCGATCACCTACATCAAATAACAAAATACTAATATCAGCCCTTTACTATTTCGTATACCTACTAGTAAATTCCTAGAACCTTTGTAAGGATATTAAATATTCCAGATACATAAAATATTGATAAGGAATATTTTGTGACGTATCCTTTCCTAGGAATTTGACATTGAAGTTCGCAATATCTTTGCGATATGAGGACATTAATAAATAAGGACGGGTACATAGAAATTATAGAACCAAAAATAGATAACCTTTCTTTTGATGATATCCAAATTCTTGAAAAAATACGTAACCGATCAGCGTAGCGTCTCCGTAGCAGCGTAGCAGCTACGCGAATGGAGCTACGCAGGCTCCCGGGCCGTAGTGATCAGACCCCCCACCCTTAGCCCCCACCCGCGACCAACCGGCATTACGCTCCGAGCCGCCGTGGCGAACGGACGTGTCACGCGTCGCGGCCACACACCTGTGGATCGAGAGATAAAGTATCTCCATCTCACTCGAGTGATTCGATTTTTATTTTTGTTTACCTGGATTACAGTGCTGTGGTGGTGTCAGTGAATGGTGTGTATTTGTGTAAATTTTTATGAATGGAAGCCTCGGAGCCGGTTTTCGGCCGACCAGTTCGGGCGAGCGGTTTCCGCTGATACTGGTTTGGTATCCGTGGGATCGCTTTTTTAATCTTGTATCATGTAGAAAACATTTGATTCCATCGTATGCTAATCTGCCGCGATTAATTGGTTTTTCAAACACGCCGTTCCATCCAATTAGGGCAGCTCGCGTCTGACTCTGAACGCATCATCGTTGTAAACTAAGTCGGTTCAATTAAAACACAGACTAATGGGCAATAAGGTTCTCTGAGCTTTGAAGCTGGGTAATTACTGTAAGATAATTCAATTACTTTTAAGCTTTGTTTACGAAGAAACGTAAATAAAAACATATCTGATATAACAAGCTGTCCTTTCGAAAATCGAGAAAATAATGACCTACATCTAGGTAGTTATTTTCTCTAGGAGAAATGGTTAAGTTTGACATAAGTATAACAAGAGGATACGGAATAATATACATTAGTTTCGTTCTATACCAAACTTAATTTTCGTGTTGTTGTTGATAGCAACATCGGAGCAGATGGTTTGCAGGATAATATCACACGGAAAAATCTAGATGCTTTAGGTATTGTGTTGATGTTTACAGTAACAAACCATATACTATATTTAAGTCAATGTAACAAACACATTTCCTCTGCTACTTCAACATATATATATGTAACACTACCTACTAATATTATAAATGTGAAATATTGTGAGGATGTATGGATGGTTTGTTTCCTTTCACGCAAAAACTAAACGGATTTTCATGAAGTTTTGCACACAGACCATGATCTGCAGTAACATAATTATTATAGGGTACTTAGGTATTATCCCGGAAAACGCATGTAAAGCCTATATGTATATGTAAGTCTATCATTACTTACGACTAATAAACATTGGAAGGGAATCTATTTATTTTCAGGATTAAAAACATAATTTTGAAGATATCTTGAACTGTTGATTTCGAGTAGAATAATTTCCGACATAGTGGTAGAATCACAAAATTGCCGAGCATGAAGGTACGATATGTATGATACCAGGAATAAATGATTTTGAATTTAGAACAGTAAAAGAGTTTTGTTATGTTCGGTTTACACGTATTAAGTAGTTAGTAGAGAACTAAATTTTAACTAAAAAGTTACTAAATTGTCTGTTTACACGTATTAATTTACTAAAAATTTAGTTATCTACTTAACTACTTAATACGTGTAAATTGGACTTATACGCGTAAACCGGACTTTATGATATTTCCTGTTCATTATTTATTTACAATGGGAATAATTATATCATTACTAATTACGTATTAACTATATTAACAGTCTTCTGTCCGTCGTGGCATCGCGATTGTCGTGAAGAATTTTTGTAGATAGGTAGATTTAGTAGAACCTACCTACTATTATTTTTTATTTACTGCATTTTGTTTGTCACTTCGTCTGCGCAGACTATAAATGGCGTGAGATACATTAAAATAAATTTAAGTTTATATTAGAAAAAATACAGCTACAAGCAGCCAAAATATTTATATGTATAACAGATCTCTTAACTGAAACTCCATACTATGTTTTTATATTTATGTATACGCTATGTTTTTATATCTTTTATACCACGGGAATAGTTCTGCTTCCCGGGAATGAAAGTATCCTATTAGTCCAGGTTATAACACTATTTGTGTGCCAAATTATATCACAATCAGTTCAGTCGTTTTTGCCTGATCGATTAGATACATATTATAAACATCCAAATATTCATAAAATTTTCACATTTGCAATACTTACGTAGTAGGATATATCTCCTAGCGTAGCCACAGAAGATATAATAATACTTGGCGTAACCTAAGTAAACCAAAATAGAGATTAGATTAAGTTAACTTTAAATTACTATGTTTACTCACTAACGTAAGTAAAAGCTTTTTCTTGCAAGTCATCCAGCCAGTCAAATTTAAGATCGGTCTTATTAAATCAATTTTATTGTGATGGATAAGATACAAAACAAATAAACGCTATACCACGCTATACACTTATACCCCCCACACCAGGATAGACTACCTTAGCCCCACAACAACAAAAACTCAAAATCATCCCGCATCATCCAACATCATCCGACATCATCCGGCATAGCAACCATTAGGTACCTACGCCACGCGGGTCATTATAATAATATTCGGGGAAAAGACACGTAAGGTCCTATAAAACTCCTTTATGATTGTAATTAAAACTTTACTTGACTAAAACTTGACGACCCATGTGGCGCAATGCCATGCCAGATCGCCGCGCTGAGGGTCCTGGGTTCGATTCCCAGCAAGGCGGAAGTTTGAATGATGAGGTAGAATTTTTGTTCTCGGTCTGGGTGTGAATGTCCTTGTCTAGTGTGTTGTCCATGGCACCCACGACAGGGAATCCTAGTGTCGGGCTAGGAGTGTGAAGCGTTATTTATTATTATTATACTTTTCACTAGCCAAACAATTCGTTAACTATTTATTTCTACATTCGTCGCCGGTCGATATCGCAACACTGTGCAACCGCAAAGGTTCTATCACCCAACAACTCCATTAAATAAAAGTTGGAGCTCCAAATAGCCCCGTAAAATGTCTCAATTTATCCCATAGCGCCATGTAAGTTTTAAGTTGTTTCAAAGTGCTATGTTTATAACCATCCCATATGGAATTCTTTGCTAAGTTATGGGGTGTGCGTTGCGTTTTACATTGCTATCCAAATTTCTTTCTTTCACTTTTTGGTCGGCTATAAAGATGTTTATTTTTTTACACATATAAAAGCATTGGTCAGCAAGCATTATACTTGAATGTCTATCTTTGTGTAGGTATATACATACATGCCACAAACAGCAACGAATTAAAGCTGTTGCTAAACTATTACAAACTGACAGAAAATTTAACTAAAACTCGCCCATATCAGTATCTCTATTATAATATTAGTTTTGAGAGCATTAGTCAGTTCATATTATGAGTCAGGAGTTTGAGAGCGTGGTGGTGTTGCATTTCACGTGGATCTATGTTTATCGAACCAGTCATTGTCAGATGTTTCAAATTTAAAATATTATTCGCGTGATAGAACTGTTAGAATCAATCAGCCAGATTTTAGTATTTATTTTACTTAATTTGGTTAAGCTAATAGTTATTTAATTAAAGTTTATCGACTGTTTAGTAGTAAATGTATTTTACACCTGAAGGTCTGAAGGTTTGAATCCTGTAATTCTTCTTAATTTTCTCGAAAATTCTCGATTTTTTCAATTCCTTTTCATTGTCTGAAAATGATTTTAATATTAGCTAGTGTGGTACTAAAACGGATTAATATCTCATTGCAAGAAAATACCCAAATTCCTTTAAGTCCCTAATTGTTTTAATTTTAACAACTCCTTAGCAAAGTAAGGATCGATTACTCGTGTATAATATAACTTTGTATAGAACGATGTAGACATAGTTATTATAATTGAATGTGGGCGGAACCCGTTATCAGAATATGCCTGTACTATGGCTGGTTGAAAATTATCGATGTAGGATCGAGTTACTTCACTAATTACTCGGTTATAACTATAGTCATGTTATCTATACTAATATTATAAAGAGGAAAGATTTGATTGTTTGTTTGCATTGAATACTTAGGCTCCGAAACTACAGAACCGATTTAAAAAATTCTTTCACTGTTGGGAAGCTACACTATCCCCAGGTGACATTGGCTATATTATATTTTCAAAAAAATTAAGGATCCTTAATAAAAGTCCAATAATGTAACCCATGGTGTAAAAAAACAGGAAAACCGAAGCAAAGCTAGGGTGGTTACTCGTTGTCTAATAACTTGCTCTGACTTGGTTAAATAATAGTAAAAATAAATTATTATGATGTGGTGTTTTCAACTCCAGAGTAAGCTTTTACTCTCTATCCCCCTTAGTAGTTTTACATCGCAAGACATCATTGCCAATTACCCTCAGAGGTGGGTATTGTAGTAAAGCAAATTGTAACCTTTAGTAAGTTAATTTCATAAAAAAAAACAACAATTTTTATATGTTCTGTTAACATACGTTTTGTCTACATTTTTTTTTACAGTAAAGAAATTATTCTTGCTCGTTAACTTCTAAAAAGATCCAATTTTATTCTATCTCAAAGGACATTTTCTGTGATTCAGAAACAAAATGGTTTATTGTAATATTATTGTTAGGGAATATACGAAAAACCGGTGTAATTGGCAGACATCACATGTCATGTCTGAGTTATTTCAATTGTAGTTCATATTTTATGCGCCAAAGAAAGCGATAATTAGTTTGAAATAATAACGAATAGTGGGATAATTGGGAACGTATCAATGATTTTAAGCAGCTACTATAGTACGCCAAATTATTTACGCCAAAAATATTCACTTTATGTTTACATTTTATATGTTTGGTGTGTAAGTTTTGTTAATAATGTTGTTATGTCTTAATAAATTGAGCACACATTCACATAACATATTGTTGTCGACATGTCATAGATATAATATACAATGCGGTACTGGGTTGTTATGTGATCAAATTGATATTTTAAAAAACTAAATAATTTATTTAGCAACAGCATGAGCCAAATTAGTAAAAGTTTTTTTGTCGATTGGACAATTTCTGTTGAACCTATTGACAGGAAAAGTAATTAATCAACACAAGAGGCTTAATAAAATATAATGTGAAGAAAGCTCACTTTTACTTGGCACTTTTACATCTAAACCAATTAGTTGGCTTTTAATAACAAGCAGATAAATTTAAAATGAATTATAATCTAAATTTGTAAATAATTTATTCATAATAGCGCTAGTTTCGTGGGAACCTTAAGGAGGCTTTACGGAGTCGGGGAAAAAACTGCAGAAACCGCTCTCAACCGGTTTGGAAGCCTTGCAGGATGTACATCCGTTGCGGATCGATGATAAAATTAAAATGAATGAGTATACACTATAGTGTAGTGTACATGTAAACTCACGATGTACAATGAGCAAAAAAATTAGGTATGCATGGCATGATTCTAAAACCTTCTGTAATCTATACTAATATATAAAGAGGAAATATTTGATTTTTTGTTTGCATTGAATAGGCTCCGAAACTACTGAACCGATTTCAAAAATTCTTTCACTGTTGGGAAGTTACACTATCCCCGAGTAACATTATAGGCATCCTTAATAAAACTCCAATAATGTAACCCAAGGTGTAAAAAAATAAGTAAACCGAAGCAAAGCGAGGGCGGTTACTCCTGTTTAATATTACAGAATGTTTGTTTTGTAACTATTAAATTGTATCTACCATATAGGTAGCATTTTACATTGATTGATGGCTCAGCAAAAATATTGCCAAACATCTTCTGGATCGGGACACCCTAATCACCTAGTGGTATGAAATATACTTTACGACCTATTGTTATAGCTACCAAATATACATTAAAAAATTTATAAAAATAGATCGAGCCATTTTGGAGGACTGCGACCACAAATACTACCGTGACACGAGTTTTTTATTTAATACTAGCTGACCCGGCGAACTTCGTATCGCCTAAGAATGTAAAATCGGTACAGCCGTTCTTAGCCGTTACAGTTTCTGTGTGCTCCTCCCTCTCCCTCTCACGCTCCCGCTCCCGCTCCCGTTCCCGCTAATAGCTATCTATCAACTACACATAACAAAAATTTTTCTTATCCCGCAGGAACAGGTCTATTTTCCGGGATAAAAAGTATCCTATGTTCGTCTCCTGATTCTAAGCTAACTCCCCACCAATTTTCAGCCAAATCGGTTCAGCCGTTCTTGAGTTATAAATAGTGTAACAAACACGACTTTCTTTTATATATATAGATATTATAACACAAACAATGTGTAACATTAAACATCACCGAATGTTTTTGTTTCATGTCCTGCATACCTCACTGTTTTGCTGACTGTACTCGGTGTGATTGTGGGGAACAGGTTGCGAGACGTTTTTGTCAGTACGTCCGGTTGTAAGTTGCGATCGGTGTTTAACTAGTAATGATTCGTTTTGATACTGGATCCTTTATTATAGGATGGGTTTCGATGGACTTAGTATGGAGATTTATGTTGTAATTAGCTGCAGCTCGCAACTTCGTCCGCGGATTTAGGTTTTTTTTTTTTATAAATTATTATTGAAAATTCTCTAATATGCTTTTTTTATTAAGAAGAGTAAATTCATAGTTTTAAGTAAATTATATGGATATACTATATATATAAAACTTAATATGTTATATCCAATAAAAATAATTTAAATAACAGCAACTTTTATTAAATATAAGGGTAGGTAATCTATGAAATGTAACGTGGAATGACAGATTATTATGTGTAGGTTATAAATTAAATAAACCACAATTAAATATACCACGGATTTTAAATATTGATGCAATACCTGTGTTGGAATAAATGATTCTTTCTTTCTTTCTTATTTCTTTCTTATTTAGAACAAAATTACGATTTCAAATTGATACTTAGTGGCCACAAATAAATATTCTATTGATAACGTATGATACGTGTTCGTAACGTGTATCCATATAATATTCCACTACTGTATGTTTGTACCTACCTACTTTTAAAGTATACAGTTGGTTGACTTGGTTTTTTAATATAGTATTTTAATAGACGAGTGTTTAAACATAGTAAATTTTTCAAAGGCAAGGAATTTTTGGAAATATGTTACATTTATATATATATGTATGGAAATGTAGGCGTTTTTACAGATATACATTTAGATGTTTGTTTATATAGTATTTATTAAGTTGTGCTTTTAATTACTTTGCCAACGTGTTCTATTACTACGGATACTCATAGGCCGACTGCTCGCTAACCATCTGTTAGGTACATCAATTCGTGTATCGGTTGTAGACATGAAAATCAACTTAACAACCAAGTTATGCATCAACGAACTTCACGACCAAAATAATTAACTACTTACTATGTTTTTTGCCCTGTTGAAAAAAATATCCGTATTAAGTATAAATTAAAGACGGAAATTAAACCTTCCTAATGACATAAACAACAGATAATTACCACCACGTGTCAACAATGTCTCCGCTATTTTTTGAATTCGGTGTCGAAAATAACTATCACACATGGTGACAAGTGGAGGGCGAAGCACGTGTCTAAGGATAAATGTAACTGTTTTTTGGCCACTAACGATCCCATATGGCCGCTGTTCTATTCGTGAGAGCTATTTAGCTGTAATGCTTGAAGCTTTGTGGCTACACTGCTAGAGTCAGCGGCTGACTTGAGCACCGATGATTATTAGCAGCTTGAGAATGGGTAGGTTAATATAAATTACCTATTTTTGTCGCGAGGCCCAGGAGACAGATGCATTTTACCAGGCAATAGTTGAAATTAAAACTCTGGACGACCCAAACGTTAGCACACTTGCTAGAAGTGGCATAGACAATACAAATTAGACATTATTGTAACACCAATCGGAGTACAAATATTTATCTCTCACATAAACACATATCTGCGCTAACCGAGAATCGAACCCGAAACGCTTTGCTTCTCAATTAGGCTACAGGGTCGTCGAATGATTCTTGAATAGTTTTATTTAGCTTGATCTTATTTGTTTCAAATCTTTTGATACCATTTTCAACTTCAAATCGATTTTGATTAATCTTTCCGAATATATTGATCATCGAGATGATTCAAGATGATATAAATAATAATCCATAATCAATAATAATATCATTTATAAAATTTAAACACCTAATTAATTAATTACAATTTATTCTTCAATAAATTCAAAATAAATATTTTTTTGCGGTGTGTAAAAATCTGTATGTATAAATTAATATCTTTTATCTACAAAATATTTGATTTGAAAATCTAAAAACTAGAATAATTTATTAATTGTAACAAATTGTGCAAGTCAAGGCTTTTTTTATTTTATTTATTTATTTAATTCAACTCGATAAATCTATTGAAGATCTGTTGATGTAATCATGACCATCGCATCAATAAAAGCTTGCTTCTGCTGTAGACGGAAACAGGAACTTCAAGAATTACCCCGTAATGGTACTTTATAAACCTTACCATCAGTACCATATTTCGCCCTCCTCACGTTGCTTAACAGCCAATTATCTACATACGAGTATGATTGTCATGAGCGACTATTAGCACTTCGCGAGTGTTTAGTTAAATTGAAATCGACTCTAATATAATCAAGATTAATTTTCAACTAATTAACATTGAGTTTATTTCGTGAAAGTTAGTTCAATCAAAATTAAGTTTAGTCTATACTAATATATAAAGAGGAAAGATTTGATTTTTTGTTTGCATTGAATAGGCTCCGAAACTACTGAACCGATTTGAAAAATTCTTTCACTGTTGGGAAGCTACACTATCCCCGAGTAACATAGGCTATATTATATTTTCAAAAATTAGGGATCCTTAATAAAACTCCAATAATGTAACCCAAGGTGTAAAAAAATAAGAAAACCGAAGCAAAGCGAGGGCGGTTACTCGTTTTCTAATAAAATTAAGTGTTTGATCAATTGAATTTAACTTCTTTGGAGTAGTTGAGGTACTTGATAATTTTTGGATAATCAGAGTACCACTTGAAAGATAAACTAAGTTAAAGATGAAAGTCGTGTCTTGATTGAAGCTTAGATTCAGATGGCTAGCAGATCTTAAGGCTGTATAATGTGTGCCCAAATCAGTCGTATAAGGGCCGTTTAGCTTATTCAGTTGACTTGAACGAGTAAATATAAACCATTAGACATCCTTTATAAAACCCCGAATGCTACCTGGGATCATATAATAGCCTTTGATCATTTATTGTTTTATTAGTTAATTTCAATACATAATTATAACATAATGTGTCGACTAAATATGTCGCAGAATAAAAAGTGGTACAAGTCTTAATGCTAAAAGCATTCTCACCCACTCGTTCTTATTAAAAGATTTATTAAAATTAAATGCAATGAGCCGAGCGCAGTTCATTTGACGGAAGAGTTATTTTATTATTTTAAAGTCCATGTGCATTAGCTTGAGTGTATTAAAGGATTTAGATATTATTTTTGGCATAACTTGCATGACTTTCAAAAAGTGTTTGTAAACCAAACCAATTTTGATTAAAAACATTTGATTTGATTTGATTTGATTTGATTCCGACTGATAAACGGTTTGCAAAAAAATTGCTATTTCGATAGGGAGTCCATCTGAACATTTTGCGAATGCTAGGCTAATACTAACCGAGGTTTAAGTTACTAGTTTTAACCATCTGTTATAACTTTATTACTACTTTTCATTCTATAATTATTTTGCTGTTTTATTTACTAAATACACTGTGTATTTTTACATCTCCAAGAACGCGAAAATTATAATATTAAATAACAAAGTTCAAAGGTGTGAGCATAGGTATCTGACATGCTTAATTTCTAACTAGCCCTGACAACAGTGTTAAACTATTCATAATACTAATTAGTAACAATAACACATACAGATTAAAATAAATGGTCGAGCCAACGCGATCTCTCCCGCGTGGCGGCAATGCCCACCACATGGTGGTGCCCCCGTTATTAATATAACTTATATCTAGCTGCCACCGTTTACTAGTAGGTATTAAATTTTAGTAAATTCAGACTCGCTAATTGCTATTACTGATAATCTAAATTTTACTAACAAAAAATAACCGACTTCAAAATTAGTCAAAAACTACTGGTCAGATCTCGTTCAAATTTATATAGGACCACATGACAGACCTGCTTTCGATTACAAAAATAATCATCGCAATCGGTTGGTGTGATATTGAGTTATTTGTCCATTTGTCGCGCACATACTTATATACATATCAAAATCGGTTTACCCAGTCCAAAGTTCTGAGGTAAAAAACATAAAAAAAATACAGTCGAATTGAGAACCTCTTCCTTTTTTTGAAGTGGGTTAAAAAGAGCTGAGGTTATTTTTGGTTTATGCTCTAGCGCTCAGGACGCGGCTTTGTCTGCGATTTTTGGGATAAATCATGGCCTATATGGTAATATGGTTCAGTAGTTTTATCGCCAGTATCGCTAGTAACTTTCCAGTCAGGACTGGAACTCAGGAGTTCGGGACTGTTCTCTCGTTTTATATAAGTACTTTAAACTTATTTCTCAGCTCTCAGGTGTGCAGTTTTACTCAAGACAAGAACCAGTATTTTCTAATTACAAGGGCGGTAGAATAGGATATGAATTCATTTTATTTATAAACCAATCATTGATACCCAAAAAGGTCTTTCATACATATTTATTACGTACATATTGAATGCAAGTATTTATTTCTACTCGTAGTCATAGAAGAACTGGTAGAAGAGCTGGTTATTTCTATGCATCTTTTTTACATATTTATCTTCACTATAGGAACCTTGCCAAGGAGTTGAGCTTTACGCATTTCTTGAATAAATCCACAGGCAAGTCACGTATGAACTTTGGGACTTTATTAAAGAATCGTCTGTCTTATAAAAGGTCGCTGCACCTTACAAAAATGGCAAGACTAGAAGTATACAAGGCCGCAAGACGCATTCATCTTGTGTGTCTATACATCTATACAAATCTATACATCTATATCTATAAAATAAATAAAATTGGAGTGTCTGTTTGTAATATTAAAATAATCGCTTTTTACTAAGTGCATTTGTGTATACACAGTACATATACCAAAACAACATTTTTTACAATTTTTGTCTGTCTTTCTGTCTGTCTGTTTGTTCCGGTTAATCTCTGAAATGGCTAGACCGATTTTGACGGGACTTTCACTGACAGATAGCTGAACTAACAAGGAGTAACTTAGGCTACTTTTATTTTAGAAAAAAAAATAGTTTGTTAGGCGATACGAAGTTCGCCGGGTCAGCTAGTCGATAATAAATACATCGCTGTTTTACTTCGCAGGCGATTTCCATGGCTTTAGTCCTGAGTTTCTAGTGTCCAATTCACAATGAAAGTTGCTTCAGGTTAGCTTTTCAAGAGGACAGAGGTCGAAATAAGTACCTAGTCATGTCAATTATCATAACGATTCTTCTTACTTTTCGTCAATTAAGTAACAATAATTATTACTCTGACTTAGGGCTTGTTTCACAATCTTCAAGTAAAGTCCTGAATAAGCTATTCGCCGGTTAAAGTGACGTTAAAGTGTCATTTCACATACCTACACGAAATGTCAACTTAACCAACGAATAGCTTACTTCGGACTTACTTGAAGATTGCGAAACAAGCCCTTAGTATTTGGATAGGGAATAAGTACCTAGTCATTTTCAATTTTATTAGAAAGAAAGAAGAAAGAAAGAAAAACATTTATTTCTGCCTAACACAGACAAAATATTTATAAATACTAAACTACATAATTATTAATTATTAAGAAATGAACTATACATGTTACAATGTTCAATATTATTCAATATTACCTTAATGATTCTTCTTACTTTTTGCCAATTAACTAACCTGACTAATAAATTAGGTACCCTACCCTAACTTAGTACTTGGATATGGATCCTGCAACCAAAAGACGCTGAACCCCAAGCAACGCTAAATAGCGTATAAAAAACGAAAATCCCAACCCGAAAATCCTGCAACGTTCTAAAACGGCGCCACATTTCGTAGCGTCGTTTTGTAGCAACAATTTCATAAACACAAATCTCATCCCCCAAGAAAATATTTTCTGAACGAGCATTTTCTCCCCTTTGTTTTTAATCAATCAATGTTGGAGCCATACTAACGTTTATTTTTCAACGGGAGCATTTCGCAATAAAATGCCACATGTCGAGCGTCGGGCGTGGCGTGGGATCGCGGGCATGTGTGTGGCGCATGTCGTATCAGAGGTTTTTTAGCAACTCACATGTAAAATAAGTGTTTGGAATATTTAGTAATAATATTATGGTAGTGGTAGTGCGTCAAAAGATTTTAAACTTATAGGTATCATCGCGGATACTGAACATTTTTAATGCAACGGGTACTCAAATTCGTATTTTATAATACGAACCACCGCAGTCGCACCGTGACGACGATCTATGTAACTAGGTCTAATGATATTTAAAAAATATAGATACGCTATATCCTTATAAATCAACCAAAAACTCTGTTCCGAAAAGAGCTACAACACACACACGTTTATCTTTTGTTTCACTACACAAATCACATTGGTATAATACACGAAGGCATTCTAACGCTGTATGTCAAATGTAAAGTATTTCTGACAACAACAAAAGCGTGCGTATCGTCTTGTATTGACAGAGCGATTACGAGCAGAACGGTCAATTGCCTGTTCTTGCGCTTTTCATCGTCGGCGCGCTACCTATTTTAACCGACTTCAAAAAAAGCGGCCAAGTGCGAGTCGGACTCGTTCATGAAGGGTTCCGTAGCAGCAAGTAACATAATATAAAAGTTCTTGTAGTTCGTTGTAACTTTGATCAATGTTTTTTGCGGTTTACGATTTATGACGTATTAAAAAAAAACTACTTACTAAATATCATTCAAACTAATTTTCGTTGGAAGTTTTCATGGTAATGTACATCATATATTTTTTTTAGTTTTATCATTCTCTTATTTTAGAAGTTACAGGGGGGGGGACACACATTTTACCACTTTGGAAGTGTCTCTCGCGCAAACTATTCAGTTTAGAAAAAAATGATATTAGAAACCTCAATATCATTTTTGAAGACCTATCCATAGATACCCCACCCCACACGTATGGGTTTGATGAAAAAAACATTTTTGAGTTTCAGTTCTAAGTATGGGGAACCCCCAAAATTTAGTGTTTTTTTTCTATTTTTGTGTGAAAATCTTAATGCGGTTCACAGAATACATCTACTCACCAAGTTTCAACAGTATAGGTCTTATAGTTTCGGAAAAAAGTGGCTGTGACATACGGACGGACAGACAGACAGACAGACAGACAGACAGACAGACATGACGAATCTATAAGGGTTCCGTTTTTTGCCATTTGGCTACGGAACCCTAAAAAGGAGGATATTCTCAATTCGACTGTATTTTTTTTTTATGTTTGTTACCTCAGAACTTTGGACTGGACGAACCGATTTTGATGATTGTTTTTTTAATCGAAAGCTGGTGGCTGTCATGTGGTCCCACATAAATTTTATTGAGATCTGACAATGGCATCCATGAGAAAACCACATAAGTCGTAAATTTGTGTTAAGATGTGCGCGACAAATTGATGAATAACTCTATACCACGCCAATCGATTTCGATGATTCTTTTTTTAATCGAAAGCAGGTGCTTATCATGTGGTCCCACATAAATTTGAACGAGATCTGAAAAGTAGTTTTTGAGACTTTGAAGTCGGTTATTTTTTGTTAGTAAAATTTAGATTATTTACATTATAATATCATTGACTGGGTAGAAATATCGGAATTATAAAATACAAATCCAGAGTACCCGTTGCAATTAAAATGTTAATGCGTCAAGTTTACCCTTGCTTCCCGGGAATCTTCGTCTTTTAACCGACTACAAAAAAGAAGGTACCTACTCAATTGGGTTGTATGTATTTTTTTACATTTCTTAACTTAAAACTCTTTGATATTTTTTATTTTCTTTAAGACAGTATTCATATTTGGTATTATATTTTTGAAAATTCAGTTCTGATGGAATGGCAAAATCTGTTCAGTAGTTTCTGCGTGAAAAAGAACAAACATTCATAGACTCACACACCTCACAAACTCACATATTTTATTATATTAGTAGGATTTATAGGATTACTAGCTGCTCGGACAGACTTCGTTCTGTCAAAAGTTTAAAAAAAAATAAAAATTTTGGGGTGGACCATTCTTAAGGGGATGAAAAACAGATTTTGTCTGAGTCTCAACCCTAGCCGATGTGCACGCAAAGATTCACGAAAATCGGTCGAGCCGTTTCGGAGGAGTTCAACTTCTAACACCGTGACACGAGAATTTTATATATTAGATACTCTTGAGGTCAAATACCTATAGGATGATAATATTTTATCACAATGAAATCTATCGGAGCTTTCGATATTAGGTCGATTATTCTTATTTTCCAATATCTCAGGTTAATTGGTTATAAATGGCCAATGGCTATTTTTTAACCAATTAGAATTCAGCTCAATCAAATGAGACATTATTTGATTTTCGAGATGTATTTTTAAATAATCTCCCATTATTTTGGAATCTAAGCCTCTCATAGCTATTAAGACCTACTCCATTCATACTTCCTTCATTGCCCCAATGACTATCAGAAAACTGTAAAGTAATAAATAAAGTTATATTTAATTACACGATTCGATAGTAAAGAACCTTTCTAAAACGGTGCTAAAAGCAAAACAACGATATTTCGTTTATAAGTTTATTAACCTATTCTAAATTTTAGTAACAAAAAAGTAACAGACTTCAAAATTACTCAAAAACGACTTGTCAGATCTCGCTCAAATTTATGTGGGATCACATGACAAGCACCTGCTTTCGATTAAAAAAAAGAAACTTCAAAATCGGTTCACCCAGTTCAAAGTTCTGAGGTAACAAACATAAAAAATACAGTCGAATTGAGAACCTCCTCCTTTTTTTAAAGTCGGTTGAAAATACCCACGACATGAAATGCTTTTGAATTTGAAAAATTTAAGTTTGTTATGTAGTACAGTATTTAACCCGTACCTATTATTGACGGTCATACATAGCTACATATTCGACAAGCTTTAACGACTCTAACATGTGCTGAAAGCAGACAGTCGGCAGGATGCAAGCGCTTATGAAATTTCCTCACGAGCTGACCCGTCCAACTTCCGATTTAAACCAACTTTGTCAATCACTTACAACTTACTATACGATTGACTATACCCAAGTTTGAAGCGCTTTTTAAAATATCAAAAGCGAGAAAACGCGATAACACATAGTACAAAGAACATTGTAAGCCATAAATTAAAGAGCTTGGATGACTTTTTTACTGCACTATATAGTATGTTTTATGAACACATAAAAAATTTGCCGTTTTCTTTTATTGAGATAGGAGTAAGCTTTAATGTACATCAATTTTATGATCGCTGTTGCAATGATGTGTGCCATACGTGTGCCATACGAGGTAGGACACATTTGTTGTAATTTTTTAAACGGTGAGGAACTACGCTGTGTTGTGGGTTGCGGATTATTAGATGTTCTGTGGTTACGGGTGTCATGGACATTTATTTAAAAGTGTCAAAGTAAAACAAAAAAATATTTTAACCAGTTGACGACCCTGTAGCCAAGTTGGTAGCGCCTCTGCCTGCGAAGCGACGCGAGGGTTCGATTCCCGCCCGGGGTAGATATTTATATGACAGTTAAATAATTGTAGTTAGGTCATGGGTGTAATTGTGATATGTTAGGTATATGTGTCATCTATGCCACCCGCGACACAAGTAAAAACCTACTACGGGGAAATGAGTGTGTAAGCGTTTGTTTATTTATGTAACTGACAAACATTGTCCCGCCCGCGATTCGAATCTGGGATTTTACGGTATACAGAGTTAACAGCTGGGCTACAATGTCCTGGTTTTATCATGCTTGTTCAATCCAAACACCTGGAATAGGTTCATAATAATGTTATTATTATATGATATAGTGATATGGTGATATGATATATGTGATAGAAGTCACATTGTTCTCTAAACGATTGCTTAAGTTAGCAGTCGTCAACCACTCGCTCGTATTCCCATTTGTGGGTATTAATAGACGTAAGAAGCAATTCTATAACCATTTTTCCTTTGATAGTTTTATAATAGTAAAAGATTCGTTATAACTCTATTATTTCACTTCCGTTGTCAATTAACTAACAGAAAAATTATGATTCGATTGTTTTTACTGTCTTTAATTGTTTAATTATGTAATTTATGTTTATAAATAACAGTTTTATAAGTAACAGTAGTCTTACCGATCAGATAACAGGTATGAATCATCTTGAAAAATCCATACTATATTTTTAATGTGAATCACGACGATTCTTTATTTAACAAATTGACCGATAATTTATGAAGTATAATATTATTTATGTGCACTATAAAAAGTAGGAGTGAAGGGTAGGAGAGGAGTAAAATATATTTGAGCGTAACGTAAAATTAAAATTAAAATTATTGAATTGTTTCGTAGTTGTTGTTACAAAAAGTTAATTTATAGAAAGTATAAAAGGCATATAAGTAGGAGGCTAGGAGTGCCGTGGGTGGCACTGGCCCTTCACTTGTTGAGACTTATTACAAATACTTAATAGAATACCGAAAGTTGTGGGTAGAAATATAGTGTATCCTGTATACCCTACCCTCAGTTTAAAGATTTGTATAATTAACTACCCCCTTAGGCTTATGATATAAAGTTCGAACCATTTTAATTTTCGAACCAAATTAAAAAATATATAAAAAAGAATATTACCAGAACTTTTCGATAGCCACAAAAATAGGTTGATAAACAGAGAAGAATGTTTTCTGAACTGACAACGTTTCATTTTCTAATATTTATTAAAACACAATAAAAACCTATTCTATACAAATATGTTCAATAAAATAGAGTTCTGTAACAGTACCGTAAACCGGAAAGTTTTAAACTTAGACAAATATATCCGATTTCGGCAGAATCGAGCCTTGAACGACACAGACAGCAGCGGAGACAAAATAATTGCCACATACAAGATACGCCTACATTTTATTTTGATAGTGTGGCTCGAGTTATAGGATTTAGATGATCGATTTATGATAGTCAAAGTTTAAGTAAGCAACACAGGTTATATGTATAGCAAGACAGGTTATATACAATATAAAGTATAGGCTTTTAAAAGTATAGACTCATATTGTTATTAACACACTTTGTTTACCAACAGCATCAGAATATCGGGATATTCTGTATATCGCATAATTTTAAAAAGTACCTAATTCTAAAGACTTATGCATCAATTCTCTGGAACTGTATGAACTGTTAAGTAAACAATGTTTTTATGAAATTGAAAGACGCAAAGACAAGTTAACATGCGTTTTTGCTCATAAATGTTCAAGTTACTTTACATTAAATATTTGACAGCCGTTGGGGTGTTTACACCCATATTTAATGCACGTGAAATGATTATAAAACCCAAATAATGTGTTGTTGCTGCAGTTCCAACATTTTTTGGCTCTCACTGCACTACATTTTAGTTTAAATGATTAATATAATACCCGAATCGCTGCCGCTTATCACTTGCGCTCAAAACTATTGTAGGCGAGCGTGGGTGAAGAAGATAGTATGTCGCAAGCAGGTTTTAAAGAAATACTTAATGATAGTTGTGGGTTTGAGTACCATGAGGTCACAGTGATCAAGTCCGGTGCAACTTTCGATTAACTTTTTAATAATACATAAATTAACCTACTTTGTTTCAGTTTTTGTCATGGGAGGGGCCGAACGGTAGTCCCGTTGTACGATGTTAATACTACTCGAGTTACTCTGTGGCTTGGCTTGTTACAGACGTCGATTTTTTGATAGAGACAGAGAGTCAGGCATTTTTTGATAGTCACATGTTTTTATCTTTAATATTGTACAGTCGGCCGCAGAAGTAGCTTAACATTTTAGTACCTTGTCACATTACATTTCTTGAATGTGTCATAGATGTTGTTAGGAAACCGTCGAAACAGTTACTATTACAAAGTACTAAAATGTTAAGCTACTTCTATGGCCGACTGTACAAGATGTTTTATGTAAGATACATGTGATCTGAAACTAACATGATAATTAAAAGTGAAAGAATATTTTGTTTAAGTTTTTCGTCACTTTTGAATTACGACCCATGACATCATTTTACTAATATTAAATTACCATGCGACTTCATTGATTCGAAATTTGATATTCAAATATCTTAGGACCGATTTTTACAATGGATGGAACAGCGTTTAAAGTAATCTAATAAATAATTTATAAGCCACTAAAAATTAAACCTCCAAGGTATTTTATATTTGTTATAGAACAAGTTTTTCACTTCATTATGGGTTGTAAAATTAATATTGACAATGCTTGAACTGGTTTGGTTCTCCGGGGTGATGAGGCGTTATTATTATTTTTTATGTTTATATATAAACTATAATATTATTGATAAGTTATTGTTTTAATGTTCTAAGAGCTTACCAATGTTATAAACTTAACAAATACGTCACAAATAAAGATGAATCTGACATTTGTTCTTTATATTTAAGTAGCTGTACTTGTTTAATGTTTTAATAATAACATTTTTACCCGACTGCCAAGGAAGGGTTATGTTTTTCGCGCGTATCTTGTATGAATGTATGTTTGTTTGTATGAGTGTAATATTCTTTATTACCTCGTATCTTCCAAACCGATGAATGGATTTAAATAATTAAGATATCGTTAGATTGGTCATGATAACCCAAGTGTTTTTAGATAAGTGAAATTAAAAAAACAAATATGGTGGCTGTGAGATGCCATTGTTTGAAGTATCAAAAAAAATAAAAAAATCAAATAATTCAATATGGGTATCAAATTAAAGAGCACACCATAAGGATTTCAAAAAGGTATATCATGAAAGGTTTTTTTGACAGCAAGCGGGTTTTTTTTTAATTTTTAAATTTATGCTAGTTACTATACCACCTGACGGTGAATGGTGATAGTCTTCGGTAGAAAAGTGTACTAATACAGCAAAAGCCACTTTTGTTATTTTTTTATTATTCACTTGTTGAGGATTTTTTGATAACGTTGGTTTTTGATAACGTCCTTCGAATGAATAGTTTATTATAATATTTAGATTGTCTCCGACACTATCCGCCATTTTGCCAGTAACCAATGGTAAAACTAATGCTTAACAAAAAAGCGGAAAGACCTGTTGTTAATTTAGGTGTTATGGTTAAAAGTATATTAGTTGATAGGTATTATAATCTTACTAGCTGACCGGGCAAACGTTGTCAAAAAAATTTTAGGGGTAGGGGGATGAAAAATAGATGTTGTCCGATTCTCAATCCTAGCCGATATGCACGCAAAGATTCACGAAAATCGGTCGAGCCGTTTCGGAGGAGTTCAACTTCTAACACCGTGACACGAGAATTTTATATATAAGATGTTTATGGAAATTTAGTATGATTTTTTTTATTATAAGTAACACTTAAGGTACAACTTCATTGAATTCCTCGAATAAGACTACATTATAATTAGATAGTGAAAATGATTTAATGAATAAATTCTACGAGTATATGCGGTTAATAGTCTTCCGACATCCTCGACAATCTATGAATCAATAAAAACATTTTTCATTTTTTTTCATCGACAAGTTGCTAACGAAGGAGCGTGGTTTTGTCTCACTCCTGCTTCCCGTTTTTCGCTAAACACGCGTTGCTTTCAACCGCTCCCATAGTGCCGCACGCAGTCGACTTCCGGGAAAGGGCAAGGGGCTGTTCTAGAGGCAGTAATCACGGGCTCAGTGCAAGGATGCAATTACGCGCAGAAAGAGCTCTGTTTTGAGGCTGCCTGTAGAGGCTCTGCATCCGGTGTCGTATAATAATCCTTTCCCAATAGCCAGCGACCTCACTGAAATGTACTTACTCTGTGGTTTCTAATCTATATCTGTGGTTTTGTGGTTCAGGCCTCTGTGCGAAATAAACTGTTTGGAATAAACTAGAGTAAAAGGTTTCCAGTTCGATCCCCGGTTGCAAAATCTTTGGTTAATTTTCAAGTCTTGGTTGTTATTAAGTTGGTTGTTAGTTTTAACCGTATGTGCGACACCCACACAGGCACTGCTAAGAGCCTTATAATGAGTGTGTGTGGGTAGTATTTCAAAAAGCATTGATAGCCTTGTCGTCCCAGTGAGCCTATTGGTTTAACAATGGTCCTTTTCCATTAAATATTAGAAATATGTTCGTGGTTTTCTCTTCTTTATAATAGCGAAGTGCAGACTTAGTGAAACGCGTTATAATTGCAAGTACGTATTGTACAAATCGTAATACATTATTGATTGTAAGCAGCCACCGTGAGACCTTCCATAAGCTTAGCTGCATCAAGGCACTGCTAAGTGCATTAGAAGCGAACGATTGTATTAGCATCAGTTAATCCATGCGCGTCGATTCAAGGAAGTTTAAAGGTTCGTAATATTCTATATGCGTCCATGGTGCGTGACCAAGGTCGTATAAGAGATTTGAATGGCAAAAGGGTTGTATATTGGTTACCATTTGTTTGCTATGATTTCTATTTGTGCCGAGGAGTTTTTTCCACTTTTATCTCAATATTATCTAACTTTCTGAAACGGTGGCTGAAGCAAAACTGCATAGTGGCTGTATGTATTCATGATTTTCATTTTTATCATTTGTTATCTTAAATCAACCTCGAATACAAATTTTATTAATACCTTTTGATTTTTTTGCCTTTGTGTGGACATAGGACTTCGTACCGTCTAATTCACTTTCGATTATGATGTGCATGTATTGCTTTACTAACCAATATTTCTTCTCTATATGACGAGCTACCATGTAGAATTAACCGTAAATATTTTTAATAATTTTCAGTTCATTTTCCGTTGGGGAGGAGCATTTAAACGCGGGTTGCCTCTTTTTTGTCCTAGTTACTTTTATATCAATGAAAGAAACACCAAAACATTGTCACAGATTGCCTCCAATCTCGCATTTAAAATGCACCTACGGTGTGCTACAGTACCATAAGGTGGATTTGAATATGGTAATAGCAATTTTAGTGTCGTTAACACCGAACGCCGTTTAAATGCAAATATATGCAAAATAATGTGCTTAGACAACTAGGCGTCTTTCGACATGGTTGAATCAGAGAGGTATTGATTTCTTGGAGGATGGTACTTTTCCTTTTGTTATTGTCAAAACCTGTGTGACAGGCACACCTTAAGACGTGTTACGTTTCAGTAGGAAGTAGTAACAATGATCGATTGAATTATTTGAGAATCGTTGCGATATTTCGATAAGTGTTACCTCTATGCGTCTAAGGATGCGATCTATAAAGCGTACAATACTTCGACTTTGCTCAGACAACAGCCAAATGTACCTGTTAGATGACTGACTCTTTTAGGAAACGGAAAAATTAAGAAGTCATATGAAACGACTAATGTTAAGGTTGGTTTATGGCCATTGGTTTATTTTTATTCGGATAATTTTTAAGTTGAGCAGAACTTTAGTACGCTTTATAGATCTCAACCTAAGGTATATGTTAATCGTTGGTCAAATTAAAATACAAATTCATATAGGTTTTATTGCGTTCTTTGGTCACTATTTCGAAAAGGTGCTTCATTTCCTTAATTATTCAGGAGAAAAACGCTGCAAAAAAAAACTCCGTCAGCTAATCGAGTGCGCGAGGTTGGGAGTTTGTGCCACTTTTGACTAAAATGGTTCATACATTTCAAAACCCTTAAAATTTTCTAAGGCACCATTCGAATTGCAACTCGCAATTCTTTCATGTCGTTTCCTCATTCCTTGTACAGCAAAAGGCTGTGTGTAAGTTACATCTGCATTAAATCTGCATCTGTTTTCTCGTCCGATTAATTCCATCTATAGCTCAATTAAAAAGTCACTTGGACAAGTTTAAAGTAAAAAGCTTTCCTGTTGGTCATTAAGTTCTATAATCCAATTAGTAGTCCCCGATGTTGCAAGAGCAATATTTATACGATAACTCACCAACCTAATATAACAGGAAGCGGAAATTGGTATAGCTTCAGCCTCTTCAATTATAGAGAGAATATTGCAATGACTATAGTGACTATATGGTTATAGTCAATACGGTCTCTTTGACTGTATGGACACCAGTGTCATATAGTAACTAAAGGTTATTGCAGTATAGATCATATAATACCAAACTAGTAGATAGTCGATAGGTATTGCTACACATATCATAGAAATATCTCTGATAACTGATGTTGTAAGTTATCGTATGTGAATACGATTATAGCACAGTCAAGAGCTATAATATATGCAACATCTGGTTAAAACGATGAATGAAGCGGTCATTGGCTCACATTTACTGTAAAACCTGTATTTTAATTCATTCGAGCTCGAATTGCACCAAAAATCAACAAAGGGTCAACGCGAATTTCTTTTGTCATGTCACGCAGCAGAATTTATTGAAAATCAATACTTTAAAACAAGTTATTGCAATGCAGTGAAAATTTATAAAATTTGCGTATCTGCACTATTTAGTGCCCAGTTTTAGTATTACTTTTTAAATAGTAATAGTAACTTAATGTAGCAAAGAGCTAAAACGAGCCTAGGTCTTTAAAAAACGGCTTATAAAAAGCAAAAAAATATCTTTAATTTGTACCTATCTGTGATATTACAGTATAGATATTGCATGTCTTATAAAATATATTTTAATCTTTTTTTTATCTTTACAGGAAGCCTGTGCAACGAAAAACGAAGCCATGAAACAGACTACGTTTAGTTAATTCGCGTCTTAGTGAGTTAGTGACAAAGTTTAGTCGAAAGTGACTGGTTTTAGTAACAAATGTTAGTGAAAGTGTAACTTTAAAAGATGTGGAGGTGATTGATGATATGACAGTAAGACTATGTGTAGTGTAGTTGTTTTAAAAAATCAAAATGTGTGCCAAAATCGGATTCATAGTCGCAGTCATATGTGGTAAGTAAATTAACTTATTATGTTTTACCAATAGTTATCCATAGTTTTTAACCCCCGACGAAAAAATAGGGGTGTTATAAGTTTGACGTGTCTGTGTATCTGTATGTCTGTCTGTGGCATCGTAGCTCCCAAAAGGAGGAACCGATTTTGATCTAGTTTTTTTTGTATGAAAGGTGACTTAATCGGGAGTGTTCTTAGCTATAACTAGCTGACCCGGCGAACTTCGTGTCGCCTAACAGTTTTTTTTTCTGAACTAAAAGTAGCCTAAGTTATTCCTTGTTACATCAGCTATCTGCTAGTGAAATTCCCGTTAAAATCGGTCCAGCCATTTCAGAGATTAGCCGGAACAAACAGACAGACAGACAGACAGACAGACAAAAATTGTAAAAAATGTTGTTTTGGTATATGTCCCGTTTATACATCCAAATGCACTTAGTAAAAAGCAGTTATTTTAATATTACAAACAGACACTCCGGTTATATTTGTTTGTATAGATTAGTGCAAATCAAACTGTCGTGGAATTTTTAAATTTATATTTAAGATTATTTTTTGGTATGTAACATTGTTGTAGGTACACTAAGTTATACTTGTGTTACATAGGTATTTCCGCACAAATAATAATTGTTACATAAACCTTTAATTTCATCTAAATAAAAGTGATCCGCTATATGTACCTATAGCTTTTGTAAATTACATATGTATAGTCATGTGCCAAAATAAAATTATGCCATTGAGTTACTCCGTTCACATTTTCGGTTGTATCTAAATATATAAAATTCTCGTGTCATGGTGTTAAAAGTTGAACTCCTCCGAAACGGCTCGACCGATTTTCGTGAATCTTAGCGTGCATATCGGCTAGGGTGGAGAATCGGACAACATCTATTTTTCATCCCCCTATCCCTAAAATTTTTTTGGCAGAACTACGTTTGCCCGGTTAGCTAGTTATGTATAAAAAGAGGTTAATTTTATAGATAAATATGTTTTAATTCAAACGGTTTTACATAGCTAAAAGATCCTTCATCTCGTTGAATCGTTAGATCCATTAACGTTGTTTTGAATACGTGTTTTTAAGTAAAAAAGGTAGTTAAGTATTTTTAAGTAAAAAAGGTAATCGATACGGGTGATATTTTTATGAATGAGATAGCATTCATTTGAAAACAGTGATGTCATTTTGTTTAAAAACTTAATCTATACATAATTATCTATACATCTATACAAATAAATAAAATTGGAGTGTTTGTTTGTAATATTAAAATAACCGCTTTTTACTAAGTGCATTTGGATGTATACACGGTACATATACCAAAACAACATTTTTTACAATTTTTGTTTGTCTGTCTTTTTGTTTGTTCCGGCTAATCTCTGAAATGGCTGGACCGATTTTGACGGGACTTTCACTGGCAGATAGCTGATGTAACAAGGAGTAACTTAGGCTACTTTTATTTTAGAATAAAAAATAGTTTGTTAGGCGATACGAATTTAGCCGGGTCAGCTAGTAGTAAATAAAATTCAGAAAATAATCCTATTTAAAAATATTTTTTACTTCGGTCACTATTAAATAAATAGGTAGTAGTAGTATCTTGTACAACTTTTAATTTTTAAAATAAGCTTTCTTCTTTTGCAACTTTTTAATCGCTTTGCGCTTTAGAAATTAATTAGTTTTCTTAATTAAGTAAGTAATAATTAGCTTCGACCTGATGATGACATAGAACTCCCAGTTAGTAATTACTTGGATTTTTATAGTGTGAAGTAAAGAAGTCGAGAGCGGAGATAATGATATTTCATACCTGTTTATAAATTTAATATTTTTTTATCCTTGCATTCGGCTAATTTAACTTAATAAATAATTAGAATTTAGAAACATAAATGATATAAATAACCAGTACGGTAAAAACGACAAAGATAATAAATAGTAAGTAAAATAAACTTGACAAGTGTGAGTTAAACTCGCTTGGAGAGGGTTCCGTACGTTGATTATGTATTTACCTTGTAAGTACATTAATACCAAATTTCAACCATTTGGTCCAGTAGTTTCGGAGTAAATTGGCTGTGAACGGCGGTCGCCCAGACGCACGAGTGATCCTATGAGGGTTCCGTTTTTCGTTTTTTCATACGGAACCCTAAAAAGCCATTCATAACTATTCTATTATGTACACAGGGCAAAATGTGTTTTAAGAGTTGTATACCTTAACATCCAAAATTCGAATCAGATGTGACGTTATTCTTTACACCATAAGAGTTTCACTGGGTTAAACTATGTCAAGTTAATATTTTAATTTGCAACTTTTTGCGTTTATTTTTCGATGAAACAAATACTAATAGGCACTTGAAGTATGTCAAGTGAAATTTTAATGAGCTTTCAAAAAGTTCCATTTTGCTGTTACGCCATTTTATTTCCCAGCTCCTGTTATTTGAATGTAGGTTCGGAGTAAAACGTCGTAAGTGCCCATATACGTTGGAAATATTTTCAATAGAAACGCTAGGGGGAGATTAATTCCGAGTGATTTAATAATTAAAAAGTACTTTTGAATAACAATCTTCAAGTAGGCACATTGTTTTAAAATTGCGTATTGTGACTTTCTGATTCTAAATTGACTTGTTTCCAAACTCCGATCCATTTATAATTAAGCCAGGGTATTTAAAGCGGAAGTAAGTATTGTTTTAATGTTTTGAAGTGCTCTTAATAACGTATGATGGAGAAATGTTTTGTCACATTTAGTTCTCTTTGAAGTTTTAAAATTGTACAATTTGCACATGTTTAATTACGTATTATATGAAATATTATTCTTATAATTAAACATAGAAGCTTCCTTGAACCTTTCGTTGTTAATAAGCTTACTAACACACACCTACCTAACGTGTACGTCATTCCGGTAAGAACTGGTTTCCACCGGTTATCTCTGGTAGGACAGGGTTACGTCACCTCAAGAGGTTTTAGACAATTACTATTTTAAATTTGAGGAAAACTGTTGTGAATTTAATAATTTGTGGTTCTTCTTTTAAATTAAAAACAATGTATTAATTTATCCAGTCAACTGGACTACGTTAGTAGCATATTATCTATTCCATGTCTCGTTATTGTATACCAGACGTGCTGCTACTACTCAAAATTCAAATATATCCCAAGATTTGTAGAAATAAAACGTTTTCTTTCTTTTAATACTTGAAATTGAACAGAAATTAGAGAACATCCGAGCCCTACGTAATTGCACCTCATTAAACTTAATTTGGTAATTAGCAATAAGTGCACTGCGTGGAGCTTTCAGGGAAATAGTATCCGACTAACTGTAACATTGGGGTGGCTGTATGGGTGATCATTTAATGAAAAGTCAAAATAAATGATGGCAAACCTTGCAATAAATGAAGTAAGGTAAACTAATTCCTTGTAGCCAGGTCAACGGGGCACAATCACTGAAACATTATTCCGTGAAACTAAATAAATATTTCACATATTTACGTCGTATTTCTAAAACAGTGTTTATAAACTGTTTTATAAAAAACACATAAAAATGAACATGACTTAGATATACCCATGATAAAATGCATGATCTATCAGAAATCTACGTATATTTCCGCCATTCATGTTGTATATATTATATACAACAAACTGCCAAATGAATTTGAAATTCTTTGTAACAGTAAGTTTAAAAATACATTAAAACAATGGCTTATCCGAAAAGTATACTATAACTTAAATGAATTCTTTGCTGACATGGAGCCTTAATTTATTGTGATTATTATTATTCTGTCTGACATATATAATTTTTCTTATTTTAATACATTTCGATTGACTATTATAATTAACAAATTATCATAAGCATGTAAAACAATCAATTTAAGTTAGTTAAGAGTTAGTTGAAATAAGTCTAAGATCTAAATTTATACAATTTATATGTACAACTTGCATGCCGACGAGGTAAAATAAGAGGATTGTATGTTTATATTGACCAACTATTGTAACCTTATATGCGCAAATAAAGAATTTGAATTTGAATTTGAATTCTCAGTAAATACATGGCTTAATATTTTTCGTTTCCGCTCGAGTACGCTTGTTATGCTTCTGTGTGCTGTGTGTTGTCACAGGCGACTTATTAAAATTAATTGAATAAATATTTTAGACAAGGCACCCTAGATTTCATTAAATTGCATGACGCGCGTAAATAAATAGGTGCGGGTGTTAAAAACTGTATCTGTTTTAATAACTCTTACGTAATGTGTCTGTTTAAGATTTTTTTTTTTCGATTTATTTGCGCAATTCTTTCGATGAACTAGTCTGTCAGCCAAGCATTCGCTTAGTCCTAGCTTCGATACCCGTCGTGGGTGTTAAATAAATATTTCTCAAGACCTTAATAGCCCATGCTTCTTCATTTGTGAATAAATATTATTTTGTGTTAGTTCATTAATATTTCTAGTGTATAATTAAACAGCACCTCTTGTAAATAATTACATTATTAATTTGGTAACGTATATAAATTTATCTACCGTTTATTAATCGCTATAAATTAAACGAATAATTTAAAGCTTTCTAGTTAATATGAGGGCATTTTAAACATGTTTGTAATTAAGATCGCTTGTAGATAACCACGTACGTAAATTGAATTAACTAATTGGTTCATTAATCATCAGTTAACCGTGTGAAAGGACCTATCGAAGTTTTGATAGATTATGTATATCTAGTATAGTTTTTACTAGATTATTATTTTACAAGAATAACATTGTCTTCTTTTCTTAACTCCTTGTGATCGTAAAGTGCCTACAATTTATTGTATTATTATTTATTAATAATTAATTAATTAAATTTATCAGTGTTTGTAGTGATATAGTGATTTTGATTATCGTTAAATAATAAAAATAGGTAAGTCCTTCGTTAAAACACGAATCCGTAACTATCTATGAATGAAATGTCATACGAGTTGCAATATGTTAATTCACGATTTGTCTATGTGAACATCGCTCTGTTTTAATTAACCATAAATGTCAAATGGAATATTCTATGTCGGATAATATACTATTAATAAGTACCTATATTGAAATACGGCACAGCTCAAATAAACAGAGAATTGAACTACCCGCATACTACCGGCTTTTCAACGCGTGGGTAGGTAAATAATAGTTATTTGATAAACAATTCAAAAATGCAACTAAAATGCCATGTAACAAATTTTACTTACAAAAAATAACCGACTTCAAAGTTACTCCAAAACTACTTTTCAGATCTCGTTCAAATTTATGTGAGATTACGTGACAAGCACCTGCTTTGATTAAAAAAAGAATCGTCGAAATCGGTTGGCGTGATATTGAGTTATTCGTCCATTTGTCGCACTTACTTAATACAAATTTAAGACTTATATGGTTTTATCATGGATGCCATTGTCAGATCTCAATGAAATTTATATGGAACTACATGATAGCCACCAGCTTTAGATTAAAAAAAGAATCATCAAAATCGGTTCGCCCAGTCCAAATTTCTGAGGTAACAAACATAAAAAATACAGTCGAATTGAGAACCTCCTCCTTTTTTTGAGGTCGGTTAAAAACTCAAAACAATTCAGGTTTAAATATTCGATCTGCGAAACATAAATAGATATCGTAGTATACTCGTAATTGGGTTGGTCTTTGTTTTCCATTATATAACAATGGCCGCCAGCAATACTTGTATATAAAAAGAAATTGCTTCGTATTATGAGTATTGTGACTAATACCATCAATATTTGTATAAGATTTACCGGCGATAGAAGAGTCTTATTGGTAGTGGAAGAAAAATAGGGCGATCAATTAGAAATGACGGTATTAAAGATTATTGTTATTACCACAAAAACTCATAAAGTCATAACTACTACTCATTTTTATCTCACCCTAAATTAGGGGGCGGTACCAGAAGAGGATTTTTTTTTTGTTCAGTATATACAGATACTTTAAATACTACGCGAAGAACAGTACTTAGGTATCTTGTAGCACTTAAAAAGGTTTTTAACCTGTTTGGCTGGCTACTATCTTTTAAAATAGATCTTTAATTGTATGATGTACCTACATACGGGTAGATGTTTTTTTAAATTTTAGGTACAATTTTGTACTATATATAAACGGGCGGGGAAAGGGTGAATATTGTCGTTTATTTTCTGATTAGCATACTTATCTTTCAATTACAATGAAAATCATAATCTTAACTAAATTACACGATTAAATTTCAACGATTCCTTCCTGTAGATAAAAAAGTAATAATTTGTAGATTGAAGCAAGACAACAAGTGATCCTTTAAGCTTTCGCTTCATTCCTTACTACGAGTTCACGTACCAATCCCAGTAATCGAGAATGAATCGAGGATGCACAGTAACGCCATCTATCCGTCAGTGTTTGTATCCAAGAGCCGTTAGTGAGGGAATTAGTTTCGAGTGCGATCACTCACAAGCAGAAGGACCGCGTAATCCCGGATTTGGGTGTTTCCGGGATACGGCCATTATTGCTAAGATACACTCCATTACTTTTTTTACTGCAAATGAGATTGAAAGGTTGGGTGATTAATAGGCAATGGAGTAGGTATGTAGGTATGTAGGTGGGTAACTAGGCCTCTTTCGAGTCAGATCTAAATGAGATCCTGCGATTTATAGACTAGATAGATATAAATAAACATAAGTTTTCAGTATAGATCTTCAGGGCGGCCGTTCTTCTATTATCCTACTAATAATGTTGTAAATGTGAAGGTTTTGAAGTTATTTGATATTTTTTAATCGATATCAACTGAATTGTATTTTTTATGTTTGTTACCTCAGAACTTTCGACTGGGTAAACCGATTGTGATGATTCTTTTTAATCGAAAGCTGGTGATTATCACATGGTCCCATTTAGATTTGAGCGAGATCTGACGAGTAGTTTTTGAGTTATTCCTAATTTTGAAGTCAATTAATTTTTGTCAATTATTCACGCAAAAACTACTGAACTGATATTCATGAAATTTAGCACAGAGGTAGACTATTATCTGGAATAGGATATGAGGTACTTATTTTCCGAGAAAACGCGTTTCATCTCTGCCCCAGTTCCACTTTACCATAACAGTCGTATTGTATTATCTTATAATCTGTATGAGATTCGAACCCAACACCTGTAGCGGGGACGGATGTTCACAGTACGTATGAATAGCTCTCATATCTTAATTAGATTTTTAAGCGGTTCTCAACCGGAAGTTCATAAGATAAGCTATTCGTCACTGTCCGGCAGCGCTTCTCATTGAAGAACTAACCGGTTTGTATATTAATTTGGGATTCTGAAATAATCTTGGTGTATAGCTTGTGATATGGATTTGTTGATATTGAGCAATCGTAAAGCTAGCGGTCATCCCTCCTGCTTACATTGTGTAATATACAAGTATCAAACCATAGACCTATATGTGTATACTATACTAGACAGGCTGTTCAGTACTAAACCTAACACCTCTTGTCACACAATATCACACTACATCGACCTCCACCCCATAACGTGTGACGTAAGTAGGTAATGGATTAACGAAGAATAGTCACGGTGAAAAATTTCCAAACCTGACCTGAACCCATCTGTGGGACAGATGACTTCTTAAGAAGAATGTCACACTTTACTCGTCACACAAAACTCTGACGTTATTACGTACTTACTTCCAACCGTACGTGTACCAATACCCAATCAATAACTTGAGATGTTAGCTAATTGACTTAAAAACTTCCAACAGACTAAATACCGCCTCGCAACCTTCCCGGGAACTTGAACACCGCCCTTGTGTATTTAGGGTTCCCTGGAGACTAAAATAGCTGAGTTGGTTGTTATTTTTTTCCAATTGCACGAGTCTTTTGCTTAGGGTTAAAAGTGATGAGATATTAAAATGATTGAAGAAGGAATGAACACATCTTAAAATAAAAAAATGTTAATTAGATGATTTAGAATCGAATGTGTTTCATTTCAGAATGAGTATTTTAATCCTTTTACTGAGTAATAACAAATATTCAGGCGATTTAAGTAAATCTTAATCTTAACTTCTTAACTAATATTATAAATGCGAAAGTGTGTTTGTTTGTTTGTTTGTCCCTCTTTCACGTCATAACGGAGCAATGTTATGGTATGATTTTAGTGTGAGGAGATAGTTAGGTAGCTGGAGAGTAACGTAGGCTACTTTTTACCGCGGTAAAACATCTCATTCCCATGGTAAGATCCATTACGATGCGTATAAGATAGAATCACTCCATAGTAAAAGTAACAATGTGTTGGTCCTTCTATAACTTCGTAAAGGCTATGGATTGATATAAATTTTATTTAGTATATATTTAAATAAATTTTACTATAATATGAATTGATGTAACTATGTATATATTTATAGTTGGAAGGTTAAAGAGGGTCATAGTTTTTACAGTTGGTTCCTCTTAGTATCTTTTAAATTTTCGACTGTTACTAATTATTCTTGCACCAGGAATGTGTCATGCATGTTAAACAACTCATTGTTAGTTCCCTTTGAATATGCGGGCGAAGCCGTGGGTAAAAACTAGTTACACTATAGCGCAAAAGATATTTATAGCAACATAATGTTTTAAACAATGTACCTACAACCATTTCTGTTAAGCTAAAAAATTAACCGCCTCAATTCAATTTTTAACAATTTTAACGCCGCTTTAGCCCCAGCAACGTTCATCAAATTCAAATGCAAATGATACTATCCTACGGAACCATGATAGAGGTTCCCATAGCTTTATTCCCTAGCAGGCAAGTCGACGGCAAAGTTATGGTGAGACCGGGGTTGTTGAAGATCCATTCTTTTTTCTCAATACCGAAAACTTCGCAGACTTTTGATTATTAAATTCAATATTCTATACCGCGCGCGTGGTAATTAAATACGATGTTGACTTCAATATTATAAAATTGGCAAAGTTACCCAATGTCGAGTTTGACTTTGTCAATTATTTGTCGCAGAATTCAGGAGAATTCACACACCTTTGAGACATTGCGGAAACTTTCAGTGCTGGTTCATTGTGCTATTTTCTTACCAAAGCAAGTGATAAATAATACATTTATAATACGCTTTTTGCTTGAGTTTTAATCTTAGTACCTGTTCCAATTTTCTTGCTGAGTAAATACTATACTTAGATCAATAAGTTCGGGGCAATCATATATGTAAAAAAGCGTAGGAGTGAGTAATGTGAGTATATCTTATTTCATTATCATTTTATGATTAATAAATCAATAATTTGTGAAGTTGTAACCCATTGTCTTTATAGTTAAAAAGGTTTTGTAATTTAATGCGTATAATATACGTGTAATATTTAACCCAAGGTATGTGCAAATGATACACATTAATTACTTATAAATAATTCCTTATCCGTCCCTTCACACACGCAACTCGCACACATCTCATTAAAGCTGGGAGCTTGACAATTATTACGAGTGCAAAGGAAATATTTTAATCACGCCTCTACCCCGATCACATCCATGCGAAACTCAGCTTTAACACAAAGGTATAAAATTGAATATTCATTAAAGCGATGTAGTAGATACGATCTAGTGATGCGAACAACACATCGATAGTTACAAACGGGACCGGGATACCGCTTATTGCTTTTGAATTTAGAACGCTCAGTTGCGGTGGCTGGCTAAATAGAAAGTTATTAGAAATTTTATTAGCGGCCAGTGTTGGGATTATATCGATACAGCCGCTTCCTGTTTTGTGTGGTTTTGTTTTATAAGCTGAGGATTGTTCGTGTTCGAGGATGGAAAATGATTTATTAGAGGGGCTTAGTTTTATCTGGAAATTAATCGATTAAATAATTTGTTCGAGTTAAAAAAATGTAGGTAGACGTTTGTTTATAGACTTTAGATTTAGGAATAACAGAATGAATGTGAACATGTATAAATTAGAAATAAATATCAAATTTTGTTTTTGCCATACTATGTAGATTGCGATATAATCTTATAAGATGCATATTCTTATGAGCAATTACTGGGTTTCGATTTGATGGTAGTGCCTACGACAATTATAACTGATATTAATATTGCATCTAAGTCTAAAATTATTAAAGATAGAAATAAGGATGATTAAAAAAGCATAATTTAATGTTAGTAGAGTTTGGACAGAAACTATCCAAGTGTTTCAATAATAGTGCTTTTATTATTGATATTTAAATTAATATAACGCTACATTCTAGGCGGAGTTAACAATGTGGTAGGTAGTATAATTATTATTATAGCATTAATATTATACCTACACTATATTGCAAATTTTGAAATGCAACGCACAGCAGTATAAATTTTCGAGAAGCAATATAATTTTCAGTGCAAAATAGTTGAAACCGTCATGGCAATGGATGTGACGTGAAAATAAATGTCACCAAACAGAGACGAGAGAACAGTACAAGTCAATTACCACAGATACTCGAACAATGCAAGATCCAACAGCTACAGAGTCACGTTTCGCCTGATGTTCAATATCACGTGACAAATTGCTTTAGTTTGAAAACATATTTATTAAAAAGTACATGATATTAATCGAGATATCACTTTCTTTACTTTAAGACTGAGTGTTTTAGAATGTCTGATATTTTTAAAAGCACTGTATTTAAACATCCAAAAGTTTGTGATGTGCTTAGTAAATGATACCGTATCATGTTTAAGACGTTTCATCTGTACAAATATGTGTGTGTTTACTTTTATCTCCCACACAGTTACGAAAATTGGCACCTACTGAGTAATAAGCACGTTAGAAAATTGGTACAGAAACAGTAAAACTTGTCTGTGTCATGTCAAGACTTTGGATGCTATCAAATTGTACTTACGTTAATCTTTCAGTACGTTAAAATACAATTTTAATCTATCGAACAACAGTATTACTCCTCAGTGTCTCTCTGAACGATTTATTTCTGACCAAAACACATCCCAATATGCTCAAATAAAATCATTTACGGCAAAGTATGAAAAGTACTTCAACAAAGTTATCTTTTTCGATAGCATCAGTAGGTTTCAACTAAATGACAAAACAGGGCAGTGTTTAAAATGGCGGCTGTTAGCGGATTTTACTCTTAAAATCCCTTAAAATATCCATTCCGATTCACTTGATTCAATGGAAATGGAATAAAAAAAGATAAATTGACTAAATTTAACACTAACGAACGGACAGTTGAACAATTAAGACTTTTCAATAAACACGAAATCCGATTACGTTTAACTTTCGACGGTTGAATTCGTTAGTTCGATCCCGGCGGCCGGGAATACCGGGATTGGGGATCGATTAAGGATGCGATAAGGGATAAAGCTAATATGTGCTTACTGCCCTATGAGCGTAAATTATATAATTTTTATTACAATATTTTTATTTTAAAATCGAGCTCTATAAAAGTCATGAGCTGGTGAAACCTTTAAATTCAGAAAGGTTAAAAGTTTAGAGGCAAACCTCTAGACAAGTCAAACAGATAGAAATTCTAAGTGTAGAGAAACATCCCGTCACGATTCTTTATGTCCTTCCCTTTTCCCCTTTTCTCAACAAAAGCAGTTCTAATAACTAACTTACAACTCGTGAGGTTTCGCACAAAAGAAGACATTGTAAGGCGCGCGAAGCCGAGCGCAGCGGCATGTATCCGAGTGACAATTGAAATAACAAACATGTGGTTAATTTAAGCGCACTTGCTTGTATGAGCCTTAAGTCTGACAGTGTAAACTACACTTTATCATGTGGAGTTTGTGATGAGAGGTAGCGGGTGAAACAGCGGGCGAGCAAGCGTTTGTTATATTCTTGTTCTTGTTGTGTTTGGAACTTATGTAATTAAGAACTGCGTGTCATAGTAGAGGCTGTATTATAAAATAATATTCATAATTGTGATGTTTTTTATCCAAACACCATTCACAAGACATTGGTTTACATTATTGCTTTATTGGTACAATTATTTTTTCATGGCAATATATTCTGACCATAATTCAGAAATTAGTAAATAAGAACTTCGTTGAGCATATCGTTACTCTTTATATTTACAATGTACATGTGTGCACATATAATTTTATTTTATTTTAAAACATAAAATTATATGTACACACATTATATATGTACAGATACCATTGAAGTATTATTACTAGCGTATAGAACAGACACCGCGAACACAATGTATGTTCCAATGAATTGGCGCCGCGCGGCTTCAATTTCCAATGGATTCGTTCGATTTTGAAAGGAGAACAGGGGCTCAATTTTTAAAATAGAACCTCCCGGCGGGGACACACATTTTGTTCGAGATGTCTCTTCTATGACATGATACTTCAATGACAGATACACATTAAAATGGCATCATAATTAGTTAAAAACTTTCGATTCTACATTCAACTACCGAATACCTTAAATTACATCAAAATAACATCAATATGACAAATTGTCATCCTCATGTTTAACACCAAATACTTCAACTTCCAACACGTATGAATAAAAGCGGGTAATTCCCGCTGTCTCTTATCACCGAAAATTTGCACCAAAACTGGGTGCGTTCACCTCTGGAGAGTTTGTCGCGACGCCTTATAAGTATCTCTCAGGCCCCACTCCGCTATCATATTAGCTACCGATGACGATGAGACAAAGGTCTTCGTAAATTGGGTTCCATGACCGTATGCAAGAGGTCCTTCAGGAGACGTACTCTCCTTGTGATATAAGACAAGGAAGCTACAAGGACTCCTTGTTTGACTAGGCATTTTTAAATTAGCGTTGCTTAGGCGTTTTATGCTTCGTGAAGTTTAATATTTGTTGCTTGAGTTAGATGGCTAGGCGTTAGGTGTTGTTGGTGAAGAGAATGATAAAACTAAAAAAAATATATGATGTACATTACCATGAAAACTTCCAACGAAAATTGGTTTGAATGATATTTAGTAAGTAGTTTTTTTTTTAATACGTCATAAATCGTAAACCGCAAAAAACATTGATCAAAGTTACAACGAACTACAAGAACTTTTATATTATGTTACTTGCTGCTACGGAACCCTTCATGAGCGAGTCCGACTCGCACTTGGCCGCTTTTTTGTGCATGGCTGAAGTGTGTAGTAACGGAAGCCAGGAAAAGCTTTTTTACATGCATATTTTTTAACTTTCTTTTTTAAAGGGAAACTTTTATTCTATCGCCTCAGAATTTTTCGTCCATCTATCGCATGTCGCATTACAGTCGGCCCTGAAGTAAGAATAATAATGGTGATTCAATGATTTAAATAAATATTGCTCTTAGTTTTTAATATGCGTCTATCATTTAATTTAAATGAATACGCAAATTGAAATTAAATTTTATAATTTAATATTTTGTCTACTATTGATTTCCTATTATCATTCCCATTTTTCAATAATTAAGATTAAAAACGCAATTTTAACACCCTAAGGGCTTGTTTCACAATCTTCAAGTAGAGTCCTGATTAAGCTATTCGCCGGTTAAAGTGACGTTAAAGTGTCATTTTACATACACGAAATGTCAACTTAACCAACGAATAGCTTACTTCGGACTTACTTGAAGATTGTGAAACAAGCCCTAAATCGAATAATTTTCTAAAAACTTTTAGTTAAATGCCTACAAACTGAAAAAAAGTTTCACTTGCATCGTGGTGTCATAAAACCACACAATTTAATTTCTTTGTGTTCATTTTTTTCCTGTGCATATTTCAGTTTTTAACCTGTATATCGTTGTTCCAGCAGTAACCTACGCCGCAGGCTTCCAACAGCAATACTTCCGGGTGGTCCCGCGCAGTCTGCGCGTCCAGGAGGGCTCGGAGGCAGTCCTGGAGTGCGCGGTAGCTAACCTGGCGGGACAGGTGCAGTGGGCGAAGGACGGCTTTGCACTTGGTAAGTTCGTTTAACCTAAGCCAAGTGTGATTACTTGCACTTGGTAAGTTCGTTTAACTAATTTTGTAACTAGTCCTAAGTTAACAGTGGAAAGGTTTTAATAACCTAGTAGATGCCCTTTAACGTACAAGACCACATCGCCATTTTGACGCCCAAGGCAAGAGTGAATAGGCTTTTTATTTTAGTGCGATCTGCTATTCAAGATTATCTTCCCACTTCAACATTGTTTTATCGATTCAAAAGAAATCGAGAATGTTAGTGCATTTTTGGATCTTTCCTTAAGTTCCTTTGTCAGCTACGAAAAGAAAACTCAGAGGTCTGAAAGCAAACACGTATACTTAACACAAAAATGCCACGGTATTTGAGACCCTTGACTCGCTAGTATCCCAAACCGAGCCATAGCTATAGGCACTGAGACTAAAATCATCCCAAACCGGGCTATGGTCAACTATAGGCACGTATTGAATCTAGAAATAATGCGCCTATCAAAACAACTGAGCAACGTACGGATGAAAAGCGAAGCTGTAACAACCATTCTATACCTACTTGATTGCTGAATTGATTCGTCTATTTGTCATGCATAACACCGTCCATTGAAAATCAGCGCTGTCAGTTTATTTGTCTGGAATTGTCAGCGTTTCTGTTTGAATGCAAATAGACACGTGCGTCGCCAGTTTTGTTTTTGAATATCACAATTTGGTATCGAATCAACTCGCAATATTCGGGACCAATGACGTGCATTCGTGTTGGCCGGTGCGGCGGAAAACATGGCTGTAATTGCTTTAGGAGAAATAAAGATTTGTAAACTTGCATAGTCATACATAACATACGTTATATTAGGTACGAGTAACCGCCCTCGCTTTGCTTCGGTTTCCTTATTTTTTTACACCTTATTGGAGTTTTATTAAGGATCCCTAATTTTTTTGAAAATATAATATAGCCTATGTTACTCGGGGATGGTGTAGCTTCCCAACAGTGAAAGAATTTTTGAAATCGGTTCAGTAGTTTCGGAGCCTATTCAATGCAAACAAAAAATCAAATCTTTCCTCTTTATATATTAGTATAGATTAATACATTTACCGAAGGATTAATTAACGAGAAATAATTGCGAGAATTAAGGGTGAGATCTATAACCAACACTTAGACTTGGACTTTGCTCAAACAACAGTCAAATGTACTAGATGACTGACACTTTGTTAGTACGGAAAAAAAGTCAGATAAAACGACTGACGTTAATGTTGATTTGGGACCATAACTTTTGTTCGAATAATTTTAAGTCTGATCAAAGCCTAAGCACTGTTTATAGATCCCACCTTATGTATTTACATATTCAGAAGGGATTAACTAGACGAAAAAGCACAGAACTTACCGAGAAGGGAGATTGCGCGTCATAAAATAGTAGGTATCTACACTATTTAGTTAGCAGGCACTAAATTGAAGGTGGTTGGCTCAATATTCTTAAAGGTTTTCAATAGATCATCGAACCCAGAACTTCGAAAGCTATGTTTAGGTATTTATTTAGTTAATTACAAAAGAAGAGTATAAAATAAGCTTAAAAGTTGAAGTTGTTTTTTTAATTCATAATATTATGTAAATAGCAGTTATCGTAGTAGAATCATGTGGAAACTACCCAAAAGTCTACGGTAGTTAAAGTCCATTTTGAAAGTTATGTGAATGTCGAGCAAGTGAACGAGTCCGTAACATATCTAAACCGTTCAACTATATTTATCCTCGTACAGGTAAAACGAAATTTTAAAAACGTTACGCGTCTCTCTAGAATTTCTCTGAACCCGAGTTTGCTGCCCGAGAAGCCTTTGGTCACAGCGGCAAAGCCTTTCTAGATCATTCCGTGAATTCCAGATTCGTAACTCACTCATGCGTATGGCCTTTTACTGGACCATTACCACAGAATATAAAGTCACAGTAGGTCGACTTGGCGGCTCTGAATTACCTAGGCTAGGGTTGGTGGCTACTAAAAATATTAACTAGTTATTATTAACTTAGTTGTTATTTTGGCTTTGCTCGGTTCGGTTAAACATTTCTGAATAAAAGTCTTATACTGAGTTTCAGTATTTAATTTACATCCGTAATATTTTTTTTTCTTTTTTGTCAAAGAATCTAGTACCTACAAATTATCAAGAAAAAGATATGATTTTCATCCATCCCAAACTTTTAACTAAATGTTACTCAGAGCGTAATTACATCAAAATCGGTTCTGAATTTAGCGGGAACAATCGCACAAACAAACATACAAAAATTTTGTTATTTATACGAGTATGTGTGATATGGCATGTCGTCTATGTTTACTCTATGTTGGGGCGATTTGACCAAGCGCGTGTCAGTGCGGTGTACAAACATACAAGGTGTTCATTGTTGTTGGGATCGGTGGAAATTGTCGTGGAATTGGAATTTATTGGGAATTCCATTGAACGGCATACCGTCGATTGAATAAAACCGCTTCAATATACGAGTAAAGAGAGCTTCTGAAATAAATTAATTCAAAAGTTTCCACATGACTTAAGACGAATTCCGACTACTATCATTTGAAAATCCTTTTAAATGTTTCGAATAAAATAATGTTTTCATTTTTATACTACACATGATTTGAGAAAATGATTCATCATGATACGCGACTCTTCTAGTCTTTGTGTAGTATAATTAAACTGGTGCTTCGCCCGCGTTTCATTTCATTTTAACTTATTTTTGTTGATTCAGATTAACCCAAACCTTTGTGCGAGGCTTATTGTTATCAAATAAGAACCAGTTGTTAAAAAATCTAATCAAATCAGAAAATAAAGTTCAATAACATAACATGTACTTTCGCTATATATTCTCCTTAACGACAAAGTACCTTTATGAAACGTGTCTTGATAAAATATCTACAAAAATAAAGTAATTTGAATTTTACAAAAATTATAATGCAATATTTTATAAGATTTTTCACGGCTACACCTCAAGATCCGCTTCTGAAGTATTGCCTTAATTATTGAGTATAACATTCCTCAAATTAGAACAGTGGTCACTAATTGAACCTTTTATCTCCCATTCCATTTCGGTACCTTACTTACAGTAATGAGTTTGATTTTTAAGGGTGGATTACTTGAGCTTTTTAGGGGTGGTAACTGAATAAATTCCGAGCGAGTCCATTTTTCCGGAAAGAATTTAAAAACAGATGTAGACCGCACCCTAATTTCGTTAATTTATTAATTTTTCCTCTTTATTGAGTTCATTTATTAACTTCTCGAACGATGATCCATGATAAAAGAAACAATAATCATCGTTACACCGGCTTTAACATACATAGTTATTTTAGATAGTATTGTGTAACTTGCTTCATTTAAAACATCATTATCTCATACATTTATCAGCACTGTTCGTATCGGTACTGTTTATCTTTACTTTCTCGATAAACTTGCCCGAATTTGCGTTCTAAATATTTTTCTAAAGTTGAGGACTCGTATGAAATGAGAAGCAATTAGTTTTAATCGATTACAAATTCGTGTTATTTTCGATTGTTTATTTAATGAAATAATGACCCAAATGCAAAGCACATTCCGTTAAAAAATTATACCTGAAATAATACATGTAAATTCATTTATCCAATAACAATGAATAAATAACCTTAAAAAAATGTAAAATATTTAAAAGTTATAAAGTGCAGTTCATCGCAGCAGTTTGCTCGATCGGATGTTATTTAATTACTGGAGTAATAATTAGCAATTTCATGCGCAAACGTGGCCATTTACACGGCAATCTCGGAGCGTGTGATGAATAAAACCCTGAGCGTTGCGCTGATCGAAAGTAATAATATTAATTAATATACTGCATTGTTGCACTGTTTGCACTCATAAATTACTTATTTCGTCTTGTGTCGTTTTTAAAGGAAATGTACCTAATTTTGTGTTTTTGTTTTGCCGTTTCTTCTCTTAAATAAATAATGGACTTTTTCGACACTGCAATAGACGTAAATTATTGCTATTCATAAGTTCGTAGTCCGTAAGTTCTCTTTTCTGTCTCTTCCCTTCTCATATCCTATCACTTTTTTTTCTCTCTCTCTCTCTCATAGTTCTATAGTTTTATCACAGAAGAAATAATATTACTTAAAAGTTTTATCTCCTCTCTCTCTTTCTTTTCTATCTTTATCTCCGCCCTCTCTTTTTCTCTCTTATCTCTATATCTCCACTCTCTCTCTCAGTACATTTTCTCATAAGCACATTATCCCGCAGGTTTCTCGTCAGTGATCCCCGGGTACCCCCGCTACACGATGTTCGGCGACCGCCGTCACGGCGTGTACAACCTGCGCATCGTGAACCTGACGTTGGAAGACGACGCCGAGTACCAGTGCCAGGTGGGCCCGGCGCAGATGCACAAGGTCATCAGGGCGAATGCCTCGCTCACTGTTATATGTAAGTGTTTTGAGATTTTCTTTGGGTGTGGTGGTTTTACATTTTATTGATCAGTAGCTGACCTGGCGCACTTCGTATCACTTAACAAACAATTTTTTTTATAAAATAAAAGTAACCTAAGTTACTCCTTGTTACATCTATCTGCCAGTGAAAGTCCCGTCAAAATCGGTCCAGTCATTTCAGAGATTAGTTGGAAAAAACAGACAGACAGACAGACAAAAATTGTAAAAAATGCTGTTTTGGTATATGTGCCGTGTATACATCCAAATGCATTTAGTAAAAAGCGGTTATTTTAATATTACAAACAGACACTCCGATTTTATTTATTTGTATAGATTAATGTTTCGTTAAAATTGTAAGCTGAGGTATAAGAGGGGAGATGTGTCGGAACATGGTGATTGATTATTAGGATTTCATGAATTGTAGGTACGTAATTAGGTAAGTAATAAGATAAAGATGTAGTAAAAGAATAAGGAATAAAATAATTACGAAAAAAATTGTTAATGGGCCTATTTTAAATGCCCTATTTTTAGGACAGAGTATCTAGGGAGAATTACTGTCAAAATTGTTGACCTTCAGGCTTCCCGCCCACGTCAGTCTTTTTGTGGGACAGATAATCGGGCCGATTTTTCCTGCCATATTATTTCTGACCGACTTTGTAGGACGTGTGCGTTGCACTATCTACTATCAGTACGTTCTATTTTTCTCTTACAAAAAATCGGTCACTGATTATCCGACATGGGCGGGAAGCGTTAATCCTATTATAATGTTTCATGATGTAACAACTGCTATTATTTTAAGCCTATTATAATCACAGATGAAATAATAGTACTTATAATGAGTAGTTTATTACAAGCTTTCACGTCTAGGTGTTGATAGTAAGTAATGAGTTAGTAGGATTGACAATGACATTATTTATACACAGCAAGGGTGTGCGTGTTGATTGAGGCTCTTTTTAGGGTTCCGTAGCCAAATGGCAAAAAACGGAACCCTTATAAATTCGTCATGTCTGTCTGTCTGTCTGTCTGTCTGTCTGTCCGTCCGTATGTCACAGCCACTTTTTTCCGAAACTATAAGAGCTATACTGTTGAAACTTGGTAAGTAGATGTATTCTGTGAACCGCATTAAGATTTTCACACAAAAATAGAAAAAAAACAATAAATTTTGGGGCTTCCCCATACTTAGAACTGAAACTTAAAAATGTTTTTTTCATCAAACCCATACGTGTGGGGTATCTATGGATAGGTCTTCAAAAATGATATTGAGGTTTCTAATATCATTTATTTCTAAACTGAATAGTTTGCGCGAGAGACACTTCCAAAGTGGTAAAATGTGTCCCCCCCCCCCTCGTAACTTCTAAAATAAGAGAATGATAAAACTAAAAAAAATATATGATGTACATTACCAAGCAAACTTCCAACGAAAATTGATTTGAACGAGATCTAGTAAGCAGTTTTTTTTAATACGTCATAAATCGTAAACCGCAAAAAACATCGATCAAAGTTACAATGAAGTACAAGAACTTTTATCTTATGTTACTTGCTGCTACGGAACCCTTCATGGGCGAGTCCGACTCGCACTTGGCCGCTTTTTAAAAGTTACTCATATTTTTTCAAAATCAAGGAAAAATTTAGGAAAAAAATTGTGAAAACATGGTGGTGAAGATAAAAAAATTGTGAAACGTATGGTAATAAAGTTGTTGTCGATTAACTGGAAAACTCAATCCGGTAACTTATGAAATTATTGTAATCTCGTAACTCAAAATATCCTAGATGTATGTTTAACATTTCTATGTGGAAAAATAGTGCAGAATTTGTGAAAGCTATTCACAATTTCTCAGTTGATTTGAACGAATAAATACTCGTTATGAGTTATCTATAAATCATTAAATGATCACACAGCTCAGTTAATATGGCTCCGCGCAGTTTACGGAATTCAACCGCGGATTGTTGTTCATATGAGCATTAGTTTACCACAAACAGCTGTCCGTATTAATTGATCGAACACCAAGTTAAGTTACCTTATCAATCAGGTGTTGACTTTAACTAACACTTCATGAGTTTTGATAAATGTAGATTATGTATAGGTATAGGTATGATAAAATTTAAAGTCAAAAATTACTCGATGATTTCTGGGTAAAGCCAATGTAGTCAAATATAGTCACTAAATGAAATATGCCCTTAAGACAAAAATGGCTAGTTTAGTTACAAGCCCCGCCCACTTGCGTATGAAGCCCTTTTACTGATAGAAAGTAGGTATCTGCATTGTTTTATTCGCCGTTAAAAGTTTATGGCGGTGAACCTTTGCTGGAGATAGCTTCATACCAATCATAACTTCTAGGTTTATGACCTTTCATCATAAAGTATAATGTCAACCGCTTGTCGTACTGTTGACGAGTGAGCGATAAGAGACGTTATAGCGATTGCGACGTTACTGCACATTATTGGCAACAATCGTGCCTAAACGGCACATCACTGGTAACAATCGTACCCATCGGAAATTCGATGGGTAACTTAAGTTAGATTTCAAGCCTTAGTCAAGTAATTACGTATCAGAAATTAATTATCACATGTTTTGATTGCACTTGCTTAACGTTGATAACGAGGGTCTTAGCCCCTCTCAATCCGACATGTAAGGAATCTAATTATGTAAAAAACATTCTACGGCTAGCATATTTACTAGGCATTAAGTCCGCGCATTGTAATTCAATGTATGAATTCAATAAAGTTTAAATAAAAATAAATAAATAAATAAATGTTATCTTGATCAATGAGCTTCTTCAGGTGCCGTCGTGTTAAATGAATTTTACTTTCACGTGTATCGCTTGTCGCTTCTCTTTCACAATAGAACAGTTCCCTTGCTATCTTTATATTATCATAAAGTTAAATGTTATGGAAGAATTTCAAGTAAAAGTATTGACAGTGATAATATTAAACTTTTGCTTTGTTTCGTGAATCCTATAATTTATTTAAGCGTACAATCCTTTGCGAAGGGTTGCAGCCCGGCTACAGCTTGGGGCGGCTTAATTTATTTTATAACAGTGAGTCGGTTAGCATGTTTTAGTAAAAATGTATATTATATTGAAGTCATAGTTGCGGAGTCATTATTATTACTATCATCTACTGTTATTACGTATACGTCTTACTTGAGCCTCTTAGCTGCCAAACGACTCGTCGTGTTCCAGCCGAGGGTCTGAGAGCCAATAGGTATTCTTTCTTCTCATCTTTCTGTGATATCAATGCATTCCAAATAATGGAAAATGAAACGGTGACCACTTAGCACGAAGTAGCTCTTCTACTCATTTGGGGATTAATATAAATAAACCGGGCAAGTGCGTGTCAGGCCACGCGCAATGTAGGGTACCGAAGTAGTAAGTTTATCGACGATTACTCATTAACTACTTATGGTAACATAGCCGTGATAGTTTTCCTTGTAAATTCATCATATAACCTATTTTTCAGAATTTTTTCACTTGTCCAACTCCAACCGTTTAGCCAGCACGTGGGGAAGACACTTGACTCTAACCAAAATTATCACATTAAAGCCAAATATTTCGCAAATAACCCCTAATTCCAAAAATGGTCTAAAAAAATCGTAATATTTTAGAAGACCTTTTCAACGATATCCCATACTATAGGGTAAACCACGGAACAGGGTAAACGCAACGAATAAAAAATTCATCCTCACGTTACCTATAGGGGAGGTACCCTGAAAAAAAAAATCAGTATTTTATTCTCCAATTCTAGAGTTTAAATGAATATGTATATTTAAGCTAAATTACAGCTTTCTGGGTCTCGGCGCTTTGCTTCGGCTAGACGGACAGAGGGACAGACGGTCGGACAGACGGACGGACAGACAAACGGATGGATGGACGGACATGACGAAACTATAAAGGTTCTGAGTTTACTTCGCAACCCTAAAAAGTTACGATACATGAAATCATAATACCGACCTAAAAATGCAATAACAGAAATAGTTTTACCCAAAGTCTGATACAGTAGTCTTTGTTGAGTAAACTACTCGTAGTTAAACGAAACGCGCGTAAGTAAAACGTGTAACCCTCAAAGTTTATGTGCAGGAGTTAACCCGAGATGGATCGGTCCGGGTCAAATCGGCCTCTGACGTGATGGGCTCGCGTAGTGATGTCACGGACGAGGCTCAGTATCGATAACGAGGTCTATGTTAGTAGTAGGTACCTACTAGTAGTGTGTTAGATATAAACTCAGATACAATAATATAAAATTTTAGAGATATAATGTTGACAGAGTTAACTCATATAAAATTGGCCTCATTTAAATTACTAAAATTGTCATCAGATATGTTGCAAATTAAAATTCATTGTTAAAATTATTTACTGAAATATCAACAGCAACTTTGTCAATGAGGTCGCAGGTTGTTTGAACACGATATAATACGTTTTCAACGCAAATCAAAAAGTATAGACAGAAGTGTGTAATAGAAATTATCTATTGGTAATCGACTAATTAGTGATAGTATTATAATTATTACTTATTTATGTATTTAGTTAGGATAAATATGATATGATAATAATACGATATTCTGGTAAGGGATATTCTTCTTTTTTAATGCATTTTATTTTTAAAGAAATATAGTGACCGGCGAAAACCCTTCGATTGTGAAAATATTTTCGTTATGTTCATAACGTTTCCAAACTGTTTCACAATACTCGAATGAATATTTTCATGAAAATATTAAATACACTTCCGTTATTCACTGTACAAACACTTTTAAAGTACTTTACTTAACTCTTTCCATTTACGAAAATGTATAGTGGGGCTGAATTTACCAGCGTTTTTACAAAATACGTTTATGCAAATATTAACGATTACTGAGGATAGTTTGAGAGTGGTTAAAACCACCGTCGTTGTATTTAAATTGTGAAATATTTCATTTTTAAACCGGGTATTACAATATGCACAACAATACGAGTACAATATACTTTAACAATGTCTTTAAAACATAGTTACCTTTGTAACTGCCTTACATTCTTTTCTACTATACTTTAAACAGCATAGTTGTGTTATTTTTAAGTAAATAGGTGAGTAAGAGCTGGTAAGTAAGCCGACAAGATATGGTAAGTGGTCGTTGGCGCCGTCTAAGAAAGAAGCAAGGATCCTTTTATAAGACTAGTGCTCTGCCCGTGGCTTTGCCGGCGTTTTCCGAGATAATAAGTACGCTTTATCTTATTCCAGGTCATCGTCTACCTGTGTGCTAAATTTCATGAAAATCCGTTCAGTAGTTTTTGCATGAAAGTAACATACAATGAAAGTAACATAAGTAAGAATTCGCGTATTTATCTATCTACTAGTGTGTTCTATTACGCAAAACATTTTTGTATGGGTAAAGTCGAAAATCGACGCCTAATGCATTGTTTTACTGGTCTCAAACCATCTTCGCATTATTGCTTTTCAAATGAAACTTGTTTGGGTCACATCAGTTATATTATGTATGATTTCAAAGTCTATAGAGGACATCCGTACATATTATACACCGTACATACGTATATCCATACATAGTACGGTTATGTGTATATTATAGATTCCTTCTTTGTGGATATGGTTTTATAACGTTTGATAAAGGAGTGGCGAGTGGTCCTCAATATTATAATTATATCTACACATAATCCTCAAGTTAGCCTAGCAACTATGAAACAAAGATAGATAGATTTATTGAAAACAGCAATTACTCGACATCTGTTTGAATATAATATTAACCAACTACTATTTTTACATTGCACGAGACTTGTTAATGTTGAATTCCAGTGGAATAGCGTCCTAATTCAACAATTAGTTCTGCAGTAATTGACTAACATTGTTTGTTCGTTATAACTGTTTTGTTAGCGGTGACGAGTATTTGAAGCGATGGTGGTTTCACTGTTGAAGTTTTTGCGGTAAAATATATATATGTACATATATTTGTATATAAATGTATTTGTATTGTCATGTTGTAATACCTGTGTACAATAAAGCATTAAATAAATAAATGAAAAAAATATTGATACGGATACGGATAATGAAAGTTTAAATAAGAAGGTAAGAGTAAAAAATTTAGTTTAATCGAAAGAAATTCATGTTAAGTTGTAGTGATGACGTATATTTTTTTCCGAATTAGGGTCGATAATATTACTGAACTAAGAAAAGCACAATAGTTACGTGCTAAAATTTTTCTGTTTTTGTTAAATTTCATTCCCAATCAACCTATATTACATCGGTCGATAAAACACTGTCGATAAGTTTAACCAACCTCCCTATAACAATGGAAAGGCGACCATTTTACGAGGGGATTTTATTCAAATTCACCAGTTCCGTATCCAATACGCAATACAGATATTTTACGCCGACCCTTCGAAACGGCCCAGGGTAAGCGGGACCTATGAATACCTTCGTCGTAGAATTGTGTATTCTATTCTCTTGACTTATTCGTTAATAAGTCATCTTATTGTTCGCCAGAAAATTGCTTACGATATTTTTTATATAGCTCAGTTATAAAGGAGTTATTATGGAAGCATTTTTGAGATCAATTCTAATAGAAAATAAGAAAATGCATGAGGAATAGCTTATTTAACTATCTCACATTTAACACTTAAAAATAATATCCTTTTTAACAAAACCCCATTAACTTACCAAAACAGTGTATTTCAAGTGAGTGCCAAAAAAAACGTATCTCCAAACAATCTTGGCTTGCGTCTTCGTAATCTTAACAAACTCAACACTAAATGGCCTGCAAAAGTTAACACGGCGAGCCTCAACTCAACTGGCAACATTGGCAACACCGTAGAACATGTTGCGAAACTTTGTCAACATTAAATATTCTGCTTTTATAATCTGTGGACGTATGCTCGGAAACTTGCTGTTTGTTTTTATGCGGTCGAGATAAAGTTGTATGAATTTATTGATACTAAAGTGTGTTTTAAAGTTACTGTTATTCGCAAACGCTGTCAGGCTTTATGTGGCGTAGTTGGGAATTGTCTTCGTGTTGTGCAGAGTTTATAGTGGTTAATATTATAGGAACTTCGCGATCTAGAAAATAATTGGATATCCTTATAGTGTGTGAAGCGTACCTGCCGTATCTATACTTGCATTAGTCCAATGTGGACTATGACCTCTACCAAACTAAGACCTCTACACACAGTGTGTGGATTTGAGCATAACAGTATAAGATGCATTCCTTCATTAGCCAGCGGTAGCCCCTTTCTCATACGTGCCTTGTGGCCCGTGTGTTTGTATACGTGTTAGTCATGCTGTCGCGGGCCGCAAAGGTAAGAAAAAAAAATCAATAGGTTTTCACGATTATTATAAAATAAAGTAACTCCAGATGGGCCAACTACAAAAGCTTGGCGTGGACGGGGCCGCACGTTGAGTATATCTGATTGGCACTGTCAATCAGGTACCTACATAATTTGTTCAGTTTCAGCAGTCAAACTACTGCGCTTAATTGATAGACCATCACACCGTTTACTTAGCGAATTTAAGGGTTTTCTAGAATGTTCTTATATTATTGTCGTTATTTTAGGTCATGTTATATGGAACATTGCCAACTAAATCGAGACATTTGAACCGGATGCAGGCAGCACAAATAGAATTACGAATATGGGTCTCCCCTGGACATGCGTGGCACTACGGGGTTCTCCCATGCTTTGCCAAAAAGGATGCCATGAAAATTATTAATTGATTTTCAAGTTACTCTTTTATGATATTGGTACAATGTTGACCGTAGTACTATTATTGTACATGTGTTGGTACTTATCACTTATCCTAGTAGCATCTGAGTTACAGTAGCTGCTAAAAGTCAGTACTAATAGGTAAAGGGTTTGGAAATATTATAATCAATTCACAAATAAACAAATCTCAATCAGATACAAAATCTTTATCGTAATCCGACTCGATACCATTTTTGCCACTAATCTCGTAAAATCAAACATTTCATAGCACTGAAAATTCAACCCTCTCCGTAACAAAGTCAAAAATTTATCTTCAGTAACGGCACCGTCGCATCGCACCCTTTCACACCCACCGACTAGCACGACCGCGGACCCTTCGCACACTCCGCTTCGCTCGCTCACTCTCATAAAATTTTCACCGCTCGAAGAGAACCTTTACCCTTTTAATATATTGATAGTTTATATTGATAGGAACGCACCCGTGTCACGGGAATTTATTGTTAAATTATATAAATAAGGATCGTTGTAAGAATATTTCGATATATTTATGATACAAGATTTTTGTCTTTGGTACGGTCAACTCATTGTTCACACTCAGTCAAGATTTTGGATCTTTGTTTTTATATGGCCCTTTTACCATTTTAGTTATTATTACTTTACCTTACTTTACTTTATCTTATCCAGATATTATGGAAAGAAGAAAATTTTATTGACAGCGGCCGTTAGTATTCATGGATAGCTATAACAAAGTTTAGCTTAGAACTTTAAGCTGAATAGAGAAAACATCGTATAGCTTCTGTATAAAGCAACTGCGTTTCCAACTTACATGCATGCAATAAAATTGCACGAATACATGAAAAATCATATTCCAAAACCTAATTTACTAATTTGTTTGTAACACATGACATTTCTGCCGGCTAGGATTCGCATTTGCGACCACGGTACAAACAGTTATTACTAAAAAAATAATTTTCACTCATCAAAGAATAGATTACTTTCATATACATTTAAATATCTCAATGAACAAAGAAAATAGGAGCCTCTTTATACAAAACCCAGAAAAGTCAAGGGATATTTAAATCCTATACCCAAACCAAACGAAGTTCATCCAAGATTGATTCGAGTGAGATGGGCAGGATGATATGAAAAACGAGCCAGTAGATCGTTTAGGTAAAGCCAGGAACTTATTGATAACACGGCAGGCCGACCCTCGTAATAAACGGTAGCAGGGTGCTGACGGGGTTGCTACCCCCAATTGACCTTATCCCTTACCGTTGCGTAGATTTTTAACGTTACCTATGTAGTTAAATCTGACGATATGAATATCCTAAAAGACTGTTAAGATTTATTTGACAGATGACTCGCTGTAAATCGGAAAAGCATTGTAGTTAAAGACTATAAAAATAATGAAGAAACACTAACTAACAAATAATGTTTTATTATCCCAGAATCCTTTAAATTTGAACATGAAAGTGGTTAAGAAGCTACGAACGCTGAGCTAAGAAGCTTAAAGCATCAAAAGTGAAACAATGTTGTAAAGAAGGATGAAACAAAGAATTTCTTCTGAGTCGAAAATATCAAAGCAAAGGGTAAATCGTTGGAACGAAATATTTCACGGTAAAAAGGTTGGATGATGTAATTTTATAATCTGTTACTTCTTTTATATAAGTTTTAGACAATTTTTTGATCCCCTCCGCTAAGCTATTAAATTAAAAAAAATACACATTACACACAATTTTAGGAAATTCCTTAAAATTGACATACAGTTTATGTTTTTCAAATACAAATACACTCCAGCCTAACTAGCGATCATCTGGTCATCCATTTGGAAGACTATGTATGACCAAGTCCATTTCATAAGTGAAAAGAAGATAAAATTACAGAGGTTTCTTATAATAAACTTTCATCACGTTAGTAAATGGTTAAACTTAATTTGGCTTAGTTAATATTAATGAAAATGTCTTGTAAGACATTCATCATATTTCCGCATAAAAATAAGGTTTAGTATAAAATAAATACATTTCAAATTATAAGTTTAAAATTCGCATCAAAACGCTTCAAACTGTCATGGCGTGGTGGTGACGTCATGCCTCAGGAAAACAAAAGACGATACGGCATTTTTAGTATGGTGATATTCATTTATTTTAAGAAGCGTGACGTAATTCGCGCTTATTGAGACTGACTGGCGTTTTAGCTAAGATGGCGGCTTGCCGTATTTTGTAGTTTTATTTTATCAAAAATATTGTTTATCTCGCTAATAATAATACGATAAATGCGTGTTTTGTAATCCACTAATAGGGTTTCATTAAATAAATACATAATTTTAGTGATTTTTACTTACAGTCATCATGCCTATTATTAGGCTGAAAAAAAAGAATCTTATAAAATTGTACGGAACCCAAAGGGTAAACCGTAAAAACAAACCGAGGAAGAAGAATATGCACAGGTGCTATAAAACCAACTACTTTAGAAGTCATATAAAATCTTGCGAACGGGTAACTTGGGGCAAAAAGTTGTGAATCTCGCTAGCTTATTTTTAATGCAAAATAAACATTGAAGATTTGAACCATTCATACCGTGAGATGTATAAATCTTGAAACCTGCCACTGTAATGCTGCACTCGAAGGGTGGAAAGCTACACTTTTGAAAAAATATGACTCGGATTGTTGTCGAGACGACAAGGAAAAGTTATTGTTTATCTAATCCGGATATTTCTTAGGAGCACATGAGAAATTAATACTCCATTTTCTTCAATTCATCTGTTTATTTCTTTTATTTATTCACCACTTTCACTGGCTTGTAGCTTTGTAATTTAAACGTAAAAGTTAAATAGTTTAAATAGTTTAAGTTGGTGCTTTAATAATGGAAAATGATATTGTCTATGAAATTAATGCCATTTTGTGATTTAGAATACTTAACACTTTTATTAGAATTTAAAAAAAGCGCGTGATGCTTTTACAGTCAAATCAAACAAATTATGAATATGGTTCATTCTAGGACTCATATATGATTTTTTGCTTTTTAGTGTAGAGCTACTGAAAAAACATATTTTTTTGTTTTTTTGAACTAATATTTTATGGCGGAAAAATGAACCGAGGTAAAGTATATACCTATGTATGTGCCTTTTAGATTAGCTCCAACTACCACTTTAGGATAAACAATTGAAGGCATTTTATTTTACGACCAGCAAAGAGTTAAATAGAATTTTAAATAGAGTAAGAAGTTCTAGAAAGGTTTATTAGTACTAAAAGTTCTGAAGAACTGTAACTGAACTAAGTAAATAGTGATTAGATCTCTTTCCACCTAAAAAGTTCCAGTGAATACCAATGTTTGAGTGGAGCTACACCTTTAAAAAGTATTTTAAAATTTTATTCTCGTCTTTCTTATCATTGACGATTTCTTGTATTATATGTGTCGTTGTGTTTCAATCATATCAAATTATCTTCTGAATTCTGATTAATCTCAAAGTCATCGGAAATATTCCTTGAAATTTAGGCGTACTATTGTGATAAATCTGTTTTACATCGAATTTAAAATTTTGAAATGGTGATTACTTGCACTCATATGAGGCAGGGACCTGTACCCAGTAAGGTGAGGAAGATGTTATGTTTAATCACAGTGAAGTAGTAAGTTCGGCTGGAAGACTCAATACAATGGAGAAACATTTCAAAGCTACTTTTGTTATACCAGCAACTGTGAGTAAAGAAAGTTTCACGTTAAGGCATACATACATACAGCAGACATACATGAACTGTGTGCTGAACTAATGTGAAATGCTCATCTTAAATCATGGACCTCTAAAAATGTTCAAAATACCAAAACTGTGTGTTAGTTAAGTAGATTAGGTAGTAATTTATTGCTTAAAGTACATTGTTGCTAAAAATCAAACTTCAAACGTATAAATCACTCAACGATTTTATCAAGAGTTAGAAGAAAGCTCCCACTATCTAATCCTTACATCAATTAATATAATATCACTGATTAGATCAAATCGCAGTGCAATGCAAGTAGTGAAAAAGTAGAAAAAAGGTGTACTTACATAAAAAATGCAGACTAGCAATATTTTTCATGAGTTAAAGCTTTTTTAAAAAACCTTTCGTTAACCCTATCTTTTACCACTTGCGTTAAGATCTGAAGTTTGCGATCTCAAAAATCTCCACTTAGCAGAACGCACAGTCAACATTCCTTGCTGGAAGAGGTTAATTTTAAACTAGCATCTTGAATAAACTGAAAAGTTTTGTGTTCCGCCCGCAGAGACGTAAAAGCGGTGCTTTCTTTTTAGATGGAAACTTTAACAAAACGCAGTGACTGTTGTGGCGGAAGTTGAAGAGAATGGGGCAAAGAGGGAGCCTTGTGGGATGCCTTGTATCCGAGTGCCAAGGCGTTTTATTTTTTATTTATAGGCAAGGGATAGTAAAGTAAAATTTATGGACGGTTTTGTTATCAAGAGAATGGCGATGAAATTGCTGGAAAATTTTATCAGTTGATTGTTTAATGTTGATACAGAATTTACAAGCTTGTTAAAGTTTTAATTTTTGACGCTTCCAAGATTAACAAAGAATGAAGAGGATGCTGTAAAATTGTTTGGAAAGATATTTTTCCATTTTATCATAAAAAATAGCTTTTCAGAATTAATTATTACTCAGATTTAAACATGTATTTAGCAATAAATTATGTTGCATATTTGAGTTACTTACATATTGCACTATGTACATAAATAGGCTGCCATATTTTACATAACAAAAGGTGTCTATTAAAATAAAATTATAAATAAATAAAAAATAATGAATTCTAAAACATTGTCACATGTGGTTTACTTTATATAATACTTGTACATTATTGCCCTTTTATTGGCTGGTTAGATGAACGAAATCAACTGTAGGGAACTAATTCATGTCAAGCACCTTTTTTACCTAACGCCTTAAACATTGTTTTTACATTACGTTTATTCAGCCTCTTATAGCGTAACAGCTTCCCATATACAGAAACTGTTAAAAGACTCTAGATAGAACCTTGCTTTTGGAGTGAAAAGTTTTATAGGCTCTGGTTTCTCTACCGCCCCACAAACGAGCAGCGATAAATCTATAAAATTCACAAAGGTTGCTACTGACTTAGCTTAGCAAACATTTATAACGTTTAACTTTAATGAAATCAAGATAAAGTCAATCTAGATAAGGTTAAGTATTTTTTTATGAATGGTGTAAAATACAAAACAAATTAAAACTATAGTGTTTTCATTATACGACATTTTTATAACATTATCCAAGTTTGGTAGACCAATATACCTGAGTAAGAAGTGTTAAAGTCTAAATATAATGTCTTTTTATGTAAATTATCAGTCATGATTTTTAGAACATGACTTTTAATATCGATTCCAAGTAAGAAGGAAGTTTCACACTTCACATATATATTTTATCGTACATCGCTTTACATCGTTACGTGAACCAGACACTTTTCAAACGAACCAAATGTAAATATTTACTTACTTGTGTAAATTAGCAACTGTGATCCAATTTGTCGGTACAGTGTAGGAATACGACGCCCATTTTTGGATCATTGATTTCTTAGTTTAAAATTGTAGGGTTACATAGTTAGAACTTCTGTTTAGTTTGCAGCTGTTAACAAGACAAGAGTAGTATTCGTGTGTGATATTTAGATGTAAAATATGTTGTTTATAATTATAGTTAGCGTTTATTTGATAACAAGCTAAGAAGTATGAATATAAGCTTAATAAGTATTAATAATAATTTAACTATAAATTATTCAATTAGCCTTGACGTTATTATTTGGAAACTCGGCTAGTCATAAAAGGAACACATACATTTGACCAGCAACGATAAAACGCTGAAACAAATAGAGGCGCAAAGTTAAACAATATTATTACGAGGGTTCAGAACCAAAAGAAAAGTTTTGTTGAAAACGCACGAGCAGTATGATACAAACGTTTGATAACTGAATAAAGCTCGATCAAACAACTGACGATCTAGATACAGACAAACAGTTTGAGAAACAAGTAGAACACTCGTGTCGTTGGCAAATTTAAATTGAAATAGTTGTGAAGTAGTTAGCGATGTCAAACGCGGTTGGACACGAATGGGCCGGTGCCTTTGACGCGAGAATTTTGGATAATTATACATGTTTCACTAATTACTTTGATAACTATTCTTTGGAAGATGGCTTGAGACAAAGGAAATCTTGAGAGTCAATATTTTACAAGGGCTTATTTTGCTAGGATCCGATGTCGATTTCGTCTCCGTTAAACTAGATGATCTCAAATTAATACAAGATGTTATTAACACAAGATACTCGCATTAATGAACATTTTGCGTTGCAATATTTTTATAATATAATGTAAGATTAACTAAATTAAATTCTTCTGTTCTTGTTTTATACGAAGTCCATAACAAGAAGTCTGAAACATACACCACAAAGTTGCACCCTTAAAAGCAATGTCAACGAAAATAAATGAATTACCAAAGGAATTATTTTAATATTATTATATTTATTATATTTTAATATTGTTCTAGTTAACGTCAGTTCCCTAGAATATTTGGTTTCGTGAAACGACAACGAGTAATTTAATTTAACATCAGATGTTTAACAAGTTTCGATAAAGTTCCACTAATGCCATGGCGAATTTTATTAGGCCTTGACAAATTGAGTTATAGTTCCGATACAACCTTCTCCAAATTACGTTTAAGTGGGTTCGAGATGTGTCAAGCTTCTTTGAAAAGACACAAAAAATGCTTCGTTAGTGTTGTTCATTTGGTACAAGATACGTATACCTTGCTTGTTGGGCGAGAAGTCTTGGGTTTATTTCCTGGTCAGGGTAGAAAAACCTTTATTTGGACGACGCTGGCTGTTTGTGATGTATATTGTTACGATGTTAAGTGTGTTCTTGCCACCCCTCATGGCGCGGGGGAATTTTATTGTTTGTTGATTTTGCTAGGTTATATAATCTTCTATTTATCAGAGCTATTACTTTATAGTTTTTCACATACATGTTTTGCGGTGGTACTATGAAATGAAATGATTTAGTTTTATTATAACTGCATTAAAAATAAGTTGCCCGAGAAATAAAACGTTAAGTACGTTTTGAATAAATATTAGCTATTTACTCGCAAGAAACTCGGAAGAAAAGTTTTCATCGCCTATCACTTATTCTACCGCGATGAAGCAAGTCTGTAAGTTAGTCAATATAACTTCACATGCTTTTAGAAGATGGTTGAATGGATAAAATCCAAGTACATTTCAAGTTTCCCGATCAGATTTGAAAAGAAACTTAGTTTTTCGAGTTGATTGTCACCACGGCGTTTGAGAATTTGTTTGTGGAGTAAGATGTCTTTTAAAGAATAAACTTTGGTGAATATCGTTACAAGTCAGCGAGAAAATCAATATAACTCAGTTTGTCAAAGTTTTTATCTCATTCACATACTACACGCATCTGTAATAGCTTTACTTTAAAAGTGTGAATTATTAGTTCTTCTGAAACACGCCAGTAACGTTGGATTTCAAATTAAATTGTTTGATAAACCTGGCATATTGAATTTTGAATGATGAATACGTAGGCACGTATTCCATGATTATTTTTAATGTTTTACACGTTATTTCATAAAAACATAATTTTTGTGGCTTTTTAGACTTCACTACTTAAAACATCCTATAAATGAGAGATATTTCTGTCCGCACTCATCTATTACTCCCATTGTATCCGACCAATAAAATTCAGATGTTACGTAGTTTTCAGTTTTTATATTTTCCTTTGAAAATAAACAACGAAGGAGAAACGACCTAAACAGAACGTTGATAAACTTTGCTTCGACTTATCACCTTCGCTCTTGGGCCTGAACTCAGCCGTTACAGCACACAGGACTAACGTATCAATCCTTAAACAACTAGGCATACAAATGAAGCTATCTGTCACCTGTTTTAAGAAAATCTTTGAGCACTTCGGTCATATCGCGAGGAAAAATGACAATCTGGAATAGCTTATGATGACCGGTAAGATTGAAGGAAAGAGACCTAGAGGACGAAGCGCAACGTTGGTTCGATCAGATCCGGACATCTCTTGGTACTACTTTCCACAATACTTTAAAAGGCGCCGAAAACCGCAACAAGTGGAAAGATTTATCAAGGAAAGTGCTTAGTGTTGGTCACGACCCTCAGCACTGAGGAAACCGACTTATAGAGAGATATTTTTTACGTGACAGAGTAACAAAAATAATATACGAGTCCATACTTACAAACACTATTACGTTAAATAATTAGTAGGATGTATCAACTAGGTCATGTTTAGTTAGTACTGTTTCTGTATCGCCGTATTCTAAAACATTTTCTATTTCGCAAGTCACCATCGCATATTTTTTACCCGTAACGCCATAGCAACTACACGTTCCATAGGATTTACTGCTGTGTTTTCATTATTAGCTGGTTACGAGGCTAATTTGTTTGTTTCTACCGTTCTTTGTGCGTCTGTACGTGATGTTTGTGGTTTTTGTTATTTGTAACAATATGCGTTTGTCTTTGTTACTTCTGACATTTCTTTTTTTGTTTTAAAAAGATAATTTTGTATTCGATGACTGGCAGCAATATAGTTATCTGAACTAGGACTCTAATTTTAGCATTATGATACGTTACTTTTCGAAAAAGATATAAAAATATTCTTAGTTCAGTACCGACGTTGTATTGGAGACTTTTCTGATATTTTTCAGGTCTACAAGTGTAAGGATCTGTGATAATATACAAAAGTAATCCATCAAAATTTTCGTTAGCTCTTCTGACTTCAAAACAAAATTTTGATTACGCAGGTGAGGTTAATTACGTTTTAGTAGGTAAGGTAATCCTCTCAAGCAGATAGTAATTAATAAGTAGCTACAAATTTTCATTTCATACTAGGGAGCATATAATTTGGTAACAATTTTAATGACCACTTAAAATTAAAATATTTCATGCATGATTTCAATGTTCAATGGCACAAAGTACCTTTTGATCACGAAGTCACGATTCATACAACAGTAGTCAAAATCATGAATCACCTACTTACATTTGCGATTTTGCTTTTTTGTAAGTTGAAATTCACTTAAAAGGTATGCGCGTGTTTTCGGATTTGGTTTAGGTTTGATTAGGCTTGGGCGTGTTTGTTGTTTATTTATTTAATAATAATCAATAATACTGGTATTCATATTAAATATAATGTAATACTTGTATACACAGCATTATTTTAATTTAATGTTACTTGTTTGTGTATTCGGATTTTGTGTGATCTCCCAGTGATTATAATTTCTCATCACCAACATCTTTTTACAACACATCTATTAGTTTTACCGATACACATTCAATCACAAATAATCCTACTAATATTATAAATGCGAAAGTTTGGATGTTTGGATGTTTGGATGTTTGGATGTTTGTGTTGCAATCACGCAAAAACGGCTGATCGGATATAGATGAAATTTGGCACACAGATAGTTTAATATCTAGAATAATATATAGGATACTTTTTATCCCGAGATATTGATCTGTTCCCGAGGGAGAAGAAATAAACTATATGGTAATAGGAAAACAGTTCTGACGTTTGTCTTCACAGTGACATTAGAAAACTCAAAACAGCTGATTCAGTGATTAAATTTTAATAATTGGTTCATTTTTTTAATATGTTTATTTACAAACATAAAAAAAATTGCGGTGAGGCACATTGTGATCATTTTTATCATGCAATGGAAGCTTTAATAACCATCGATCTCGTATAAAATCAAGTAAAACAAACACAGCATTTTTTACGCAAAATGAAGGCTGCTTACACATCAGCGTTTGTCGAGCATTCCTAGCGCCAAACGCTTGATCGATGAACTATAAAAATAATAATTTTACATTGAATAAGTACTCGTAGCTTATCAAGGTTTTTCCTAGCTCTAAATATGAGGTGCAATTGAAATATTATATTATATCGTATCAGGTTTAATTACTTAATAGCAAAAAAGTCAACAAATTGGGTTTTTAACATTTGTAAATATCTACCTATATTTTTTTATTTACCTTATAGAAATAAATATTGATTTTGTTAACTTATTTAGCAAATCATTATTCACGTGTGTCCGATGAACGCGTACGTTTATAAAATCCTAGTGTGGTGTCGGCTTTACGTCAATTCGGCCTTATGTCAATATTTCTTAATTTTTTTATTGCTGTGCATGCATAATAATATAACCAGTGTTTTAACCGAACACTACAAACCTTAAATAAGTTTTTAATGAATAAGACCGTTAGTATACAATGGTTTTAGTTAGGAATAGATTCGTTGTTTAAGAAGCGATTTTCATGATTTTTTTATTGTATTGGGAATTTATTCAAGTTGGTCCTACTTCAATATAGTGAGACTGTGGATTCTGGAGGTAAAGAATGAGCTTCTCAGTCGTAGGGAATAACTGAACTGTGTATAAATATGTTCGCTGTTATTATCGTTGACATCGCATGGTATGGTGGTGTGACTTAGAGACAAAAATTATAACTCCTCAACGGAACAATTGAAATAACTAAACAATTTTTAAAAATATTTGTTGTTTGTAAATTGAAGGGTAAAATCTACAAATCCGTCATAAGACCTGTCGTAATGTATGGATCAGAATGTTAGGCTACAAAGAAGATTAATGAGAGACGATTGCATGTCACAGAGATGATAATGTTGAGGTGGATGTGTGGAGTGACGAGAATGGATAAAGTAAGGAATGAGTATATTAGAGGAAGTTTGAAAGTGGCAAAAAATGTAAGAAAAGTTAAAAGGGTACCGAATGTCGTGGTATGGGCATGTGATGAGGCGAGAGGAAACGCATGTAACGAGAAGAGTGATGGATATGAATGTGATGGATAGACGAAGGGGACGAGGACGACCAAACAAAATATGGATGGATTATGTTACAGATGATATGAAAGATAAGAGAGTTAGTGTAAAGATGACGGCTGATAGGGAAGTGTGGTAGAGGAAAACATATTCCGCCGACCCCAAATAAAATTGAGAAACGGGCAGGATGATGATTAATATTAACGCTGTAAAACCAGATGCACAGACAAATAGATTTTTTTTATTATAAGTTAATGCTTGACTACAATCCCACCTGATGGTAAGTAGAGATGTAGTCTTGGTTTATTATAGGATCTATTTAGTACATAAACATACATAGGTACATATTTTCATACCTTTCATACTTTAAGTATGATGATGATGTTCCGCGATGACCCGCGATGATTGCAAGGAAAATACTTAATTTTGTATACTTTTAATTTTAAATCATAGTTTAACGATATAACAAACTGCAACTTCATCTGCGTAAATAAGGTCCACAGACAAATTAATCATATTTTTGACTACGGTATCGTGTAATTTTTTTAGCGATATAGTCGATATGGCTAAGACGCTATATAATTTTTAGCCACTAAAAGATATGCATGGGGCAACCTCGCTATTGCCACTCTATGGAGTACATAAAACACTGAGTACCGAGTCTCTTCGTTTCGTTTCGTTTCAATGCCCTTAATGAAGATGTCATACATGGAAGCATCCATTAAATGTACCGGTGTTATTTAAAGAATGATATGGTTCGTTTGTGTTACATTTTTGTAAACGTAATTTTCTTAATGGTTCTGCTGGTTGTTTTAATTGCGGAATAACTTTATAGTTTTCCTCCAGAATAATAGTTGTTCTTTTATTTTCTGCGCATCGCAAAATTTACACGCTTTGTTAATTTTATCCCTTTTTAGAAGCTTCTGGCTACTGAGACTTGCGAGTTGTGACTCTCATCATGCTCTAGCAACAGCTCATCTCCGTCATTCTGTTTCATGAGCATGTAGCTAACGTCGTTTACCTGCCTGTTCCGGCGTAGCAGCTTTCAAGCTTGCTGAAATTATTTTTCACGACGTTTCCTTTGATTTTTATGACCCCTAAGCAGCTCGCTGGTACGCCAAATAATGAGCATGTTTCTGGTGTCGATGATGTGCCTGTTTAAGCAGCTCTTAAGGTAGCCTGCCACTGATCTTCTTCCTCACGACATGCCCTATGATTTTTTTCGAATCTTTAGCAACTTGCTAGAACGCGAAATAATAAGCATGTTGTCAACATCATTCTTTGGGATGAAAAGCAGGATAATGTAAGTTTAATTCACAAACATCCAAACATCTAAACCTAACATCTAAATTTTAGTAGGATCTGGATCTAATTCTAAATTCTCGCGGACGAAGTCGCGGGTAGAAGCTAGTTTATAATACATTTAAACGGTAAACGTTGTTACTCTTTGCGTGATGCCGAGATTTTGTGGGCCCTTTGAATCCCTCAAACAATCTCCCCCGAACATTACTTAGATACAACTTGAAAGGGTGTTATTAACCCAGCGGAGCGAGTGTATTGATGTAACCCTGTTTTCTTTTAAGACAGCGTTATTCTTTGAAACCTAGATATGAAGAAAATCAAAAACAGTATGAAAGGAGCGTTACGAAAAAATATAAGATCATAATAGGTAATATCTAAAAATATAAGGAACAGTAACCTTTCTATGTTAAGGCTGTGATATTACTGACACTGAGGATACCAAAATCAGATAATGACACAGTTGTTGTTGTAGAAGTAACAACGTACAAACATGCTTTAATTTTTATTGCATTTAGTATTTAAACTAAAATCTATACCTACTAATGAGAGAGTCTCGATGCTGTTTTGAAATTTTATCTTACTTTTGTCTAAAAAGTGGATTTTGCCATTCTTGCACCACGACACGCGTTCTGAACTTATTAGAAACAGTTTATACATTCACCGATCACATTCATTGTAATAAATCTATCGTAGTTTGTTTAACATCAACGTCAAACATCGGTAAGATGTGCTTCAACTTAAAATTGTTTGCGTTCCGAGATTGACTTAGGACCTGGCTTATTCTACAACTCAAACACAAACTTGCTTGACGTCTTTACGATGACAACCTTAATCGAAATCTTTAACAAGCATTTTGTGACGTGTTCTTATAATATGACAAGACAAATACTTTATTGACTTTCATTTTGAATTAAGTAGACAGCGTTTCAGTCAAAAGCTCTTCAATGTCACACTGTTAATAACATTGATTAACGCAAAAAAAAACAAATAAGATACAAGATACACAGATAATATTAAAAATTATGTATTATTTAATACCTACATTATTGAAAATTATAAATGAAAAGAAAGAAATAATTAAGTACAACCAAAAGGCAAAGCCATTAATTATAATCGAAATACTAATGCATTATTTTTAATATAATGCGATAGAATAGTGAACTCAGCTAAGATACAGCACTCTTTATTTCCACCTACCTTATAACACGTAAAAGAAGTATCAAAGAAGTATGCAATCAACTTCAATACAATATAATTCGTTGCAGAGAGTGAGGTTACATAAATCTTATAGTTAAAATAAGTAATACTGAAGAAAATCCTAACAAAGTTGTGACCGTCGAGAAAAACTAAATAGATTGGGTCGTAATAGAAATCTCATAAGAAGAGGCGACAGAATTTGTATCGTAACCATCTCAGTGGCAGGCAATTCCTGTTTACAATGGAAGAATGGTATGGTCTCTCATTAAGCTGTTGGTGATATACGAGTAAAGCAACAATGCGAGTAAGTTACCAACAGTATTATTAGGACTTTTAAGTGTCTTAAGCTACGTAGTAGCTTATTGCTATTTGCTAGGCTTTCCTCCAATTTATATAATATAATTTTTTTTATGAAGTAAAATATATGTTTTACATTTTGTTGGTTTTTAGCGCTTTATCATTATCTTTCTGCACCATGTCTTAATCGCATATAAGATTTTTTGTAGGTCAGATATCCTCTAAGTTTAAAAAGTTATAAACTAAATAGTTATAAACTAAAAAGTTATAAACTAAATAAAAGTATATTACATAATTTCTACCCAAATCTGAGAAATAAATACTACCTTATACAGCATTTCAAAATTCTAAACAGGACGCTTGAAGTTGATCAGAATGTAATTTATCGCTTGTCGTCTGATCTTTGTCTGTCAGACTAAGCTATAATAAAGTAATATCCCAATACAAACCGCCTGTACGCCTGCAATACAAATGCGAATTTTTAATAAAGACGTCCTGTGCTCCGAGCTAAATTTTGCAATGCGAGCTAGCTGCTTGCATTAACTTGTCTCCTTCAGATTTCCCAGAAGGTCTAGCTGACACTACACTAGACAGTGCCTGGTGCTCAAATACGAGTGAATTTCTTTTTCCTCAAAGGACGAGTACATTTTGTTTGTTAAACTTTGTCTTTTATTACTTCGCAAATACTATGAGCTAATGGGTATTTTTCTTAGTTCTTGACATACGTACTATGTTAACAAAGAAATTCATGGTTACTCTACTATCAGTTTCAGTAGATTTAAATTATGAACGGTACTGAAAAATCTATTCAGAATTTTTAAGGGTACCATTTATTAAACGAAATTAATCTTGCCAACTTCTGCTTCAGATGAAATAAAGATTCCATAATATGAATGTTTCTTAAACGTTTCTGAAAAGGAATGAACTGGCCAACCAGCTCATAATTTCACAAGGAATGAATTAAATGACCAAAGCAAAATAAATTAATAGCGAGAATCTGTCGACAAGCTTTTATATTATCATTTAATAAATTGTGTAGTACATGTGCTAAATTGATTGGTTGGACTTAATGTAAATTTTATTTTCTTCTTTTTAGGGAAATTAAATAAAAGCTTGTTTTTAAATTTTTTTTACCATATTTTTTTTATTCGTGTTCTCCTCAGCAAGCCCTTTCATTTGATACCGATACTGTGGTAGTGCAGAAAAAATAACTAGTCCGCCATCTTGGAAGATCCGCCATATTAAAAGTAGAATGACGTTACATAGCTAAGCATACATTGTTATCCAAAATAAGCGTCTATACCAAATTTTAGCTCAATCGGTTAAAGGTAACTGATTGAAATAATAAAAGCTTGTAATAAAAAATATTGTCAGTTTTTTTTACGACAAACCTATTGCTAATGACTTTACGAGTGTTCTAATTGTAATTAGTAAAATGTACGAACATTTTAATTACTAACATTTATATTCGTTAGCTACCTGATATAATCTATACGAACAAAGCAAGAATCCCAATGTTGCGTAATAATTGTATTTCATTAAATGGTCGCGTCTGACTCAGTCAATATTTATTCCGTTTTATCTTGTTCCTTGAAAAAACATACGCTGATAGTATCTTTTTTATTTCTTTGTCTATCACATTGCCTTATAAATCTTGGATGATTATAAGCTGTTTCGATTGTATCAAGTTGTTTAGAAAAATGATGTACGGCTTTGATGTGTTTAGCAGGAAGAACATTCAGTGAAAATAAATGGCTCATGAATTAATTATTTCAATTTTTTGTAGTACTGCGAAGAAAGAATGATATTTGTCTACAAAACTGTTTAACTGTGATCTTGTTTTCTTTCGAGATTAAAGGGTGGTATATTATGCTGATAAAGTATATTTTTATATTTGTTCATATTATTATAAAAGCTTTGCTTGCATAAAAAAATAATGAGACTATGATCTTGCTCTAATAAGCAATGTTATTTCATTGAAATAGTAGCATACTTTACATTCAATTCTTTATTAAATCAATTAAAGCGCCTGATGAACTACCAATCCGTACCAGCCCTTAACTTACAATTAGTCAATTACTTGCAATTGTCACAAGTCTAAGGGCTCGACGCAACAATATCAAAGTTTACAATTTATATGTATATTTCAAGATTGATTATTTCGATAGCTCCAATTGTATAGTTCACTGAGGCGTTACTTTTTGCTAACTCTCTCAGCATCTGGCGATACGATTAGAAACTTCTCCCACAGTATATGTATGAATGAATGCTGTTCCATTGTGTGCAATTTTCCCAGCGCCCCGTTACAGAGACCTCCGTAAACTAACTGTTTCGGACTACTTACATTTATCTTCTTCAATATCCATAACCTTTGTTGCTTCTGCTGTAAAGTTAAGAAGCCCATCTCTCATATCTTTTCATGCCTAATTCGGGTAATTTGCTATATCGGTATGTTTTTAAAGTTCCGAAGTAAAATCGGAACCCTTATAGTTTCGTCATTTCCGTCTGTACATCTGTCCTTGTCAGGGACATATTTACATATTTTAATTAAATTTTTTACATAATTTAATTAAAATTTCAAAATCGTAGAAAATATTGAAAACATTTTTTTTTCAGGGTACCTCTCCTACAGGTAACGTGAAGATAAATTTTTTCCCAGGGTGTGGGTGTCGGTAAAAAGGTTTTTCAAAAATATTATGGGTCTTCTAAGACCATTTTTAGGGTTCCGTAGCCGAATGGCATAAAACGGAACCCTTATGGATTCGTCATGTCTGTCTGTCTGTCTGTCTGTCTGTCTGTCTGTCCGTCCGTATGTCACAGCCACTTTTTTCCGAAACTATAAGAGCTATACCATTGAAACTTGGTAAGTAGATGTATTCTGTGAACCGCATTAAGATTTTCACAGAAAAATAGAAAAAAACAACAAATTTTGGGGGTTCCCCATACTTAGAACTGAAACTCAAAAATGTTTTTTTCATCAAACCCATACGTGTGGGGTATCTATGGATAGGTCTTCAAAAATAATATTGAGGTTTCTAATATCATTTTTTTCTAAACTGAATAGTTTGCGCGAGAGACACTTCCAAAGTGGTAAAATGTGTGTCCCCCCCCCTGTAACTTCTAAAATAAGGGAATGATAAAACTAAAAAAAATATATGATGTACAGTACCAAGCAAACTTCCAACGAAAATTGATTTGAACGAGATCTAGTAAGTAGTTTTTTTTTAATACGTCATAAATCGTAAACCGCAAAAAACATTGATCAAAGTTACAACGACCTACTAGAACTTTTATATTATGTTACTTGCTGCTACGGAACCCTTCATGGGCGAGTCCGACTCGCATTTGGCCGCTTTTTGGAATTAGGGTTCTGTTTACGAAATATTTGGTTTTAAAGTGAACTACGTAACGTTTTGGTTAGAGTCAAGTTCCCCCCCCCCCCTGTCGGCTAAACGGTTGGAGTTGGACCAGTAAAAAAAATCTCAAAAATAGGTTATATTTACTAAGAAAACTATCATGGCTAAGGATAAGTAGTTAATGAGTAATAGTCGGTAAACTTACCACCTTGCGCGTGGTCTGATTCGCATTTGTCCGGTTTTTTTTTAATTATATTGCGTGATGAATATTATTTTGATTTTGCGACTATTCTCATAATCATTTCCGAATCATAAACTTTGTTCATTTGCAGAATTAGTGGGTTCAGTGGGTCCGCTTTTGAATGTTGGGATTTGGATGACTTAATTTTCAAACTCAGTTCTAATTCACAAAAACATTACAAACCATTAAGTTTCGATCGCTTCCACGCAAGAAATTACTTCGTTGCTAATTAATATCAACTGTAAACTTTAAACTAGACAAAGAATTCAAAACGAGACTGTTGGGAGCCAGTTTGATACCACTAGGCCATCACAGCTATCATCCCTCTACAGACAATTTAAAACAATTTTGAAGGTAATAAAGATAATATATGGCGCAATATTTAGAACAATGGCGTCACTAAAACTGCATCGGAGTAACACTTGGTATTCTTATCTGGGCGCAGTAACATAAAGCGAGAAATTTTGAGTCCTCGCGAATGTGATACGAGAAGATATATTACACGCTTTTGTGAGGAAAGAATTGATGATATACGGACTGTTCCATGGCCGTTTACATTCGGTGTGTGAACGATAAGCGATGTTTTGATAAATAATCTGGTTTTGTATTAATTTGGAAATGGGAAACTTCAATGAATTTCATCTATATTGTATTTTTTTGAGATAGAACTGTGGTACTTATTATACTTTATTACGTTATTACTTCTCGTGATGGAGGCTGAACGTCTTATTTGTTTGTATCAGTAGTACTCCCTTACTCTTAGGTATTTATATGAAAAATATCTGCCTTCAATAAGCCTCTCTTTTTTATGGAAATAGCCGGCAAACGAGCTGACGATCCACCTGGTAAGTGGCTATCGTTGCTCATGGACATCAGCAACACCAAAGGCATCACAGATGTGTTGTCGGACAAGGAAGAAAGAAGAAAAAGAAAGAAAGAAAGTCTCTTTCGGACAGAGTGGCAAAGAAGCATTCGGTTCTTAACCAAACTAATATAGTAGATATTACCTATAACCACTATATACACTAATATCTTGTGAATTACATATTTATTATTAAGCTATAAATTAATTTTAATAATTAAGCACACTATCGAATACAAAGTGTTTTATTTAAAACCAGTTTTGAAATTCCAAAGAATAATTCATCTGTTACTTTCCAAAATGTTTTTTATTTATACCGGAATTACTCTTAATTATAATTAAGTTTCACTTCACATAAAATATTATCTTTTAATATCTTCGCTGGTCAACGGGAAACAACTGGCTTCTTAGTGGAGAAAGGAAAAATAAATTTGCTTAGTTCTTTCAGATTCATACTTAAACGGACTCCGCATACAATGCAGTTTAAACAAGATAAAAGATTAAAAGTACGTGAGCAGATGTTTATTAAGAAAAAGTTGAAAGCAGATCTAATAAATGCTTTATCGCTGTTGGCTTATGTTTAGTTGCAACTGTTTTATTATTCTCTTTATTAAAGAAGATTGCAGGAGATGTTTGTCTTCATCGCTTCGCGTTAATTAGTATCTGAGTACCTTAATCTTAGTACCTTACTCTTAAAATGGAAGTGAAAGAAAACAATACTTCTAAGAAGTAATAATTCAATATTCTCTTGTGGAATAAAGAGAGTTAGGTTTTTGAAAAGTCTCACAACATTACCTAAGAGCTAGAAATAGCATAGCAAGAAAATTTGAAAATCCTTAATGCGAAAAGGCATAATATGATATGACCAGCAATACCTTCTGAAATTTTTAATGGCATTCTTTTCAGAGTTGTGCTATGGCGTGTCTGAATAAAACTATGCACTATGATGTCAAAAACACTCGACGCAACTTTTTTTGGCAACTGTCAACGTCAAATCGAGAGTATACAATCGCGCGCGAACAAAACGCAACGTTAACCGCGTTATATGTTCGGCGAGTAAGAGTTATGACGTAATTGCTACCGTTTGTCACACAGTGTTTGGAGCTTTGCTCAATTTATTGATATTATCATTTTAAATTCAGATTTAAGTAGTCAAAACTCATTCTTTCTTCGAAGAAATACCTGAAGATGGATTACGTAACACTGGATGCACAATTTCGACTAATCACAGACATTGACATTGAACTTAAGACTCGTAGCCATTCGTAGGACGTCGGTGTGTAACTTCGAGCACTGATAGGGCGCAGATATTCATCCAATGTCACGTGATTCGAAGTTTACTGTCCATATGTAACCTATTTAAAGTTCTTGTTACCCGACTGCTAAGGAAGGGTTATGCTTTTTGCGTTCTTGTATGTATGTATGTTTGCGTGTAATATTATTTACCTCATATCTTCCAAACCACTGGACTAATTCTTATAATTAAGATATTGTTAGATTCGTCTTGATAACCCAAGTGTTCTTAGATAAGTGACGTTAAAAATAATGGTAGCTGTGAGATACTATTGTTTGAAGTTTAAAAAAATTAAAATAAATCGAATAATGCAATATGGTTATTAAATGAAAGAGTTCATCACAAGGATTTCAAAAAGGTACATATATCATGATAGCTTTTTTGATAGCACGCGTTTTTTTTTTTTGATTTCTACCTGTCTTTTAAATAATGAGTTGCCACTGCCATAGGCAATGTTATCCTTTATCCAATTTATAAGTAATTTAAAATACTCTTATTAACGTCGGTCACAGATTTATTGCTAAATCGAAGTTAATAAGAGTAACTCTTAATATTTGCTTTTTATATTATTTTTTCTACTTGAGAACTTAAGGACATGTAAAAATAAAGCTAATAATTACCTAATACAATTTTAAATGAATATTTCAATACCTACCACAATTAAATATATTTATTTTATTAAAATTGAAATACTATTCAAAACTATAAAATGTTTAAAGGCTTTTTAAAATTCCTCAGGTCTTATATTCTCCCCTAATGCCTCTAAATTACAGGCGACATCTGTCTCAAGCGCTGGAACCAAATTACATGTCATATAAAATATTCAAGCGTCAGATATCTTGAAGCTGTGGATTGATATCATATTGCTTAACATACCGTATTTAATGTATTGTATTGTGAATCCAGTCTATGAATTATGTTATCCGGGTTCGAATCGTAAAATTAAAAATCTTTGATATTTCTTAATTTACATAATATAATATGTTTTATATCGATAAAATAATTTAACTACATATTACTATGTACGTAACTACTATTTCTTGTCATGTTTTGATATGTTTTTCGATGTCAAAAGTTATTAACCGAAGCATCTTAATGATTGATGCTTCTAATGAGTAACTATTTATTTCACAATGTCGTCACAGATGCTGATTTCATTCAATATTTTTTACATAAGATCACTCATGAGTTTAAATACCACATCATTAAAATATACTTACAATTTCTTAAACAAGCTTTTTTCAGACTTTTTTGGCAATTTACTAACTTAATACCCCCCAAAGTGCCATAGTCATCAGTTTACATTCCGGCATTAAATGGCAGGTCATATAAAAGCTCCGGCAGATAGCTTGTGCGATAGTTTCACGTTTCCGGAATTCTTTAACCTAAAAATGTTTAACAGGATACCTCGGTCTTGAATTTTGAACATGTGTATTATAATTTAGTTGCATAAAACAAACTTGTTTTGATTGTAGGTACTGTGTATGAAAGTGGCAACATTGGCAACATTATTCGTTATGGTCTCTTACAAAAATCGTCAGTAATAATAATATGTATCTGTTTTATCAGTGTGTTTATTGATTTATTTAACATGGAATTTACACTAATTAAGAGTATTTCTCTTCATAGTAAATGATAAATAAAGAGTAAAATAGATTAAATTAACGAATTGGTAAATCAATCAATAAACAAAATAAACATACAAAAAGAGCTTCTTTGACATTAAAGAAACTGGAAATGAATCACGTTATTACTGTGACTAATTTAAAATAAATTAAAATTAAAATAAATTCATTCATGATCTTTTTTTCTTTTTATTATTTCCGACATAGCTAGTAAATAGGCTATAATATAATATACTTCAGTTCTTGTAACTTTAAATTTTAATTCTACCCGTATTGGGGTGGCTTAGAATACTAACCCGAATCCCACGCCAGATGGGTGTTGTAAGAGGTGACTAAATCCGGCCCGGTGGCAGTAGGGCACCTCGGAGGATTATATTGCTAATATTGATTTTAATTGTTAATTAATACCATTATTTCTTTTATTATTTCTCCATGGGGTTCGCCTGGATAGCTACCAAACTTGAGCATAAGTCAGCCGCCAATCGACTCGTCGTGTTCCGGCTGGGGGCTTGAGAACCAGTTCTTTCTTTCTTTTTCTTCTCTCTTTCTTGGCCGGCAACGCATCAGTGATGCCTTTGGTGTTGCTGATGTCCATGGGTGACAATAACCACTTACCATCAGGTGGATCGTCAGCTCGTTTGCCGGCTATTTACATAAAAAAATGAATTTCAATCGAAGGTTTACAAATCCATTTTTAAGTGAATTCGAGGGAAAATTTCTCAAAAACCGTGACGTCACGATTTCATGATCTGTGCGCTCTTACATTTCTTATAAATCCAAATTCATTCCCGGTACATTTTAATCCCGGCAATGAAAAAGACACAAAGGGAATTACACCTGTCATTTCCCGTGCTGGCAATGAATTATTGCATTAGCGTCCGACGCTTTGTGCTAGGGTGGGGACACACGGGGGTATCGTGAAAATATTGCCAGGGAAATAAAGCCAGAGTAATATTAAGCCAGAATAATAAAATAGATAGTATTATTCTCATTGAACAGGATGATTACTTAATTACCAGATGATAATTTGTGCGCTGAAGCAAATAAGTCGCGCAGTTTGTTTCGAATAGTTGATTTCATGTTACAAATGTTTTTTTTTTGGCTGAAGACTGTATTGTCACTTTGTCTTCTAGTTTAAAGGTGATTTACGTTACAAAATGAATTGGTAATGGTAGGATTGGATCATTGTAAAGGATGCAGCGATTTATGTTGGAAGAAAAACTGTACGCATTGCCGTACGCGAAAATCTGTATTTAAAATAGATTAAAAATGTGTAAATAATTAAATTGAAGTGTGAAATATGTAGTCATTGTAGTGCATGTGTCCACACCCTAACATATGTACTGTACGTCTTTTTATATGAATTTAATTATGGTCCGTACGGTAGACGCCCGCGCCAGGCGGCAGGCGACAGGTAACTTCCGAAAGGCCTTTCGTAACAGTCCTTTTAAGGATTTGCAATTAGGTAAAAGCAATTATATTAAGTACACCGTTTCAGAATTCTAATGGATGTGGATGTGAGGAATATTTTAATGACGATTGTATTTATGTGACATGTTTGTTGGTGATTATTTTATTTTCAATATCTTTCAACATCAAAGAATTACACTGACCAAAATTGTACGAATCAGATGCTCGTTTTGGCTTCTTTCTTCTAAGAAAAGATAATTGTGACTAGTTAATAACTGGTAATTTTACCTTATAAAGTACCTACGTATTTTTATTGACTTCAAAGATATTTTGTAAAGTAAGGTTTCTTTTTACAGTATATTTGAAATGACTTAAAATAACTTTGTTTACGCTGAATTATACTTGATATACATTCAAATTTACTTACACAAAATTTAGATTAAAATTAACATAACTACGAGTCAAAATCAGAATTATCTTTCAACTATCACAGCCGATCATAAAAGAGAATCACCAAAACTAGAATTTCTTTCGTCTTTCATGGGTTGGAATTTTTCCCAGCGTCGCTGATACATCTTAGGGGATTATGACGTCGTATGTATGCATTAGGCTGTGACCCGGTTCGTGAATCGATATTACCAAGCAAGATAACACTGCACTGTATTCGTATGTAAATATTTAATATCACTATGTTGCGAACAAAAATATTTAAATTTCATTTTAACTCGGCTTTGTGGCGTGCTTATCGGAAATTGCGAGTCGAAAAAATAAAATGTTTTTTTTAATAGTGTCACTAAATCGTTTTGTGACGTTATTGTTTGGTAGCCAAATTGTTTTGAAGTACTGTTTTGGAGTACATTTCTAGTTAAAGATCTTCTCTGATGCAAGTAAATACTGTTAAATGGATGATTTTAACTGGTCAAAACTAAACTGCAAACGTTGCATTCAAAACAAACAAGTTAGAACTGTCTACAGTAAAAATATATCATATTTTTTTCTAATTCACTTACCATAAAAACTAGCGAAACGTTTTAGTCAAAATCATTGGCCAATTTTAAAATATAGTAAAATGCTCCACCACCAGGCACCGGAATAAGTTATGAAATATTTTCGAAAGAGAGAAATTTTTACTGAAAACACCGGAGAGTGTTCTTGACATCGATTCAGAGTGGCTGAATAGGTTTTTATGGGTTGGAAAATCGAAATCTTTAGCACCTTGCCTGATCCAGCTGAATGTTTTAGCGCTGTTATGTACAGTATTTTGATGTAAGTTTTAGTGGCGTGTAAGTAAATAGCTCACGAATTAGTGAAAGTGTCCTTATTGCATAGATATACATGTACTAAGGCATAATAAATGATGAGGAGGGGAGGCGTTCTCGGTAAAGTAGACTGATGACCTATAGAAGACAGCGGGAAGCCGCTGGGTTTAAATGCTCAGGACCAGTTGGAATAATGCCAGTTACACAACTATGCCTAGCAGTAGAAACTATAAACATATCAGGTTAGCTTGTCTATTACCTAAAATTTTATAATCGAGAGAAATGGTTTAGAAATTCAATAATTGTAGTCAAGGTATAATATAATATGATATAATAAGACAGGTAAGAGATAATATGTAAAAGGGGATATGATAGTGACTGAATTAAGTGCTTATAATCCCGCATTGATGTGCACATAATAGTTTCGTGATAATAGTGTTACGTTCTGCTGAACGGGCTATATTTCAATGTATATAAGCATTACAACTACTACAGTTATATTAAATACACACTACTGTAATTATGTGTAGCTAGTAAGCTGTGTTCTAGCTGGTATACTTGCCTATAACCTGCATGATTTAATGTATGCCGCTGTTGTCTCCTCAAAAATAGTCTTTTCTTCAAAATACAGATACTTTCCATGTCAAAAAATTCGCGAATAAAAACTACTCAGAAGTTATCCACAATAGATAGATAAGCTTATGCCAGCGTTCGTTGAAAACATAAAACAGGTGGCTACATCCGCGAAATGTTACATCCATCATGGAGGGAAGAAGCCTGACTCAGACAAAAAAGGTGTAACAAAATTATACACCCTGAAACACTCTCACGTCAGAGCCCCGACTAGGTTATTTTTTATAGCGCGAAATAAAAAGAAAATGGCGCTTACACGTATAATATTTTACATCTTCATTGTGCTCTGAACGCATCTGGAAAATTATATAACGCATGACTTGTATTAAAGAGGCGTACGAGCGTTAAGGAGGGATTGAAAATTTTCTATATGTCGACTGTGTCGAGTTAAGCTGGATGTCTACTTGTCTAGTATCGTGCAATGTGCTAAAGTTTAATTATAGTCTATCCAGACAAGAGTTGCTCCGTCCATTAAGGCCAAAAATACTAGCTTTCTATTGTGCTTTGACAGACACATAGCCTAAAGTTTTGGACATAATTATCCTCGCTGTCACTGCCTTGCTCGTATTTGTTCTCGGCGTGTTTGTTGATCTAGTTGTGTCTTACTGGTGTCTATGAGTTCACTTAAGAAACAATTCTCATGAATTACAGTCTTCATTTGTCTTTTTGAGCTATTTTAATTAACGTCGCAACTAAAACATAAGAACTGTAGGGAAATACGTTAGCTGCTATCTTTCTAAAATCTAAAGTGAAATATTTAAAACGTTTTTCGGTCAGAAATAATATGGTCCCCGTTTCTTGTTTTAACGGGCAACGCATTGGTGATGCTTTGATGTAAGTGACGTCCAAAAACGACGGTGACTTACCATCAGGTGCTCGAGTGATTGTCGGCTATTTATAATAAAAGAGTAGTTACCAGAGAACCCCTTTTTGGACAAATAATATCAGTAGTGACTGTGATTTGATTAATAAATCACAACAAGTTCATTACATTATTCGTTACATTTTTAAACCAGTAATTTTGGATAAGCTTTAAACGCTTGTATTCTCATTCCAAAGGGATAGGCTCGGGATGGGCTAGGGATGGGACGCTGTGGTATTGTAATGTGCGTTACTTAACACTAACGTCACATTTGTCACGTTACTGCGGGAATTGTTATCGGAGCTTCTGCGTTACGGACATTCTGCGTTATACGGACGAATAAATTTCCCTTAGTGGTATTTGCAAGAAATATGTTCTTTAGAATGAAGATATGTTGACGCAGTTTGGGCTTTAACGGTTATTAGGTATTTAGATAGGATAATAGCCGGTTTTAGTCGGAAATAAACCGGTACTTTTCAAGTGCACTTTAAGCCTTTGCGTGTAGTTTGGTAATGAGACAGTATTGTACTGAATGCAGCGCATTAACGTGTATAACTTAAGCAACTTCAACGGAAACGAAGTGTATTACAATGTCACATTTATCTGTTGTGTCTGTATTGAATTTTAATTCAACATTTCTGTCATATAGCCAATGTTAAGGTAGGCTTTTGAGTAGATAAATACAATTTCTGAGTTAATCATTTGCATTATACTTATAGTGATACCAATCATAGTAAGTATGCCTGATGTTGTAAATACATAATCAGCTAATAAAGTATCCTCGGGTTGGAAAAATGAAACGATTATTAATTGCCATTTATAAAAACAAGTGGTAAATATATTGTTCATTGGAATTATTCACCCAGAAAGGGTTGGTAATTGCAGGAAAACCCTACTTAATGGAAATTCTAACTGGGAATTAGGGAAATGTGATAATTACCCCGAGATTGGGGTGGATTTATTTTTAATAGCCACCCTTGAGTTACTTGATATATTTCCATATTCATAAGAAAATTTTAGTGTGTTATTTGTTTTCTATGCAAATTATAATTGGGATTTTGGTGCATTTACCCGATATTGTGCTAGTGTTATGCAAATCAGTTTCAAATTCGATTCCGGTGGGAATTTGGCTTAAAATGCTTTTTGAATGATTTAAATGTATCATGTATTCCTAGTTTTTAATGATAGAGCATTAACAATCAAATTTTTTTATCGCAAACCAACTGCTGTGTTACATGTCCTGATGTAAAAGTGTTGAAAAATATTGTTTATAAAGGCGAATGCAATAGTAGTTCAAAATTTCTCATTTCACATTTTCACGGTAAAACGACATTTTTGTCAGTTGTGTCGTTGTTTGTTTTCGATTTCACGGGGTTTTGAATAAAACTGTTAGCGTCTGCTTTTAGAAATAGGTTATGCCAATTTGCTTTTTGTTTCGGAACAAATTTACAATCAGCGGTCCCATGCGGGAATCGGCAATTTGAATAAAATTAAATACAACGGGTTTTTGCTTTTTCAGTTTATCGCCAGTGTTATTCTGCACCGTTATATCATAGTTAGATAGTTAGCGACAGTTCCACGAGAAGCTGTTGAAGCAGTATGCGACTTAAATCATTAACCACAATTATCACAGTTCTTTCATTCTTATATTTACTCTCTCATAGTTTTTATCTCTTATGTAATAAATTAACTCATAATACCTAATGCTTATCGAATAAATAATAGAAAAGGCTAGATAAGTTTTTGTGCCGAAAAAATACATTCGTCCTTTTATGTTCAAAATACTTTCGTGTTAATTTTGTGGTAAAATAATCTTTCAAATCGAATTCCGAGAACATTAACCCAACTAACTATAGGGTTTTATAAAATACGACATTGAATTCGATCAATTCACAATATTATTCTTTCATACTCGATGCTGAAATCCACAGTTTTCTGGAATTTCAATAAATGAATAACCGTGGCCTATTCCATACAAAAGTGGACACTATTATTGCCAAGAACGAAAATACGAAATACATTTCTGAAGGCAATATATTGGACATTGTGTCGGTAAACGGATACTTCTTGGACTCGCGTTTCATTGTCTACGATGTATAGTACATCTACAGACATTAATACAGACATTAATTTATTTAATTACTCGTGTATTAAAAAACATGAATTTAGTAGCTATGCGTCATGAAGGAATTGTTATTTACTGTCGCACTAGGCTTCTCACTGTCGCAATGACAGGACAAGACAATTCCATCCATCCATCAGCCTTTGGAGGTCTACTGCTGAACATAGGCCTCCTCTGACTTGCGCAATTCTGACCGGTCCTGAGCCTTCTGAATCCAGCGGATGCCTGCTGTCTTCTTCAGGTCGTCAATCCACCTGGTCAGGGAGCGTCCTGTGCTCCTTTTTTTACAACAAAATACATCTTTTTTTTCGAATGGACATTTTGATCTTGGCCCTAGTTAGCTTCACGCGAACAAACTAACATATTTGTTGCACAATTTGTAAATTTTCCCCGGTTTTATTATTCAGCAGAATAGTCAATCGTTTGTGATGTGACAAACAGCTAATGCGGAGAAAAACGAATTCGTGTTGACGAATTCTATTATATGAAATGAATGTTTAGTGAATAGTGGTTTGAGGTTACGTTTGATTCTCATAAGCCTGGTTACCCGGTCGTATGTACGGGCACACAATGGGATATAGCTTCCATTGTGTACATCAAGAATGAATACCCAGGCTAGGAGCTATGTTGTTTGACTGGTGTACTTTTGTTTCAAGCAAATTAGTTAATGGATGACACGTGGACCATTTTAGATGTTTTAGAACATTGCTTTCTATGGTGGAAATACTGGCATTTTTGCTGGTGGCTAGTGGCACTTCCAATGAGTTTATAAGATAGAAATTTTCAATCCTGGTACTCGTATTTTTCAGTCAGTTTGCGTGCATTCTCAAGAAAGTACTTGAATCCTGCATGGTAAGCGAAACTTCGTAAATAAATTACGAACAAGTTCTTAATTTGGATACGCGTAATTAAAATTAAGAAAAAGAAACAATTTTTTATTTATTTATTTATTATTATTGTTAATTACAACGGTACATACCACGTACACATTCATAACGCTAATTATCACAATATCATGTCATAATTATCATTATTATATCATTTACCACAAATTCATAATAAACGGTCAAAATAATAAAATAAGAAAAACAATATTTTACATGACAATTAAATAATTAATTGAAAATGTTAAAATATTCTAGGACCTTCGCATAGGTTTGATGTTCCAAACATAATTTATTTCATTTACTAAATTTCTTAAATTAGATACGAAATAACACCCACACACAAATCATATAATTAAATGATAGGCCTAGTTTTTATTGAAAAATTGTATACACTTATTAAGAAATAAATAAATAAACGCTAACACACTCACACGCCCGCAGTAGGTTATTACCTGTGTCGCGGGTGGCATGGACGACACATATAACACATCACAATCACACCCTGCACCCGAGTACAAATATTTATCTGTTACATAAATATCTGCCCCGACCGGGAATCAAACCCGGGCCTCGCTTCGCAGGCAGGGTCGCTACCAACTAGGCCACCGGGTCGTCATATAATGAATACATATAACCTTTTAACAATAACGATCAAAGTCTACGGCAAATATGTTTATTATGATATTTATAATAAGCTCTGTCCATTTGTAACTATTTGTTGTACCGAGTAAACTATTATAGTACTACTACATAGTAAAACTATTTAAAGTTAAGTCCAGTGCCATGACTGCATAACATCGTGTAGAACACAGATCTATTCCCGCCTAACACATACATACATCAATCAGAAACAAGATAATCTCACTGTCCGTTTATCCTCGCTAATCGCACTAAATGAGCCGTCCTGTGAACTTCAATTTCCTCCGACCCAGTCCCAGGGGTAAGATTTCCCTTTTGATGTTCCATTAATATCTAAAAGGGCAAGTTTTAGAAATTAAGTCATACTTAAATAATTTAAATAAAACTAGCAAATATTAAGCACAGATTTTATGGTACTTCATTAATGAAATAAATATGATATTTTTTTTCATTTCATTGATGCCATCAATTTAATGGTAGTTTTAATTTATTACCAATTTTATAACTATTGTTCCAATTTTAATTAGAATGTTAATATTAATATTAAAGTTAAGTTATTCAGTACATCATACATTATAACCCTGGTGCTAGATGAGCGACGAAAGCGACGCGACGCGACGCGACTGTTATAAGCAAAATACTGTAGTACCGTAGATTTATGATGAGTCGCGTCGCGTCTCGTCGCGTCTAGTCGCGTTCGTCTCGTTTCCTTACGACGCTTTCATCGGCGAAAACGGAAATTCAAACGATGTATTTTACTGAATATCTAAAGTTCTTTCCTATCTTTTGTTTTTAAAAGTTTTTATTTAGTTCACCTGTCCCGATGTATTGGATGTATCTCTGAAGTTTTTGACCGACTTTCCTGTGTTCAACTGAGTAAATTTTATATACATTTAAATAGGATGACAAGGTATTATAATGATGTCATAGAATACTTGTGACAGTTGGAAGGTGGTAACAGAACCAATCAACAACCCTTTCGTTCTAGGCTCGTTTGATTTTTCTTCATAAGTACTCTGGATTGAGGTAAAGAAGAAGCGGTATGAAACTCCCAAGTAATTTTCCTACTCATAGTTACAACGAAAACTTATTATTTAACGCTATAACAATGCAAGTCCAATCACTTTGCGGGGTACAAAAAATTGGTCTTAAAAATGCCTTCGACAGTAAGATTAGACTCCTTTTAGCTCAATAATTGTTCCCAAGGATTTAAATGGAACATTGAAAGAGCAAGCTTCGATATATTTTTCTCTGTGTCCTGCTACGTTAAGTTCTGGCTACGACAATATACCGCCATTTCGAACGGGAATATAAGTCTGAATCCTGAGTTTTAAGCGCAGATGCAAAAATTTGCAGGAGCTTGGAATTCTCCAGCGAATTCAAGATTATTGGCAACGGACAGCAGATGGCACGTTTGATTCTCTAACATTTTTAAAGTCCAATCGTTTGAAGCTAAAGTGTTCTGCACTATGGCTTAATCTTTTATATCCTTTTAATCTTTCATACCATTTGATGCTAATTATAATTTGAAAAACTAAAAATAAGCTTAAACCATGGAATAAAATATCATCATAATTATATGAACCTTGATATAATTGATCATTGATCCTTGATTATCCTGATACCACGAAGGAATTTGTTGAAACGATAGCACAGTTTTACTTTCTAAGTGTTGGTATAAACCAACACTGAATAATAATGTGTTTATCCTTCTAATATTATAAATATGAAAGTTTTGAAGATGTTTGGACGTTTGTGTTTTCATCACGCGCTAATCGTTACACAGTTACACCATGTCCATTGTCCAGGACATCAGATAGTGCATGTCCATTGTCCAGGACAAGATCATAGTTTTTATCCCGGTTGTATGTTTCCCTGGGATAATGGGAGCATTTATTTGTTTGTATTACGTTTTGTAACACCATTATTCAGCGGCACTCTGAAAAAGTAATTAATAAAGATTTTTTATCGTGTTCTTGTAAAGTCAACAAAAAAGTAACAAATTGTGTATTAATATAACAAATATAAAATGTCTAGAAAATCGGAATCGAACAACTAATATATTATTGAGTTTCGATAAAGGAAAACTCAATACCCTCGTTAAATATTTACAAAAAAATGAGATACCGATAATGTCCATTCATAGATTTGTCCAATTCTCCGGAGATAATATTGTCCGTCTGCCTTTTTTGGCTTGAGGCTTTTTAATAATAAAAATTGAAGTTATATCAGTTATCTATTATAAGTTGTGAAAGGGCTTCCAACATTTTTGTATGGAGCCTGGCATACCTACAAGTCCGCCATTTTGAAAAAATCTCGATTCGGCGGCCAGTGATGAAACATGTGTCAATCGATAGACTAAATGATTGTGATCAAAAAGTATTCAGTGATAAAATGTCGTAAGTGGTATACTTTCTGAGATATTTGAGTTCAAAACCGTAGGAAAATAAAGCAAAAAACATCGTATCGGCCGATATTGATAAAACATGTGTCAGTCGATAGTCTAACTGATTACGATCAAAAAGTATTCAGTGATAAAATGTCGTAAGTGATATGGTTTCTGGGATATTTGAGTTCAAAACCGTACAAAAATAAAACATTTGTAATTAATTATCTTTTTATTTCTAGTGTATCTGTAACTGTATCAGTGTTATGCCAGATAAGAAATATTATGAATATTTAGAATAATTACTTTATACATATAAAATAACAATATACATAAACAAAACTAAATAAATACAGTTTTATTCAGATTTACATATAAACATCTTATATATTAAATAAATAAATATTTATAAATACATATATAACATCTGGTTGAAGACCACGGGCGACAACATTCTAATTGCTTCAGGTAGTGCTGCCGGACTTCTTGAAGGAGCTTTTGGTAGTCTATGATTTTTTGATGTCTACAAGCAAGGAGTTCCAGAACAGTATGAACTGTATTGTGAAGGAATTCCCGAAATAAGCAGTGCTATAGGTTTCCTTTAAATAAACAGGAGAAGACACATTATTCAAAATGGCATAAAATGTTGAGAGAATTCTGAAGTTTCGCCTGTATCAAATAGATAGTCATTCAAGTTAGGAATGGAACTGGGAAATGTGGTCATACTTACGTAAGCCGAAGATACATCTAATACAGTTATTAAGAAGGCGCTCCAATTTATTCAGAAGTTCCTCTGACAAATCTGTACAACACACATCAGCATAATCAAGGTGAGGGATGACCAGAGTGTTTATGGCGTATTTATGGTTAAGTTTTTATGGCGATACAACAATTGAAGTGTACCGGTCACTTTTTTCCTTACCTCAGTTACGTTTTGTATTATAAAAATTAAACAAATTCGTCAAACAAACAACTTAAGGGTAGAGATAAAATGGGGATGGTACTGCTCATGCATAGTGGGAAAAAGAACCTTGTCATGTTGTTCCCATATAATGTGTGTTATATGGTTCTTGGCATGGGCTTGACATCAGGAAACATTGCCTTTATCACCAGCGGAATTTTTAGATTCAGTGATTGTCAGACTAAGCCAATAGTGAATTTTAACTTTTGGTTTAGAGTAATTGCGAAAGCTGTAGCCGCTGGTGGCAAATAAATTATTTATAAAACAACCTAGTAGTTTGCTTTTGCTTTGTTTTTTTTAAATTCAAATCTACCCGTTATTAATAAATCAAGTACCTATGCAGCACATACACATATGCTGTGACATAATATACTTATTTTTCATTATTGACCCAATAAATTCAAAATAAGTAAATGATAATTTTTAATGCATTATTTTTGTACGGCTTTGAACTCAAATATCTCAGGAAGTATATCACTTACAACATTTCATCACTGAATACATTTTAATCGTAATTATTTAGCCTATCGAATGACATATGATTTATCAATGTCCGCCGAAACGAAGTTTTTTGCTTTATTTTTCTACAGTTTTGAACTCACTTATCTCAGAAAGTATATCACTTACGACATTTCATCACTGAATACTTTTTGATCGTAATCATTTAGTCTATCGATTGACACATGTTTCATCACTGGCCGCCAAATCGAGGTTTTTTCAAAATGGCGGACTTGTAGGTGTGCCAATTAGGTTCGATGCCCTTTATCTGATTGCCTTCAAATACGACTGTTGTTTGTTTTTGTTGAAATATTATTATCTTATTAATGTCTGTAGGAATACAGAAATATAGTTTTAAAAACGAACATTAAGATTGCCTGAGTAAATTGTTAATATTAGAGGTAATGGTTCTGCGGCTAATATTTACTTTATCAGTCATACGTGGTTAGTTGGGGATGTCTCATTTATGTATTTCCATAATGTTCATCGCACATGTAAGCGTTAATTATTTTAATTTAATAAAATGCGAATAGTTTAAACATGTGAGAATATATCATGTATCCTATTAATTAATATTATAAATGTGAAAGTTTGTGAATATGTTTGGATATTTGGATGTTTGTATGTCTGTTCCTCAATCATGCCACAATTACTTAACCGATTTGGCTGAAATTTGGAATAGAGATAGCCTATACCCTGGTTTAACACATAGGCTACTTTATCCCGGAGAAGTACAGGTTTTTCGCCGGATTTGTAAAAATCAATATCCACGCGCGCGAAGCCACGGGCATGTAAATCTAAATTAATTAATTAAAATTTCGTTTCGAAACCATTCTACCGCGGGCGAAGCCGCGGGCAAAAGCTAGTGTATAAGTAAACATACCTATTCCAGGAATCGAACTTGGCTAGTCGTTACTCAGATTGCTTGTTGCTCCTACTTGTAACAAAAAGTTCAAATGCGCAGTAATTGTTTTCAGTCTGAATAGAACATTCTAGAATATTCTAGATCCATTAAATCTTTAATTAAATGAAATCTTTAATTGCTTTAGCTGGCTATTGGATTTCCGTTTCCAATGAGCTAAGCTATAGCAAGCCGAGCTAATTGATAATCAATAGCTTGCTCGGATGTGGGAAAGGAGGATGTGTTACTTTTTTAAGCTGCTTCGTTTTTAACATATGAGCTGTTGAATTAAAGACGGATTGGTAATATTATAGTTAAAAGCGATGCTTATACGTTAGCCAAATACGCCTAGCGACAATCTATAAAACATATTACTTACATAATAATATGTCGGTAGGTTTCATTGAGGTATACTTCTTCTTCTCTCAAGGTTCTCCTTTCAAAATCGAACAAATCCATTGGACATTGAAGCCGCGCGGCGCCAATACATTGGAACATACATTGTGTTCGCGGTGTCTGTTCTATACGCTAGTAATAATACTTCAATGGTAGGTTTATTGAAATTTTTCATTAGTTATATTATTTGAAGCGGTATTCCTAATGATTTTATTCATTATTTTTTATAATTGATACATAATACTTATTAATGTCGAACGCATATATACCGGCACCAGCCGCGCCGGACGCATTGCATTTGTATGAAATCATATGAGAGCCCGATGCGGATCAGGGACGCCGCATCCGTCATCCGCATCGGGCTCTCATATGATTTCATACAAATGCGCTGCGTCCGGCACGGACGGTGCGGATAAATGTGCGTTCACCATAAGCAAACTCTGTTATATACCAACCAATACTCTCAATAAAAATAGCTGTAACGTACAGACCACGTATAGACCACGTATAGACCACGTATCGTGTACGTACAGACCAAGATATATTCCGATTTTTTTCCAAATAACTATGCTAAAACACTATCCATAACATCAAGTGATATTTAAAAAAAACGCTAAACTTCTGCCTTACAGACTACGCCAAAAGTGTGAAGAAAAATAATAAAATATAGCTGACTTCTTCGCTGTTACTTCCCTGCACATAGCCTAACTAGAACATAAAGCGAATAGCAATAACAAAATATTCCCACTCAATTTTTATTTGCCAATATTTTAGCATGAGGAACGGCCATGACAGCCGTATTACATCCTGTTCCGCCGCAGTATTTATGTACCAGTCATGTTTTACCGACCAATTATTGTTTTATACAAATACGAGTTTGTCCTGTTGTTATCCTGATATATTATAAATGTCAGTTTGTATGAATGTTTGTTTCTTTCACGCAAAATACTGAACAGATTTTCATGAAATTTCGTATACGGGTAGATCATGATGTGGAATAATATAAGGTACTTATGTATTATCCTGGAAAACGAGGGCTAAACCACGGGCAGATGCAAGTTTTAAATAACTAACTGCTTAGCACATGTTGTTCCAAATATTATTTACACCAATATTTTTTTGACTTTAGGTAAAATATTGATTTTTTTTATATTTTAAGTACGAAATAGTTTGTCTATTGTAGTTGTTAGTCTATTGTATTAATACTGTTCCGATTATTTCAAGCATTAACTTATAATAACTAAATAAAACCGGACAAGTGCGAGTTGAACTCGCCCACGAAGGGTTCCGTACCAAAAACGGCAAAAAAATCACGTTGTATGGGAGCCCCACTTAAATATTTATTTTATTCCGTTTTTAGTATATGTTGTTATAGCGGCAACAGAAATACATCATCTGTGAAAATTTCAACTGTCTATCTATCACGGTTCATATGATACAGCCTTGTGAAGATAGTAATAGGGTCCTGTTTTTACCCTTAGGGTACGGAACCCTAAAAAAGAGTGGCATTAATTAGTTTTGACTAACTTCATCTACACATAGGTACTTACCAACAATAATGTTCCTACCCCTACAATCACTGATTTATTCTCTTTACAAAATTCTTACACCAACTCAACCGCAAACAAATATAATTTAAAATTTAAAACCCTAAGTGTTGAAATGTTAAAAATATGCCATTATCTTCCAACAACCAGAGGTAGCCTTGCGTAAAAAAAAATACGCTTTCATCTCCTGTACGACGGAAATGTTGCCAACCGAAGCGTTACTTTTAATCTCGGATATTGCGCGGGTGACAATTTGAAACCTACTTTTCTCTTTCTCACCCGTACGCGGTATGCATATATTTGTCTCTTTTTATGATCCGACACCAAACACAGAACCTAATTGAGGTATTTTTATTTTGAGTTTTGAGTAAGTTGGCAATTTTTCCTTGCTTTTATTGCATTGTAATTCAGAAAATTAGGGGTTGCGTAAAATATTTGGGTCACATTTGGTTGGATATTATCGTGTGTATTCATAATTTGATGAATTCATTGCATCTGAAATTTATTATTATACGGTAATACGAGTATTATAGCTTATTACATAGGTCTCCTGAAGTAAACAGAACGATGTTCACTGGTGGGCCGTATACCTATAGTTAAAACCCAAGGGAAATAGAACGAAACATTGTGTTCCATGTAATCGTCTTATTATAGTCATAGCTAGGAAGGCAGAATTACCTAGGTTTTTAAACATCCCACTTGATTATCATCGAGATTATGGACTTGCACATTTCTGTGCTTGCCACCTTATGCACCTTGCACTCTAATTTATAACGTCTCATCCATAACTTAGAGTGCAGCCCTAACAGGAGAGGTTGATCTAAACTAAACAACGGAGTTATCAGTACGTCCTTACAGCCCTAAACTTTTGCTACCAGCCTCTTGTATCCAATTCCATTTCCAAAGTGATAGCGGTCAATCATTTAGGATTGACAAAATACTAGTAAATTTTCGTGTAGTGACAATGATGATAAATCGACACTAAAGGTACCAATGCGAAAAAAATACAAATAAAAGCCTTTGGAGCGGAAATTCGCTGGCAACCGAGGCGTTACTTTTAATCTAGAATATTGCGAGGGCGACAATTTGAAACCTACTTCCGTCTCTGTCATTTGTATCTTTTTTTAGCTGCATCTCTCTTTCTGACGTTCGCTTTAAACTGTATTTTATATTTTAGACATAAACCTAATTGAGACTTTATAGCTTTGGTGGATTTTAGAGCAATTTAAACGTTGAACCGTTTACGGCCATGCCTTTATTGGTGTGTGACGGTAAGCCGTGTTTATGGGTCAACAAAACCTCATAGACAAAAGGTTTGTAAATGATTTTTATTTAGTTTCACTGTCTCGCAATCTCGTTTGTATTGAAATTTAATCTTCAATTTTATCTGACTGAGTCTGGGAGTAGGCATTCTCTGCTGTCCCGAAGCCTAGTTGCTAGGTCTGCCTGTGAGTTATGAGATCCGGGTTCTATTCCCGATTGGGGCAGACATTTGACAGATATACCTATTAGGTGTGGTCGTGAATGTTAGCGTCTTATTATTATTGCCACAGGGAATCTTAGCGTGTAATATTATTATCCAACTAATATTGTAAATATGAAAGTTTGTTAAGATGCCAAGTGCAGGACAAGATAATCTAAATTTTACTAACAAAAAATAACCGACTTCAAAATTACTCAAAAACTACTTGTCAGATCTCGCTCAAATTTATGTGGAATCACATGACAAGCACCAGCTTTCGATTAAAAAAAGAATCATAGAAATCGGTTGGCGTGATATTGAGTTATTCGTCCATTTGTCGTGCACATACTTAATGCAAATTTAAGACTTATATGGTTTTCTCATGGATGCCATGGTCAGATCTCAATAAAATTTAAGTGGGACCACATGACAAGCACCAGCTTTCGTTTAAAAAAAGAATCATCAAAATCGGTTCTCCCGGTCGAAAGTTCTGAGGTAACAAACATAAAAAAAATACAGTCGAATTGAGAACCTCCTCCTTTTTTTGAAGTCTGTCAAAAATAGGGTAGGCAGGACGTTGAATGATTAGGTTTATATGTTTGCGTATTTGTTTTGTGAAACCACTTTGCCGCGCGCTAGCGAAATAATTGTTATTATTTATGGGTGACAATCGAATATTTTGATAACTTATATTGTTCTCATAAAGTCCACATGCGTTTCTTGCTATCAGGACTCATTAAAACCATTACAAGTTACTTATCAATTTCATTAACATCGTTTTTCTAAAACATTTCTCGTGATTATTATAGAAATTCGTAGTCAACGACAACATCATAAAAATAGAAAATTCAAGGCATTCTTTTCGCAATTAATTTGAAGTTTGGAAGCTAATTTGATTACGTTGTGTAAACTGAAATTAATTTTAGCTCTACAATATAAAGCCCCAAATATTCTTGCTCCACTAACGTCTCTTTGCAGACAGAGGCCTTCTTAAATTTGCGTCGATTTGCTTTAATTTTCATGTTTTATATTTTGAAATAAGATTTGAAATAAGAATTGTTAGGTTTTATTAGGCTACGGACACACTGAAGACAGCTACTAAAGCTTCAGTCACAAGAAGTACACTAACAGACAAAAAACACAATTTTTAATCACACAAATGTGTCAGTTGTGAAAGACGCACGTCTCTTTAGTGTTTCTGGGACTTAGAGGAGCTTGATCATTTTCCTTTCAAAAGACGAAACTTTAAACCTTTCGATTACGTCACGACTTTTATTTTGTTTAAACTAAACATAAAAGAATTGTTTTGCAATAAATGAATAGTTACATGTTTACATATTACATTGGTACATATTACAACAGGGTTTGCTATTAAAAATATATTTATAGGTATATTCAAATTAAGAGTGAATACCTAGACTGCGGTGACATGTCATTGTAATTTATTAGGTGCTGACTGAAATATGTGAAGTGGCGTTTGGGGCTTTCTAACAACCCTACCTACTCTCACAAGTCTTCCTAACGCTTCCCGCCCACGTCCGATAATCGGTGACCGATTTTTTGTAGGAGAAAAATAGAACGTACTGATAGCAATAGTGCTCCCATATTATTTCTGACCGACTTTTTGTAGGACGTGTGCGTTGCACTATTGCTATCGGTACGTTCTATTTTTCTCCTACAAAAAATCGATCACCGATTATCGGTCGTGGGTGGAAAGCGTAATTCTGCGTTCGGAGGACATTGTGCTATACTCGCGACAGTTTATTATTAGACAATTTATTCAGGAGTAAGTTAAGTACAGTTTGTGAAAAGTACAATATATTATTTTAATTTACCTAAATACTTCTTTAATTATCGTCTTCCATTAGAACACGCAAGAATACATTGGTAACTATTTCTCTATATTAAAACCAAACTTCTATACTTTTACTACATAATTAAGTGCGCTTAACCACTCAAGTATTTCGCCGCTTACCGTCAGGTGTGGTTGTATTCAAACATTAGGCCTTCTGTCCACGTAAACGCATGCTCTGGTCAGTTGTCGCTAGCTTGCAGTTTGCTTGCATCTTGCGTGATAGAAGCACGAAATCAGTCCACTGAGCGCCGTCGTCGTGTTTGCCTATTACTTATGTTACAGAGTATTATTGTGTAGTTACAGAGATTAATGTCCCAACTCTATTACGCTATGAATTTTGAATATAAACCAAATAAAACAAAGTCAGTATGTTTTCCTAATAGGTCGGGTCGTCGCATCGTGAACCTTAAAAGCCTCGCAAGTCGCCGTTGTCAGTATTTCCACCTTCAGTTGTGTATACAACCTTTGATGTCACCGTATCACAATATTTGTCTTAAGAGGGAGAAAAATCCGTATCTTGCTGATACAACTCCTTTATTACCTCCTCGCTGAGTTGCCAATATCGAAAATAAGGTATTTTCATTGACTTTCATTCGGCTGTTATTGTAAGCCTCTGCCGTTTTAAATACTTCGGAAATATGTTAAAGAATAAATATTATTTATCATTTCGCTTCGTTACAATTCGACGAATTTATTTGGTTTATTTGATAAGATTTATTATAAGAAGTTGGAATAAGAAATTCGTAACTTTTAAATTTACATACCCTATTTCTCATCCATTAGGATATATTATAAAGAAATAATTAGAAACATTTTCGAACCCATTTTTGACGTAAACTAATTGTACCATACCAACCTATTCCTGTTAAATCAATAAATACAATTCTATTTTAATTATGACATTTAGTTTTGATAACTTTGTATCACCTATGATTGACCAGAGAGCTATCGGTTCAATTTCTGACGTGACGTCACTCACGCAGAGTTGATCGCAGTAATTTCTCGGTCTGATGAGCTAAGCCGAGCGAATTACGCGCGATCATATCGCACGAGGAACTGGCCATCTAGACACGCGGTAGCGTGTCTAGCCAAGTTCAAAACAAAAGAACTGGTGACGCCGCGACGTGTGTAATATTACACGAAATATTTCGAGCTACTTTTGACCCCATCACAATTCGAGACATATTTAACCTACTTATATGAAATTTGGCACATTTATTAAAGCCTCTTAGCTTATTTCGAATTCAAAATTTCATAAATGTAAATGTAAATGCGAAGCGGGATCGATTTGCTAAATATTCAAAACATTTTTAAATATATTTAAATTAATAAATCACAATATTGCACGTGATACAATCGTAACAATGTGTGCTTTATCGCCAGTTATTTCTCGCTCCGATGACTTCAAGCTCGAGTGGGGTAGGCACGCGCATATTGCACGAGAAACTAACTATTTAATTATGCACTCCACTTTACACTTTATTACACTGTAGCCACTTTTCAATTGTAGTGACGATTATACCGCGATAATGTTAGTGTGAAATTTTTATAGGAACACAACATTACCTAAAGTAGATTTTGTCACTAATACAGTTACAACTTAACTAAATAAATAAATAAATATGTTGTGTTATATTAGCCTGCAATACATTCACGTACATGAAAGAAGAAGTTACTAGCCACTTGTATTCATGATTAAACATACAGTTATGACTACTGTTAAGGTCGGAACGGGATGTGAAATTTTGCATAGGAAATGTTAACGATAGCGCATACGCCACGGAGGCACGAACGGGACGGGAACGGGGAACGCACGTATATTTATGCCCCGTCCACATCCCGTTCCCATCCCGTCCACGTTTCGTATGCAGCGACCTTTAATTGATTGAAATGATAACCACGGCCTACCGAGCGAATGGTCCTAGTTTTGATTTTTGAGATATAATTATAATTATACGTTTCATTTTGTATCTACTAAACATATTTATTAATTAGGTACCATTACACCGTAGTTTTATAGAAATCTTTAGATTGTCAACATACATTGCATCCACATTAAAAACAATATTGAAAGCAAACTAATGGCTCCCATAAATCTCATAATAGATCCCATTAAATCTGCCTAACACTTCACTAATTCGGTGTAAAAAACTGATGAATGCAATAAAAATAGAACATTAATATAGAGCGATACACCGATACAGCTGGGGGCGATGCGATATGATCAGTCATTTCTCGGTCGGGTGCCGCGAGTCATTCAATTATGCAGCCGACTGTACCTGCCGATTAGTTAAGTCGCGATTCTATTAGCATTTTGTATTCTATTGCTATTACAGTGCGTCGTATAAATGGGAATTCATGTCAAATAATAAACATTAAAAAATTCGATTGGACAGCACTCTTACTCTTAAGTAGGGTAAGGGTTAAATATAAATAACCCTTAGACTGCCTTACTTTTAACCGACTTCAAAAAAGGAGGATGTATTCAATTCGACTGTATTTTTTATGTTTGTTACCTCAGAACTTTCGACTGGGTGAACCGATTTTTTTAATGATGATTCTTTTTTTAATCGAAAGCTGGTGCTTGTCATGTGTTCCCACCTAAATTTGAGCTAGATCAGACGGGTAGTTTTTGAGTTATTTTGAAGTCGGTGATTTTATCTTGGTAAAATTCAGATTATTAAATAACAAATAACGTTAAAAAGATAGTTTAAGTTTGTTTACTAAAAAAATCGTCTAAAAACGGAGTATACACCACGCTAAAACAAATTCTTTTCACCGGGTTCTAACCCTACACCATACGATCAAAAAATACGGAACAAGTCAATCTAATACAATTTATAAAACAGACGTATATTAAACCCTACATTTATCATATAAAACCACCGTGTGATCGACCATTTCTCGGTCCGTTGACCGCGCAAGCGACCATAGCGCACGATAACACACGGTGGTGATTATGCGCTCCTAATTGTTTCTTTAAGGGGATTGCCTTGCCCGATGACCTTGGAGATTTGGTCCCTCTACTAGTATTTTTTAACTAAGCGCCATCTACCGAACAACGACTATACTACAATAAAACGAACTGAAGATAAAGCAAGAAAACATGTGGCACAGAGTTTTCATCGTTTTTGCCTATTTATATTCGCTCTCTGAGAGATCTTCGAATACATTTTGTTCCTATAGTTTTTGTAGTCTTGTACGAGTACCTGCCTACATGATAATAATTTATTTATTTTGAACTACACTATGCATTATGCCTGCTGATATATTATGTAGCTTTCATTCTACTAAATGATACATTCTGAAGTCTGATGATGACCAGTAAGTACTGATCAGTTTTCAGTAACGGGAATAGTTAGGATGACCTAGCTTTCAACATTTATCTAATTGAGCATGGGTGCTACTACATGAAACATTCTGAAGGTCTGATGATGACCAGGTAAGTGCTTATAGGTTCTCAGTAACGGAAGTACTTAGGATGACCTAGCTTTCAACATTTAACTAATTGAGCACGGGTGCTACTACATGAAACATTTTAAAGGTCTGATGATGACCAGGTAAGTGCTTATAGGTTCTCAGTAACGGAAGTACTTAGGATGACCTAGCTTTCAACATTTATCTACTTGAGCACGGGTGCTACTACATGAAACATTCTGAAGGTCTGATGATGACCAGGTAAGTGCTTATAGGTTCTCAGTAACGGAAGTACTTAGGATGACCTAGCTTTCAACATTTATCTAATTGAGCACGGGTGCTACTACATGAAACATTCTGAAGGTCTGATGATGACCAGGTAAGTGCTTATAGGTTCTCAGTAACGGAAGTACTTAGGATGACCTAGCTTTCAACATTTATCTACTTGAGCACGGGTGCTACTACATGAAACATTCTGAAGGTCTGATGATGACCAGGTAAGTGCTTATAGGTTCTCAGTAACGGAAGTACTTAGGATGACCTAGCTTTCAACATTTATCTAATTGAGCACGGGTGCTACTACATGAAACATTCTGAAGGTCTGATGATGACCAGGTAAGTGCTTATAGGTTCTCAGTAACGGAAGTACTTAGGATGACCTAGCTTTCAACATTTATCTAATTGAGCACGGGTGCTAATACATGAAACATTCTGAAGGTCTGATGATGACCAGGTAAGTGCTTATAGGTTCTCAGTAACGGAAGTACTTAGGATGACCTAGCTTTCAACATTTATCTAATTGAGCACGGGTGCTACTACATGAAACATTCTGAAGGTCTGATGATGACCAGGTAAGTGCTTATAGGTTCTCAGTAACGGAAGTACTTAGGATGACCTAGCTTTCAACATTTATCTAATTGAGCACGGGTGCTACTACATGAAACATTCTGAAGGTCTGATGATGACCAGGTAAGTGCTTATAGGTTCTCAGTAACGGAAGTACTTAGGATGACCTAGCTTTCAACATTTATCTACTTGAGCACGGGTGCTACTACATAAAACATTCTGAAGGTCTGATGATGACCAGGTAAGTGCTTATAGGTTCTCAGTAACGGAAGTACTTAGGATGACCTAGCTTTCAACATTTATCTAATTGAGCACGGGTGCTACTACATGAAACATTCTGAAGGTCTGATGATGACCAGGTAAGTGCTTATAGGTTCTCAGTAACGGAAGTACTTAGGATGACCTAGCTTTCAACATTTATCTAATTGAGCACGGGTGCTACTACATGAAACATTCTGAAGGTCTGATGATGACCAGGTAAGTGCTTATAGGTTCTCAGTAACGGAAGTACTTAGGATGACCTAGCTTTCAACATTTATCTAATTGAGCACGGGTGCTACTACATGAAACATTCTGAAGGTCTGATGATGACCAGGTAAGTGCTTATAGGTTCTCAGTAACGGAAGTACTTAGGATGACCTAGCTTTCAACATTTATCTAATTGAGCACGGGTGCTACTACATGAAACATTCTGAAGGTCTGATGATGACCAGGTAAGTGCTTATAGGTTCTCAGTAACGGAAGTACTTAGGATGACCTAGTTGATGACCTTGTTTTAATGTTGCCATTGAGGGCCATCCATAAATTACGTCACACTAATTTCATGACTTTCTGACCCCTCCCCCTCTCTTTGTCACAGCTGGTCACATTTGTGAGATCTCCGCCCCTAGTGTGACGTCACATATTATGAATTAAGTTCCAAAATACATATACATATGTATATATACCAAATATTCGATTTTGGAATGTGACGTCACAAAATTTAGGATCCCCTCCCACCCTTGTCACACAATGTCACGTCACTCACGCTACATCGAAACCCCCTCCCCCCTAACGTGTGACGTAATTTATGGATGGCCCTTTGTGATTGTTTCTAAATTACAATAATTAATTAATTCTATAGGAAATAAGGAGTAATCAAGGTCTTTGGTCCTGCCGAAGGAGATCAGTGTATTTTAATAAAAATAAAAAAATATATAAAAAAATATAAAAAAAAATAGGAAATAAGGTTATGGGGGCATCAAGAAATCTGTAGAGTTTAAATTTTCAAATATCACCATTATATCTAGCAGGTACGCGCGGTAGCGTGTCCAGCCAAGTTCAAGCTAACAGAACTGGCGATCAGTACCGCGTGTAAAATTACACGAACGATTTGGAGCCACTTTTGACCCCCTCATAACTCAAAAAGTATTCGACATAAGTCTGTAAAATTGCTCATTGCTTGAGACTTGCGAAATACATATTTGCTAAAGATTTCATAAACACACCTCAAACGGCTATTAAGATAACGTCCAAAAATCGTCATGTTTATCACTGAATGACCTATAGATCAAAACTCTAAACTAGTTCCAGATGACTTAGAAAGTTAAAATTTGGCTTCCAGATAGGTAGTTGAGTATACAAATACAAATACCAAGGAATAAATCAGAAACTAGCAAATTTTTATAATTTTATTATAATGTGTAATATTATACGAATCATTTCGAGTTACTTTTGACCCGTTCATAATTCGAGACCTATTTCACCTAAATACATGAAATTTGGCACATTTATTAAAACCCCTTAGCTTATTTAAAATTTAAAATTTTATAGATGTGGCTAAAACTGTTTTTGATACATTAACGTTTAAAAATCCGCATTTTGGTGACTGAGTCACTGACATAGGATTAAAAACATAACCTACTTCCAGATGGCCTAGAAACTAGATATTTTGCATCAAGGTAGACTATCAGGAGTATCTAAAGGAAAAAATCTAAAAACTGAAAGTTATTGATAATTAGTGAAACAAGTGAATTAGCGGTTCCACTGTGTAGAGTAATTTTACAAATAATAATGGGTATATTCATTATCTATAAACACTAATAATTTCTAGACAAAAAGTAATGATATCTTATCAAAAACATAAATGTAAAATGAAAGCCAAGTTAAAAAAACGATTGAGATCTAAATGGGTTCCAAGTTCTATGTAAAAAAGACTAAAATTTTAGTCACAGGGACATGCAATTCAAACTTTTAAAGCACCATGGCCGCCTATTTCTTGTACTTTGGAAAAAAGTAAGTTAGATCTATAACTCGTCTTCCAGATATATTTTTTGTTTCTGCTTGTGATTCTTCTTCAATAATCAAATCTTGTAAATCTTCTTCATCTTGTTCAACCTAAAACAAACAAACAATGCAGTGTCAAATTAAATTAGCTAGGGAAACTATCTAGTATCTAACAAATACCATAGTGTAAGCAAACAGAATAAGTTACCAGCAAAATTTGCTCTGCTCCCTCATCAACTTCCATCCCAGACAGATCGTATGTTTCTGTTAACGGCTGAAGTTCCTGATTTTGTAATTCTGAGTTTTGCTGGTTCCTGAACTGCCTGAAACATAATAACTTAAGTGAGCGAATGTAATGTTTTTGCTGCTACAGTCAGTAATAAGCCATACACAAAAATTCAAATGAGTCCAAACACGATGGATCTACGCAGTGCCATCATTGAGATCCTTTACCCACCTTCGGAGTCCACCATCAGGTAGGTGACATCATCAGTCACCAAGGTCTCAATGAGACCTTTCAAATGAGTCCAAGCACGATAGTTCTACGTAGTGCCGTCACTGAGATCCTTTACCCACCTTCGGAGTCCACCATCAGGTAGGTGAAATCATCAGTCACCTAGGTCTCCATGAGACCTTTCAAATGAGTCTAAGCACGATGGTTCTACGTAGTGACGTCACTGAGATCCTTTACCCATTTTCGGAGTCCACCATCAGGTAGGTGAAATCATCAGTCACCAAGGTCTTAATGAGACCTTTCAAATGAGTCCAAACACGATGGTTCTACGTAGTGGCGTCACTGAGATCCTTTACCCATTTTCGGAGTCCACCATCAGGTAGGTGAAATCATCAGTCACCAAGGTCTTAATGAGACCTTTCAAATGAGTCCAAGCACGATGGTTCTATCTAGTGCCGTCACTGAAATCCTTTACCCACCTTCGGAGTCCACCATCAGGTAAGTGACATCTTCAGTTACCAAGGTCTTAATGAAACCTTTAAAATGAGTCCAAACACGATGGTTCTATCTAGTGCCGTCACTGAGATCCTTTACCCACCTTCGGAGTCCACCATCAGGTAGGTGACATCGCCAGCCACCAAGGTCTTAATGAGACCTTTAAAATGAGTCCAAGCACGATGGTTCTATCTAGTGCCGTCACTGAGATCCTTTACCCACCTTCGGAGTCCACCATCAGGTAGGTAACATCGTCAGCCACCAAGGTCTTAATGAGACCTTTCAAATGAGTCCAAACACGATGGTTCTATCTAGTGCCATCACTGAGATCCTTTACCCACCTTCGGAGTCCACCATCAGGTAGGTGACATCATCAGTCACCAAGGTCTCCAAAAGCCTTTTCAAATGAGTCCAAACACGATGGTTCTATCTAGTGCCGTCACTGAGATCCTTTACCCACCTTCGGAGTCCACCATCAGGTAGGTGACATCGTGAGCCACCAAGGTCTTAATGAGAGCTTTCAAATGAGTCCAAACACGATGGTTCTATCTAGTGCCGTCACTGAGATCCTTTACCCACCTACGGAGTCCACCATCAGGTAGGTGACATCATCAGTCACCAAGGTCTCAATGATACCTTTCAAATGAGTTCAAACACGATGGTTCTACGTAGTGACGTCACTGAGATCCTTTACCAACCTTCGGAGTCCACCATCAGGTAGGTGACATCATCAGTCACCAAGGTCTCCAAAAGCCTTTTCAAATGAGTCCAAACACGATGGTTCTATCTAGTGCCGTCACTGAGATCCTTTACCCACCTTCGGAGTCCACCATCAGGTAGGTGACATCGTCAGCCACCAAGGTCATAATGAGAGCTTTCAAATGAGTCCAAACACGATGGTTCTATCTAGTGCCGTCACTGAGATCCTTTACCCACCTTCGGAGTCCACCATCAGGTAGGTGACATCATCAGTCACCAAGGTCTCAATGATACCTTTCAAATGAGTTCAAACACGATGGTTCTACGTAGTGACGTCACTGAGATCCTTTACCAACCTTCGGAGTTCACCATCAGGTAGGTGACATCATCAGTCACCAAGGTCTCCAAAAGCCTTTTCAAATGAGTCCAAACACGATGGTTCTACGTAATGCCGTCCCTGAGATCCTTTACCCACCTTCGGAGTCCACCATCAGGTAGGTGACATCATTAGTCACCAAGGTCTCCATGAGACCTTTCAAATGAATCCAAACACGATGGTTCTACGTAGTGCCGTCACTGAGATCCTTTACCCACCTTTGGAGTCCACCATCAGGTAGGTGAAATCATCAGTCACCAAGGTCTTAATGAGAGCTTTCAAATGAGTCCAAGCACGATGGTTCTACGTAGTGCCGTCACTGAGATCCTTTACCCACCTTCGGAGTCCACCATCAGGTAGGTGACATCATTAGTCACCAAGGTCTCCATGAGACCTTTCAAAAATTCAAATGAATCCAAACACGATGGTTATACGTAGTGCCGTCAATGAGATGCTAATACCCACCTTCGGAGTCCATCATCATATTAGGTCTCCATCTGCCGCGGCGCCGTCAAACGAAATTCTCAAGATAGCTAAAACGTTAAAAAAATAAACACACTAGAAATAATGTACTCAATAGGGTAAGTACTTACCAATAGTTTTGGAGAGCTCGGTCACATTTCACTTACATTTATTCATTATATTAGCCACAGTCAGTCTTACTCTATGATAGGGTCAATAAACTAAACGAAATTATAATCTACTTTACATATATTTACAAACTTAATTTTTATTGTTCTTTTACGAAATATTTATATTTGTACTATTTACAATATGACTTCATTCAAAAATTTTTCAAAACGTGAGGTTTTAGTTTTTATTTGGAAAAAATAGCGCGCGTACAATCCACCCGTCACAAGAGTCATCGAGACACTGATGTATCGCGTTCCGAGAGTCCCGAGCACGCGACGCAGGGCTTAGCGGGGTCGCTCCAGCGGGGTACTGGTGAAGTTTTGGGTTTTTATTCATTTTTTCAAAATATTAAAATAATTAAGAAAAAAAAAACCATACAAATTGTGAAACACGTCATTACATATTTTTTAGTACAATATTCATGCCGAACTATTTAACCGTTACAGAGAACATTTACAATTTAGGTTGAAGAAGGACCTATTTAACAAATTTTTTTCCCAATATTTGGGAGAGGTTATTAAAATTTTAAATAATAGAATATCATTGTGATGACCTTCAGTATACCATATATTTTTTATATGGAAATCGCACAAAAGGATTCATCTGCAATCTTCTTCAAACTTACAGTATTTTTGAGATTTGAGCGAGCCAATCCCCTTAACACTCAATTTGTATGCGATGATATCTTTATGGTTGGCTAACAATACACCTTACTGTTTATTCACTTATGTAGTAGAACATTGCTTTGATAGATGATTTGTATTTGGTGTAATCAGTGCCGGCGTTAGAGCCACTGACGGCCTAGGTGTTATACGGCCCTTACACCCCCTACGTCACAGCGTGATGTTCACACGCTCGGGGAGCCTTGCGCAACGTTTCCTGCTTCTCCGAAGCTTACAGCCACCCGTGAAACATTCACACGGTCGTGGAGCCTTGCGCAACACCAGCTTCTTCTTGGAGAACTGCGGCCACCCACGGACCAGCGACGCCTCGCCCAAACGTCTCCGCCACACGACGCTCTTGCCCGAATCGTCGAAGCAAGCGGTCGCCTCCGCTGCTGGTGCTCTTACTCGATCGCGCAGTAATCGAGCCCAGTTAGTTAGATTAGATAAGTTAGGTTTAAAGTTTTATTATATATTCTTTCCCTTTTTAATTAAATCAAGTACGAACAGTATATCGTTTTTTTTGCAACCCCTGTGGACAGCCAACATCCATAATTGGCGCAGTCGAAACAGGGGATGGTCGAGATAGTAGCGTAGATCTATCGTAGACACTTCGCGCTATCACCGGATCCGCGGTCGCGTTCGCCTCGGCTATCCAGAACCCACGTCGGCTGTCGAAAAAGGCGGGAGCTGAGCTACAACGACTCATCCAAAAATCGATGACAAAAGTCAAGTAGCAGACGATGCTGTACATACTGTAAGTACATTGAACTATTGTTAGCGGTTGCTAATCCCGTCTGTGTACCTATCCTTACCCCCAGGAAATTTTTGTTAGCAAAATTTTTCACCCACGATCATCTAAATCACAGGGCACGAATTCCGACATTCGGAACGACCTCCGCAACGTGCAAAGGGACGCCCACAGAAATTTAGAATTAGAAAACCTAGATTTAGATTTAACTGAAATCATGACTACTGAACAAGTTCAAACTATGTGTGACAATATATATAAAGCTTTACGTCTTTTGCCCGAATTTGATGGTAACCCGCACCTACTTGTACGATTTTTACGTACTTGCGACCAACTAGTCTTATCATACATTCAAACAACCCCAGGATACGAGTTATCTAATCAGTGCCTGATTAACGGAATCTTAAATAAAATAACTGGTTCTGCTGCAAAAACGCTAGCAACCAATGGTATTCCAGGAGACTGGAGTAGCATCAGAAATACGTTAGTAAATTGCTTTTCAGATCACAGGGACGAATCATCTCTTTACACCGACATCGCTCTATTATCGCAGAAAGTGTCTGAATCTCCACAGCTATTTTATGAACGTGTGCAAAATTTATTATGTACTATTATCACTTACGTAGAACTTCACGAGACGGTAACCACTACGATTGAGGCAAAAAGACAATTATATAAAAAACTGGCCTTACAGTCATATTTAAGAGGACTACATGAACCTCTAGGTTCTAGGATCCGTTGCATGAAACCTGATTCTTTGGAAAAAGCGTTAGAGTTCGTACAAGAAGAAATGAATGTATTATACTTGCAGAACAGGAATCAACCAACGAGTTCTAGATTTAATTTCGATCCATTTACAGGTCAACCATTAAATAATTTTAAGCCGAGAATAAACTCATTTACTAAAAATTTATTACCCCCAGTGCAAACTAAAACTAACACTTATTCTAATACTAAGCCTATTAATAATTTTCTACCACAATCCGTACCTAAAAACCACCCTAATGTTAACCCTATGTTGAATCGAACACAACAGATGTTCAGAGCTTTACCTAGATCCGACATGTCTACAGGTTTTAAAATTCCACCTCGTCAAATTAATAAACCTATTCCAATGAGTGGTATTAGTCATCCAGTAGCACGTACCATTGCACCATTTCACTCTCGCGTTAATAACAGCTACCAACCAAGAGAAATGAACCTCACAGAAATGTATAATCCTATTAATAATTATTGCACGGACGAAACATATGACCAGACTTACTTACCAAGTGACTATTGTGATGATGATGAACAATACTTACCTATGACTTATGACGAAGAATATATTTCTCACGCCCAAGATGAACAAGTCACCGACGCGTCTTACACTCACGACGATAAAAATTTTTTGCCAAGTTTTGAAGAAATCTGCCCCCGAATAGAACTGCACATACATAACAAAAGACAACTACCATACATACAGATAGGTAATCCCCCGCTAAAATTCTTAATCGACACAGGCGCAAACCAGTCTTTTATCAGTCCTGATGCCGTAGAAAAATATTTCCCTGACTTACCTATTGACTATGATCCATTTATCGTATCTAATATTCATGCAACTACACAAAACTTTTATTCCATAACCATACCATGTTTTCAGGAACTGAATGACGAATCCCTTATAAAATTATTCATTTATAAATTCCACGAATACTTCGACGGACTTATAGGATGTGACTTAATGAAACAATGGCAAGCGAAGATTGACTTAGGTACTAACACCTTTAAGACTACTTTTGCTGTAAACCCCATTCATTCGTATTTTACGCAAAGTGTTAATTTGTGTGAAATAATCATTCCGGCTAATTCAAGTAAGTTAATTAAGTTACCCACTACCATTTCTAGAGGAGATATACTAATTGATCACCAAAATTTTTCAAATTGTTATATTAATGAATGTGTAACAAAATCATTTGATAGTAAAGCTATAGTTGAAATTACTAACCCGACGGAAAATGACATAATTTTTTCTCTTTCACAACCCATTCAAGCACATATTTTTAACGAACAGACAGACTATACTTACGACACTTCTCGAAGTAAGCAGGTACTATCACGCTTACGTTTAGACCACCTAAATGAGGAAGAATCAATTAATTTGACTAAATTGTGTAAAAAATATAGTGACATTTTTTATTTGGAAGGAGAAAATTTAACTTTTACGAATAAAATTAAACATCGTATCAGAACGACAGACGAAATACCGGTACATAGCAAGACTTACCGATATCCTCACATTCATAAAGAGGAAGTCCAGGAACAAATTAGCAAAATGTTACAGCAAGGTATAATTCGACCTTCGAGCTCTGCTTGGAGTGCCCCTATTTGGATAGTTCCTAAAAAACCCGACGCTTCAGGTAAAATTAAATGGAGATTAGTTGTCGACTTTAGAAAACTCAATGAAAAAACTATCGATGACAAATACCCCATACCAAACGTGACGGACATTCTAGACAAGTTAGGAAAGTGCCAATATTTTAGTACACTTGATCTCGCCAGCGGTTTTTACCAAGTGGAAACTCACCCTGACGACATACATAAGACGGCATTCAGTGTAGAACACGGTAAATACGAATTCTTAAGAATGCCCATGGGATTGAAAAATTCACCCTGTACTTTTCAGAGAGTAATGGATAATGTATTAAGAGGATTTATTAACAATATTTGTACAGTTTTCCAAGATGACATATTAGTATACTCAACTTCCCTTCAGGAACACATCGTAAGTTTGCAAAAAATCTTTCAAAGACTCCGCGACTCTAACTTTAAAATCCAGATGGATAAAAGTGAATTTTTAAAACGAGAAACTCCATACTTAGGACACATAATAACCACGGACGGAGTAAAACCGAATCCTGAAAAAATTAAGGCTATTATAAAATACCCCATCCCGCGTACAACTAAGCAGATAAAAGCATTTCTAGGTCTACTAGGATATTATCGCCGATTTATACCTAATTTTGCTAAATTAACGAAGCCATTGACTAGTTGTTTGAAAAAAGGCGCAAAAATTAATGTTACACCAGATTATATAAAGTGTTTTGAACATTGTAAATCATTATTAATAAACGACCCAATATTGCAGTACCCGGATTTTAGCAAGGAATTCATACTTACCACCGACGCCTCGAATGTAGCTCTTGGAGCGGTACTATCGCAAGGTCAGATAGGCAGCGACAGACCAATAGCTTACGCATCACGTACACTTAATGACAGCGAAATTAACTATTCAACAATAGAAAAAGAATTGTTAGCCATAGTTTGGGCCACAAAATATTTTCGACCCTATTTATTCGGACGAAAATTCAAAATTATAACTGATCACAAACCTTTAATTTGGTTAATGAATCTCAGAGAACCAAATTCTAGATTAACTAGATGGCGATTAAAGTTAGCGGAATATGATTATTCTATCATGTATAAGAAGGGACAATGCAATACCAACGCAGATGCGTTATCGCGAGTTGAAATTCACAATGACGAAACGATGTCACTTATACCCAATCTTTCACATATCAGCGTAGAGGAAAACCCCGAAAATTACTCGGATACGTCCACAGAAACAGCCCACACCTGTGCCGAAAATCCTATTTTAGAAATACCAATTACCGAAAGTCCATTAAATAGATATAAAAAACAGATCTTTATAAGAATAGTAAATCATCCCCCTAAAAATAAACCCATTATTACTAAACCGTTCGACAAATATATTAGAACCGAAATAGAGTTGAGCGGAAGTAACCTAGAAAATAGTATATTAGACGTGATTAAAAACTATGTTGACCCCAAATTTCAAACCGCAATTTTAGTGCAACCGAATAACTATATGTATACTTTAATACCTATCCTACAAAAAACTTTCAAAAACTCTTCATTAAATTTAATCATGGTAAAAAAAGAATTGGAAAATATCAAAGACTATTCATTACAACAGGATGCGATTAGGAAGTACCATGAAGGAAAAACGAACCATCGCGGTACTAAAGAGACGTATCTTTCACTATCGAATTTTTATTTTTGGCCCAAAATGAAAGAAAGCATTAACAAATTTATTGCAGAGTGCGAAATTTGTAACTGTGCTAAATACGATCGGAATCCGATAAGACCAGAATTTAGAATTGTCCCCCCACCTTCGAAACCCTTTGAATTAATACATGCCGATGTTATTAGTATAGAGCAGGAAAAATACATTAGTTTCATTGACGCATTTTCAAAATATGCCCAGGTATATCACTTACCGGATTGCACAGCCCCGAATATTATTAAAAGCTTATTACATTTTGGTACTCACCATGGCTTTCCTATAACACTAACAACGGACCAAGGTACCGAATTTACTAACCAGGTAGTTGCCGAATTTTTAAAATTACATAAAATTCAGCACCATAAAACTTTAGCTTACTCACCCACAGGCAATGGAGTAGTTGAACGTTTCCACGGTACGCTTTTAGAGCACCTTAGAATCCTAAAATTAAAGCATACTAGGGAGCCAGCACGCAATTTAGTCCCTTACGCTCTGATTGCCTACAACAGTTCAATTCATAGCCTCACTAGGTGTAGACCATTTGAGGTATTAACAGGTCATATAGATCCTCGCGACCCCGTAGATACCAACTTATCGGAACGGTTATTACAACAATACATACAAACTCACCGCGACAAAATGGTAACAGTCTACGATATCATACATGAATTATCGCAAAACCAACGCGAAAGATTAATGGCACGACGTAACCAGAATAGAGAACCCGAAATTAATTGCTCAGTTGACCAGGACGTCTATATTCGCGACCCACTATCTAGTAGAAAGAAACTAGGCCCCCGTTTCACTCATGATAAAGTTATTGCTGACTTACCAATACACATTTATACGACCAGGAAACGCGGACCCGTTGCGAAAGCGCGTCTGAAACGACCCGTAAAGAATAAAAATTCTGACTTGTTACAGGTTGACGCTGACAAGCCTGGCCCTAGCACAGGAAATTAAACTTAACAGCCTAGATAATGGACCCGGACTCTTACCCTTTCAATTAGGAAAAACCAAAATTGTATCCCATTATCACTCCTTTATATTAGACATAGACGTAGAAAATATGCAAACTGAACTTAATAATTTAAAACTTCAGTTAACTAATATAACTAACACATTAACTAACACTGACGCTAATATGTTTAATTATCAAATAAAATACCTTTACTTTAAATTAAATAAGGCTTTAAGGCAGCTGGAAGCATTCAGACCTATCTCGCGAACTAGGCGTGGATTAATTAACCCCCTAGGAACGATAATCAAAGGAATAACTGGAAATTTAGATCACAATGATGCCCTGAAATTTGAAAATGCAATAAAAATTCTTCAAAATGATAATAGCAAATTAGCAAGTACTTTAAATGATCATATTACTCTATTTAAGGAATTGTCCACTCAGCAGTCACAGTTGCTAATTAATTTAAAAAATAATCAGGATAAACTAGCCACATCCCTATCGTATGTTGTGAACATGACAAATAGTGCTAATGGACGCCTTGCACAATTTGCACATTTATCGCAATTAATTGTAATTATTAACGAGAACGTTCAGGAATTACTAAATGAGATAGATAAGATAGAAAATATGTTAGCATTTAGTCGTAAAAAATCAGTTCATCATTCTATTTTACCAGTTAGTGACCTTAAGTCAATGATAAGTACTCTAAATAAGAATTATAATACTAATGAAATTTTAGATTTAGATACCAGATATTATTATGACGTAATTAGCTTAGGTTCTTATTTCACGGATAGAAAGATCGTGGTAATCCTAAAATTTCCTATTACCCATCCACAAACCTATGAATTGTATAGACTTTGCCCAGTTCCAAATAAAAACCTATCTGTCATAGTACCACCCTATCCCTACTTAGCAACTGACTCTCAGGCGTTCATGTACATGGAGGCTGAATGCCCGAAGATAGATAACTGCTACATATGCGAGCAAAGTGCGTATCATCAGACATACACAGAAGATGACTGCATTCATCACTTACTGCAACATCAAGACCTACTATCATCGTGTATCCCTAGGCGCATCTCTATGTCAAAGGAGGCGCTAATCAAGCTAGATGACCTGCACTATGTCATCACGTTTCCGGAACCCACCAAAGCACACCTGTCATGCGGCGAAAACTTGCACAAGATACTTCGTGGAAGCTACCTCGTCACTCTACCTCACACCTGCAAAATTAAAACAAAGGAGTTCACAATTGCAAATGAAAACAATCGACTTCACGGGAAAGCTGTGGAAATCATCGCATATGCAAATTATACAACTTATTCAAAGAAGTTGGAAGCTAATTTGAACCTTAAATCAACTAACCTGAACGCTCTACACAGCATTGAACATCAAGTGATGATGGAAACCCCAGTGAGAATTGAGCCAGAGGATTCATCGAGCATCCTTCATACAACTATACCTTTCTACGGAATAGCAATAATCGGCATCATTACCGCAGCTATCATATTCATAAGGAAAAAGATGAAGAAAGTTCACCAAGATGCTCACCAGGCTTCGATAGAATCCCCAGAAGCCAGACGTGCAGCAACATTTTCACTAGACGTTGGCAAATAGTTGCTGATCTTCGAGGGGAGGTGTTATACGGCCCTTACACCCCCTACGTCACAGCGTGATGTTCACACGCTCGGGGAGCCTTGCGCAACGTTTCCTGCTTCTCCGAAGCTTACAGCCACCCGTGAAACATTCACACGGTCGTGGAGCCTTGCGCAACACCAGCTTCTTCTTGGAGAACTGCGGCCACCCACGGACCAGCGACGCCTCGCCCAAACGTCTCCGCCACACGACGCTCTTGCCCGAATCGTCGAAGCAAGCGGTCGCCTCCGCTGCTGGTGCTCTTACTCGATCGCGCAGTAATCGAGCCCAGTTAGTTAGATTAGATAAGTTAGGTTTAAAGTTTTATTATATATTCTTTCCCTTTTTAATTAAATCAAGTACGAACAGTATATCGTTTTTTTTGCAACCCCTGTGGACAGCCAACATCCATAATTTAGGCAAAAATATTGGGGCAATCACATAAAAATATAAAAATCGAGCTTTTTTAATCTTTCAAAAAAGACAACACTGACATTGCCAGAGTGGATATGAGATAAAGGACGGCAACTTATTACGTGTTTTTTATTAGTGCTGTGCAACCTGAATTACATTTTATTGCATTGGAGCAAGAGTGGCTATTTATTGAAATGATTTTGCGGAGTGCGCCTTCTGTACTATTATAAGTAATATTATATCTTCTATGGTATTACTATAAAACAGTATCGCGAACAGAAAGCAGTGTTAACTGTGCACCATAAAATCAATTTCACCAAAAAACATCGAACACATGTAACAGCGACGCAGCACGGGCGGATAAGCCTTAACAACGATACAACAATCCAATTACAATCGACGATTCGTTATCGATTTAAATCGATATTAAAACGATTATAGCAGAGCTGTTTCGGCTGGTTACCGTTTTGATCATTTTCGGACACGCAATCTTTTAACTGGTTTAATGATTGTTTTATGCGTCATCTTATTAACCCGCTATTGTTCATTAACTCTCAGCCCTTTTCCGGGATAATCAGTACTCTCCGTCTCATTCCAAATATGGTCAGAACAAACGAAACAAACTTACAAACTTATGTTTTTTTTAATAAAACGCTCACACGCTCATACCCTCACAGTAGGTTATTTACCTGTGTCGCAGGTGGCATAGACGTCACATAACACATCACATAACACCCATGACCCAAGTACGATGTAGTGTGACATTGTGTGACAAGGGGTGGGAGGTCTTCCTAAGTTTCGTGATGTCACATTTCAAAATTTTGTGTGTGTAAATTTTAATAATATATGACGTCACACAAGGGGGGAGGTCTTACAAATGTGACCAGCTGTGACAAGGACGAGGGGAGGGGTGAAAAGTCATGAAATTAGTGTGACGTAATTTATGGATGGGCTATAACTGGTTTTTCACAACGCACAACGCATCTTCGTGGATGATTTTAAAAGGAGGGTTGTAGTGCCTATTTGTGTATATGGGTGAAGGCGTAAGTCTCAGAAACCACTGCGACCAAAAATGGTCTATTGTAACCAAAAATATTATAGACGAAAATAACATATTTACATGGGGAAATTCTTAAAATTAATGTGGAAACAAAAAGCGACTTATCGCTACAAAGCGATATCTTTCAGGCAATAAAATATAGTATTATAGAAGAAATTACAACGAGGCGTTTAAACCCTGTGTTAATGAACTACGAGTCACCGCCCTCGCTTTGCTTGGGTTTTCTTATTTTTTTACACCTTGGGTTACCATTACTGGAGTTTTATTAAAGATCGCTAATTTTTTGAAAATATAATATAGCCTTTGTCACCCAGGGATAATGTAGCTTCCCAACAGTGAAAGATTTTTTCAAATCGGTTCAGTAGTTTCGGAGCCTATTCAATGCAAACAAATGACGACCCGTGTGGCGCAATGGTTACCATGCCGGATCGCCGCACCAAGGGTCCTGGGTTCGATTCCCAGCGAGGCGGAAATTTGAATGATGAGTTTGAATTTCTGTTCTCGGTCTGGGTGTAAAATGTCCTTGTCTATGTTGTGTGTTGTCCATGGCACCCACGACACAGGGAATCCTAGTGTGGGGCTATGAGTGTGAAGCGTTATTATTATTATTAAACAATCAAATCTTTCCTCTTTATAATATTAGTATACGAGTAGATTTATTACTATTGAGTTATTGTGTCAATATTGTTATGTCCCGAGTGTTGTAAAGCGTATTGCAGTTCTGTTTCGCCGGTCGCGGCTGAGCTAGTTAGCGCGCTAATAAAAGAGTTGTTCCGACATTTAGCGTGTTTCGTGAATCGTAACACTCCCTCGTGGCTGATTCGTTGACGTCAATTTATGTAGCTGTACGCGGTTTCACTGAACGATGAGGGTAATGTATTGCACCGCTTGAAGAAAAGTCGTTTAAGGAAGTTCTCTTTGCAGGTTTAGTGACGACTTCACGGGCTGTTATTTAGGTTAAGATAACGCTTAGTTCATTAAAGTAAGACCTTTTCTTGCTTCATCAGCGGTTTATAAGACTGTATTGTTATCGTTGGTGATAAATGAATTGTATCCGCTTTGTTTTCTACGGCTCTCTCTTATTGCTGGATAGTGATTTGTTACTTATATTTTCGTAAGTGGTTGACCTTGGACTAATGAATTTCATGGGTAGATTTGTACTTTTCATAGTTTTTCTATAGAATAGACTAATTAGAAACTGTAATGACCTTAATTGAATTACAATTGTGTTTAAAAAACACATTGAATAGGTATTTAACCCATTTGTTACTAGCGTTTGATATACGGATCAATGTACATGAAAAAATATTAAACAAATTGTGGGCAATTTCAAATTATACTGTTAATTGATTATATTAGGTATATGATTCCTTCATAACAAGATGTATTTGTTGTTCAAATTGGACGGTTATATAAAATTCTACGAGCGTCGATAGTTCCTTATTTTTTGACATTAATTTTTCAAGGGGCATAAATAATATGAATTTCTTGTTATTAAAAAATATCTTGTGAAAACTTGTTGAATTAGATGGCTGTTATTATTTTCGTAATATATATCAATAAATTTTATTTCAGAATATGTCACTAAATTGACGATAAAGTTAGTTTTCCGTATAACAAACGATAGTAATATAGACTACCGTGTTTTGTCATTGAAGATCATAATACAATTATTGCTTTTTGATGTATATACCCTAAAAATGAACAGCTGAGGGTACGCAGTCATCAATGCTCATGAATATTAGTAACACCAAGGGTATCACTAATGCGTTACTTGCCAATAAAGATACTTGGGACCCATGTATAACCTCTCCAGGTTCTAGGATAATTCTTTTTCTAGGGCAGTGACAAACTTGAGAACTTGACAAACGTGTTAAAAAAACCACCAACACACTTGCGAACCGTCCTGATTAACCTGGATAGTACTAGGATGGAGCCCAGCGACCTTTAACACGAGGGACCTGGGCGCCATGTAACCGCTACGAACATGGGAGATCCATTTGGAGTGAAGGATGGATAAAGCCCTTGAAGGATAGGTAGGCGAAAATGTGACACAACTAAACCAGCCAGGTAGTAACTAGGGCAGGCGTCGTCATCGTCATAAGCAGCATCAGAAGGATGATGATGATGATACGGAAGATTTAATCTGAACTGAACTAGTGCAGTTGTCTAGCGAGTATTAAGAGATCAGATAAATCTGATGAAAATACTGAGTAATTCACCCAGCAGCAAGGTTTATACATAATATACTTATCAAGTGGCATTGGTAATATATAATATATAAGAATAAACTATATTTACATGTTATGTATTATATAATCTGACTAAAACTTACTATAAATAAGTATTTCATACAAATATTTCACGGCAGTCCATATTACTAGCGTTCCGTATATCAAACACCATTTTCCAGCATTTCCACAGGAGTTAGAATTTTTTTTTATTTTTTTTCTTGTTATTTACTTTATTACTATACGGCATGCCAAAAATTGGCAAGTTCCTTTGAAAAAAGTTATATCCGTAACAAGTGGGTTAATATAGCTATCGCGGTGGCAGCTATGCCCCACGTAGTACATAAGTTTCGCGTCTCAGTATACAATTTCTATTAAGCAACTTAACAGCAGGGGGCTGTCAAAATAGCCAGTTTCAAATTAACAATTTGCTTGGCAGCTAAGTTCCACCCTTGAACCCCCGCGGCAATTACTTCCACTATATTAGTTTCTCAACAATACCCTACTACGATAGTCAGTAATTTTACGTCCTCTAATAAGCGTTGTTGAGTTTCGGCGAGCGTCAATCGAACGCGCTTGCGATTTAAACTATCTGATTGATTGAAGATGATATTCTTTGATTGATGTGGTAGTAGGAAATAGGTTGAAGTTGCGGACGATATTGCAATGGTCACCACTGCATCGGAAGCAACCATAAAAATTGTTTTAAATGTTTGACGACCCACGTGGCGCAATGGTTACCATGCCGGATCGCCGCACCGAGGGTCCTGGGTTCTATTCCCAGCGAGGCGGAAATTTGAATGATGAGTTTGAATCTCTGTTCTCGGTCTGGGTGTGAATGTCCTTGTCTAGTGTGTTGTCCATGGCTCCCACGACACAGGGAATCCTAGTGTAGGGCTATGAGTATGAAGCGTTATTATAAAAAAATAGCAATAACAAATCAGGTACCTGGTTGCTTCTACCCTAGTAACCTTATTGATGACTTTGCTGTATGTATGTTATGTTCGATTTTCAGTTGTTAAAACAAAAGATGTGGTGAAAGACCAAACGATGCGTAAAGGTTGGCCATATCAAATGTATATTCGGGAGTGGGTGACCCAAAAACGTTTAATTCGTGTTTGGATTTCGCCTTGTCAGCTTATGCGTATATTTCGGCCACATCGGTACATAGGGGAATATCTCTACGGAAATCACGACTCTCGCCGTGCTTCCAAAACAAGGCGTTACATATTTTAGTACGCTGAAAAACCCGCTCCATTCATTTTCGTGACTCGCTTATAAATTTTTTTCTGCCATCCCTCCCTTATCGCGAGATAAGCCGTGACTTTCAGTCTTACTCATTTTTTCCTTATTTTCGGGGCCCGCAGATAACATGGTTCTTTGATCAATGTTGTTGTGTTTTTCTTTTGGTTTGTCTCTGTTTTGAGGAGTTACTCGCTCTTAATTACTTGTGACATGCTGCTTTGAATCTGATTGTGATTTTTTAATTAATGAAACAAATGAAATTTTGGTACTTTCAACAATATTTTATGAAAAATTTAAAATTATTTTGCTAAATTGTCGCTTTATTTGTATTAAATCAATACTGATAGAAGTTGGCTAATAATAATATAATGATTATCAACATACATAAGTTGAGGAATAGACATTAATCATTGGTTGAAAAGGAACTTTAATAACAAGAATAATTGTTAAAGGTAACTGTAATATCTATACAATTATATTACAAAGTAAATAATCATACAGCCCCAAATAGTAATATTTTCTGTAAAATAAACGACTTAATTTTATTGCTTTTTGAAGTTATACTTCTTATGCGACTTGCAAAAAGGTTGCGTTAAACGTTTGCGCTACCATGGAGGGGGTATGAAAGCATTGGATAGATGGCCCTAGCTTCTTATTATCTTTACCTCTTTTAAAATTTAATGTTATTACTTATACAAATCTCATAGTCTCAACAGCGTGATTCAGGTTCCTGAACAACGCCATCTAGTTTGTATTTGTGTAAACATAGGTAGTTCACAAGTAATATTTTATTATATCAGTGACTTGAATTCTCACGCGCGTACAAAAGTACATGCTCCCTTTTTATTCATATCGTCAATTACTTGTATGTTACCTTTTATGAGCTCGCTATTAAAGAGGTTCAAACTTTTAAATTTGTAGCACAATACAACGAGCTCCGATAGGTACAAGTTGGAAAACCTCGCGTCTTCTAGATTATTGCTTGCTTGTTGGAGATAGATAGTGATATTAATATTGGATGATGTATTTTGCAGATTACGGCTATTGGATCATTTCCATGTTTTGTTATTTCAGTATGATTTTTGTGATGTTATTTAAGAAAAGATATATTATTTGTTCGTTTCTACTTGAGTCAAGCAAGTCAAACGTCTTTTTCGTGCACTTTGGTAAAATAAGGCCCAGTATGACTATTACTACTACTACTACTAGTACTAGTACTACTAATATTATACATGTGAAAGTTGGTTTGGATGTTTGTTGCTTTTGCTCACTCCGCCCGCGACTTACACCGCGTTTTCCAGGATTATAAGTACCCTATATGTTATTCCAAATCATGGACTATCTGTGTGCTAAAATTCATGTAAATCCGTTATCTAGTTGTTGCGCGAGAGAGTAAAAAAATAAAGCCCAATGCATACGTAACGGGATTTTTTCCGTACGGGACGGAAAAACATCGACCGCGACGATGTGTTTACGTACGGGCCACGTTCCGTACGGGATTCCGCTGCGTATGCGTAATCGTATACATTTTCTATGAAACGATGTTTCCAAAACTTCACGTCCCGTCCCGTACGAGAAAAAACCCCGTTACGTATGCATTGGACTTAAGGAACATCCATAGAAACTTTTAAATTTATAATATTAGTAGGACTGATATTTATCCATCATATTATAAAACTAGCTGTTGCCCACAGATCCGCACGCGGAAATTATACTTATCATCCCCTTGGGCTTTTCACCCCCTGGTTTTCACCCCCTTGGAGGTTGAATTTTGAAAAATCCTTCCTTAGTGGATGCCTACGTCATAAGAGGAATACGTGTGCGGAATTTTAAGTTTCTAGCCCTAAGGGTGAAAGGCCCATGCGTTGATACATCAGTCAATCACTTTTGCATTTTATATATGTATATAGATATTATTATCCCATTTGATTTGCATCACGTGAAGTTCCCTGCAAAGATTATTGGATTCGACAAGTCGGCAGGTAAAATCCAATAACAACCGAAAATCTGATCCAATACCGAATTAAACTTGTGATAACATTCGTCGGGTTTCTGTAATACAACGCGCTGTTCTAGATACCGTGAGTGTTTTGATTTTGTTGGGTGCGTTTATACAGACGTCGATTTATGGATAGATTTAAGAGTGATTATAGAGATTCAGATATTCAGAGTCAGTAGGGTTGAAATGTGCCATATATTGCACGAATATTCTGAGTTGCAATTTCTGATAAACGCCTTTGAAGCTCACACTTGATTTCTAAAACCGATGAATGAATGATTTCAGATAATGGTAGCTGGCTACACTATTGAAATTGATACAATTTCAGAACTTCATACGTCCATATACTGCTGTCCATATTCAGGTTGTAAGTGCAATGCACTTAGTAAGACATTTCACAGGCACGAGTTTTCAGTACTCAGTCCATCTTCATTACATTAAAGATTCGAACTCCACACGGAACCATAAAGGCTTCCCAAGCTGGAGCGATCGCGATCGCATTACTTGAGCTACTATATCGTCGTCAGTACCACCTCATTAATTTCCCCAATTACCATTAACACGACACGTTATAAACAGCCTCCCTTCGCGAAGGCTCTGTTACCCTGACGATTCTGATTTATGACACCCGCTCGTCGCACTACCAGGGGCTGTGCGATAAGCGATTGAAGTCTGAATTCATTGCATTTTCTTTTGTGCCTTTCTGGCTTTCTACTTATCTGCCAATGATATTATAATGTAAAAAGAGGTAGATATGTCACTAACGCTCCGACGATGAAGAGCGTAAGAACACGCAATTGACCGTGCCGTGCTGCTTGTAGTCGCTCTGTTAGTACAGTCAGCATCAAATATATGTAAGCGGTTAGGACAGTCAAATTGATCTCACATACATAAATTCATAAAGATGTACGCAGTCAGAGTATTCATATAGTTGTCAACATCTAAATTGATCATTAGAACTAAGCAACATAGTTTCCAAATACTTGTAAGCCTTCAGGATGTTCAATTTTATGTTTGCGAACAAAACGGTCAATGGTATCTAGGCACTGATAGTAATACAATTTTCCTTCAGAATTTTCAATGAACAGAGAACTACATATTTCTATAATGTAATAATGATGTATGTCAACTTTTACAAGCGTGCACTGTAACACCTTACGATATGGTCGATGTTGCAACAAAAACGCAAAGGCTATTTTGTTTTTGTCGACAGCATGTAAAAGACAGTTGTAAAATCTGAAAATTGCGGCTCTTCGTAAATAGCTTTTGCAAACGATAGTGTCACTTGCAGCGGTGACGCCATTTTTGACAATATGGAAATGGCAAAGGGGATAAAATATCACCTTATGAAAAAAATCGGTACCTTTATTTATTATCGGGTATCTTTATTTATTATTAATAATTAATGCTAATCATGATAAAAATCAGTAAATTAATTTCAATTAAAATCTGGATTGTTCTTGAATAATCAACAAGTTTGCACATCTGAAAGACCTGCTGTCTTTCAGTAGTCACTTCCAATGTTTTAGGTGGCGTCTCTTAAAACGTAGTGATTAAGTACTCTGTGGTCACGTAGTCATTAAGTACTCTGCGGTCACGTAGTGATTAAGTAATCTGTGGTCACTTCATATTATAGAAATTATAAAGATGACACTGACAGTCGTCATTAGTATGTACCTACATAACTTGTCAATGTTTCAAATGAGTAATCACTTTGATGAAATGTATTTTGATTAGGTACGTATTTTGACAACTATCGGTCGCGGTGCCTAGATGCCATTGACCGTTTTGTTCGCAAACATAAAATTGAACATCCTGAAGGCTTACAAGTATTTGGAAACTATGTTGCTTAGTTCTAATGATCACTTTAGATGTTGACAACTATATGAATACTCTGACTGCGTACATCTTTATGAATTTATGTATGTGAGATCAATTTGACTGTCCTAACCGCTTACATCTATTTGACGCTGACTGTACAAGATAATACGCACGCTTTTGTTGTTGTCAGAAGGGCTTGACATTTGACATACAGCGTTAATATGCCTTCGTGTATATGTGACTGGTGTAATTAAACAAAAGATAAACGTGTGTCTGTTGTAGCTCTTTTCGGAACAGATTTTTTGGTTGATTTGTAAGGGTATAACGTATTTATATTTTTTAATGTCATTGTTATCTACTAATATTACATATTACATTAAGAGAAAGCGTTTGTCTTGCGAGTTTTTGTCAACGTGGAATGTAATACTTAATAACTTTGTAAAAGACACTTGTTCAAAACACACTTTAAATCAACTTAATTAGCAGTTAACAATTTTTTTTTTTCAATTCCTGAATAATACTTAGAACTGCCTCCTTTTTTGGTGTTTGTCCAAAACTACATATTGTGCTTTCAATTTAATTTAATTTTGCAGTAGCAAGCGACAGTCTACGCTAATTCAAAGTTCAATTATAGCAATGTTTTTTAACTGTACAATAAACTTTAATACAATAAGTAGGTATAACTACGTCACTCTTTTCAAATTTGTTTCGTCATAGAAGTAAGAAATGTTTACGTAGTTATTTTTACGTTTTATAATTCAATTATAACAGTAGCTTATAATCACTTATCGCTTCTCGAAGTATGTACTCCCCCAGCCTTATGCCATAATACACGTGTTCACGTCATTTTGCTGGAGAGTGTACTTAGTATAATGTGACATAATTAATATTGATAGCTTTTTTGGAAAAATAAACGATAATATAACATTATAGTCTCAATGTATTAATTTTCACATGGTCTCATACATCGTTTAATTTTGTTATATTTGATGTTTTAGTACATAGACTGTGATTTTTTTAAATATATGTGAAATAAAGCGATGGGCTCGATGGATTAGATTAACGCTTTTGGATTTTGTATTGGATTTGTCTTAGAACTGGATTAAGGGACCTGATGATTTATGGTTTCCGACGCTGGAAGACGTAACTGAGGACATCACTGACGCGTTGCGGCCAAAAACGCAAGGAACTTTAATCGGATTCAATAGATAGACAGTCTTCAATGAGCTAAATTTACACAAGATGCTAATTAAATATACATGTTAAATACTCGGATTCCTTCAACATTACTAAATCAAACGAAATGAACAGAAAGCCTTAAGGCGGTAGTATTCGTCCGCTGTAGGCATTTTAGCCGCTACCCTGCGCCCCGCAAACTCCCGTCCCCTCGAGTCGCAATTCGCGCGCTGTAGACTTAGGGCAATGACCGCCAGAAATCTTCGCATCACGGTATTATACTTCAAGCAGTAGTTCAATTTTAAATCTTGCTTGAATCTTGACAATACAATATTCATTGTTAAATATTATTACCTATACCTATTTATTGATCTGACGTATACGTAATAAAGAATAGAAAAATGTTTCAGTACTTTATTTCGATAATAATAATAAATTTATTTGTATAATATAATATATATTAATTTATAGATGTTATTACATGTTGTTTAAAGACCACCTAATATTGAATCCTATTAGGCTACTTATATTGTAGGTACAATATCGACGCTTAAAAGCAAACATGTAGTAACCCACAAATATCAAATTGTTCACTAGAGCCGAAAAACTTACCCATTGATTTCTCGAAAAAAAATCATAATTTCCCATTGAAGTATTACTACTAGCGTATAGAACAGACACCGCGAACACAATGTATGTCCCAATGAATTGGCGCCGAGCGGCTTCAATGTCCAATGGATTCGTTCGATTTTGAAAGGAGAACAGGGGCTCAATTTTGAAAATAGAACCTCCCGGGCGGGACACGTTTTGTTTGAGATGTCTGTTCTATAACATTATACTTCAATGTAATTTCCGTATTTATTGAGCTACAGTTGTCATTTTTGACCACAATAGTAATTTTTTTCCAGACAAATATACATAAATTAATACCATTATTACTATTATTATTTCTTCATGGGGTTCGCCTGGATAGCTACCACTCTCGAGCATGAGTCAGCCGCCAAACGACTCGTCGTGTTCCGGCTGGGGGCTTGAGAGCCAGTTCTTTCTTTCTTTTTCTTCTCTCTTTCTTGGCCGGCAACGCATCAGTGATGCCTTTGGTGTTGCTGATGTCCATGGGCGACGATAGCCACTTAACATCAGGTGGATCGTCAGCTCGTTTGCCGGCTATTTCCATAAAAAAAAAAATATCAAAATTACTATCGTGAAGTTTTTTAAAAACTATATTTAGCGGGTTGACAAATTGATAATATTTTTATTATTAAGTATGGATCCTACGGGGGGGATGGAAATTTAGTCAGAAATCGTCTAAGACGAACCGTTTAGGAGATATAAGGAGTTTTTGGAAAATTTTGGGAGGGGGGGGTTAAGGTTAGGTCCAATAGGATTGGGTAATATTGTAAGTATGGATCCTATGGGGGGGATGGAAATTTAGTCAGAAATCGTCTAAGACGAACCGTTTAGGAGATATAAGGAGTTTTTGGAAAATTTTTGGAGGGAGGGTCAAGGTTGGGTCTAATGAGATTGGGTAATATTGCAAGTGTGGGTCCTACGGGGGGGATGGAAATTTAGTCAGAAATCGTCTAAGACGAACCGTTTAGGAGATATAAAGAGTTTTCGGAAAAATTTTGGAGGGGGGGGTTAAGGTTGGGTCCAATAGGATTGGGTAATATTGTAAGTATGGATCTTACGGGGGGGATGGAAATTTAGTCAGAAATCGTCTAAGACGAACCGTTTAGGAGATATAAGGAGTTTTTGGAAAATTTTTGGAGGGGGGGGGTCAAGGTTGGGTCTAATAAGATTGGGTAATATTGCAAGTATGGGTTCTACGGGGGGGATGGAAATTTAGTCAGAAATCGTCTAAGACGAACCGTTTAGGAGATATAAGGAGTTTTTGGAAAATTTTTGGAGGGGGGGGTTAAGGTTGGGTCCAATAAGATTGGGTAATATTGCAAGTATGGGTCCTACGGGGGGGATGGAAATTCAGTCAGAAATCGGCTAGGACGTACCGTTTAGGAGATATAAGGAGTTCTAGGAAAAATTTATTTTTAAAAATGCGGAGGTGAAATTTTTTTGAGGGGGGGTTAAAGTTGGGTCCAATAAGATTGAGTAATATTGCAAGTATGGGTCCTACGGGGGGGATGGAAATTTAGTCAGAAATCGTCTAAGACGAACCGTTTAGGAGATATAAGAGTTTTTGGAAAATTTTTGGAGGGGGGGGGGTTAAGGTTGGGTCCAATAAGATTGGGTAATATTGCAAGTATGGGTCCTACGGGGGGAATGGAAATTCAGTCAGAAATCGGCTAGGAAGTACCGTTTAGGAGATATAAGAGTTTTTGGAAATTTTTTGGAGGGGGGGGGGTTAAGGTTGGGTCCAATAAGATTGGGTAATATTGCAAGTATGGGTCCTACGGGGGGAATGGAAATTCAGTCAGAAATCGGCTAGGAAGTACCGTTTAGGAGATATAAGGAGTTTTAGGAAAAAAATATTTTTATAAATGCGGAGGTGAAATTTTTGAGGAGGGGTTAAAGTTAGGTCCAATAAGATTGGGTAATATTGCATGTATGGGTCCTACGGGGGGGATGGAAATTTAGTCAGAAATCGTCTAAGACGAACCGTTTAGGAGATATAAGGAGTTTTTGGAAAATTTTTGGAGGGGGGGGTCAAGGTTGGGTCTAATAAGATTGGGTAATATTGCATGTATGGGTCCTACGGGGGGGATGGAAATTTAGTCAGAAATCGTCTAAGACGAACCGTTTAGGAGATATAAGAGTTTTTGGAAAATTTTTGGAGGGGGGGGGGGGGGGGGGTTAAGGTTGGGTCCAATAAGATTGGGTAATATTGCCATAATCACTTAGTCTATCAATTGACACACGTTTTATCAATGTCCGCCAAAACGAAGTTTTTAGCTTCATTTTTCTACGGATTTGAATTCAAATATCTCAGAAAGTATATCACTTACGACATTTTATCACTGAATACTTTTTGACTGTAATCACTTAGTCTATCAATTGACACACGTTTTATCAATGTCCGCCAAAACGAAGTTTTTAGCTTTACTTTTCTACGGATTTGAATTCAAATATCTCAGAAAGTATATCACTTACGACATTTTATCACTGAATACTTTTTGACTGTAATCACTTAGTCTATCAATTGACACACGTTTTATCAATGTCCGCCAAAACGAAGTTTTTAGCTTTACTTTTCTACGGATTTGAATTCAAATATCTCAGAAAGTATATCACTTACGACATTTTATCACTGAATACTTTTTGATTGTAATCACTTAGTCTATCAATTGACACACGTTTTATCAATGTCCGCCAAAACGAAGTTTTTAGCTTCATTTTTCTACGGATTTGAATTCAAATATCTCAGAAAGTATATCACTTACGACATTTTATCACTGAATACTTTTTGACTGTAATCACTTAGTCTATCAATTGACACACGTTTTATCAATGTCCGCCAAAACGAAGTTTTAGCTTTACTTTTCTACAGATTTGAATTCAAATATCTCAGAAAGTATATCACTTACGACATTTTATCACTGAATACTTTTTATATCAGAACAATTTAAATTACAATTAAAATAAAACAATTACAATTTAAAATACCTAAAGTTACGAAAAAAAATTACCTAAAACAAAAATGAGCTAAAATTATCAACACTCTTATTTTATTGCATCTAGAATTCCAATTAGTAACTTATTTGTATACTAGCTGTTGCCCGCAGCTTCGCATACGGAAATTATGTTTTACCTTATTTGTAACTCTTGCAGAAGAAAATTTAAAAAACGGTGAATTTATGTTGAAGTACTTATATTCACTAATTTATATACTGAAATCCACGATAAAATCACAAAGGATTCCTCCAGGAGCGGGTTTTAAAAAATAAGTAATATTCACATTACTTTTTATTTTTTTCCTTTTATTTGCAAAATTTTGAAAAACTGAAAAATATATTTTCCATCAATTTAATCAAGGAACATTTGTTGCAAATTTTAAGTAAATCGGTTGATGTTTTAAAAATATTAAATACAAAATTTCATCCCGTTTCCCGGGGAAACATTTTAATTTTGCGGGATAAAAAGTAGCCTAAAATATGACCCGGAGTATTAGTAACAACTTTACCAATTTTCATCGAAATCCGTTCACGGGTTTTCATTTGATGCCTGGACAGACAAGCAGACAGACAGACAGACAGACAATAATTTCTAAAAAAAATATTTTTGTGCTCTAACACGTTACTGAAGTGCCCCATAATTGAATTTTTTTTGAAATATTCAATGTACAGAAAATTTGCCCTTAGAGTTTTATTATAGTAATACTAGCTGACCGGGCAAACGTTGTTCTGCCAAAAATTTTTTAGGGGTAGGGGGATGAAAAATAAATGTTGTCCGATTCTCAACCCTAGCCGATATGCACGCAAAGATTCACGAAAATCGGTCGAGCCGTTTCGGAGGAGTTCAACTTCTAACACCGTGACACGAGAATTTTATATATTAGATATTAGAAGATTACGCGTAGGTATATCAGAAGAAATAAAATAACAGATGACCTCATCGTGGACTGAACACATTTTTACTATAATGCGGGTACTCACGATACATATTTTAGTCTAGCCGTGACCACGATTTCTGCAACTAGGTTGAAATATTGGCGTATAAAATATACATATATCGTGAGTACCCACCTGTATTATAGTAAAAATGTAAAATGACAGAGTTTTCAGAACACCCTTACTTGTTGTTTATAGATTTTTATTGCAAAATTAAACCATAACTTAGTCTAGTCCCGAGGTCAGACTTTTGAGAATTTTTTGTGTACCTACCATCTATATTTTATGAATTCAAAAAGCACTCATCGGTAAAGTCAATCTCATTGAAGGGACATTTTTTTATTTACTACTAAATGTTGTGTGAAGTAAATATTACGTAAATAACTAAATACCAACTTGTCGACCTTGTAGCCTAGTTGGTAGCGGACCTGCCTGCGAAGCAAGGAGTCCCGGGTTCGATTCCCGGCCGGGGCAGATATTTTTATATCACAGATAAATATTTGTACTCGGGTTATGGTAATTATAGTGATGTCTTATTTGTACTGAATGTCTTATTTTTTTCTGGGGGGTATGAGTATGCAATTTTTTATTATTTATTATTCTTACTATATATATATTTTTTAATTGGGAATAGCCGGAAAACGAGCTGATGATCCATCTGATGGTAAGTGGCTATCGTCGTCCGTGGACATCAGCAACACCAAAGGCATCACTGATGCGTTGCCATTCCCATACCCCTCCCCTCCCCCTCGCCCTCCGCTCCCCCTACCCTCCGCTCCCCTCCCTCACCCCTTCCCCTGTTTAACTTATATACAAATATACATGTACATATACACATAAAAAAACAATATTAAAAAAAACAACATTCAAAAACAATATTCTAACAATATTAAAAAAAAATATATAATAATAATCATTTTTTCAAAACAATTTTCCAATTATTTTATAACGAGCCTAAAGAAGTATAACTTCAAAAAAGAAAACTGGCTGGCGGGCGAACCCCATGGAGAAATAGTAATAATGGTATTAATTAACAATTAAAATCAATATTACCAACATAATCCCTCAAGGGGCCCTACCACCAGCGGGCCGGATTTAGTCGCCTTTTACGACACCCATACGGCTTGGGGTTAGTATTCTAAGCGGCCCCAATACGGCAAACGGCAAGAATAATTGTGTAATTAGCACTTGACTTATACCAATACCTAAATACTATAAACAGTAACTAAAGTATAAACACGAACAATTTTTATTATTTCAAATTACAACAGTGTGGATACTTTGGACTGTGTACCTAATACGTCATATAAGTTCGAAATGCGCGCGCGCCAACAATAAAATTACGAGTCGGAAATTCGAGCGTCGCGCGGCGGCATTTAACATAAACCTTACCTCGGAGGCGGCTGGCGCGAGACTGATTCATATCATTCATAGCGTCGGGCGTTTCGTAACTATAGAAAATGGAAAAACTATGAATTGACAGAGTTGTTTTTCAAAATTTCATGTTATGATTCGCCAATAATTTCGGTATCTATAGGACCTATACTGTGGTATATTTTTTATTATCTGGAAGCGATTAAAAAGCGAATAAAACGACATTTTTATGCCAAATTAGACCCAACTTTGGGATTTATTTCGATCGGGTGAAATAAAGCCAATCGTGTATCAAGTGGGGCGAAATCAAAGAACAAAGACTGTAAAATAACATATATTTTTTTTAGAATTTTATTATGTACCATTTATGAACAAAACACCTTCAAAAATACCATTTTTTGAGATAATCCCGCCTTAACATATCCGTCCATTTGGGCTTCACCTCTTTTATCCGTCCATTTGGGCGTCACCTAATTTATCCGCGCACAATCCGCTTAAACTACCTAATAAGCTCAATGTTTAGAACACGATGTATACCTATAATCCGTATAAACGGAGACATGACGGTACTATGATATACTATGATATAAATAGTAAAAGCTACTACTAAATTTAGTTTTTTAATAAAGTGTTGTTTTTTTTTCAGGTAAGTAAATAATTGATCACGAAAGCTGTTATTTTATATCATTGGTATGTATCGCTTAGTTTTCTAAGAAAACTTGTTAGTAATCGACATCAAATGCCTTCAAATCTTTATTTAGGTAACAGTCTAGAAATATGTGATAAGACAAATTTTTATACTAAGGTTATAGGTATAAATAAGGTTTTTCTAGAATCTATTAGAATTCCTATGACGTGTAGCGACTCATTTTTGTGTTACTTGTGGCAAAACTTCAAAGATTTCCTTTGAAGTTGTTTGAAGAAGCAGTCTTCAAACGAAGAATAAATTGATGTAAGTTCATTTCAATGTTCCGTTAAAGATTCTACCTTCAGGTCCTAAAGTAAAAATTTCTTAAAAGTAAGTTCCGATGCTAATTTGAGCGCGCAAGTTTTGATACCTTGCGGAGTAAAATTATTTTACTTTTCTTCAAGTTTTGAGGAATATGAATCAATTTTCATTATGCAACTTCTATAGCTATCCCCGGTAGTAAGTCTTCAAAGTTTGGCCAAAAAACTTGAGGAAACAAACAGGCTAGAGGAAGATTGATGACTTGGCCCTCGTAAAAGTTGAATAGGGGTTGCATGCGGGACTCACGCACTTAAACAATGTATATTACGATAGAGATGTTATGGGATTTAACAAAATTACAGCTTTTCCATCCAGAATTACATTACCTCTCACAAACAGGTTCATAATTCAATTGTTATAAGTAAAAAAAATGACGCAATTGTAAAATTTCCAAATTCAGTGTGTGAAAAGTCTTTGGAAAAAATATAATGCTGTCGACTGAGTCTGAACAGCATGAAATAGAGTTTAACAGATAAAATTAAGGAACATTAAATAAATACCTAATAAACCAGACTTTTACTAAGCACTTAACGATAATTTTATGTTTGAAGTTAGATTAGACCGAATAACCATAACTACGTACGTGAACTAACATCATTTATTACTCTTTAAAAGCAGTAATAAAATTAAAAGCAAGCAGTAATACTAATTAAAATCATTGAATAACCTAACGAGAAAATAAAAACGAATGTTGATAAATAAATTTTCCGTCCTACGTAAGTAAACTCATGAGTCTCTCTTTATCGCAGTGTCTGTGACAGCCTAACTTGAGCACCAAAGTTTTAAACCTTCACATTAAACTGTCATTAAAAATATACAAACAGCTGATGGGGTCATAACGTCCTCGAATGGAGGCCAGGTCTTGGTAAAAAGGAACACAAGCCAATCCTTGACCAGATGGATTAACAACCTAAAGAAGACAGGAAACTGCTGGTTTTAGAGGGTTCAAGACCGGTCGAAGTGTGCTAATTAAAGAAGACTGATGAGGTAATGGAATTTGAAAACTTAATAATTAATATAAAAGGTTGAAAGAAATAAAAAATATACACGTATGAACATCTCAGTCTCCACGCCAGTGTGTAGCAAACATCATACAAAGCTCCGTAAACTTATAGCAAAATACTTGTTAGAAGAAATAACGTTCCAATCTATCAATCAGTACGGGCTTACTGTAACTAAATCGATCATAACAAAATCTTTCCATTTACAACGACCTTGGCCTTACGAGCTTATTCGAACCCAAACTTTAGACATATCAATAACAACGATATCTATAACAACAATATCTATGATAGTTTCAAACAGTTTAAATTCTGAGTTTATGTCTCGCACAACATAGTGAAAACGTTTTGTATTTTAGAGGGCACCTGAGGTCTTCTGGCTAATAATACCCAGACGGATAGTGGGACTCCCTCAACAACTTTCAAAATTTTTGTTATTTAATTCAGTACCCACGCAAGACCTGATTGTCATTATGGTGTCTGCTGCATTATTTCCATTCATCTTTGTTTTTGGATACTGAGGTACATGACTCTAATATTAATCTTTACTTACCACTTCTACACGCTTAAAGTAATCTTGCGTCTACCATTATAGCGGACTTAGCGGAAGCTACTAAAACCACAGAAGAAATAATAGTACTTCTAAAACTAGCAGTGCGGAAGATATTAAAGGTCAGAGAGATCGTCTCAATTCCTAAAGAGGGCTCGCAACCCCAGTGTACCTCGCCAAGTTCAACTGAGTGAAAGAGTCGAGTATAAAAGGCGAATTAAGAACACAAAACTTTGATAGTTTAATGAAGAGCGCGGACGGAGCGAACTAAAGTGATAAAACTCTGTTCTTCGCGATTCTCGGTTTTGGGGAGCCTCCACATTTTATATTCGAGATTTATGGACGCCGCGATAAATTTTACGACGTGGAAACTTCAGAGTAAAAGTCGAGATGTTGAAACTGAGAGTTAGGCACAGTTTGTATAGCTCGCGAGCAATGATATGCTATAAATAAAACACAAAAAATGTACCTAATACAATATATTAGGTACTAATGTATGACTTTGAAAATATCCAAAAGATGTGCTCCAAAACTTTCATTTGAAAGGCAGTAATGCGAAGATGGTTTTAGACCACTAAAACAATGTATACATTATTTTTTTAGCATAGTAGCACATGCCGGGTGTCCGTTACTATGCTATAAATTTTAGTCATTTAATTTTTTGGTTGAACATATAAAATTGATGAGTCGGTAATTGTTACTCAAGGTTTTTGTTTTACAACTATTTAACGAAAAAATACATGCGACCGAATTATACCATTTGCGAGTAAATACTTTATCGCTAATCGCCTACCTGCCCACAGTGAGACAATAAGATAAACTCGTGATGTAGGAACACGGTACGAGTTGAATTCCCTGAGAAAATTCTTGTGTTATGAAAATTTTAACGTCTTAATTTTACGAGACCGTGGTTTATACCCCGGTTGTAAGTAAGGATAGCAATAAGGTATTACTTCTTAAAACATAGATTAATTTGTTGGCCGTACTTAATTTTAAAATGGCGAACTCTTACAAAATTTGCTGTTGGGCGGATGAAGTGAGCGAACATTACGTGAAAGCATTCAGGTTTTTATATGCTTACCTAAAAACCTAAGACGATGGATCATAATAAGTCTTGTATTTCAGATATTTTTTAATGGGATGGGTTTTTTTATAATGATAATTAATAAATAAATGTTCTGTTTTCCAAACCGGAAATTGATTTTTTTTGAGGTGAGTTATACAAGTTCCTTGGAGAAATACTGATTATTATAGAAATGATTTCTGATATCGACAAAAAATAGTGTCACCTTCACCAACTTTGATGTCGCTTAGTCGCTTTTTTCTAATTAAGGGTGAAGCCAAACGAGCGTATGCTTTGAGCTGCAAGGCTATTCTGTTTTGTAACTCGACAGCGGAATCCGCGATGAGTGTCAAAATCCTATCTTTAGTCGTTTAAAGTTTGACACTCATCGCGGATTCCGCTGTCGAGTTACAAAACAGAATAGCCTTACTGTGCGTCGCGTGAAATGAGTTAATTTCATTCTAAAATCCAAACTCATTTTGCGTCGCCGTGTGGTACAAACAGGACTTTAGTATGAAACCGAATGCAAACGACTCATTTTTAACAGACTTCAAAAAAAGGAGGAGGTTCTCAATTCGACTGTATTTTTTTATGTTTGTTACCCAAAACTTTCGACTGGGTGAACCGATTTTGATAATTCTTTTTTTAATCGAAATCTAGTACTTGTCATGTGGTCCCACTTAAATTTAAACTAGATCTAACGAATAGTTTTTGAGTTATTTTGAAGTCGGTTATTTTTTTCTGGGTAAAATTCAGGTTATTGTAACTCATATGTAAAAAATAGGCTCATTTGACCTCACCCTTACATAAGAGCGATCTTATGTAGGGGCGCTACAAATCCACAAGCAAACGTGTTAAAGTTAGAATTCACTGTAATCCAAATACCGAATGCAGCTCCCGAGGTCTCTAGAAGTTAACACAAGTCTTTGTTGCGTATAAGTGAAATACCTCGGATTCACGTTGAAATTCCCACTTATACTCTATAATTTATACCTAGGTTATTTAGTTAAGCTCTAAGCTTAGCGTTTAATGCCAGAATAGGTGGGGAAAGCCTTAGATTCCTGTTAACGTTTTATTATACGAACTACATAAACATGATTTTATTATGAGGTTTTTGCTAATTACTTATTGGCTTACTATATAAATTACTTAATATATTACTTTTTTCATTTGTCTACTAACTCACATCAATTATTTATTACTACAAAATTCCTAAACAAAAGGTCTGTAACACTGAACCTTGTTTAACAAAAAAAACACAAGATAATTACAATCGGATGGCAAACTGGTTGCCTGGGTATGTAAAGTTTATATTTAAATTAAAACAAATATCGTTAAATATTAGGTAACGTTTAATATCATTAAATATTTATGTTCAATTAAATAGAAAGAATGTTATACTAAATTGCTATGTTCAAAAGTACTGTGGAACAAACTGTCAAGTTCTCACTCTCATGTTAATCAATATACCTAACTTTGAGAAGTCACAGTTGTTCATGATTGTACCCTGCTCCATTAGTGGCTGAATTAAAAGCAGCTATTAATGATTTGAAAATTTGAATTTGAATAAGTAAATTAGATAACAAATTGAAATTTTGATAGCGGATTCAATGTTTCAGTACGTAAAATACCTGGCCAAATAGCGTAGGACGCGACGGGAATATTTGAGGGGGGAAACGGGGGCATTTGATGGGACAAGGTCGGGAATTTTGATGTGAAATAATGTAGAATAATATCTGCTGCTAGTTGAAGGGTTAAAAAGGGTTGAATGACTATTGTTTGAAAAGGCCCTGAAAAGATGAGGGTATAGTGATGACGGAGATGTGGTTGTATTTTTTAGTTATACTTATAGGTACTATCTCCAATTTTATATTTATAATCAGTCATGCGTCTCTAGGAGGGTTCCCTTTGAGCTTAACGGATTAATGTCATATCCTCATAACGTGGTGTTTTTGATTTAGATATTTCTATTTTTCACTAACACATTCAAACTCAATTACTAGGGTCCCTTGTGTTGTAGGTGGCGAGAACGCGTAAAATTACACGTGTTTGACTTGAACAATCTGATAACCAACATTTGTTTGATACATATATTGGCTGTTCCTATCTGCCATAAAGCTTAACTTTGCTATCAGCAAGCAATGCAATGTTAATGCCTACAATCCCACCTGATGGTAAGTTCTAGTGGTATAACGCACTAACTTTTCCAAAGCCTATTCATTATTTTTAAATTAAATTGTTTCAAACTTATCAATCTATAACCCTATAAGTGTTTTTTTCGAAGTTTTTAAGGAGTCTCGCAGTGACCATGATCCGTGTAACTAGGTTGAAATATCGTTATAAAATACAAATATCGTGAGTACCTGTTTACATTTAAAATGCATTAGAGCGTTATTCACAAATATAATAATCTGAATTTTACCAAGAAAAAAATAATCGACTTCAAAATAACTTGAAAAGACAAGCACCAGCTTTCGATTAAATAAGAATTATCAAAATCGGTTCACCTAGTCGAAAGTTCTGAGGCTACAAACATAAAAAATACAGTCGAATTGAATACTCCTTTTTTTAAGTCGGTTCAAAAGCCACTAAACATGACTCACAAATGAAATACATTTTGATTTGAAAAATTCCCAGACTACATCTAAACCGGATCGTATCACCATCCCGACATTTCTATTCCAACAGTGACGTCGATTCACAGTTGGAATGAGTTGGAAGCCAAACTTCATGTTCTGATGAACAAAGCCTTCGATAGGATTGCCGACTTAGGACGTACGGTTCATAACTTTGTGGCTTCGTACAATCGGAACTAATGCAAATACAGTGCCCTTATAACTTAATTGTTTCCACTCGTAAAACTAATGGGAATTAATTTCTGTAAATTTTTGTAGAATGTATAAACATGATTTTGTTACATTGATTCTTAGAAGTAGATATATCTCAGTTTTGGGAAATTATCTATATGCTGCATTGATGATTTCGCTACATTGATAGTTAGAACTAGGTCCATAAGTTCGAAGTATGAGTCCATGAGTCAGCTGCTAAACTGCCGCGCTGATTAACACTTAGCAGTGCAGATCGCATAATTTTATTATATTTAAGTAGAAACACAAATAAAAATAAACTTAATCATTGGTGTTCGTGGCTATAGTCGCCTAATTTTTGCCTTCTTCGGGGAGAAAATCCGTCCTAATGATGGTTTTATGATAAGGAAACAAGCGTTATTTGAGTCGCATTTACTGAGATATTTGTTCAGCCAGCCGTATACTGAAAATTTATTACGAAATGTAACTTTTTGGGAGTTTTTATTCAAGTCATTATTTTCATATCATCGTTCATTTCTAGTTTAGGGTTTTCTAAGTTTCTTTCCCCATGTTTCCCTTTCTAAGAACTGGTTAAATATAGATTAGTTTTTCTTGCGTGTTTCAAATTAAAATATTAAAAGATTTCATACGAACGGAATTTCAGTTACATTTTTCCAAGTCCTGGAACTCGAATTCTTTTAGAAACCATTCGAAAATTATGTTTTTATTAAAAATAATAAGAAGTAATGCAATGATAAAATAATACCTACTAATGCAATTGGTTAGGTGAAGACTAGTTGGTTATTCTAGACCCATTTTTTATATTATGTGGGTATAATAAAATCATAATGATTTTTACAATATTCAGCACAAGACAAAAATGTACATAAATTAAAAGAAATACACTACATTAATAAATCGTAGCAATCACAATGATACAGTGATAAATGTATCATTCTATTATATGAAATGTTTAAAAACTCCCTCACGATATCACGATTACCTTACTACAGTTACTTTATTACAGAACTTAAGCTACAAAATCCGAAGTAACGATGCATTTACGATGAAGAAAAAACCTAACTAGGTCTGTAGATTCGCTAAAATATTTATGAAGCTGACATAAATTGGGCACGTGAGATTTTCTTTTCGGGAATTTTCGCTGGAAAAGATATTTTGCTGTCATCTAGTCCACATTGCCTTCCAGCTATACTCCTGCTTACGTGTCTTGCTTTACAATAAGGAAGATAAGGAATGATTGTCCTTGGTAAGCCGTGCTTAAAAAATGTAGTGAATTTAATGCGAATGAAGTTGCTTAAATTGTAACATGTGGATGTGAATTTATTGTCGTAAAATATGAAATGTTCCTAACGTATTTACTTTATTAATTTATAGTAGAATTTGATGATTGATCTAAAATTAAGGCAATTAATGCAGAAAACTAGGAGATATACGATCACAGACATGTATACCTAGTAGTATGTGTATAGGACAGTGGAATTCAAGAAGCAGTAGCAGATATAGACAACGAACTAGCACTAATAACGTAATCCGATAAATATTTGAAAGAACTTTGTCCGATAGTGGACTAATATGGACTGAAAAGAAGGCAGAAATAAAAAGCGAAAAGCGGAAGCGTTAGGGCTTATAGAAAGAAAGAGAGAAATAGAGAAAGCAAGGTGTCTGACCGCAGCTCGTAGCGGTGTAGGTATAGTTTACACACTAAAGATTGCCGTACCTTTATGTATGAGTATGGTATTCTAACTTTTGACATGGGGTTGGGTACGACCCCGGACCTAATTTGTATAGTTGCGAACATTTTGACCTAAGCTCAGAGCTAAAAGTTAGTAATGTGTTTATCGACAGTGTAAATGAACAGTTCCTAGCTGTTGTTTATATGCAACAACTTTTTAGGGTTTAAACACATTTAGACTACATGAAATTAAACCATGTAGATTTAATTAATACGTTTGTATTTGTTAAGGAAGTAGATCGCACTACAGTTAGGCTTCCCGCCCACGTCCGATAATCGGTAACCGCTTTTTTGTAGGAGAAAAATAGAACGTACTGATAGCAATAGTGCAACGCACACGTCCTTCAAGAAGTCTGTCAGAAATCGGCCCGATTGTCAGTCCTACAAAAAGACTGACGTGAGCGGGAAGCCTTAGGGTGTTTTTATAGGCATAAGAAACCTCAAGTAAAACTATTCTCACAATTGAAGTCTGTTACTGCTATTTATAAGGTCTGCAAAAAGAACGTCGCAATTTTAGCGTCCTTGATTGTGAATTTTTCCTTACCGAAACAAGCTTGACGCTTCAAGCTGACTGTCTGAAATAGGGATTCTTTATAAAATTCCTGCTCAGTTTTAGGTAGAGGTAACTCATAGATACCTAGCAAATTCTAAACTGGTTGTACTTGTAGGCAGACTACTAAGAAAGTTCGTAAGATTGTTAAGGAAAGATATTATTACAAATTTAACTAAAAGATTCTTTCGGAAGAATAACCATTAGGGACGTAAGAATGTTCAAAGTTCTTTGAGAGTTGTACAAGGTTTTTATCTGCAAGTTTCGAGTCCACTGAACGTAATTTTTTATGAACATTATGTTGAAAGTGAACATGAATATTTGGTTTTTTGTGTAGAGTTGTTTTTGTGACGAATAGTGTTCGTATATTGTATCCAAGAATTAATTAAATAGTTTCATTCTCTTCAGAAAGAGAACAGAACCAGTAGGAATTTGTGTATAAGTGAATAGGTTTATTATGGTTATGGAATGGGCTTTAACTTTAGTTTTTAAGTTAGTGCGGATAACATCCTCGACTTCATCACAACTTATCATTACATACTCTATTCAAGCATTAACTCTTACAGGTTGATGTTAAGACTCAAAGCATTCGACTTTTCCAAATATAAAATGGTTGTCAGTTAATTTTAAATATTTAATGTAACTTATTATAACTGTAGTTACGTTGAAGTTAGATAGCAGTCAAAGTTATGTAAACACGGTAAAACTACAAGAATTTACGATACAACCAAGAATAATATTTTTAGTATTTTTCTTGGAAAAAGAATGGCTTGTAAACTATTTAAGTGTTCGAGGAAAACAATTGACAACCTCTTTATAAGCAAAGAGAAGCACTCGGCCAGCATATTAGACTAAGGCCTTTGGATGGATGACATCTCACATTCTTTTCGCAGTACCCAAACGAAGTACCGTAGAGGCATTCCGCTTAAATAAAGCCATTTAATCCGTTCGTAAATGAGAAAATTCCGTACTGACGTGAGACTTGATATCACATTACTAAGAGCCTGGAATTAACTCCGGGAATCCTGTATAAATTCGGGTGGGGCTGAAGAATTCCTTAATTGGACGCTCTTGCGCCTGACACGCGACACCCAAACTAAAAGTTCCACTTTCGAAGCGAAATCTTAGAATTAACTTCGGTTTGGAAACGATTGAGGACTCCGGATATATTCTAAAACTTGCCAGCGAATTTATCTTCGCCAAGTTGAATTAGGCAGTTGTACGTGGGTTTCATAGAGCGCGATGGTGCGAACGGTGCATGTTGCTCACCTTGTGCAACTAGCTGGCTCGGCAGATGTCGTTCTGCAATATAATTTAACTGTATTTTTTTGTTTAGGGCGGCCCAGAATTATAATACTGACACTAACGTCATGATATCATGTTTATAGACGTCATGAGACGGCAGACCAGGGTGCCGCAGGAGGTGACAGTATCCGGCCATTCAGGCTTGGAGGCAGGACCAAACGACTCGATATAATAATAAATAAATAATAAATAACGCTTCACACTCATAGCCCCACACTAGGATTCCCTGTGTCGTGGGTGCCATGGACAACATACTAGACAAGGACATTCACACCCAGACCGAGAACAGAAATTAAAACTCATCATTCAAACCGCCTCGCGGGAAATCGAACCCAGGATCCTTGGTGCGGCGATCCGGCATGGTAACCATTGCGCCACACGGGGCGTCATATTATGTTAGAATAGAATAGAAAACATTTATTGTGAGACTGTTTACATTTCATATGTTGGTGTTAAAATCAGTCTACCCTTATTGGGCATACAATTTATAAAGGGTCACATTTTAGACATTTTAAATTAAATTTTACATGCGTACGAGAATTTGTCAATTATAGTCAATTATTTTTCTTTGTTATTATTTGTTCCAAATGGATGTACTCGTAGTACCAATACTTTCTTTTTTCCCTTCTTTATTGTCCGGTAATGCATCAGCGACGTTCTTGGTGTTGCTTCACAAAAAAATGCTTAATATAGTTGCAGGGCTTAGTTTAACCACAAACCACTGTACGCCCTCACTATTAAGTAATAGAACGCCGACCTAATACTGATGGCCCCAATTTAAATTGCCGCGTTTAACTTATCTGGCAAGCGAGATAGGAATAATCATTGAGATCGTGGAAGTGATTTTTAACGGATACCACCTTGAAATACGACGTGATCAGAATTGGTAATATATTACACACAATCGGAGCGAATTTGTACGGCTAAGTAGATTTTTCAGGGAATGGATTCTTACGGTAATGGTAGATATTTGTTAGAGTACGCGTGGAGGCATTTGATATATTTTTTATAGTAACATCACGACCCTGTTGATTAGTTGGTCGCGTTGGTGCTGACATGATCTGCGGATCCCGGGTTCGAATCCTGGTAAGCAATATGTTTATACATATGTCCGCGTGAAGGTGTAAAGACCGATAGCGCTAGCAACTGTCTATTTGAAAAAAGAAAGAAAGAAAGAAGCAGAATAAAGAAGAACATGAGTTCTTGGTTGTATGTCCTGCTGTGATACCTGCGACATCGAATTCTATTCAGGGGTATTCGTATGAACAATGGTAGGTAGTCCGTAATATTAAAAACATTACCGACGTATTTACTCGTATTATATTTGAGAAGACCCGCTTCATCTCCCCTTTCAGTTGAAATACTGGCTTTATGTACATTGTACATACTACACTTTAACATTGCGGATCAAACATATTGACCGAGGCGAAAAATCCGGCGTACAAACAACAAAGCTAATCCCAGGTATGGGGCCGGGAAAACCGCCCCAAATTATATGTGCTCCGCGTGATATATGTATGACATATAGGGAAGAATATTATGATTATTTGCGTGAGAATGAAAACAAGGGGAAACTCTTATTAATGGACGAGGAACTCGGGATTCTGACGTACGCATTATTGTTTACCATGGAACATTTCATAAGCACGTTATTAGGGTGTAACCGACGGCCATAATTGAGTAATATTTATGAATAGGACTTTATGAGGCGTAATAATTGAGCTAGATCTACCAATATTTCTTTTAAGCGCTCAACTTTTTCTCGGTAATATGATTTTAAAATGGTTGACTTTTGATTTTTAACCTTTGGGGAAGAAAAGTCCACGAATGGTGCCTACGTCTCCGAAAAAGGAGCATAGGACGCCCCTTGACTAGGTGGACTGACGACATGAAGAAGACAGCAGGCATCCGCTGGATTCAGAACGTTTAGGACCGGTCAGTGTGGCGCAAGTTAGGGGAGGCCTATGTCCAGTAGAGTAGATGGGGCTGCGGAAAAATTTGGATTCCCGCGGCCCCGCGCGCACGTGCAAGGAGACACCGGGGTGGTTTTAGCCGGTAAGAGTCCGGCACGCCCCTCCGCCTTTCCCCAGGCGGAGATAGTCCATGAGGATTTCCCCCCGTAAAAAAAAGGTTTATGTCCAGTAGTGGACTTCCAAAGGCTGGCGGAGGGTTATGTAAATTTCAAACTTTTCATACACTCATACTCGTATTTCTTAAACACATAGAGTTGGCTTTGTTTTGATTCACAGATTTTTATTTAATAATGGATGAATGGATGGAATGCTGTCTGTGGCTTCCCTCTTGGCCGGTGACGGGTCGTTATCCCACCCGATAAATATGAACATAAAACAAATCTTTCTCTTACTTATTTTAGTTACAGCGACCTCAAACTCGATATACCCTATTTGCCTCAAGACCTCAAACTTACCACGCTCCTCGAGCGGGTTAGTTTGAACTGTCAAGAGGTTTTAAGAACACATTAGCAGTCTTCCTGCAGGATAATCAATCTTATCCCGTCCTAACCCGTCTTCAACTCAGTCGCATTTGGCTAACTGACTTGTTGTAACGCTATAGAGTAACGATGAACGTTGATCGTTTGAATTTTCGTCGTCTGATACACTGTAGATAAAATATACTGTGATAGATTGGAAATGCTTCTCAAAATTATCCTTAAATTTTGAACCATAATTTGGGTTAAGTTACACAATTTTCGTGGAAAATAGTATATAAGATTTAGATTATGGGTATTATTTATTGAATTATATGGTATGTACTATGGTGATATTTTATGGTGCTAAATTAAAACATTTTATTACACAAATAATTAAATTAAGAGTAATTGTCAACTGATAGTTTGATATACTTCTAGGTATTTTAAAAACGAACATCTATCTAATCGCTTAATTAAATAGAAAAAAGAAGGGCTTCTCAAATAAATTCGTTATTATTTTAATTAAAACAAAGAATGATGTTATGGCAACAGTAGTGTTGAAACCTGAAACAAGAAAAGAATACTAACGATAATTGCTGACGTTAAACTTAAAACGTGAAAAGCGATTTGAGAATGCTGAAATAAGCCTTCTATTTATAATTAGAAAGAGCGCTTCATCTAGATTAGTGCGGGCTGCCTCCCCAAATTTATTAATTTCATTAACTTCCCAAATATTCAGTTGTCGTATTGGTAAAGTGAAGCTATAAGCGATAGTGAGCTTCTTACATATAGTCATAGTAATACTGCTGTATTCTAAAATGTTTGGGTTTTTTTCTTATTCTTAATAAAAATAGCAGCCAAGTGCGAGTCGGACTCGCCCATGAAGGGTTCCGTAGCAGCAAGTAACATAATATAAAAGTTCTTGTAGTTCGTTGTAACTTTGATCAAGAGACGTATTAAAAAAAACTACTTACTAGATCTCATTCAAACCAATTTTCGTTGAAAGTTTGCTTGGTAATGTACATCATATAATTTTTTTAGTTTTATCATTCCCTTATTTTAGAAGTAACAGGGGGGGGGACACATTTTACCACTTTGGAAGTGTCTCTCGCGCAAACTATTCAGTTTAGAAAAAAATGATATTAGAAACCTTAATATCATTTTTGAAGACCTATCAATAGATACCCCACACGTATGGGTTTGATGAAAAAAACATTTTTGAGTTTCAGTTCTAAGTATGGGGAACCCGCAAAATTTATTGCTTTTTTTCTATTTTTGTGTGAAAATCTTAATGCGGTTCACAGAATACCTACCTACCAAGTTTCAATGGTATAGCTCTTATAGTTTCGGAAAAAAGTGGCTGTGACATACGGACGGACAGACAGACAGACAGATAGACAGACAGACAGACAGAGAGACAGACATGACGAATCCATAAGGGTTCCGTTTTTTGCCATTCGGCTACGGAACCCTAAAAAGGGCTTTATGGTAACGTGATCGTATCGTGATCACCTTATAAAATTACAGATCAATTTACAGAGATGAACGTCTCTTCTCTGCTAACTTAGCATTCCGGCGGAGACCGATAACGGCTCAGCCAGGATGCTTGGATTTGTTGTATATTAAATACATCAAATATCTGAATAAACGTTAAAAATATTGGTTAAGCACAATAAAATTGGAAAAAAAAGTATTTAATTTAATTGTGGATAAATGACATTGTGAATAAATATTATGATCACAGTCAATCATTCAACCTAATGTGACCCAACCCAACCTATCATAATTGAGTATACTATTGCACCTTATATTTCTTAAGACCAACCCGCTTAAGAAAATATCGTAGACACTAGAATTATATGTTATCCGGTTCGGGTGTAATTTCCTTATATTTTCCACTTTTTTGCCTTGCTTGTAGCAGAATATATTATTCCTTATTTAGTATTTTGTTCATATCTTCTTTCATTCGCTTGTCGTTATTCGTACTTAGTCAGACACGTCTCAACAACTGGTGTTGGATGTTTTTAGATTGCGCGCAGCTTCACTTACTTATTATGATAAATGCGGATCTTTGGGAATGCTGTTTTCTGCTTCGTTAAATTTCATAATAATAAGACAAACAAACAGAATAGTGATAGTTAAATAACCATTTTGATAAATGTGTTTTAATTAATATCTTAATAGTTTATATGTTCTAAGTAGGCAGGCTTTTTAATACGGATAAAAATAGTCGTACCACACCCAAAACATTCTCAATTAATAAGTAATCAATACTTAATAAAGTTTGCACATACATTGAATAAATATTTTAACAACATTTTACACCGGCAAAATAATAAAGTTATGATGTAAATTTAAAGTAAAGAAAATACATTATTTACACATTCTTTCCCACTTCACAACGCTACTTCAAGGGAAAGATATTCTTTTACACGTTTTAGGTTTGCGGCTGTCTGTGTCTTTAAAACATAGATTGCTATAGTATATACATATCTATAGGTCTATGGCTACTAATTGGATTTTAAGAAATGCATTGTATGTAGATATGTTGTACTTACTTTTGTTATACAATGATATTAAATACACAAAGAGATTTTTTTTATCTATTTTAAAACATTGCGTGCACGTAAACAAAAATTTTAACATTTAAACAAAATCACAAAATGAAAAGATTTAGGTCGTTTCTGTTATATTATTATCTATACTTGTATATCATAAAACACTGTTACTTTACTTAATTTTTGTTTGTCGTAGGTATATAAGTGTTTATAAATGTTTCGGCTCCTTTGTGTTCTGTCCATAAAATTGTGTTTATGAAATAAATAATCATTATAAAATTAATCCTGTAATTTGGTTCAGACCCGGTACCGTCGTGATAAAGGGCCATCGGAAAAACCTTTCGGAGCAATTTAATAGACACCTTGTAAAAAATTAGTTGGGAGGTCGGAGAACTTCACGCGGGAGCAGAAATGATTTATAGAGAGGGAGCGGCGGCTGTGAGATGAAATCTTAGAGATAAATTTAAGAACAATGTTAGGAGGGATGCAGAAATACAGCGGTGAATTAGTGAGGTATCAGTTTCTGAGTATCTACAGGAAAATGTGCAATTACGTTCCTTTTTTGGTTGCTTTGGCTGAGTAATTAAGTGACTTGGTTATATGATTTTGTTTGGGGTAGGCTTGAGATAATTTATGAAATTATTTGGGGTCTTATTTAGTGAGATAATTTACAGGTTAGTAAACATATAATACTACTGGCTTATTTACCGTTTGTTACCCGTAGTCCCACCGCGTAGTTTTATTTATCTTGGTTTTCTCTCGTGTGTGTCCACGCTTTTAATACAATTACACGATTCTTAATTCAAATTTATTTTCTATTTTTTAGTTGGATATAAAAGCGTATTTTTTAGTTTTTTTTTTTAACTATTATTTATCACGTATTAAAAGCTACGAGTATCAACGTAACCTTGATCATGATTATATTCTAGCGAGCAATATACTGCAAATTGTTTTAGCTTGACCATCCAGCCTGTACATATTACTATCACGCAACTTACCTGTCTATCTAATGAGGCCACGTACAAACAAAGTAAACAGAATCGGAGGAACTATCCTGAACAAACAGTTGTTTTGGACGTCAATACTCGTTTGTCCGAACTGGAGGCCAGCTCGCTAAACTAACAGATATTTCTGTGGGGCTGTACTCATTATAATTGTAATCCGTGTATAGTAAAACTGTTTCTGGACGGTGTTTTTTTTTTTTTTTTTTTTTTTATGGAATTAGCCGGCAAACGAGCTGACGATCCACCTGATGGTAAGTGGCTATCGTCGCCCATGGACATCAGCAACACCAAAGGCATCACTGATGCGTTGCCGGCCAAGACAGAAGAAAAGAAAGAAAAAAGAAAGAAAGAACTGGCTCTCAAGCCCCCAGCCGGAACACGACGAGTCGTTTGGCGGCTGATTCATGCTCAAGGGTGGTAGCTATCCAGGCGAACCCCATGGAGAAATAATAATAGTAATAATGGTATTAAATTATCAAATAAAATCAATATTACCAAAACCCTCGAGGGGCCCTACCACCAGCGGGCCGGATTTAGTCGCCTCTTACGACACCCACCCGGCGTGGGATTGGGGTTAGTATTCTAAGCCGCCCCAATACGGCTGAAATGGTGAAACGGTGTCTGTATGTGGAAAATATTTGAGAAACACTATCCTACTATATAATAACGCGTCACACTCATAGCCTCACACTAGGATTCCCTGTGTCGTGGGGGCCATGGACAACACACTAGACAAGGACATTCACACCCAGACCGATAACAGAAATTCAAACTCATCATTCAAAACGCCTCGCTGGGAATCGAACTCAGGACCCTTGGTGCGGCGATCCGGCATGGTAACCATTTGCACGGGTCGTCAAACACACGGGTATCCTACTATATAATGTAATAAGACGTTTTTCACTCTTTCACGCAAAAACTACTTGACAGATTTTCGTGAAATTTAGCACATAGGATCTGGAATAAGACATGGTACTTATACTTATCATCCCTTTATGTATAAGGGATATCTTTTCAATTCATTAATTCCCATTATCATCTTTAATTCCCACTACAGAACTAAGAAGTTCTTGAGCATAACTCACCACAACGCAGATTGGTGGAAAACAATAGGCATGATGACTGATTTTGAAATACTGTTCTATATTGTTGGGAAATATATTATAATTACAACGTATATCATATTTCCGCAAAAAATAAGGTTTAGTATAAAATAAATACATTTCAAATTATAAGTTTAAAATTCGCACCAAAACGCTTCAAACTGTCATGGCGTGGTGGTGACGTCATGCCTCAGGAAAACAAAAGACGATACATAATTTTTAGTATGATGATATTCATTTGTTTTAAGACGTGTGACGTAATTTGCGCTAATTGAGACTGACTGGCGTTTTAGCCAAGATGAGTGCTTGCCGTATTTTATAGTTTTATTTTATCAATAATATCCTTTATCTCGCTAATAATAATACGATAAATGCGTGTTTTGTAATCCATTAATAGGGTTTTATTAAATAAGTTTAGTGATTTTTACTAACTGTCATCATGCCTATTATGAGGGATATAAATTAATAAAAATATAAATATAAAAGACATAATACTGATTTTAGACTGCGTCTGTTTTCTTATTCCTTCCGGCAAATCTTAGAAAGGAAAGGCGTATTCAGTCTCATCTAGAGATGCCGTTTACCTCGATACACACAATCTTTGATTGTACGTGTAAACTGCGCCAATCGGCTCTCTGGCTACTAATAAACATTCTCGAGTGCTTTGCTGCAGTATATAAGATACAAAATTCAGAGCGCGATACGAATCAGAACATAATGGAGAAAGTTGTATACTTCACTAACTTTATCCCACTTCACCCCAATTAAGGACACGTCTGCCTCAAAACTTTAAACGAAAGCGAAGCATTGTTTATTTTGGGAATGTTATTCAGGTGTTATTTTTTGGCGTAATTAAAATTTGGCATTATTCATAAATAAAATAAGCCTCAAATTTGATATCTTTACTTTTCCTTTGCCATCGCTTGCTATTTCGTAAAAAAAACTATTTTCATTTTTCCTAAACATTGGTTTTGAATTATGTAAATTGCATGTTTTTTGTACGTTTCATTTTTCATTCACCTGTACGCAATATATTATGTAATATCTCGTATATAAACAGTATTTGGCACATTTCCTCGCATTCATCCAACAGTACAGCAAGTGGTTAACTCTGATCGTATTTTTTATGGGAACATATTTTATATTGCTAACTCCACATCAGAAATTACGATTTTTTTAATATATCCCGTGAGATTTTCGCTCTGATGCGTTCGTATGGAGTCGAGTATGGATTTATGAAACGCTGGGTTTAAGTCGTTTAGTTTGTTTTGAGTGCAATCACGGAGTGTTTAGAAGTGCGGCCCGAGCGAGGAGGAATGAGAGGGGCGAAGCATTTTATATTCATTCCCTGTTTGTTCTTTTCTATTGATAGAAATCCCTGCTTCTCAAAAGTATCAGGGCATCACGGTGTTTTAAATGCAAGTGTAAAATGTTTATGAAACGCCAGATAAATAAGAATTATCGACGGTTTCTGGCATATATTCTATTTGTGAATCTTTTTATAAGACTAGCTCAAAATATGCAGCTTCTTTACATCTCAGATGCTACACTTAAATATTGACCGAGTAACACCCCAACTCAGAGCCATAACAACAGTTACTAAGGAACAATTAAAGTAACCGTTAGAGACTTTGTGTTGAGGCATTAGACTGGAATTTTAATTGACAGAGATAAAAGTCGATATATCCTTTTAAACCGCGAATAACCTATACCAATTTTCCCAAAAGACTTTTTATTCAGTGGTAGCTAACCGAGCAAGTAAATCGACACGAACGTCCATTAAAATAATACGATATTCGTAGCAACTGAAACTGCCCCTATCGCTTCGCCGAGTCAACCGAGCTTTACTTAAATTAGTTTGCCCATTATCAAGAAAGGGATGTGCAAAGTGAACCGGACGTTTCAAGCACCCATATCTGTTAACTGGCAAATATGACATCAAGTACAACCCTATGTGCTGTGACGCTAAAACCGTTCCTATGTTTATTGGAAGAGGAGTTAGGATTGCGTGTAGGGGCAAGGATATGCTTGTCGCACTGCAGGCCACGTTTTGTGAAGGTTTTACTGCGGACGATGAACGAGTAACGAAGGTTAGACGAAAAAAATACAAAAAAAAACTAACCATTTAATGGTAGATACAGTGGTTTTTAATATTAAATTAAGTGTAATTCCGAATAATTTTCGGATCAGCGGCTGGAGCAGATATTTATGTGACAGATAATATATTTATGTGATATTTTATTGGTACTCGAGTCATGGGTGTTATAGTGATGTCTAATTTGTGTTGTCCATCCTACCCGCGACATAGGGAAACCTACTGCGGGGGTATGAGTGCGTTTATTTATTATTATTAATTATTTATAAGATGTAGGTACTGTTCCGTCCTCGCTTGTAGATTATCGTTGTCGATGCAACAAGGGGTTGATGTTTCTAATGCAAAACACGGTACGGACCTCGTTACACACAAAATCGGTTTTGAAACCACACCGTATGTTTTACGCAGACAAGTATATACTGGTGGGAGTTCTCCCTAAGGAAGGTTTATTTTTTAACACTCCGCTGCCCCGCGAACCACATCTGGTACACATGTATTTCTTTTTTTATTAATGTGGAAATGGCTATTGGCAGCGAGTGCAATCGAACAGGAACGAAACTCGTAATAAAGTTAATTCTTTTATCCAAAACGCGGGTTCAACCAAACTTTTATCTGCATAATTCATTTTAATTAGCTTACATGTTCATTCATATGTTATTCGTCAAACATCTTAGTTACAGATACGTTGATACAGATTGAGATGCACGTGCGACTTCACAGCATAAATAGTGGTAATCTTACTAAATAGGGTATTCCGTCATCATCATGTCAAACTGATTTATGTGACGCGAGCACTGAATTTATTGCGTCGATGTGATCAGCAAACAAATTGATTTACTTCTGTACAGCGGGAGGTTAAGATGCTGGTTGATTTAATGCTTCCTTCTCCAGCGACGCTTCGGTGACAGCGGTGATCTTTTACCATCACGTTATGTTTTAAGTTTTTAGTTGCAAATTGGAGGGACAATCTGATGTAGAAACTGCAAAATAATGAATTTATTACAAATTGTATTGACACAGGTATCACAACTAATTAAATTATTAGATTGTTAGGATTAGCGTAGCTTGCATGGCTTTCAAAAAGTGTTTGTAAAACAAACCAATTTTGAATAGAAACATTTGATCTGATTTGATTAAACAAATTATTTATAAAAGTCAAGCAAATAAAAAAAATAAAAAAAATTAACGCTTACACACTCATACCCCCGCAGTAGGTTTTCACCTGTCGCGAGTGGCATAGACGACACATATACATATAACACACCACAATAACACCCATCACCCGAGTATACATATTTATCTGTCACATATATATCTGCCCCGGCTGGGGATCGAACCCGGGACCCCTCGCTTCGCAGGCAGGGTCGCCACCAACTAGGCTACAGGGTCGTCAATATTGTACAAGTAAACATCTTTCATCTGCCATGTAGACTAACTGACAACCCTACAACCCGAAAGGACTCTACGTTCCATTCCTGGAATGACCATTAGTAATCAAAACAATTAATATTTTTTATGTTTGTGTTGTTAATAAATCGTTTGTGTACATGTTTGGCCGAATATTTTAAATTGGAGATCCTTCGATTGACAGACGCGGAACGATATTAGATACATACGTATTGGGTACTAGCTGACCCAGCGAACTTCGTATCGCCTAAACTATTTTCTTTTTACATCAGCTATCTGCCAGTGAAAGTCCCCTCAAAATCTGTCCAGCCATTTCAGAGATTAGCCGGAACAAACAGACAGACAGACAAAAATTGTAAAAAATGTTGTTTTGGTATATTATTATGTACCGTGTATACATCCAAATGCACTTAGTAAAAAGCGGTTATTTTAATATTACAAACAGACACTCCAATTTTATTTATATGAATAGATATAGATGTATAGATATATATGTATAGATTAATACGTATTGGGTATTAAATTATATAGGTACTCTCCTTAGCACATTTTCTTAGCACGACGGTAATGTATTCAGACAAGGCACCTATAAATCAGCCTGTGAAATGATAATGGGTGCTGCCCCGATTTTATTAGATTTACACCTCGATTCTCGTATTAAATTATTGGTTATATGTACCTCCTTATTGTACACCCGCCTTCTGTAGGGCTTTCGCACAAAATTCTAATTTTTTCGTACAAATTTCAATGTTTTTCACACTTTTTTATTGATAGAGTTTGAGGACTACACGTTTTGCATTAGCTTTGTGATAAAGAGAGGATGTTTCTCTGTGATGATGTTCTCATTGCTGACAATGAATTTGCAGCAGCTTACAAAAATTCGAAAAAACATTTGAATGTTGGCATATTATGCCTTAAAATTCATGTTCGACTCCCATTCGGCATCTATGTATATTTCATAATAATAATTTCTTCTAGCTAAACTTGCTTAACTATTTGAAACCTAAGAAATTTCCTATTTCCTAAACATCTTTTATTATTTTAAGTCAATCAGCTACATCGAGTTTTGCAACTACATACAGACTTAAGTTGAATTTTATCATTACAAAGCTATTTTTAACCGACTTCAAAAAAAGGAGCAGGTTCTCAATCCGACTGTATTTTTTTTATGTTTGTTACCTCAGAACTTTGGACTGGATGAACCGATTTTGATTATTGTTTTTTTAAATGAAAGCTAGTGCTTGTCATGTGGTCCCACTTAAATTTTATTGAGATCTGACAATGGCATCCATGATAAAACCATATAAGTCTTAAATTTGTATTAAGTAAGCGCGACAAATGGACGAATAACTCAATATCACGCCAACCGATTTCGATGATTCTTATTTTAATCGAAAGCAGGTGCTGGTCACGTAATTCCACATAAATTTGAACGAGATCTGACAAGTAGTTTTTGAGTAACTTTGAAGTCGGTTATTTTTTGTTAGTAAAATTTAGATTATATCATTACAAAGCTATTGTTAAATTCCAAATCAAACATTAGATGTATAAAATGTGTTAAATATACTTTAAATCGAATACACTCATGAGATATATTTCATTTATTATCGCCAGGATCATTAATATATTATCATTATTAAATGTAAACGTTATTTTCACCTGACAGTATAACAAGTTGTTTAAAGCTATTGTGTAAGCCGCTATTGTCATCTACTTTGCGCAACTAGCTCTCTCTGAAGAAAATTCATTGAGCCTTGTTTCTTAAAGCCTTTCTAACAATGTCGGATTTGCTTCGGTTTTAAAAAAAATTGCTGGTGAATTGTGTGATAACCAAGACTTTATTATGTTTTGAAAGATTTGCGACTTCTGAAGACGATAATTTGTTATTCAAAGAATGAATGGATTACTTTAAGCGTTTTACAAAAGCGTCGAAATAACAGTAAGTTATTCAAGTTACGGAATAAAATTCAAACAACTTCAATCAATTACTGGTACCGCAATTTAATCAGAAGAAAGCAACTCCGAGAGAATAACAGTACCGATATGACGCCATTACGAGACTTTACCATCCACCATTACGTATTCTGAATAAACAAATGTCTTTGAATAAAAGATTGAATTCGCTTACTTCGGAATCACTCATTTTTGAATTGAAAATTTATTACATTTATTATGCATGTGGAGATTTCAGTTCGATGTTTACCTGAAGCAGGTACGAATGAGATAAGAATTGCTCGGCCATCTGTTTGTGAAAATACTTCGTTACAATAAATAATTAATTCGTACATAATTATTTAGATTTGTTTTATCTTTGTTTTAATTTTATAACTGAGAATTAATCTAATATATAAAATTCTCGTGTCACGGTGTTAGAAGTTGAACTCCTCCGAAACGGCTCGACCGATTTTCGTGAATCTTAGCGTGCATATCGGCTAGGGTGGGGAATCGGATAACATCTATTTTTCATCCCCCTAAGTGTTAAAGGTGGTTTTTATTTTTTTGACAATTTTCTTTGTTTTTATTTTTTTATGATACAGCATACAAAAATAATAATAAAAAAAACTTTTGACAGAACGAAGTCGGTCGAGGCAGCTAGTATAATATAATAATATCTGAATTTCTTATACATTAAATTAATTAATCACAGATGCTGTCACTAAACGAGACTTAACATTTTTATTGGAAAATTCATTTATTTTTAAATTTTACACTTAACCATTATCGTGGTTATTTACGGCGTTAATAAATTCTGTTAAATGATCGAAATTGACACCAGCGCCGTTACGAGGGGTGGTTAAGGCTTTAAGGGTTCAGCGCTTTGTGTAAGTGCCTTTATTATCAGGCGAGTGAAACATCCAATTATATAATGGATGAAAATGTTAATAATCGGACGTATTATTTTTGAAGTTATACTTCTTATGCGAATTGCAAAAAGGTTGCGTTAAACGTTTGCGCTACCATGGAGGCGGTATGAAAGCACTGGATAGATGGCCCTAGCTTCTTATTATCTTTACCTCTTTTAAAATTTAATGTGATTACCTAAACAAATCTCACAGAGTTAACAGCGTCATTCAGGTTCCTGAACAACGCCATCTAGTTTGCACTTGTGTAATCATAGGTAGTATACAACAAATATTTATTATATGAGTGACTTGAATATTTTGATAACTGATAAGATGGTGGAAGTTTAATCGGTCGTCGAGAATGACGAATTTATGATTAATGTTTCTTGATTTTATTTTTATTTTTATTTAGTACAAAAATAGTTCTTGAAAGATAATGGATACACGTTATTAAATTAAATATTTATTTAATTATGTCAAAGAAGTATAACTTCTCACGCGCGTACAAAAGTACACTCACCCTTTTTTTTTGGAAATAATATTGTTTGATGTATTTTCAGATCAGATCAGTTTTATAATACGAATGTTTATCTAGATGTCCATATTGTACATAATAACTTTTTCTAATGGAAAGTCAATTTTATCAAACATTAACTGTGCCTCGCGGTTTCACCCGAGTTAATTTGTGGAATAAACTAACTACTAAAATATATGATGTTATGTACTCTATAGCCTTCCTCGATAAATGGACTATCAAACACAAAAAGAATTTTTCACTTCGAACCAGTAGTTCCTGAGATTAGCGCGTTCAACCAAACAAACAAACTCTTTAGCTTTTTAGTATTAGTATAGATGAACTATTGTGTAGAGATGTCTCATAATAATTATTTTTTATCACAAAATGTTTTATTGATGTTTTAATGAAGAAAAAGAAGAAAAATGTATTCCGTCATTCGTTGGTGGTTATGCTACCAACATGACGCAAAATGGTCACCCTCAAAATATTGCGTAGTAACTAGTCGGAACTTACTACGTCCTTTGACATTTCAGTGCGTCCGTTAATTAAATAAAGTTTCATACATTTGTTTATTAGTCTTACTTCAAAAACTCCCTCCAGTTTGTAGGTGGTAATGGATTCGCTAATGAGAAAACATCCACGACCGTACAACAAACATTCATTTACATAAAAATACTAGAAACCACAGACATTAGAAACAATTGAAAACTAACCGGACTTATGAAAATACTAGCTGACCCGGCAAACTTCGTATCTCCTAACAAACTATTTTTTCTAAAATAAAAGTAGCCTAAGTTACTTCTTGTTATATCAGCTATCTGCTACTGAAAGTTCCGTCAAAATCGGTCCAGGCATTTCAGAGATTAGCCGGAACAGACAGACAGACAGACAAAAATTGTAAAAATTGTTGTTTTGGTATATGTACCTGGTATACATCCAAATGCACTTAGTAAAAAGCGGTTATCTTAATATTACAAACAGACACTCCAATTTTATTTATTTGTATAGATTTACATAGATGTCTGCCCCGCCGGGAATCGATCCGGGACCCCTCGTATCCGGCTAACGATCATTCCGACGAGGGTCAAGATATACATCATCTTTCTTTATTGGGGTCCTCACTGGCCCATTACATAATAATTTGGTCTTGAATAAAATCTGAAGCGTCAATAAAATTCTGTCGTGATGTCACTACATTAATGCTGAGAGGGAGGACCACGGACCACGTCATGAATATCGACCTCTTAAGGGTATCGTGGATTCGGCAGTCATTGGAGTTCCGTATCGATAGCATCGCAGGTTTGAGGACCCTTGTTGGGCAATGCTTGCCATGCCGGATCGACGTGCCAAGGGTTCTGGGTTCGATTCCCAGCGAGGCGGAAAATTGAATGATGAGTTTGAATTTTTGTTCTCGGTCTGATTGTGAATGTTGTTGTCTTTGTGTGTTGTCCATGGCATGATGCAGGGAATCCTAATACCTCCTTAATTCACTTACGTACCAACAATTAACTTACTACCTAACACCTTATTTTGTACCTAGCTTGACGATTGTTTCTTCGATTAGATTACACTCGATTTTAATTCGATTAAATTTGAAAATTGTCTACCGTAGCAATTCCGAAGCGAGTTAGTTATTTTGGTAAATAAAGCGACCTCGAACCAAAACCCGAGACAAAGGATCGATAGAGCTAGTTTAACTAAACAAATCGGCGGATACTGCCGAGGGACCACAAACACACACGGAGCCGATATTTCAGATATACTGCAGAATTAATAAGGATGTTCAGTCGGATACGGATACCATAATTGTTGTTTTAACTTTTCGTTTTGATAAAGGACAGAAATGGAAAGGAAATATCGCAAGCCATGAGTGTCCCATTGGGCTCGGATAAACACTTGAGGTGTTCACGCTGTCCATTATGAACATTACAAAACAAAACTCAGGCGTCAAAATCAACGAATAGCGAACAAAACGATCGTTTGACCAAATTGTCGATGGCATCGATCGATTTTAATAGTATTTATTTAATAATATGACGATGGATATCAAGTAATCCATTCTTTTATTGATCGACGGTTGAATTGTATTTAAGTATTTTTAACCATTTGCGTATGAACGATTTAATATTGTCGCTCGCGTGAAAGGGGATAAGGTTCGTCTTTGAATGGGTGGTAATCCACATTCCATCATCCTGTCTTAACGCGAGTTACATGACCTTTGAGAATATTACGAGCTCTTACGTGGCTTATCTGATAATGAGCCTGAATTATAATGAGGATGAGAAAGTTCCACACGCTTAATTTTGGGATATTGTATTATATTCACTAGCCATTTTAATTATCAATTAAGTTTATAGTTTTCTTTTTTGAACTCATTATACATCGCAAAGATAATTTTTTTACTTAACATAATAATATGTTAATAACACGGACCCTCGTTGTTTTAAAATTGTATTAACTTAAGTAACTATGTCAAAAATATTAATAATGAGAGCGTTTACTAGGTTAGCAATGTATCGGTGATTCGCCAAATTAAGAAAATCCAACGAATAAGGTTGCGAATAATCTAAATTTTACTAACAAAAAATAACCGACTTCAAAGTCTCAAAAAGTACATATCAGATCTCGTTCAAATTTATGTGAGACCACATGCCAAGCACCTGCTTTCGATTTAAAAAAGAATCATCGAAATCGGTTGGCGTGATATTGAGTTATTCGTCAATTTGTCGCGCACATCTTAACACAAATTTACGACTTATGTGGTTTTCTCATGGATGCCATTGTCAGATCTCAATAAAATTTATGTGGGACCACATGACAGCCACCAGCTTTTGATTAAAAAAAGAATCATCAAAATCGGTTCGCCCAGTCCAAAGTTCTGAAGTAACAAACATAAAAAAAAACAGTCGAATTGAGAACTTCCTCCTTTTTTGAAGTCTGTTAAAAATATAAGATATGTTACTACAGTTTTTGACGTGATAACGTCTATTAAAACGATGAACGCCGGGCGCACGCACGAAAAAATATAGCGTTCCGCGAGCGAGAGAGCAGCAAAAGCGAGAGAGATGCACGATCGGCTACGATCGGCGTATCGTAGCCGATGCCGTAGGCGAGCCGTAGGCGATCGTAGTTGAGTGGAGTGGAGCGGGGCGGAGCGGAGCTTTGTCATGACGTTGTCACGTTAAACTACCGTCCGTAAACCGACTTTACAGACAACCATTTTTTACTTTCACTCTCGTAATAAACATCGTTAATCTTTGTTTAAATAATCTACATACCAAATCCGATTTTACATCTTAAAGAAGCAGGATATTCAATATTCACTCATATCAATAAACGTATAATTTAATAATCACTCGGAAAGATATTCTTGCCAAGAACGGAGAATGTTTAAAGAATTCAGATGTTGAGCACGATGTTGTTGTATATCATAACTCGTATACGTACTTCGGTACCGAAAGCTTTGTATTCGTATCCTTATTTACGAATAGTGCCGCCCATCGGGACATCCCTAATGATAAGAAAAAATGTGTACCAACATAACCACTAAGTTGGGTCGGCCATAGATAAATATGACGTATTATTATGTTTTGCAGAAACGGGGTAACGGCCGTGGTTAGAGTATAGTGACGAGCGGAGCGGAGATGTAGCGATAGCGATTTGTTTTTTTTTTTCAAGTATAAACTTCTTTAGGCTCGTTTGAGATGTGATAAAACCAATTAGTTCGCGACGACGTAATCATATTAATCGATATCTACCTGTAGCACCATCTGTGAGAGAAGTACAGAACTATAGTTACTTAATTTACAGTTCGTACTAATATCAAGATTGTAGTTTACATAGGCGTTGGCAGTAATTTACTAAAAATGTAATGAATAAAAAAAACTTTATTTATAAGTATTTCCTGCACAATAAAATATTTTCTGGCGATTCAAAAAATACACACGTAATTGTTCAAGTTATTCTATTTTACAACTTAAGTAATATTAGGAAAAATAATATTATAAAGAGGAAAGATTTGATTGTTTGTTTGCATTGAATAGGCTCCAAAACTACTGAACCAATTTGAAAAATTCTTTCACTGTTGGGAAGCTACACTATCCCCGGGTGACATACGCTGTATAACATTTTCAAAAAATGAGGGATCCTTAATAAAACTCCCCTAATGTAACCCAAGGTGTAAAAAAATAAAAAAACCGAAGCAAAGCGAGGACGGTTACTTGTTAGGAAATAAAATCAAAAATAACTCCCGCTTAGCTCAACATTAAAGACAAACCCGCAGAAGGAATACGCAGTATTATTTCAAGTAAAAATGCTCCCGGAGAGTAACATTCGCTGTTACTGTCATGAGGGTTTGTTTTCCTATGCTTTTCTTCATCAATGCGGGGTTCCGTACATTTATAATGCCTATTAGGTACCTTAATAGACGTAGAAACTGGGAACAGCGGGGTATAGCGGCATAGGAAATTGAGTTCTATTGTAATGTAGGAGAGTGCGGAATGGTTAGGGGCGTAATTAAAAAAATAATAAGTCGAGAAAAATGGTAGGTGGAATGAAATATAACGATCCTCGGAACTTTCTTTCTCTGTTGTTTTTTTATCATTTAAGCCTTGATTTTTCTGAATGAGGAACCGTTTGATAATGGCTCAGCTAAAGGTTAATGGAGTTGTTTTTATTGTGACACTAGTCTAGTCTTCTGGTTCGTCTGCGAAGAATATTGTTAGGTCGCATACTAGGGGCATTTTTTTACTTTGTTTATAAGTACAAATCAAATCAATAAAATAAAATTGTTAGTCCCATATTTCTGATTGTTTTTAATAAATTTTTGTTAACTATATTGTCCCAGATATTAAACATTCAGGTACATTTTAAGTTTAGATGGTTTAAGTATGGATGGATAGACTTCTGTACTATAGAGGATAATAGCCAATGCGTTGCCAACTAGGAAGGAGGCAGTAGACCCATTTTTAAAAATAGTTACAAACACATCTGTTCGAGCACCAGCGCAGCAGAGCTAGCGGGAGGAGGTCATTTCACAATTCTAAAATTTTATTATATTGCTAACTGTAGAGAGTAATCCTAAAAGTATTTTTTGTATTTACTTAGCGTTGTCAAGCTCCAGGGATTAGTTAACAGTTAATGGTAGTGTTGACAAATCTTTGAAGTAACCATTCCAATATTGACTAATCTCTTCTTTAAACATCATAAAATCCTACTGCCAGCATTAGCGTAAGGATTTAATGAAATAAAACTTTGAAAAGGAACTTAAATAGTGGACGACCCTCTAGCTTTGTAGGTTTCTGTCGATCGAAGAGACTTAGGTTCGATTGAACATACCTAAAACAGTTATCTGATAATAGTTTGTCCAATTACTATTTCTTAGTACAGTATTAACACCATTAGTTACATGGAAAAATAAAATTAGATAATGTGTTATAAAAATATTATGACAATTCTCAATGTTCATAAGTTAAACACACAGGTAATCCTATTTATTTATTTTTAATTACAAAGAAAATTAGGCGCGTATTCATAAATTATAATTTATATTTATCAAAAATGTTTGACCGGTTTGAAGGCCAAATAAGATTCGGACCTAAATGTGAGTTCGAACATTATTCAACTAATCTCGAGAGATTACTTCCACTGAATTACTTATTTACGGGGCCTTTAACACAACCCGACTAATTAAAGGATTCAATTAACTCTTAATCAAAATTCTGAAGATTCCACCCTATTACATTCACTTCGGATATTATGGGTTGTTGACTGCTAGGCGGAAATGTTAATTTTTCTAATACAGGCGTAGATGTTAGCAAATGTAGCAGTTATTTAGACTGATTTTTCTTTGAGTAAAGAGGGGTTTATCTGAGGTATAATTATTATTATTACTAGCGTTGCAGAAATGATAAAGATATTAGCGAGTGGCCGTGACGTAAAATAAATTATAAGTTGTTGTATTTTTATTATGATAGTAAGTTTTTATTATGATAATAAGGCGAGTCAAAGTCAATTTTTATATTTCGTTTCATTAACTTAATGCAAAGCCCCTAAATTCAAATTATAAACATTATAATAATTATAACATTATATCAATGTGAAATGGAAATCAGTAGTTAATCCCACTGTGACATCTACCTTATGTTTATAAAGAAATACCTGCGGTATTGGCAGAGGAAAGGAATATAATGCAATTTATTTTATATCAAGAATAACGTATTAAACAATAGATATTATTTAACTGACAATAATTGATCATTAACAGGGAATACAATACTTAAAGCGAATGTTAATACATTAACAGTATTCGTGTATCAATCTCATTCGGCAAATATTTAAATATGTTACGAAGCACGTCAGCTCAATTTCCTTGGAAAAATACAATATTTGTATACGTGTAATGTTTCGTAACGTTTTTATTTGCATTTGCTGTTAAAAATAACTTTTTCGTACAAATTACTATGAGGTTGCAATATTCATGCTTAACAAATTTCTATAGATAACTTTACAATATTCACGCTTATAAATTATGCGTTTAATCTGGGAAAGTTAAAAATAGGCATAATTCGTTATCAACATTATGTTTAAATAATTATGTTGTAAAAATGTCCAACACAGCCGTGGTAGTATTCCGTGTAAATTCATCATACAATCTATTTTCGAGAATTTTTTAACTTGTTTAATTCCAACCGTTTAGCTACTAGTTTAGCGTTTAGACGTTTAGACTTGACTCTAACCAAAATTAGTACTTTAAAGCCAAATATTTCACAAACGGACCCCTAATTCCAAAAATGGTCTTAAAAGACCCATAATATTTTTAGAAGACCTTTTCAACGATACCTCACACTATAGGGTACGCGACTAATAAAAAAATTATCCTCACGTTACCTGTAGAGGAGGTACCCTTAAAAAAAATATTTTCAATGTTTTATTCTACGATTTCATTTTCAAGCGCTAAGGGTCTCGGCGCTTTGCTTCGGACAGACGAACATGACGAAATTATAAGAATTCCGATTTTACTTCGGAACTCTAAAAATGCCACATTCCTAGCAACGAGCAAGTCGTATCGGCTCTACTAGTACGAGTAATATTTCAACCGTATACATTACTTGTTAACAGAGCTGAAAATACAGTGTTCCGTATATTCCCGCTTTACTCGTCTCTGACCTTCCATGACCTCATGATGAGGGCGGATCAAACGAGTTTCTCTGTCATTTTATTGAGCGGACATGTGTATGGCGGTTTAATCCTCTTTGTGTGGCTACAACCCATTAGTGGTTCACTGCACTTCGCTAAGGCTTTGAGTGTCATCCCTAACGCTGCGCTGCACGGCAGAGGGGTAGAGAAATCACTGACGAAAAATCTGTACGCTTCCAAAGATTTTTCACGAGGCTTAGCTATTACTTTATAAAGAACAGTTAGGGTTATAAATAATTTTATATCTTATATCGGTTTTTCATGAAAAATAATAATGTGAATTTCTCTCTTTTCAGGTAAGTAAAGATGTACCTAACATTTACGAGAAGAATGCCTTTTTGCTTCACTGGGTAAGCTTAAAGCAGATTTATAATGGAAAAACTGACTTTTTAATCTATACTAATACTAGCTGCCCGAACAGACTTCGTTTTGTCAAAAGTTCTATTTTATTTTGAGATGTAAGTTATCCTATCTTTCAAGTTGGATCAAACTGCACACAGTGTGCAAATTTGATTAAAATCGGTTAAGTAGTTTAGGAGTCCATCGCGGACAAACAACATGACACGTAATTTATATACATATATGAAGATTATAAAGAGGAAAAATTTGATTGTTTGTTTGTATTGAATAGGCTCCGAAACTACTGAACCGATTTAAAAAATTCTTTTATTGTTGGGAAGCTACACTATCCCCGGATGACATAGGCTATATTTTACTTTCAGAAAAATTAGGGATCCTTAATAACACTCCAATAATGTAACCCAAGGTGTAAAAACATAAGAAAACCGAAGCAAATCGAGGGCGATTACTCGTATTTAATAAAATCATCAAACCATTAAACATATAGCATTCGTCTACGGAATGTCTTATTGGAATCAGATTGAGCAAAATAAGGGGATCAAATGCCGTTATGCTAAGTGCTGTTGGTAAGGCCATTTTCCGAAAAAAATAGCAGGTGTTGCGGGTACCACCCACTTAAAACCCCATTTACGAACCTAAAACCCTTCGCACTTGTTTGTCGTTTTACCACAAACGAAGGGAAGTCGAGTTGCCGACAATTAATCTACTTTTCTATAATCAAATCAATGTTAAACATACATTTATGGCAATACAAAACGAGCGGCAATGGTTGCCGTATCTTGGCAAAAAAATTGCTAAATAAATACTGCTGCTAAATGATAATGGCCCTTAATATAAGGTAATAAAGACGGGACCGTCCGCACGATTAACTTGGCTGGAACGTCACACCCTTATTTTTGAATGTGGTATCAGATGATAAGAGGTAGCGAGTTGATGCGTAATCTATTTAATTTAATACATTAATGATGACATTTTCCTGTAGACAGACGAACGGATAATAAACTCGTTGCTGTCTGATCTTTCTGAAATTAACCGGAATCATTTATAATTGTGTCTTTGTAGTGTTGGAGAGCCATTGTAAAAACAGGACCCATGTTGGACAAAACTTGTTAGAATATAGTCTATTTGGCGTTGATCATGGTTCATATCTTAAAATACTGCCCTCTAGATCTACATTTTTTGTTTATTTATCTATATTTATTGGCTGTCGTAAAGCCAGTAATAAGCGTATCCCGCCTTCTTTCAGCCATTAATGTCTTTGCTGTCATAGATGTCACGACGTTAACAGTGCATTGTTCTTCTGCTTGTCAGTTGTTAAAAATTGAAACGATTTTTAATAAATAAATCAAAATTAATCAATTGCAAATTCATAAAAAAATCCAATATTTAGAACAAGCGAGGGCTAAGAGTGTGTAGAAAAGCAAAGCAAAGCATCAATCATTGTCCCACTGCTGGGCTCGGGGTCTCCTCTCACAATGTGAAGTGTACAGGCCATAGTCTACCACGCTGGCCAAGTGCGAATTGGTAGACTATACATACCTTTGAGAACTTTATGGAGAACTCACCGGTGTGCAGGTTTCCTCACGATGTTTTCCTTCACCGAAGCTAGTGATAATTAACTTCTAATACGCACATAATAATTAAAAATTAGAGGTGCGTGCTAGGATTTGAACTCGGGCCCCTTCGTTCGGGAGTCTAACGTTCTAATCGCTAGGCTATCACTGCTGAAGAATGTGTAGAGTTATTTATTTATTTTAGTAAGAACTGAGAAATGAAGAAATGATGCGGCAACCTCTACCTCTCATCCCTCGTCCCACAAGACAGTTCCATCGAACGACGCGACATTTGGCACGCTTCTACTAATTGCGCGGCGCGGGAACGCCTTTATCCCTTTCATTTTTAATTGCTTAATGTCCACGAGTTTTAATTATTGGGGTGTTCTGCGCTTTAGGATCTTTATTGTTATTCAATTGTTATGTAGAAACAATTGTTTATTGTTCCGTAATGCAGTGTTTATTTATTGTTACGGTGGACTCTCTGGATCTTTTGCCTAATTGTGCAAATGATGGTATGAGATATATGCTGGTACTGTCCTGACTGATTTTCTGGTCTCTGAGAAGAGTTGAATTTTTGCTTGCAATTATGTAATTTATTTTTACATTGGCCAGCAAGAAAGAAATAATTTTTACCTTGATCAGATATCAAATCTTGTAATTCTAAAAGTCGCTTTCAGGTGAATAGCTTTAAACTAGGAAACTTTCAACGAATAGAAAATACATTGACGAAAAAAGTTATAAACTTTGAAAATTATGATAGTGATTTATATTAGTCGAAGTGGCGCCAATTAGGCCTATGTCCAGCAGTGGACCTAAAAAGGCTGTTACAGAGATAGATTTCTACAACTACTGTTAACCGACCCTCAAGATTCACCCTCCAATTAACACGTCACTCATGACGTCGTATGTGACGTCACATGCATCTCACGCAGAGTTCCCGTCGTGTAGTTCGTGTACCCGCCACTAAGATGAATTGGAAGGATTTAGCTGGCTTTGACTTCAAACTTTGAAGCTTACAATCCACCGGTTTTGATCGTGTTTGGCAAAGCCAAGAAACATCGGGTTTGGAAGGAAAGCTGCTATTGTCAGTGGACCTTTGACGTGCATTGAATTTCTTTCTTCCTTTTATCTCTTTCTTGGCCGGCAACGCACTAGTGATGCCTTTTTTTAAGGCATCACTGATGCGTTGCCGGCCAAAACAGGGTAAAGTAAAAGAAAGAAAGATGTCTGCTCGGTTATCGATATGATTATCGATAAGGTTATTTTTTTATGCCTTAAGCAGGCAAACGAGCAGACGGGTCACCTGATGGTAAGTGATCACCGCCGCCCATGGATATTAGTAACACTGGGGGCGTCACCAATGCGTTGCCGGCCTCGAAGAAAACAATAGACCCGCTTCTTGAAGGACGCCATGTTGGTCATTATTTGACGTTGGTCCGCACTAGGATCACTTAAATTTGACAATATGACTCTGAGATGAACCAATACTTAACATATTTAATGTCAATTAGTTATGGACGCCTTACTACTAAATAAACGAACCTTTCTGAATTGGGGCGTAAATGTCCTATTCCAGATCCATCTGTGTGCAAAATTTCATGAAAATTCTTTCAGCTGTTTTTACGTGGAAAAGTAGCAAACATCCATACAAATATTCGCATTTATATAATTAGTAGAATGAATCTAACTCTCCGGGACTTTAAAGTCTTCGCACATCAACTGGACTCACCAACCCGTAAATGTGGTTTAACCCTTATAATGCAGATACGCCGGGATAGGTTAGTAATCCCAAAGACCCATATCCAGGGCGTTCGGCGCTGGCACCGGTCCAGAAGCCCACAACGCATTGTGACTACTACGGACCAATCCATGAATTGGTAACGTTTTCGCCATTAAATAAATTACGTTTGTACGTATGGTTGGAGATTTTAAATAAGATTTTCTGTTGATCAGCGGTACCTATGTACATCAGAAAAAAAAGTTTTTTCTTACAACATACACAACTAAACAGATACCTATTGAAACCTATTTTTTTAACGGACTTCAAAAAAGGAGGAGGTATTCAATTCGACTGTATTTTTTTGTGTTTGTTACCTCAGAACTTTTGACTGGGTGAACCGATTTTGATGTTTCTTTTTTTCATCAAAAGCTGGTGCTTGTCATTTGAGCTAGATCTGACAAGTTTTTGAGTTATTTTGAAGTCTGTTATTTTTTGTCAAGATTTATTGGTAACGTGGGAAACATATCTTAATGTATGTTTTGTTATTAATTAAAACGCAATAGATCAAAACGAACCGTTAAATCGATAGATATTAAAGCCCCATCACGCTATATCTAGGGCATAGTCTTTCAGAATCAGATAAAATGTTTGGGTCACAGTTAAAATCGCCTGCAAAGCAAATATTTCAAACAATATTATATTTCGGGTAGCTTCTTATGGGATTTAGGGGCATTCACATTCGTCAGCATTCATTTTGTTGGCTGTGATCATGAAAATTGAAAGATTCCGTTACGATATTTTTAGTAGATATTATATTATTTCTCCATGGGGTTCGCTTGGATAGCTACCACCCTTGAGCATGAGTCAGCCGCCAAACGACTCGTTGTGTTCCGGCTGGGGCCTTGAGAAACAGTTCAATCTTTCTTTTTCTTCTCTTTTTATTGGCCGGCAACGCATCGGTGGTTCCTTTGGTGTTGCTGATGTCCATGGGCGACGATAGCCACTTACCATCAGGTGGATCGTCAGCTCGTTTGCCGGCTATTTCCATAAAAAAAATTATTTACCCGCACCGAGAATCGAAGTACAAATCCCACTATCATTCGAACATCACATACTGAGCTGTTACTAGCGCTCAACCCGCAACATTGTCCGCTATTTTCGGGATAATAAGTACCTACTTTATATGCTATTCCAGATAATGTATCACTGACCTGTATGCTAAATTTCATGAAAATAAGGTAGTTTTTCAGTAGTTTTTGCGTGAAAGAATAAAAATAATAATAGGATACTTATAAGAATTGGATACTTATAGGTTTAATATCAATATAATCCAAATTAAATTATACAATTTATCGATATGTGAAAAATTGTGCTCCGATATTAAAATTAAAATTAAATTTATGTAAATATGCAAATGATAGGTTAAAATTGGTTTCACTGGACAAAACGGCCAACCAACAAATAGACGCATTTAATCACTGAATGCATTGTGTATTCCAGGTATGGATTGGTTGGCACAAGTTAGGAAATGTTGCGATTCAGTCATTTACTAGATTTCAAAACAAAACTATCGACATGGCTTAACGACTGTTATCCTGTCATAAAAATGTTTTTAAATATTTTGTTTGTTTGTCTGAGTGTCTGTCTGGGTGTGCGTTGTTTGCGCCAACTCAAAAATGGTTTAACGGATTTTAATTCAGTTTTCACTCATGTATAATTTTTGTAAGCTTGAGGTAACATTTAATGTTTAGTGATTGCTTACTAACGCCCCAACTTAGAGACACTAACGGTTACTTAATTTTTTTTAAAAACAGAATTTGTATAGTGATTCTGTACTAAGGAGCGATTTAAGTAACCGTTATTGACTCTGAGTTGGTGCGTAAGACAAACGAACTAAGTTTTCCCGAAGAAAAGCTAGAAAATTCCCCCGAAAATTTTTCATGAAAAGCTTTTATGGTTTAAATAAGCTAATCCTTGCGCCACGCCGGTAGAGTACGCAATAATTTATATACACGCGGTAAATCTTACCGTCCGCGCCAGTCCGAGCGATTTATAATTGAACTATCAAATATAAGTTATTGCTGTGACAGCCATTTTGTATTATAACGTAATTATTATTAATTTTCCTTTGTATAATCAGCTGTCGCTTACAGAACTTTGGGAATTGGGAATTAATAGAAATGTGAGTGATAATTGTTTTAATATATTTGTGGTATTGATATTGTTGATTTATTACTGTTGTTTATCTTCTGTGGTAATATGATATACGAGTATGGATGTACAACTCTAATAAATTAAGTTATATAAAACCGACTGAGCGATGGTTAAAAGAGGTGTCGTATTTTATTTATTTGTATTTTTATTCGTATTTTTTTTATTAAATATGACGATAGTTTTCTTAAGAAGAGTGACATTCACAATAATAATACGAGGAACAAGGCTAACTGATTGTACCAAGTTTTAGAATATGTAAGACTCGTTCATAGGTACGAGTACATGACTGTGTAAAGATTTTTAATCAAATTCCATCAAAATTTACAGAAATGCCTTACTTTAAATTTAAAACTCATATTAAAAGGATTGTTATGACGAAAGGATATTACAAATTAGATGATTATTTGAAAGACAAGACTGCTTGGACATAAGTTTTATGAATATAGATTGTAATAGGTGATAAGTGCTATCTGTAACTGTGAGCAGGAAAAAAAACAACCCCGGTAGTTTCTTGCTGCTTCTTCTCCCGGCGCTGTCACAGTAGCATTCAAGTATTCAGTAGCATCCAATAGCACAGTAGCTTCAAGCATTGGCGTAGCTTGCATGACTTTCAAAAAGTATTTGTAAACCAAACCAGTTTTGAATAAAAACATTTGATATGATTTGATTTGATTGTTATCATGATTAAACATTTGAGAAAAACAAATAAATTATATTTTTTTTCGTGTTTAACTTAATAAATGATATCTTTTTAGACAGCTTTTGTCGTCACTAAATCATAAAATAACAAAGGCAAACATTTAACACACAACCATCTATCCATCGCTATCCAAATTGAACAATCTAAAACCATAGATATACATTTTGTAAATCCAGTATATCCTGTGAGAATTTCGTTCAAAAACTGTTGCTAGCGATAGTTTACAAAAATTTACAACGTCAAAACTCGTAAACAGTGGCGGTGTTAGCTTCTGAATAGAATTGTAGGTCATTTCGGTTACAGGAAAATATGGTCATTGGACGGCTTCTGTCGACGTCTACGGTGTTCCAATATTGTGTTATTTTACATATTTTTGCGCAGTAATAGCCTAGCGGTTAGAACGTTGGTCTCTCAAACAGAGGGGCCCGAGTTCAAATCCTGGCACGCACCTCTAATTTTCAAACATTATGTGCGTATTAGAAGTTAATTATCACTTGCTTCGGTGAAGGAAAACATCGTGAGGAAACCTGCACACCAGAGAGTTCTCCACAAAGTTCTCAAAAGGTGTGTGAAGTCTACCAATCCAAATGGCACTTGGCCAGCTTGGTAGACTATGGCCTGTACCCCTCACATTGTGAGAGGAGACCCCGAGCCCAGCAGTGGGACAATTATGGGTTGTTGCTTTGCTTTGCTTTTACGTATTTTTAGAAAGCTATATGCGTTTAGTTGATTTAATCATCGGCTTCTACATATTTTTAAAGATGTGCGAAGTCTACCACTTAGTTCTGTAGAAGATCTTAAAGTTCTCACTCACTAAAATAAATACTTTTTAACAGACTTCAAAAAAGGAGGAGGTTCTCAATTCGACTGTATTTTTTTATGTTTGTTACCTCAGAACTTTAGACTGGGTGAACCGATTTTGATGATTGTTTTTTAATCGAAAGCAGGTGCTTGTCATGTGGTCCCACATACAGAGCGAGATCTGACAAGTAGTTTTTGAGTAATTTTGAAGTCGGTTATTTTTTGTTAGTAAAATTTAGATTATTTTACAATTACTTCCCAGAATGTCATTTAAGATCTGGAATCGCCCTTCCCGTGTACTCCCCGAACGCTATTAACCTGTACAGGCATCAATTGGTTCATTAATCCGACTAATATTATAAATGCGAAAATTTGTGAAGATATTTGTATGTCTAGGCTCCTTTACGCGCTTTAAGTTGAAAATCGGCACATAGATCATGCCCAGACTTAAAAAATATGATAAGTATATTTTATCTCGGTTATACGTTCCCATGGGATGATTTTGACGGTTATATATTTGTGTAATCTCTCGCGCGCAAAGAAGCGGGTGGAAATAAAAAGAAATAATTCGTCAAGCTGTACACAGGATGTAAGACGGGCCGTGGAGCCGTAGTTTACTCGATCTATACATGTTGACGTCATGAGCACAGGAGGCGATGTGTCTTCCATTCCAATTTTACGTGCGTGGACAAAGCGTGCCGAGTTCCAATCGATAGCATCGGACGGATAGAGCGACTGGATGTAACACGGGAAGCATTTATTAAAGGCAATTTTTATAAAAAGTCATTAATTTTTTGGCCATTTTCTCTCCCCTTGACAAAGCACCTTTCCGAAATAGTGGTTGATTAAAAAAACGACGTACATAAGTGTATCAGTGATACCTATTATGAATAAATTATTTTAAATTTGAATTGAATTAGGTAACTAGCCGGTGCGAATTCTCCGAAATTGTTAACATCTTAAAGGAAATTTTAGTAAATTATTCCCTATTATAATTATACGTTTTTACCGCTCTTATAAGGAACCTGTATACAAATTTTTATGCTTCTAGTTCTGGCTTAGGCTATGCATATTGCGTCGTCTGTCAGTTAGTCTGCTTTTTATTACAGCGTACTAAGTAGTAAGTAGGTACTACTAATAATACTGGCAACTTATAGATGAAAATCTTTTGCTTAAAATAATTTTCTACGAGATAGAATTAACTAGCGTTGCTTTTTCTAATACGTAAAAAATACATTTATTTAAAACAGATGAAGATCCATAGTTCGCACAACAAACAAGCAACATCTAGCCCGTCAATATCCGTGTAGACATTCGCGGGATTGAGTTACGTGGAACGAGCCCCGCGGGATCGCCGGTCAGTCGGCGATAGAAAACGAATCCCATAACAATCAAACAATTTCATTTAGCTGCTTTATCTGAGATTCAATGTATACTGCATGATGTACGGACTGGGTAACCTTGTCTTGTCGTGCACTGAGGTCTATTTCTATTGCGTCTCGAGGGGTTTCTTTCATTCCAAGTATTTCTCCCCTTTGCTAAACTAATCTTCTGAAGCTTAGATTATCTTTTGAAGGTTAATCAACACTATAAAGTTTGGGCTGGGTAGAAAGGATTTTACCCCTGTGATTGTGGTGGTCCTTCATTGAATGTTAAACGTATTTCGGTTTGAGGAAGTATTAAGTGTGCCATAGGAGGCATTGCACCGGTGATCAAATACAGTGGATGGTCATTTCGATTGTTAATTGGTTAGAAAGGTAGAGGTACATTACAAAAAAAATATATATATAAATTGAGTTTAACTCGATGTCACAGGAATTTCATTTTCGTTTGGTTATGTCACTGCTTGTTTAACTTCCTTACTTGGTATGTGATTTTGTCACTCTTATGGTTAAAGCATCCCACTTCTGTATTGAATGTCTGTTCGTCAACAGGAAATATAAAGACCCGTTCTGACTTAAGTAAAAAGCAAAAAAAAGCAAAGCAACAACCCATAATTGTCCCACTGCTGGGCTCGGGGTCTCCTCTCACAATGTGAGGGGTATTAGGCCATAGTCTACCACGCTGGCCAAGTGCGGATTGGTAGACTTCACACACCTTTGAGAACTTTATGGAGAACTCTCCGGTGTGCAGGTTTCCTCACGATGTTTTCCTTCACCGAAGCAAGTGATAATTAAATTCTAATACGCACATAATATTTGAAAATCAGAGGTGCGTGCCAGGATTTGAACTCGGGCCCCTCCGTTCGAGAGACCAACGTTCAAACCGCTAGGCTATCACTGCTTTTAGACTTAAGTAACAGGTGTCCAAATGCCATTTAACACCTAAAAGTGCCTGAGCAGTCGATTCTTTAACAAAGTAATAGTAGAAGTCAGCAAAGTTTCGGACCACACAAAAATCTTATTCTGCAGAAGAGTATTGCAATGGCAGCGTTTCCGCTGCTGGCTGGCTACCAATTTTTCGATCTTCAGACATGTAATACGTTTGCAATGGAGCCGGTACTCTTAGCAATATTTCTATGAGAGCAATATTTCAAAGCAGCGTATTGACAACTTCAGTGTAAGATGCACCTGCAATAGCGGAATGGGCATTCAATGAGGAAGCCACGCTTTAAATTTTAACGAAATGAAATCTCATAAATTTATTTTGAGGTTTCGTTGAGATCTAAGTATATAGCTGAATCTGAACTGTAAAGTTCGATACACTCGAGGCTTAAAAGCAAAGCAAAAGCAAAGCAACAACCCATAATTGTCCCACTGCTGGGCTCGGGGTCTCCTCTCACAATGTGAGGGGTATTAGGCCATAGTCTACCACGCTGGCCAAGTGCGGATTGGTAGACTTCACACACCTTTGAGAACTTTATGGAGAACTCTCCGGTGTGCAGGTTTCCTCACGATGTTTTCCTTCACCGAAGCAAGTGATAATTAACTTGTAATACGCACTTAATATTTGAAAATCAGAGGTGCGTGCCAGGATTTGAACTCGGGCCCCTCCGTTCGGAAGACCAACGTTCTAACCGCTAGGCTATCACTGCTTACTCGAGGCTTAGAGACTGAGAAATACATTTATTACTGGCTATAATGTCGTATCTACTACGGTATCCGTGGGGGTTAGCTCACTTCACACTATTTCGAAATTGAAAACATTTTTTGCTCACAATGTTTGTGCTATCTATCCTATGATAATTACTTAACTTCATACTATGTAATCGTTCAACTGCAACTCGTACAACTTAAAAAAAAGATTTATTCTGCATGGGATTTGAACCTAGATTCTACTAGAGAGACACGCTTTTACAAATTTTGTTATAGTGACTTAAATAAAAATATATTTTCGTGTGGACTGGATAGTCTTTCATAGAAGTGACCGGGTGATACGAGAGAGTCCCAACAGCCTCCTTGGACATCCATTCGACGCAGATGTGTTCATGCTCTTAAATCTTCAAAACGCTTCATTTCGACATAAGCGTCATACCATATAACATAATAGTGTCACAATCGTAGCGTAAAGTCAATTTAAAGGAATTCGTGTTTAGTTGAAATCAGTGTTCCACATGAATCCTTCGGAATTTTTAGCTTAGTTACAGGTTGAATAGCAAACATACTTTGATATCGCGTATTCTTCGTGGAAAAACTACCTATAGCAACTAATTGTGCCATCCCAGAAAGTGTTCCTATTGACACAACTACGTACAACTACGCACAAAAAAGTATAAATAATAATGTCTATCTCAAGAAACTCAGTAACCTTATTATTCAACAGTAAAAATGTTTTTGGAGTTTAACTCCTTATCTATCGATTTTCATACTTAAGCCCGCAGTATGAAATTTTATGGGGAGTAAAATCAAACTTCCTCGTTATGTTTGTAATTCGTAACACAGAATCTAGATGGCGGTGGATGGCTAATCAGTAACAACGCCATCTAATGATAATAATAATATTGTTACATCCTATTCTGATGATGTGAAACATCATGATCATCATTCATAATCATTATACATCTTCATTCATCATCATCATCATCATTACTGATTTGACGATTGCAAACCAGATGACGTTAAACTCCAGTAGTGCGTCGGAACTGACATACATTATTTTTTTTCATCCCCTAGAAAGTTTTTTAAATAGAATTTATTGATTCTTAACCGAAAATGCGTTGGTTTATGGTTATCTTGTATCCAGGTTATTATGAAGTAGCTGTTAAGTCTTATAGTTGGCATTGTTACTTCCAACACTTACGTGTTGTACTCCGCAGGCCTTATCAAATACGTAATAATAATAAGTTCATGAATTGAAGCCAGTCAATGGATTAAAGTACTACTTTATATATATATTTTAATAAATAACGCTTCACACTCATAGCCCCACACTAGGATTCCCTGTGTCGTGGGTGCCATGGACAACACACTAGACAAGGACATTCACACCCAGACCGAGAACAGAAATTCAAACTCCGACTCGCTGGGAATCGAACCCAGGATCCTCGGTGCGGCGATCCGGCATGGTAACCATTGCGCCACACGGGTCGTCAATAATAATATTAATGACGAGTAACCGCCCTCGCTTTGCTTCGGTTTTTCTTATTTTTTTCACCTTGGGTTACATTATTAGAGTTTTATTAAGGATCCCTAATTTTTTTGAAAATATAATATAGCCTATGTTACTCGGGGATAGTGTAGCTTCCCAACAGTGAAAGAATTTTTCAAATCGGTTCAGTAGTTTCGGAGCCTATTCAATGCAAACAAAAAATCAAATCTTTCCTCTTTATATATTAGTATAGATAAAATATTATTATCTATTAATTATATATTAATGATAAATGTTACAACACAAATTGACAAGCTCGTTAAAAATTAGTTGATCAATTTCGCTATAAATACAGTATAAACATCACAAAAATAACGTTACAATTTTATTCTTTTCAAAAACACCTCTCGATCCATCTCACTTCCGAAATGATTGTCTCGAAACCTACAACAAAACCTTCAAATATTTGTCAATCCGACAAAATAAATGTCGAGAAAAAATCGCTAACGAGTGAGTTTGTCCCAGCGGATACACCCCTCGTTTCAGTTAGCCTGCTGTGTGACTGACAGCGAGTAAGCGATATGCGATTAATAAAATCTTGTTGTAAAACCTTCTGTCCCACTCATACTCAAACATAACTTACCTCATAGCTTAGCAGGTAAGCAGTGATAGCCGTCTCAAGTAGTTTTACCGTAGTTTTATTTGTCTTAAACAACAATCACTTACTTGTATTTTGTCTACCGAATTTCATTTTACTTACTAACATAAGCATGGTCATACCCCTCTACGTGAAGTAGAACAAGTACCTAATCTCCGGAAAATTTTCGTGAGGGAAAATTATATTTTATAGCAGTATTTTTTTAAATAGCGCTAATAATTCTCAAATTCAATTTTCTAACAATATTGTTTTTGATGAGGATAACACAGAGTTTATGAAGCGAAGACTATCGAAGATAGCGATTTTAAGGTGTTTTTGATGGAGAATTTTAAAGGGGAAAAACATTTAATAGAGTAATAATCTTTATATCTATGCATTATCTTTTGTATAATTTTCCACTCACCATTCAGTTCAAAGTATTGATTCTGCTTGTATTTATATGAATACCTATGTTAAAGGGGTTCGAACATTTTTGTATGGAACCTGGCATACCCACAACTTCACCATTTTGAAAAAATCTCGTTTCGGTGGCCAGTGATGAAACATGTGCCAATAGACGTAGTAAGTGATTACAATCAAAAAATAATTCAGTGATGAAATGTCGTAAATGATATACTTTCTGAGATATTTGAGTTTTGAATGCCCTTTGGTAGTCGAGCCGGTCTACATGACTTACCTGTTATGGTACACAATAACGATGGGCGATAGTTGAAAAAAAAAATAATCGAATGAATCGACTATTGCTCTCATATGTATTCGAATGGTCAATTCATTCGTCGTTGCAGATAAACTATCGATACTATTGTATCGAACTATTGAACTATCGAACATTTTTGTTTGGCGCTAAAAATGTGTCCGGTGCGAAGGCGTAGCGTGGCTATTCCAGGAATCGCGGCGCACAGCAGTGGAATTAAAAAATATATATTATTTTCATTTTCACGTAAATCTACTTAGACGTCGGGGATTAAAAAGGGCGATAATAATTTTTTCCCTAATTCAAATCTCATCACTAAAGTAATACAGTTACAATCGAAAAACTGGGTAATCGGAATTTGCCAATGAAGGAAATAAAACATGTCGTCCATCCGCTTAACGAAGAATAGTTGTAATTACATGTTGATCCTACGCAAAAAAAACCGCGCCGCGCCAATCGTGCAATCGAAGCTAACTAGAATACTTTTCTGAATACTATTGACGCAACGGACGATAGTAGCTATCGATAGCAAGACGTCAATAGTAAAGTCCATAGTAAACGCGCGGTATCGTGCATTCGAAATGCGCCATCGCCGCCAGCGATTGAATACCTATCGACCTATTGAACTATCGACCATCGCCTATCGATGTATTACAATAGCTGGAACTATCGATAGTTTTGTTCAACTATCTCCCATCGCTAGTACACAGTGTTATAAATGTGAAAGTTTGTATGAATGTTTGTTAGTCTCTCACGCAAAAACTGCTGAACGGATTTTCATGAAATTTAGCACACAGGTAGACCATGACCTGGAATAAGACACAGGGTACTTATAATCCCAGAAAACGCGGGAAAACCCACGGTCAGAACACTAGTAAGTCATAATAGTATATACGTTAGTGTGATAAACAAAGCGTTGTAAGTCTAAAATCAGAAAATCGATAGCCCGTTTTCTGCCAGCCAAAATCCGGCTTAACGCACACTGAAACTAAAAATTAAACAATACATAGCCAAGCCCTGCCAAGAGTACGCTATTAGGTTTGATGCATATCTGCGACTTCTTGGCACGACACGCAGTGATGAAAACGCGTTAGTTAAGGAAACAGACTTGTTTAACTGTGGCACTGTAACGGCTGGCGAAAAAAATAACTCTTTAAATATCAAGTATCTCGCTTTTTACTTAAATAATTCTATAATGGCTAAAATACGATCATGATGCAAACTGAATAATTAAAAAACTAATGATACATATAATTTAAATTCTTTTAAGCGATATTTCTAACGAAATATAATTAACAATAGGCTATTATAATTATTTTAATTAGTTTTAATTGCGTTTATTGATTTGATTTTTATGGGCTTATAGATATTAAATGCATCTAAGCACGCTTTTTCATCAAATGATTCACATAATTTGTATATAAAATATGGACAAAATATTTAATTTTGAATTTGAATAACTTATCTTTTGTCGCTTGCTCGTTAACGGGGATGTAGCATATAAATGGAATGTATTCGAGTATCTGTGAATGAGACTGATGTGCAATAAAAAATTACTTGCCAAAAATTCATCAGTGTGCGTTTTTATGACTGTGTTATTAAGTGGGGCTGCTCATTTATACATAGTTTTTTATTGCAATGGCGAAACCTCATTTTAATATGTAACAACTTGATCTGTTCAGTAATCCGTGTAATGTATTATGTATGTATCTGACAGATAGATAGCAAAATGCTATTTTGACATGTTTATCGACTATAATAATCGATTACACAATATTCAGGTAACTTTAATGTACCTACAGACACAACTCAATTCATCAATTCAAAAGTTTATTCACTTAAATAAATAAATAAAATGTTTCCATTCACAAACTTAAACAGATAACTTAAATCAATCAATTAATCAAATATTTTATTTGTGAAATAAGGAACATAAACATGGTAACATTAACACATAGTTCGCTTATATTAAATATGGTTACAAGTGGTATAATATGACAGTATGAAATAGCCATAATAATCAGGTCTCCAATTCTAAATTCTTAGAGTAACAGTTTACATGATCATGAAGTAAAGGTACGAGTATACCTTGCATGCTTTATTAAGCGATGTTCTCAGCAATGAAGTTATCCATAAGTAAGTTTTGTCCCATTACTTAGTAATGTTACGATTCCGGTTTGTATTACGGCCAGTTACTCGTTCAGGCAACATTCCAAAGTAACTCTAATAAGGCACCTGTTATCAAATTCTTGATACGGGTTTTTTGAAGATATCATTTATACACATACTTTGAAAATGGGACTCTGGAGAATGGTGTGAAAATAAAGGCATTTACAACCATGTATTAATTTCGTATTCATTGATTTTGGTGGTATTATGCCTATCATATTTAAAAGCAGAATATTACTGACTTCTTTATATAGTAAGTTTAGTTTGAGCTGAAGAAATGATGATCACATCCATTTGGTGTGAAATTGCATAATATGTATTAAGCTTATGAGCTTTATTTATTCTGACACTATATTTATTCTGACACTATAATATTTATTCTGACACTATAATATTTATTCTGACACTATATTTATTCTGATACTATAATATTTATTCTGACACTATATTTATTCTGACACTATAATATTTATTCTGACACTATATTTATTCTGACACTATAATATTTAATCTGACACTATATTTATTCTGACAGTATAATATTTAATCTGACACTATATTTATTCTGACACTATAATATTTATTCTGACACTATAATATTTATTCTGACACTATATTTATTCTGACACTATATTTATTCTGACACTATAATATTTAATCTGACACTATATTTATTCTGACACTATAATATTTAATCTGACACTATATTTATTCTGACACTATAATATTTATTCTGACACTATAATATTTAATCTGACACTATATTTATTCTGAAACTATAATATTTATTCTGACACTATATTTATTCTGACACTATAATATTTATTCTGACACTATATTTATTCTGACACTATAATATTTATTCTGACACTATATTAATTCTGACACTATAATATTTATTCTGACACTATATTTATTCCAACACTAGTGCTCTGCCCGAGGCTTTTCCCGCATTTTGCGGGATAATAAGTACCCTATATCTTATTCCAAATCATGGTCTACCTGTGCGCTAAATTTCATGAAAATCCGTTCAGTTGTTTTTCCGTGAAAGAGTGACAAAACATTCTTACGAACTTTCACATTAATAATATCAGTACGATAAGACATTACATTTTTTCTTCGTATCTTCTCTAAATAATTCAGGATTTTAACGACAACATTATACCGGTATCAGTGTCTCCGAGTCCGATGTACAGATACATATCATCGACGGAAGTCAGTATCAATACTCCTGTCTCCAGATAATGTTATCGCTAGAATCTATACAAGATACAGACACCCGCTTGGTCAGTTTAGTTTCACAGAGTATCGTCAGCAATAAAACAACGTATCATGCGACATTTTGTAGTGAAACGAATGCCAACTAGGGTCACCATTCTTGAATTTTAAGTCCTGAAAATATTATAAAGGGCCAGAAAATTCAAATAGTAAGTCTTGAAAATTTAACACAATTTTCTGGACACTGAAAGAGTGGTCATTTCTGGTATACAATTAATGTATTTTCATTACAGTTATTACAGTTAAGTTGATTGTATTTTTGTTTGAATTTAGACTATTGGGACTTCGAGAAAATGTATATGGCTACATAAATATTATGGTCTCTGATTGAATATCTTAACCTGTTTGAATAAAAACACGCTTTTATAGAAAATCCAACTAAAAAATAAAAAATAAATTTGACTTAAGAATCGTGTAATTGTAATAAAAGCGTGGGGTGCATGGTGTCAATAAGTAGAAGTTAACATTTTGATAATATCTTAAAAACCACCCCACGCTTTTTTACAATTACACGATTCTTAATTCAAACTTATTTTCTATTTTTAGTTGCATATTCTATAAAAGCGTGTTTTTAAGTTTTTTTTTTAACTATTATTTATTTAAATTAACCGCTATTTTTTCTCAACCGAAAATGACAAATTAAAAACCCAGCTAAATCCCGCCAAGTCCAAACGCATAGCAACCCTAGCCGATGGAATGAGGATAAAAAAACTGGATATTATTGCCAAGTAGCAGATTGGCGGAGTATCGTAAAGAGGGGCTTGTTGCGTATTACGATATAGTTCATAAACGTTTATTTGAGTCTACTCCGCGGGAGTTGTTCTGTTTCTAGTTTTAGGAGTCCGTAACAACTGGACCATGTGCCAAAACTTCGCTCGTATGATTATATAGAGGGTCTCTCATTTAAATTTCGTTTTTCATTTAAATTTAATCTTTACAAATAAATAAAATTAGAGTGTTTGTTTGTAATATTATAATAACCGCTTTTTACTAAATGCATTTGGATGTATACACGGTACATAGGTATACCAAAACAACATTTTTTACAATTTTTGTCTGTCTGTCTGTTTGTCTGACTGTTTGTTCCGGCTAATCTCTGAAATGGCTGGACTGATTTTGATGGGACTTTCACTGACAGATAGCTGATGTAACAAGGAGTAACTTAGGCTACTTTTATTTGAGAAAAAAAAATTGTTTCTTAGGCGATACGAAGTTCGCCGTGTCAGCTAGTTAAATATATTATACTTACGTAATTAAGTGTTATTTACATTTAAAGAATAAATTTTAGGTTAAACTAATTACTAAATTATCGAGCCTTGAATTTAAACATCGGTTTGTAATAATGTCTCAAAATTTCAACTTTTGATAAATACTAAAAGTTTATTGCACGCCTCGAAGCGTTGAGGTGATGCTCTACTCCCGATATATGTATGAAAGTCAAGGACTTTTCAAAACTAAAAATGTATGTATTTTTCTCACATTGCACTTATAGGATAATATTATCATATATGTCTCAAGAAAAGCGGCTAAGTGCGAGTCGGACTCGCTCATTAAGGGTTCCGTAGCAGCAAGTAACATAATATAAAAGTTCTTGCAGTTCGTTGTAACTTTGCATAGTAATGTACATCATATATTTTTTTTAGTTTTATTATTCTCTTATTTTAGAAGTTACAGGGGGGGGGACACATTTTACCACTTTGGAAGTGTCTCTCTCGCAAACTATTCAGTTTAGAAAAAAATGATATTAGAAACCTCAATATCATTTTTGAAGACCTATCCATAGATACCCCACACGTATGGGTTTGATGAAAAAAACATTTCACTACACTAATTCCACTACACTAATACAGATAACATACTAAATATACATACCTAAGTTCAAATTGAAGCATTTAAGCGTATTTAATATACATTCACATAATCTGTTCACTAAAATTAGCTCCGAAAACGTCATTAAGCCCAATATCAGCGGCCCCAATATAGCGTTAAAGTAGAGAAACACTATTTGGACAATAAAAAAACTTGACTCAATGACGACGGCAAAAAAGGAACATTTATCTCAGCAGACAAGGAGATAAAGATTGCTATTTCAAACAGAATGGAAGCTATTGCTAAACCAGATTGAAGCTGTATAAAAAGCTTTGGCTATCCCACACCATTACACTGAAATGAATAAAGTAGTGTGATTGATGGGGTCTAGTGATGTTTATATCGATAACTAGTCAGTGGTAGGAACACCTGATAAGAGGTCAGTGACCTTTGTCCACGAAAAGAAGAAAGTCATCCTATCGGTCATAACCTTTCTTCTTCTTCATTTCTTTGGCGACGGTGACCATAATGTTTAGCATTAGGTGGTTCGTCAGTTTGTTTGTCACGAATTTATATTAAAAAATAAACAATTGAGCTAAGTAGTTTAAGTTTGCTGATAAACCAAAATAAATATAGCCAAAATATATAATACGAGTAACCGTCCTCGCTTTGCTTCGGTTTTCTTATTTTTTTACACCTTCGGTTACATTATTGGAGTTTTATTAAGGATCCCTAATTTTTTTTTGAAAATATAATATAGTCTTTGTTACTCGGGGATAGTGTAGCTTCCCAACAATGTAAGAATTTTTGAAATCGGTTCAGTAGTTTCGGAGCCTATTCAATGCAAACAAAAAATCAAATCTTTCCTCTGTATATATTAGTATAGATAATAGCTGCCCGGACTTCGTTCTGTCAAAAATTTGTTTTTACTAAAACCTTCCATCTATCGTATCTTTCAAGTTAGATCAAACTGCCCACGGTGTGCAAACTTGATTAAAATCGTTTAAGTAGTTTAGGGAGTCGTACTTTATCAGCATTCAGTTTAGTAGTATAGCGTCTAACAGTTTGAGTCCGAATCCGTGAGGACCGAAATTGCAAAATATTTTAGTTTTTCCTTGATCTATACACTAAACACTAATTTTGTTCCAAATTTGAAGCTTCTATGTCTGCTAGAAGTGCCTTAGAGTTTTGATGATCGGTCAGTCAGTGAGTGACGAAATTAAGAAACATTGACTAGTTATAATTCTTAAACTACTGGTTCAAATTGAATGAAATTTGAAATATACCGTGTTTATACAATGCCTGCTTGGTTAATAAAAATTCAGGCTTCTAGCTTTATCCACAACGAAGTTATAGGGGGTCGAAAATGGCCTGAATTGCTTAGAGAAAAGGATGATACGGCCGTGCCGCTTTTTTGCTGGACTTGGCGGGGGCACTGCCGTGCCCCCAGATAGGCATGAGACAGTAAGTAAAAATCACTAAAATTATGTATTTATTTAATGAAACCCTATTAACCCGTCGGTTACCAAGAACGTTCCAGAACGTCGTAACTCAAAGGTGCCGCGATCACGCGGATCCTAACGGGTTAATGGATTACAAAACACGCATTTATCGTATTATTATGAGCGAGATTAACAATATTTTTGATAAAATAAAACTACAAAGTACGGCAAGCCGCCATGTTAGCTTGAACGCCAATCAGTCTCAATCAGCGCGAATTACGTCACACTTCTTAAAACAAATGAATATCACCATACTGATAATGACGTCTTGTCTATTATTTTCCTGAAGAGTGACGTCACAAGCGACGCCATGACACTTTGAAGCGTTTTGGTGCGAATTTTAAACTTATAAATTGAAATGTATTAATTTTATACTAAACCTTATTTTTTTGCGGAAATACGATATACGTTGTAATTATATTTCCCAACAATATAGAACAGTATTTCAAAATCTGTCATCATGCCTATTATAATTTTAGTTTATAAAGTTTTCAGTGGATTATTTTTGTAAATATCACCTAAGTAAGGCTATGTCAAAATGTTTATTCCATTAGAATGACTTGCAGCGTTCGATTGTACTATATTTGAGCGAGCAATAAAGAAGGCCCGGTTAACAAAAGTTCCGCCTATCTGCCACTTGACAATACTTGACAATACTTGGCAATACTTGGCAGTACTTGGCCGGCGCTGTGTCTACGTGCAGCGGGTGTCTCCGGATAAGTGTTTTTTTATTACCAAGTCTCATTGCCAAGCTTGTGATCCGCCATGTTTATAGCCGTAGACGATTTCGGCATTAAAGCATTAAAATGTTAACTGTTTGTAGTTAACGTTCCAAGTACAATGGATCGATTGAATAAATACATTTGAAAAAATAAAAATAAAATGCCTTCCAGTAATTATTTTTTTATTCGTTTTTTGAAACATTATCTGTATTGCAATCCATATTATAATTGTTGATTAATTAGAGTAGGGTAATACAATAATCTGTAATAGATGCTTAAAGTGTAATTAATGTATGTGTAGTATATACATGCGTATCTCATATTCTGAGAACATTATGGAGAACTCACATTTCTCTGAACAATTATCATAATTAAGTTCTAATAGGTACGCTTTATTATCTTCACACAAGCAGGATTCGAACTCAAGCCCTACAACATCAAACTATCTCTATTTACATTCTTTATGTAGCTGTAAACGTGAAAATCCCTGGCGAGCGAACGCGAATATTTATAATAACCATAGTTTCAAAAATACTTGAACTTTGAACACTTCGCTTTTAAAAACCGTGAACAAAGTTGAACACGGCACAACAAATTGTATTCCATTAAACAATAAACGGAGTTGCAAACTTTTTAACAGAAATATGTACAGTCAGCAAAATAATTTGATACGCAAGGAATGAAGCAAAAACGTTCGGTAATGTTTGATATTACAGAATATTTGTGTTATACCACAGAAGAAATAATATTACTTATAATAAGTAATTATGCGTATTATCAATGCTAAATTGTACCTTGCGTATATAGGTAGCGTTTTACATTGATGATAACACAAAGTTTTTTTTTTCACGCCCTGCATACTTTACAATTTCCCCAATAATTTCTCTCAGAACTATGTCAAGACGTTATTTCGACTGGACTTTGAAATGTTCGGTATAACCTTTTATACTTCATTGGATGATTTGATTAAGCTTTCGTAGCCATTGGCCACATGGCTTACCAATACGCAATGAACTAATCTTAGCAATACAGTATGGTCATTTTAATATTACATGTAAAAATAAAAAATATAGATATATATATATATACCTGTTTATGCATTTAAAAATATAATTGTAAAGGAGACAAACAAAGGGTGATTATAAAAATTAAAGGACTCCCTTTCGTTAGTATTAAATTAATTAATGACAGTTTCTGATCCGATTACAGACTTAACAACTTACAACTTTATTTAATTAAATTAATAGTAAAGGGACGAAAGATATTTTCGAAATTCATAAACGAAATAACGAATCTTTTAGTTTCATATAAATTCCTACTTTCAAAAAGCAGAGCCGATTGTTCTGTGATAAACATTTTTACATTTACGGCGACTGTTTATTTATTTTGAGGATTAGCCTAAATAAATACAGATCGAATGAAACCATAGCTATACCTAAGATTCGCGAACAAATCGCTAAAGCTTGTAACTTTTAATTCAATCCCTTAATCCCTTTACGTTCAACCCTTGAACTTAAGTTCACCCTTATGTTTATAACATAAAACTTGTTATATTGCACTGGTGTTTTTATTTTTACGATCTTGTTAAATGTTTCAACGTAACAAAATTATGATCAAACCTGGACCTGTTTAATAACAATATAGTGCGTTGTTCGAGGCTTTGTCCGCGTTTTACGGGATAATAAGTACCCCATATCTTATACCACATCATGGTTTATCTGAGTGCTAATTTTGATAAAAATGGGTTCTGTAGTTTTTGCGTGAAAGAGTAACAAACATCCATACTTTCTCACAAACATTCTTTATAATATAATATTACATAATATTGAAACTAAACTTATGTTAAGATCATATTCAGTTCATGTCAATAGTACAGTCATCTGTAGAGAAAAGTAACCCATCTGTTTACAATGCAATAGGCAACGGAAACGTTGCTGTTCGTATATTTATAAACAGATGGGTTACTTTTCTCTGCAGGTGACTGTACCGCATCGATCTGAATAATAGAAAGACAGTATAGATCCGGACTATCCGGACGTTCTAACCGATTCTCAAAGTGAATTAAAATCAATACAATGCTCTCAAACGCAACAATGGCAGTGGATACAGCGTATAACAGATAGAAGGTTCCGTTTGAAAACATTTGTATTGTTCTCTCAACTTAACTGTGTGACATGAATAATTGTTAGTTCACTAATTGTAACGGGGAAGGGACTCGTTAGCATCTGGGTATTTAACGATAATTTTTTTGAAAATATATTTAGTGGATTTTTTTTTTGAATATGTGTTACATGAATTTCATTTGATTGCTCTAATTAATTAGGGTGACGCTGTTTCGGTTATTGTCATAAAAATCTAAATAGATATCTCGTTTTTCGACTATTCTCTTTCTGTTTATGCGGACAGTTCTCTGGAATGGCTGAACCGATTTTCCGGAATTTTCACTAAAAAATAGAGGTTATAGGCCAACATATAGGATATTTTTTACACCGAAATTCCCACGCAAACGAAGTAATGGGCACAGCTAGAATTACTATAAAGTTGGATAAAATTATGATGAATTGCTTAGAAATCAAAAACACTTAGGCTTAGAATAAAAAAGAAAAACTTTAAGTTCTAAAAATCAACTTAGCTGTATTTGACTTATTGTTAGTTAATCGCTGTTAGTAAGACAATAGGCTAACAGTTTCATCAGGTAAGTTTACCCAGAGGGCGGTGTTTGCGAGGGTTCCCTGTTACACTCGATTGTCCGTCCGAAGGCTGTGTGAGCTACCTACATAAACTAAATAGTGTATTTTAGTTACTAAAACACTAGTATTACCACAGACCTGTATATCTAGAGTCTGTGAGTACTGAGCTAGGCTAGCGAGGCATAGTGGAAAGGAAATTATTGTAAGAATTCGTTTATTCGCTTATCGATCATGGTCACGGCTAGACCACTCTAGCCGTGACCATGATCCCTGCAACTGGGTCGAAATATCGGGGTATAGAATATATATCGTGAGTACCCGTATCAAAGTAAAAATGTGATCAGTCCACGATGAGTTAAGTTTAAAATTCGTTTATTGGCTGAGTTTTTAGGGTTCGCTTTTGGTTTTCTAAGAATTTATTGCTGTTTACTAATAAAAGCCGTTGCCAAGGACTTGTAGTAATTATGAAGCACAGAACTTACTCGTATATTAGGCTACGAGTAATAAATTCTAAAACTTTTTACTTAAAAAAAAAGATTGATTCTATTACTAGAATAAAATTTCACTTGTCATTATTAGTTTTATTATTAATACTACGATCATTAATACGATAAAAAGTTGGTATATTTACAGCGCGCGCTGGTACTAGTTATAATCAACGTATTGTTTTGTACAATGAAAACATCTGGCCATTCGAACGATCGTCACAGGCCATAACGTAACTGACGTTACAACAAAGCTTCATAAAGGATTATTTGTATGAAAAATTGTCTTTTTAAGAGTTTTAGTTGGCACTTTATGAACGCTTGAATATCTGTTTGTAATATTAAAATAACCGCTTTTTACTAAGTGCATTTAGATGTATACACGGTACATATACCAAAACAACATTTTTTACAATTTTTGTCTGTCTGTCTGTTTGTTCCGGCTAATCTCTGAAATGGCTGGACCGATTTTGACGGGTCTTTCACTTGCAGATAAAAAATAAAGCTTATTACGCGATACGAAGTTCGTCGGGTCAGCTAGTCATACACTAAAGCCGCACCCTGATTTCTAACAGAATCAAGCCAACTAAACTACAGCCCTAGGCTTTTTCTGCTCCTAGCTCGCTAGATAATCTTATTAGGTAATTAATTAATTTATAGGCAATGTTTGTAGTTGTTTTCGTTACTGAAACGTTAATTAACTATCTCGCATAGAGCTAGATTAGCGCCAAGAGAGCTTATGAGAGCGCCGGTTTATGATAAGAATGTATAATTATCTTAAAGCTTCGTCATAAGATTAGCCTAATACACAAGTACCTACGCGGAAATTAGGCACTGTTTGAGATGTATAGCGTAGCTCGTCTGTTTGTTCGTCAATAATTGGCATAAAAAATTTACTATGAATATGCAACCTATGAATATGTAATGTAGGTATACCTTGAGGACCCCGTAGTGATAGTGACCCTACCTGCGAAGTGAGGGGTCCCGTGTTCAGTTCCTGGTCGGGCAGATATTTATGTGACAGATGTGTACTTGTACTCTGATCATGAGTGTCATCACATCATCTAGTTAAAGCATCACTATGTCTTATTTGTGTTATCAGTGAATCGTAGTGCGGAAGGCATGAGTGTGAAAGTGTTTATTCATTATAGCTGAAGCTGTTAAGTTTGCTAACAAACCAAAATAAATATACGAAATGATTATGGGCATCAACTAGCTCCCTATTTCCCCCGAGAGAGGGCAGGGGAGGAGCGGGGCGGGGGAGGGGGAGGGGGAAGGTAAAATGACGAATCACTACTCTTAGCGTCCATGACACACTTCCTACTTTTCTCTCGCGTTCATTTATCATTGTTGTGTGTTCATTTTTTACTGCAGTGCAAGTAAGTGTAAAAAACTATTGCTTGACAGTTTTTCAAAAAGCTCACGAGACGTCAAAATTATCGGCGAATTGGGCTTTGTAACTTTGTCTAGTAAGGTACACCGTACCAACTTGTATAATAAATGTATATTAATTGTATTGTTACTAAAACTGAATTGATCAATTCAGGTGTGCCGGTTCATACAAACGCTTACACACTCACACCCCCGCAGTAGGTTTTTACCAGTGTCGCGGGTGGCATGGACGATACATGTAACACAAACACGTCATAGTAACACCCATGACCCGAGTACAAATATTTATCGGTCACATAAATATCTGCCCTGGCCGGGAATTGAACCCGGGACCCCTCGCTTCGCAGGCAGGGTCACTACCAATTAGACTACAGTCATCAAATCAAATGTCAAATGTCTTATTTTTTTTAATTAATACACTGTTAATTATTTTTTATTATTAACAAAATCAATTATTGTGAATTGAAAAGTTTACAGCAGTATCTCGCTACTCCAACAATGTGTCTCAAAATCCGAAGCAATCATTAACTAACTGTTGTAGAGAATCATCATCACAATCCCTAAGGAATTAAAAACAACAACTACAAAACTGTAAACCTAAGTGCCGACACAAGTCACATATAATAGCTTTTAAGCTCGAAATTAGTTGAGCTTTCTCACTTAAATCCGATTGTAGCGACGTGAGCAGCACTTTGATCGCGGAAGCAGATGAGAAAAGGAAATTCCTTGCATGAACTGTATGCGCCGATATAAATTCCTTGCATGAACTTTGTACGCCCATATAAATTCCTCCCGCCATGTTCTTGACAACAAGAGGTTTACGTGTGTTGTTGTTGTTAAATAGTTTTTGCTTATTGTATACGAGATCTCCAGCTGATGTCCCTCAGGACGCCATTAATTATGTGATCAGGGGCCATCCATAAATTACGTCACACGTTGGGGGGGAGGGGGTCGATGTAGTGTGACATTGTGTGACAAGGGGTGGGAGGGAGTCCTAAATTTCGTGACGTCACATTTCAAAATCGAATAATTGGTATGTGTAAGTAAATATAAAAAAACGATTAATGGAAATAAAACTTATTTGGGAACTGCTGTTTTAATTTAATAATTTCTCGGTGTAAAATTTCATAATACGAGTATGTGACGTCACACTAGGGTGGGAGGTCTCACAAATGTGACCAGATGTGACAAGGAGGGGGAGGAGTCAAAAAGTCATGAAATTAGTGTGACGTAATTTATGGATGGCCCCTAACTAGTGCTCTGCCCGCGGCATTGTCTGCGTTTTCCGGGATAATAAGTATCCTATCTCTTATTCCAACTCATGGTCAACGTGTGTGCTAAATTTCAAGAAAATCCGTTCAGTAGTTTTTCGTGAAAGATTAATTTATAGTATTGCCCTACCTCATTTCCTAATGTTTATTAAAAGAGATGTATTCACATTTTATCGGACGCACTATAGTCAGGTGTCTTGCAGTAGTTACCCACATATGGATACATACGTTATTCGTATCCATCCTTGTCACAGTTGTCACGTGCCACTTCACTAGATCTCGCTCTCGCTCGCATGCCACTTATTCTACAACTTAAGTGATGCATATCGATAGCATCTTGAAACTCCATTTATGATATTCGCAATATTTTGTGTCATATTAGTCATAATAGTCATATTAAATGTAATTGTACCTGTTTAAAACAAATTAATAACATCACTTTATTTAGTGGAGGAAACATTGTGAAAAAAATTAAATATTTGAGGGTTCTCCTAACTTTCACATCAATATTCCAAAGTGCTTCAACACTAGCTGATCAGTGATTATCTGTTCTCCTTTATTGACAATTCCCTAATCTAAATATGACATGACACTTCTCATATGCCAGCCTCTGCATCGGACAAGCGTTGTAGAATAAGGAGGTCTGTCCTTGGACCTTCACTGGAAATTCATGACCTCGCCGACACGGCTATCCTGACGTGCACTCGTCCTCGTGCGCGTATTAATTTGGTACATCGTCATCAGGCTTCTACTTTCTACTGCTCCATATCCTCCGCTCATGATCTCATCCAGCAATAAATGCCGCCCTTTAAAAGCGTCGGTCTATCGTTGATAAACCGCGCTGTGCTTGACGGTTCGTGGTCTCCATTCTAGCTCCTGGGTCCGCAACTTGTTGTTTTTGTGTTCACTCACGCGGCCATCACTGACAACTCACACGGTCTCGTGTGGATAGTCAGAATTCTGTAAAAATTGGTTCAACAGTATTTTACTCGGCTATTCTGACTGCATTAACCTCATTCACATTATTTTTTGTCATTCATCATTATTAATTTACAGTAAAGAATAATTCGCTCATTGAGTCTGATATTTTTAAATTTCGATACTAAAAACAGTAGAGATAACTATGGTCTGGCCATTTGGTTACCAAAATACCAATCTGTTTCATAAGACTCTACGGAACTTCGCAATTATGTCATTGTCGTCTGCAACGAAGTTATAGGGGGTCGAAACTGGCCTGAACTGCTTCGAGAAAAGGAGCCGCCTTTTTTGCTCGACTTGGCGAAGTACTGCCGTGCCCCCAGATACTGCGATAAAGGTATATTTGGTAATTATTGCAATTTATCATTACTCCTCTTTAATATCCTCTGACCACTTAATGTCCTCCGCTTGTTTTCCGGTTGTTATTTAAAATCTTCGTAAAAATATTCGATGTTTGAATTAAAATAAATTATACTATTAGCACGAAGACGTCGCTGTTGTAATACTTCTGGAAAGATAAATTTACCAAGTAAAAGACAAAGATAGCTCTGTTAAACAATTGCAGAAACCAAAAAGATAAGACTTCATCGCGCGAAAAGAAATAGAATGACAAAAGTTAGTTCCGGGGTTTATTGTGGTTTAGTGCAGCCGAGAAAAATTTATCGTTCCTTTAACACTATTTTATTTTGTGTTTCGTGCGCCCCAAATGTGGAACAAAGTATAATTAATTTTAGTGCTGTGAATAAATCCTTGTATTTGCTGGATGGGATTGTTCGTGCATTTTTAAACGCTACAACTCGTAACTGACTGCTTGAACCGTGTCTTTTTGTTTGCTCGTTAACTGTCAAATTAATGTACTGAGTTAATTGTAACTGCGAACTGTCGTATAGATTGCTAGCTGAGCAAAGGGTTCCTAGTTTGATGTCTAGGGTAGGCAATGACAGATTATTTATTTTATTTATTTGAAATGCAATGGTCTCAACGCAGCTTAGATTGAGTGCATTTTAAATTATATGTTTTATCTGTAGTATGTTGTTACTTATCTACTATATTGAATCAGTCCACCATTACCGATCTCATTAGATTTTATTTTAAAAACTTGGAAACCAAGAATATCAGTACTTTCAGGTAAGTAGATTTAATCAATAACTAAAAAAAACACTTTAATAAATGAATGGCGTAGGATTTGTACATGAGCCCGCAATGCAATCACTGCGACTAAATTAATAATATAATACCAGTTCATCGTTATAACGATCTTTATATTTGGCGAACGCTGCAAAGTGCTAATTGTGACCTGTAAGGGCTGTAACAGGATATTGTTGTCTAGTGACAAACGGTTCCGGTCCCCTGGCCTCATACAAAGGTGGAAGACTTGCTATTGTCGGCACCAGAGGTTGACAACATTTCGATGTTCGTTAGTTTTTAAACCGTTTCTCGCCGTTGTTTTTTTTTCACAGTTTGTTTGGAATTGAAATTTTTATCAATATCGAGTTTAAAATTGTTAAGAAATGATACAGGGTTTACTGTCAGAATTTATTGATATTGATATATTTTTTTTTTTTATTAGAATTGTTTGTTTTCATTAAAACACTCAAAATTTAATATCAAATGTGTGGAGAAGGGAGTTTGATATCTAATAGAATATACTATTTGATTGAAACAAACGAGTCGTTACTATTATTGCCTACTAATAAAGTTTTATTAAACGTAACATAACAGACTGCAAGAAAACTCATAAGCTAACCCTTCAAAGTATAAAATCTTTATCTTCCTCGTAACATTAAAACTGCCAACAAAGCTTAAGGGGTCGATAAGACCCGCGGGAGACACAAAAGACCCCAACTACATTATCTTCTGTTATGTAATTAATGGATAATCACGTAAGAAACAAGCGCGACGGCCATTTTGTTTTGTCTGTAAAGATGGCGGATGGCGAACGTAAAATTATTTTAAGGTTTCGTTTCGACAGTATAATGTTGGTTAATGCGAAAGTGTTTTGTTATTTCGCAGAAAATTTATGGAGTAAGGAGTTTCGTTGTTATTAAGGTTTGTTAGGTTTATCGTAATTAGATAAACAAACCTACTCGCTCCGTCACGATGCTTCAATATTTTACCCATACATTATTGTTTTCAAAGATTTAATGTGCATTAAATTTTTGATAAATTATACTTTTAATTTCCCTTTATTGCGTGAATCCCACAACTCAGAACCCATCGCTAATTTTCTATTTTAATTATTGATAACATGACACGTAACCTACCTCCTATCAGATAATAAAATTATAGTCTAACTCAAGCGTATAACGTGGGTATTGCTCGATGACGTAAATTTAAAGGTTTTTAATTTTTAGCTCCTCATATTGTAAATTCTGAAAATTGAAGCGCACATAGCGATAGCCCGGCGGCTTACGTCGATCCTAAGCGATCGACAAAGTTAAGCAACAGCGGACGCGGTCGGTAGTTGGATGGGTGACCGCTAGTGGCAAAAATTTCTTGAGCGTTTTCGTGCTTCGGAGGGCACGTAAAGCCGTCGGTCCCGGTTGTTATCGTAAGATAATAGTCGTTAAGCCATGTCGGAGGCCCTCGGGCGACATGAAAACTTCCAACAATTGGGTTGGCCACTAACCCCTCCACCAATCCGCACTGGAGCAGCGTGGTGCAGTATGCTCTTGAGGAGTCAAGAGGAGAGACCCGTGCTCAGTAGTGGGCCGTTAATGGGTTGATGCCAATATTGTAAATTCTTGAACTTAAATAATTATTTATTTCAAACTGAAAAACCGGGTGCCAACTACGATCACTACAGTACAACAACTATCTTAAGTGTATTCCTAATTAATTATTTCAATTGGCCCCACGAGGAGCTAAGTTCCCTCAAGGCCTCACTAGTTAGAGCCAAACTCCTCAACCACCCAAGAAATTGGCTATTCCGAGCAAACAGCCAACAAACTTCAACTGAAAACTGTTAATGAAACGCAGGAAAGAAAGATAAGAAACATTTAATGAAAGGTTCAATAAATTCGACGGTTCATGCCGGTACGTTGCAATCAGAAAAGTTTTGTATGGATACGGAATGGGGAATGCCATTTGCCAAGAAATAGCCAGCGGGGATGATTTATTGCAGCGTTTAGGAGGAGATAGGTGGGATATGTTGACCTTTCCGGCTGGGTACCTTCATAGCTTCTGCTCATATTCATCATGACCAGCCATATTTGGGTTTCCTTTCAAAATTACGCAACCATAGTTCACTGTAAATCAAGTGCATAACATAGAACTCTTAATAATAAGGGGCCATCTATAAATTACGTCAGACGTTAGGGGGGTCAATGTAGTGTGACATTGTGTGACAAGGGGTGGGAGGGGTCCTAAATTTCGTGACGTCACATTTCAAAATCAAATGATGTGTATGTATAGGTAAATATTAAAAAACAATTAATGAAAATAAAACTTATTTCGGAACTGCTGTTTTAAATTAATAATTTCTAGGCGTAAAATTTCATAATATGTGACGTCACACTAGGGGGGAGGTCTCATAAATGTGACCAGCTGTGACAAGGAGGGGGGGAGGGGTTAAAAAGTCATGAAATTAGTGTGACGTAATTTATGGATGGCCCCTAAAGAGCCTTTCTTCGATGTTTATTACAGTACGAAATAGTATTAATATGACATACCTTTAAAAAATCAAAAGAGAACGGGGTTTAAACCGAAATAGTCCGCGTAGAAGATTGAACTTCAGTCTTTCATTGATTCCTTAAAAATTGCATAAAGAAGTCCTATCTCGTTGTCTAACATGATCTCTGTACGATTCTTACCTGTGGGACCCCACTAAAATCTAGTGGACTTTTACCGCGGTTTCTTGATGGACCAACTATTTATGTACAACTACTTTTTATTTTTATTTTTATTTAACCAGCGGTTTTGCCTTTCGATTTTAATATTTACATAACTTTCCTGATCACTATAGTTGTATTTCAAGGAACGGATTATGGATGAATTTTACCAAGAAAAAAACACCGACTTCAAAATAACTCAAAACTACTCGTCAGATCTAGCTCAAATTTAAGTGCGACCACATAACAAGCACCAGCTTTCGATTAAAAAAAGAATCATTAAAATCGGTTCACCCAGTCGAAAGTAACAAACATAAAAAAATACAGTCGAATACCTCCTCCTTTTTTGAAGTCGGTTAAAAATTGTTATGCTTAGTTGTGCCTAGTTGTGCGTAGTTGTGTCAATGGAAACACTTTCTGGCATGGCACATCTAGTTGTGCATACGAAGTTGGTCCACGAGGAAACCGTGACATTTACAACCGTACAAGATGCGTGATGGAAAGACAAATATTCAAACAACGAAACATCACAAACTTGCACAGTTAAACTTCTAAAACTAAATAATTGTTCTAAGTGTATAAAAACGAATATATCCACGGATAAATTGAATATATCAAAACGCAAAATATTAGCTTCTAAAACGAAATAACTCACTCGCAATCACTCCGGTCTAACACCACTTAAAGCGGATATTGCTTTAAAGCATTAAATTTATGATCTTTACTTTATGAGGTGTCGTGTCGTCGGCGAGTAACGATGAAAGAGATATATCCAACAGGTTCATCTACTAACAAACCTTTGGCATTGTGTTAGTTATAGAATTATTTACTTCCTTGATATAGTTGCTACAATCTGTACGTAAAGTTTTGTTTAAAAGTTTGAAACGTAGATAAAGACTTTAGTGTATAACTACAAAAAAGGTTATTTAAATAACATTTGAAGTAAATAAAAGTATTAAAATTAAGTATATAATTATGTCATATATTTCATTCTGTATAGCAACTAGCAAGTATGAACTATTTCATTTCATCCTCTGGAGTTGAAATTTCACATATTGATTTGGTTCAGATGAAAATGTATTTTTATAGGTATATTATTAGGTATATATAATAATAGGTATATTATAGGTATTATTTAATAGACAATGGAACTCCTCAACGGCTTAAACCACCGACACAAAATTTTAATAAAATTTTAAAAATATTTTTTAAATATTAATTCATTCCATAAAACGGATAACAGCTTGTAGATTATCGCATTTGGTGTGACAGCTCGTTGGCTCCCGATGCTTACCTGGCTATACCTCGCTGAATCCTGATTTAGCGTTTGAATATTAAAATGGGGGTGAAAAATTAATCACTCAGATTTGCATTTAATCGATGTGAAATCGACCTCTAGAAAGCAATTTTAAATATCTTCAACGTTTCCGATATTGTAATGAATTCATTGCCGATGGAGAGAGGATTCTTAATAAATATTAATTCTGATCTATGGTTTAATGAAAATTTGAACTGATAAATATAGGTAATAAATTTGTCTATTAAAATTGTTCTCCGTCTGATGAAATTGTTAACAAAATTAAATGTATATTACAACGAACCAACACAGGTTTATAGATTTGTTATTTCTCATGAAAAATATCACTTACGTGATTTAATTCAACATAGCTAGGGCATGTTAAGACATGGTTTGATATAAAAAATAAGGTTTAAAATGTTTCTCAAAGAAGTTTTCACGATAGTAATATACAAACCTACATAATATCAACTCCAAAAATTGTCCACAATTGATTACAATCCCTACTCTCTACCAACTAATTCAAATTTAAATTTATTTCTTTGCTCGAAAGTGGGTATGTAACAATGTCTTAAAATTAATCATAATATTATGTCCTCCACAGTCCACCATATAAGGCATGCAAACATTGTAACAATAATAATTTACGTTAATATCTGTCAATATTACATTTTTACATTATAGTCTATAAATTAATTTATTTATATATACATTTATTTATACATGTTAAAAATTTTGAATTTTATTAATTAATTCATAATGTTATATTATTACAATTTAAGAATTCATTTTTGTCCTAAAATGCAGATTTTAATAGAAAATACCTGGACCTAAAAAAAGACGGACGTAATCCCAAAAACAAATTCAGTGACGCACCCATAGTAATACCAACGCTCTATTCGTACAAGTACACACACCCACACATTGACACTTCACTGCTTCAATCGCGAATAGAAAATTACGCACACATGGTAAGCGGGCGGCCATTGCTATGCTTCACTCTCGATTAGAGATCGATCGAGGTTACGTCCGTTTTTTTTCAGTTCCGTAAGAAAATACTTTAATGTCATTTTAAGTAGCCTTTCAGGTTCTTGTTTTCGCATTTGTTGGCAGTTTATTAAATATTTTCATGGAGTAAAGTAAACTAAAGTCCATTATTGTCCACAGCACCCCCCAACGCGGTGGAGATAGTGAACCACCCGCACAACTCCAAGCTGGAGGTGAAGGAGGGTGAAGACGTGGTGCTGGAGTGCCAGGCGCGGAACGCCAAGCCCGCCGCCAAGATCATCTGGTATCGGGGGAACGTTGAGCTGCGGGGGGACAAAGGTAACCTTAGCTGATAATAAAATTATGCTATGTAACACCGTGTCCTACGTGGGCGACCCAACGCGAACGCGATCGTGAAGCGATCTGATACGAATTGAGTGCGATGCCGTGCGATGCGGCGACTCTGTCCTACGTGCACGCGAATTGTCACTTCACCGCCACTGACATACGCCGCGCCGCTGAAGTTCGCGCGAAAATATCAAACCACTGATCGCGTTCGCGTCAAATCGCGCCGCACCGCAACGCCCTCTACGTGCTTTTGGTCACGTAGGACACTTCAATACATCTCGACTGTTTGTTATTTTCGCATCGCGGCGTTCGCGTTGATTTGCCCACGTAGGACAGCGCGTAACTCTTGCATGAATTATATGGGAAAAGGTCAAATACGCATAATGTCATAATCTCAAAGTCTCAAATAATAACAAACTCCTAAATTGACATGAATTGAATGACAATAATTATTAAAAACGTAAATAATTGAAATTATTTGAAAACGACATTATGCGTATTTGACATTTTCCTTACAATTCTCTTACACGTCCTCATTCAATTCAATTATTAATCTACCTTTTTTTGAATGCAAAGAAGTACTCACGATTTTTATAGTCTAGTATGTATAATATTTAATAGCCTAAATACACCTTTTATTAAATAAAACAGAACATCCAATAGTACCAATGTGAACTCATCCTTCAACAAATCAAAATTTTACGGTCGAATATCGAACGCAGAAATCTCTAGTCAATCTATATAAACGCACCCACAGCATATCACCGTACGATACAGAAGCAACAGATCGCCGAATAGAATTTTTAATTTGATCCCCTCGATATATTGCACGGGATAAGTCGATGGGATTACCGGCTGCGGGCGTGTTCTGAGCCGACGCAAAAAGAGGACGCCCTCTATCGACAGTTTTTGTTTACTTTCCGATTTCTCTATTTCTATGTCCGGTGCAGAAATATACGGTATGATTTTGTTGGGAAGTTGAAAAGTTGCCATTGGTAGGCAGGTATATATTTTTGACGTGATAACGTCTTATAAATCGATGAACACGGGCTGCATGCACGAAAAAGTGTCCCGTTCTGCGAGCGAGAGAGCGGCAAAAGCGAGAGTAGGCTAGCCGTAGGCGATCGTAGTTGAGTGGAGCGAAGCGGGGCGGGCGGAGCGGAGCGGGGCGGGGCGGAGCGGAGCGGGGCGGGGCGTAGTGGAGCGGGGCGAGGTGGAGCGGAGCGGAGCGGAGCTTTGTCATGATGTTGTCATGTTAAACTACCGTCCGTAAACCGCCTTTACAGACAACCATTTTGTTTAATGTTTACAGAGGTTTCTTTTTTATATTTTTTATGTATATTTCCTTGTGTTAAGAATTACCAACAAATTGAAAGACGTAAGGAGAAATGTTTAAAGTAGTTAGACATAATAACTTTACTTAGGTACCTATATTTTTTGGGACATGACATAAAAATATGTCTAACTAAGCTTCATAAAAAGAACATACAGTTACATTACATACAGTTTCACAGTGAACTGACAAAACTTTCTGCGTGAAAATAATATTAATTTAAACTCCGTTCAGTTAGAAATAACGGATTAATAAAATCTTTTGACAACTGATACGGATAAACTTTGTAATGCGAATGTAGTTGAACGGGGAATATCGGAGATTTTTCGGATATATCGGGAGCCATCAACGTCACTCACCGATATTGGAGTTTGTATCGTAGGGATAAATCCCATAGAAGAGAACTGAACATTACAACCGTTATTTAATAATATACGATAAATATTTTTATCCGGTGTTTATTCTATATTAGGTATCCAGGTAATTTGTAAAATCTCTTACAATTACTGTGTATATTGAAAGCCTTAATAATATTTAAGTATGAATTATTATTGTCAGTAGCTATGTTTATTTTTGTCATAAAATGTGTCAGACCGCAGTCTTTTAACTTCTCACTCTTGACTTACTCTCTTTGACGTCACAAATAATAATCACTAAATCGATGTATTTAGTACTGTAGTTGACCTTTGGTTATATTATAATATCATGACACATCTAGTAAACTTTTTATCGACGTAACACTCGTTCTAGTGATGCGACTAACGAATATCGACTTCTAATATATCGAGCAATGAAAACCGGTAAAGCGTGAACGAAATGCGACGGGATCGGGCCGATGGCATTTTTCTATTAATATTACGATATCGTGTCTTACCCTGCCCGGGTACATTATGTAACATAATTTTAGTTTTATCGCCGTGCGAGTCAAATATGATGGATGAGGAAAATGATGGAGTGATTTTGTGATTTTTGACTTTTAGGGATTCCTACCTTATAATATAAAGGATATCAAGATTCTTTTTTGCGTGTGGGAAAGGGGTAAAAGGCTTGAGGTTTATGATAGTTGAATAGATATCGTATTCAAGGGTTGTTTGCAAGTATTTTTAATGTTTGATGAAAAATCTAGTGACCTTTAATTTTCTTACAAGTTTTCCTTGGTGGATGTGTAATGTATCGAGTTACAAAATAGAAATTAGAACTACCGAAATACTCAATTAACGTTTTATTTTATAATCTTAATTGTTTTTGGCAAATTATATATAATGGAAATATATAAATAATGTCTTTCAGAATTTCGCTGTCCTGTCCCGATATCTTGTCAACGTTAATTACATTTTTTTTATTACTACAGGTTTGAATAAAGTTATACAACGAAGCTTAACGGAATAAATTAAAAACTGCCAGATGTAATTTCTCTCGTAATTTTAACTGCTCGTTTTGCTACTAAAATTTAAAAAATAATAAAAATAAATTAAAACAAACCATGTTTAAACTAAATAGATGCTATTTTATACAAGTGAAAGCAGTGGAGCCGAGCTGCATAAACTCATGAGAAATATAAATTTTAATGAAAATTACATACGTAATCTCGCTTTTGAGTTGTACCGAAAATCCGTGAACAACGTGGTGAGCCATTTGAAAGGGCTTCCCTTTCATTAAAAAAATTGGGGCAAAACGTGGCTCCGGACTTGGTAGGATAGAGTTGATGGTTTTGAATTTAAACGCAGAAAACGGCTGAGCAAGATATTTATAGAAATATGTTTTATATGTATATATATTACTTGTATGTGTATTGTGCATCTTAAGTTCAAGTCAACCGCTGCAGGTTCATCCTGCAGAATATGGGACGAGACAGTTCACTTGACCCATGCTCATCAAAGAAATCGTAACTATACAAAAATATATACTAAAACCACAGAAGACATAATAGTACAGAAGGCGCACTCCGCAAAATCATTTAAATAAATAGCGACGCTTGCTCCAATGCAATAAAGTGTACCTAATTCAGGTCGCTAAAACATAATTGAAAAACCTGCACTGCAATAATAATATAACCCCACATCAAACTTTCAAAATCTCGTCACTAATTAATACTGGCAGTCAACAACGAATCATTTTCAAAATAATTGCAATTCTCGTTTAAAAAAAGTACACTAGTGATGTGCGCGGTTTGAAAAACTCGATATCGTCTACGCCAACACGACGATTGTTTGCCAATTGAATCAAAAACCTGGTTAATTAATAAACGAGGTACCTACACATAGACATTTGATTCGAACCCAAGCCAATTAGTGATTGAGTTGCCAATTATCGACATTCAGCGAAACCGGGTATCAAATTTAATGAGAGAATTAAGCGCAAAAATACGATTTCGGTCGCATTGAAATATTATTTGGGGACGTTCGCTTCGCTTGAATAATCTTTAATTTGCAATATAGTTCTGTTCTGGGCTACGATTTATTAAACTGAAATCTGGTAAAAGTGCATCGGGATAATCGGTACAGCAATTTGGAATATTAAACCGCCTTTGAAATCTATATTTTAGTATTTTTTGTCCCATAAAACTGCTTGACAAGTCGATTGATGTCGCTTACCCAAACTTAGTAACCGAAAAGTGGAAGTCATTAGTTTATTGTCAGACAGACCGTACCCGAAAGTTGTTCATAATGTTCGGTTGTCATGTCTGCCAGTCCCTAGCAGGGTAGCATGGAATGTAACTTATTTAAGATATCTGAAGTACATATTTAGGTTTATAATCGCCTATATTGTTCGGCTGTATTTTCTCGAATAGTAATGAAATATAATCTTCGAAGTATCATGCGTCAGCAAAAAATACAAGTTTGTAGACCTAAAAAACACCAGTGGCTCAGCAGTGCTCTACACCCTAATCTGTACTAGAACAGTATGGAATACATAACCTTAGTGACTTAAAAAGGCCCGTCTACCGCCTGCTTTTAGCGAATTAAATCAGCACCTATTTCGGATTGAAATTAAAAAACTCCTAGATGTTTAACAATAAATTCTAATTCAGGCACTAACAAGAAAAGAAAGCCCGTAAACCCTCCCTCTCCCCCCTCCCGGATCGTTAGGTGCGAGATTGAAAAAGCTCGCTGGAACGCGAACTTCCGATTTAGCACCTCTCAAATACACTGTGGTTTCGATTTAATCCCTTTCAAAAATAGCTACGTTCCAGGAATGTGTCTATTCGTAAATTGTTTTATTCGCACGTTGTTTTATTGTAGCTTATAAATAAGATACATGATGGTGAATGGTCGCCGTCGTTCCCAGTGTCTCCGATGCGTTGCTGAGGAATAAGGGTTCTGGGATACGCTACGAACTGAAACGACCCGTGTGTCGCATTAATTACTATGCCTTTTAACATGCATTATAGCTATACATAATGCGAATTAAAGATAATTATGTTTTTCAGAGGCTCGATATACAGTTTACGCAATATTTTTACAGACAAACTTACAGGTGATATTGATAAGTGAGAACAAATTTAGCGCCGCGTAAATAATGCCCTCATTGGCACGGAATCGAATTTGGGACTTCCCTTTAACAATTTTATCAAGTACAATGGGCAATAGCTATGGTAAGAGGTACAGTTTTATTGAAAAAGCATTGAATTACCTATCTATAACTTCCTATCCAAGTTTCCGAGGTGCTAAACCGGAACTTTGGCTTAAACGAGCTTTTTCAATCCCGCACGCAACGATGCAGAAAGGGTCTATCTGCGTTCTCGGAATTCTATCGCATCGCGAATAAACTCGGAACTTTTGGGAGAAATAAAATTAGTTTTTTTTCATAGTATTCAGTAACAAATTTTATTTTAGTTGTATTATTTTAGGTGAGCGAGTTTCAGAATACAGGTAAATACATTTTTTTCTAACTATACTTTAAAACTCACTTTATATTAGGTACTGTAAAATTTTGAAAAACTGCATTTTTATTGATCATACATATTTTCAAAATACATTATTTTTTAAATTCTAGTCTAGAAACTTAGAACCTCTGTAAAACTCACTGCAGAAATCACTGACTGTTTTTATATTGCAAATAAATTTATTGACGCGATCAAAATCCATAAACAGTTATTAAAATATCACAAACCGCTTCGCTTACAATAATCCCAAGCAATTGAAGTCCAAAAATCGATTACGCGATTGATAAATCGACTCATCAAATCCGACATTTCAATTTATACTCAAAACTTCTGGTCGGGACTTGAATAGAATACCACGAGAAAAGTCCTATTGGCAGTAGGAACCGTCGGAGTGACAGCGCCAAGAAGCTGATGTCAAATCGGAACCGGTTTCTTTAATTAGTTCTCGGCCCCGCGGGATTATCGGGCGAATTGATTCTGACTGACTGTTTGAATTTTTAATAGCTTTACGAGGTTTCGGTGAAACGATTATAGCTAAGATAGATAGGGGAAATTGGGGAGCAAAGTGATAACTTGTTGACAGCAATATTACTATTTATTGCGCGTTGATATTGCATGGTAATTTACAAAAGTGCACATAAAAATAACCATTAAAAAATATGTGGCTGAACAATAATTATCTACAAAATCTAGTACATTACAAGAGAAAAACGGCGTCGTAGCCGAAACCTGTTTTTGGGGAAGAATTTTATAACATACATTATTAACACACTTTATTATATGATTTAAGAGATAGTAATATAATAATAAATAATGCTATACACTCATAGCCCCACACTAGGATTCCCTGAGTCGTGGGTGCCATGGACAACACACAAAGACAAAACCACAGACATGTATAAAACCCAGATCGAGAACAGAAATTCAAAGTCTTCATTCAAATTTCCGCCTCGCTGGGAATCGAACCCTGGACCCATGGGACGGCGATCCGGCATGATAACCATTAGGGGTCGTCAAGAGTAAATTGAGTAAAATTAAATAATTTGTTTAATTAAAAAAAAAATGTATGTTGATTGCGGAGTAATCACTGCTCATTTTACTGAGACTTACTTTAAGTAGAAAAGTTGTGAATAAAATAAATAAATAAATAAATAATAAATAAAAATTCCACTCCAAAAATGTACACAGTTTTTTCATTAATAATGTAGCAGCAGGTATTTAACAATTTTTATGTATCTAGTAAAGAAACAATAAATTATATTTTACGATTTTGTCCCGAGTGGAATAATTTCGCTTGTATTCGAGGGTACTTGAAAACGCGCCGTTGTTTATAGAATGACCCTCCTGGTTTAGAGTTCTGGATAACGGGATTGTTAAACGGAATTATTTTCGAGAAATTCTCGTTTTGAAGTCGTAATTACTTTGTTTTTAATTAAGGAACTGGAACAGAGCTCCGTTGATTTTTGGTTTACCTTATTATTTTATAAATAAATAAACATATGTGCGTATCAGATTTTATCACTCTTTTTGGTGAAGGAAAACATTGTGAGGAAACCTGGATACCTGAGAGTTCTCCGTAATATTCTCAAAGGTGTGTGAAGACTACAAAATATTCCGCACTTGGCCAACGTAGTAGACTAGGGCCTGACACATTGTGAGAGTGCCCCTCACATTGTGAGAGGAGACCTTAGATCAGAAGTGGGACAATAATAATAATAATCATAATCATTCTTTATTTGTGATCATAGGTATTACAGGTCTTAAAATACATTAAAAATACTCTATGTTCGGCCCTTTCAGGCATACAAATATTGCTAAAAATTAAATTAAATAATCAACAGTAAAAAAAATTAAATGAAATTGTCAGCTAGAAATTCATGAACTGTATAATAACATTTATCAATTAAAACCTTTTTCAATTCTATTTTAATTTTATCAATGTCATTTATATCTCGAAGCGATGCAGGGATTTTATTATAAATTTTTGGTGCCATACCAAATACACTCTTACTAAATAAAGCGGTTTTTGACGTAATTGCTGATAGCTTCGTTTTATGTCGATTACTTTTTAAATAATTATTGAATATGTCGGGGTTCGTTTTTATAAATAAAATTACTTCATATAATACCTACGGAGATGATAATGTCAATAGTTTTAAATTTTTAAAATGTGGTCTACAACAATCGGTACTAGATATTTTGGTAATGGCACGAACACACTTTTTTTGAGCTTTGAAAATATCTTCACGGTTTGTACCGTTGCCCCAAAACATTATGGCAAAACAATTATGGGTTGTAACTTTGACTTTGATGGAGATAAAGAGATAACTTCCCTTCTTCTTTCAACATGTACAGGTTGTAGCGTTACAGTACAGTGAGCGACAGCCCGAGACGTTTATTGCAAAATACGGTGTTATAAAAGCTGTACTTTACGTTTGTTGTACCAGTGTACCGATGTACCGATGTACCGACGTACAATGTACCGATTTAGCATTGTAGTATTGTACCGGGCTAGCCGCTAGCAGTCCCTTGTCTCGCGACAAATTACTCAAATTAACTGGAATATTCCTCGCGGGGATACCTGAGCTGTTTGTGCAAAACACTATACACGGTTAAAATATAATTGTATGTAGCTATGTGTTTGTACGCTCTATTAAATATTAAATTTTTAATGGCTTTAGCTTTTACCCACGGCTTCGCCCGCGTGTTCAAAGGGGACTAACAATGAGTTGTGTAGTATGCATGACACATTCCTTGTGCAAGAATAAATAAGAAACAGTTCCAAAATTTAAAAGATACTAAAAGGAACCAACTGTAAAACCTATGGTCCTCTTTAACCTTCCAACTATAAATATATAGTTATATCAATTCGTAATATATGTAGTAAAATATATTTAAATACACACTATATATATACATATAAAATTATATCAATCCACAGCCTTTACAAAGTTGTAGAAGGACTAACACATTGTTACTTTTAGTATGGAGTGATTCTAATACGCATCGTAATGGATCTTCCCATGGGAATTAGTTGTTTTATCGCGGTAAAAAGTAGCCTACGTTACTTTCCAGCCTCTAACTATCTCAACATATTAAAATCATATCATAACAAAGCTCCGTTATGAAGTGAAAGAGGGACAAACAAACAAACACACTTTCGCATTTATAATATTAGTATGGAGTATGGATATTAGTTATTATTATAAGTTATTATTATAAGCAGTGATAGCCTAGCGGTTAGAACGTTGGTCTCTCGAACAGAGGGGCCCGAGTTCAAATCCTGGCACGCACCTCTAATTTTCAAATATTATGTGCGTATTAAAAGTTAATTATCACTTGCTTCGGTGAAGGAAAACATCGTGAGGAAACCTGCACACCGGAGAGTTCTCCATAAAGTTCTCAAAGGTGTGTGAAGTCTACCAATCCGCACTTGGCCAGCGTGGTAGACTATGGCCTGTTACCCCTCACATTGTGAGAGGAGACCCCGAGCCCAGCAGTGGGACAATTATGGGTTGTTGCTTTGCTTTTTGCTATGGATATTAGTATGGATTACGCGAACTTTATTTTTATACATATAAGTTAGATAACAAGGTAAAGTGACACTGAAAGAAATTGTATTCAGTGTAGTGAGGATTTGTCCAAATATCACATAGTCCCCCGAGTAATGAACGACTGAATGATGAATGAACATGTGAGATAACTAAAGACGGATTGATACAAATACACCATTAGCGATTTAATTCGCAGATTAACACAAATTTAGTCGAGTCGAGCAAATGTTTAGGTCAAGTTAAAAATGTTTCATAAAATATTCTGTAGTATTACTTTTCAATTTTAATCCAGTAAATAATTTTCAGTTTTGGATAGTATATTTAAAAATATTTCTAAATTTAATTTGTAACATATTTCAGTATAACAAAGCATTATACATCTAAAATATAGCGCCTGACATTATACCGGACTTAACTACGGTAACGGATTGCAATTTACATACTTACACTGAAATTATCATAATAAAACTATTAAAATGTCGCCAAACGACACTGTACCTTTAATTTTAAGACATTAGCAGTGTCACAGAGTGACCTATGTCTAGAAATGGCGCAAGAAATGTCAGCAAGGCAATTCTGTTTTGTAACTCGACAGCGGAATCCGAGATGAGTTTCAAAATTGAAGTTCGAGTTCGAGATCTTGATATGTCATTCTCTAATCATCTAGTAAGCACTTGCGAAGTGAAGTGAGTCTCGAACTCGAACGTCAAACGACTAAAAATGGCGTCGGTATTATGTCATTCTCTAATCATCTGGTCCGCACTTGCGAAGTGAAGTGAGTCTCTAACTCGAACTTCAATTTTGAAAGTCATCGCGGATTCCGCTGTCGATTTAAAAAACAGAATAGCCTTGCAGGTAACATATTTGATGGCATGCGGTTGTAATAATGATAACGTTTTATATAAAGGTAGTTATATAAATCATCATCTGTAGTTTGTAGTGTAAACAATGTTGTTTAGAATGTATAGCCCGCCTATTAAATTATCATTTTAATGGAAGAAAAAGTATGAAAAGAATATGATAATAGGTATCAAACAAACATGACACATGAATATTTATATTTTATATACTAACCAGATTTGAAATGGTTCTGTTGAAGAATATTTCTGTAAAAATATGTTTTTTTAAGATGTCCTTAGAAGTTTTTTCCTTGTTTCAGTTTCAAGTGAAGACGTTAAAGAAGTGGAAAGTCCCAGTGGAAACCCGAAATCGACAAGATATACTACAGTTTCTAGGTAAGACATTCAAATCAAAACCATTTTAATATAAAATTCTTATTGTAAGTAAAGAATACGATTATAAAGTTGTAGACTTTTCGCCGCACGGAATGCTCGGATATGAATTAAATCATAACAAAGTTATATTTGTATTACAAAATGTATAATAATTTATTGAAGTAGTACAATAATGATTTAGTGAAGGTTAAACTTGTCTACCATAATGCTCTCAATTTTGTGAGGGATTTTCTCAATTCACCAGCTTGAAGATTGTAGCATTACGCACGTAGCGCCGTTCTTTTACATGCATATGCTTCGTAGTTGACGCTAACAAAATATAAATACATGGTCTCAGACTTAAATTAGAGCAACGTAGCACGGCCAAATCTAAGACACGATTGACGATGGAATAAATGATGAAATTAGACCTCCCTTTGATAAACCTTTAACTGCCTGTGATGAGCCTGTAATGGAAGAAGACGTTCATTGGTCATATTATTATTTAAGTTACCGTTTTCCATGCTTCTGCCAATCTGGTAATTTAAAATTTCTCGCCATTTTCATATCACTGTATGAAATTCAAGGCGGGTGTGCCTCTAATCAATAAGCGAATTATTAACTCTGATAAGCGTGGCTTGTTTCTTTTCCTAACAAACGTATCATGACCCAATTCCGTAGAAACGTTTTCTTTGACCACGAAATTGCTTTTTCGCAATTGTAATGTTGACCTCTCCACGCAAATGGACCATTCATTAACCAGATTTCACGCAAAAGTTTAAGGTTTAGGGTTTAAGACAATTTTAGAGGATATCGTGGTAAACCGCGGATTCTTATCAGTCTGGTTAATCGAACGATATTATGCTGAAATTTTGCTATTGTAAATGTATCTTCTATTAGTAACTTCCGTAACTATTTTAAAACACTTTTATTTAATTTCTAACTATAATTTTGCCCCCCACAACAAACCCACCTTACAAAATTCTGCTATGAACAGACCCATTTTGCCACAATTCACCGGAAAAATGGCGCCATAATGAAATATCCAAAGACAATAGCTGACCTCAATATATATCATCAGTCCGCAATCCCAGATATTCATTTCGTTGCCCGCGTCATGTTTTTGACAGAACACGTCACATACCGGGTTAAATCCCTTCCGGTCCCCTTGTTCTAAGTTTTTGTATCTCTGATTGTTACATTAGGTACTAAGCATGTGTTATTATTACCATATTCCTTACTTATCCTGTACTTTTTTTAACATTTTATACGATTTATTTAATTACAAATACAAATAATGCCATCAAAAACAAAACTTGTAAAAAAAACCAAGTCTCGCAACTCAGTTCTTCTACCGTAAAAAGTTGTGAGATCCATGTAATACCAAGTCGGTTAATTTATTCAGTTCCTACTTAAGGGTCCTTCTGTCTTAAGTTATCACGTAATTAGCTAACCTAACAAGTAACAACATCTTATAGTGACCATATTATCAATATTAAAAATCTTTTATGTTTTAAATAAATAGATCGACTTGGCCATCGCATGAAAACACAATAATATATCTCACAAGTAATACCTACATATTATATTAAATTTGATTGTTTAGTGCGATTGCCAAGTCAATCTATTTATTTAAAACATAAAAGTTTTTAATATTGATAATATGGTCACTATAAGATGTTGTTACTTGTTAGGTTAGCTAATTACGTGATAACTTAAGACAGAAGGACCCTTAAGTAGGAACTGAATAAATTAACCGACTTGGTATTACATGGATCTCACAACTTTTTACGGTAGAAGAACTGAGTTGCGAGACTTGGTTTTTTTTACAAGTTTTGTTTTTGATGGCATCTCATTTCTTTTTGTAGATAGTTCTACTTTTTTTCCTTTTACAAGTTACCTTTGAACATAATTATATCTAGGCACCTATCTACACCTATTATTCCATTATATTATATACAGGTACACTGATTCATTCACTGCAGATGTTACTTTGTTATACAGGTACAGTAATTCATTAACTGCAAATGTAACTTTGTAATCCTATATATTTATATGGGATTACAAAGTTATTTATGCAGTTGATGTATCTAGAAAACTAGACCGAAACTGCAAAATGTTTTAGTTTTTCCTTGATTTATACACAAAACACTAATTGTGTTCCAAATTTGAAGCTTCTATGTCTGCTAGAAGTGCCTTAGAGTTTTGATGATCGGTCAATCAGTCAGTGAGTGACGAAATTAAGAAACTTTGACTAGTTATAATTCTTAAACTACTGGTTCAAATCGAATGAAATTTGAAATATAACGTGTTTATACAATGCCTGCTTGGTTACTAAAAATTCAGGCTTCTAGCTTTATCCACAACGAAGTTATAGGGGGTCGAAAATGGCCTGAATTGCTTCGAGAAAAGGATGGTACGGCCGTGCCGCTTTTTTGCTCGACTTGGCGGGGGCACTGCCGTGCCCCCAGATATTAGCTTCAACTTCAACTTGTATTAAAATTCTCTTCGTTATTGTTACGTTCTTGTTATTTCTTGCTTATCATCCTCATTTATTATATTGCTCCTTTAATTTTGACATAAATTACTTATGATTATTACTGATGTTATCCTGAGTAAACAGAATAAGTTCTATAAATGTTATCCTTAGTTGCCATGGTTCAACGACCTTTATCCCAAACCCGTCATCGGCAGTTACTACAAATCATAATGTAGATTCGTTGTCATGGAGTATTTCCACTTTAGCTTAGACCTAAGAACATTTGTTCGTTTAAATCTTTTTCAATTCCGTTACATAGATACGTAATATCATTATTTTTTGTAGCATAATGCCAAAACCTAATTGAAAGCCATTATAAAATTTCCTCTGCTTTCTGGTAGGTACTATCTACCTGTTTCCACGTATAACTCGCCTGGATAAATTCAACCGTATCGACCTTCTTACTCTGACTTAATTTTACTATTGAAAAACGTACTCACGTTAAACAATAATACATTAAAAATCGATAAGCAATATTTGGTTACCAGGAGTCAGCAAATATATTCATTTTTCTACCTCGCAAATAAGATGGCTTCAGCAAGCGCCGAACGTAAACGTGTGTGGAATGATTATGGACCGAATTTATATTATTATGATGAAAAACAAGTGGGCGTATTAATGTCAAAAGTTCAAATAATGGGGTACGTCGGAGTTGGAATGGCATGACAACTCAATTTCGTTTTTGTAAATTGTATAGAACATGTTCAAGTTTATGCCAAACAAATTAATTCGACAATTTTAATATAGACTGTTAATATAGGCGAAGCAAAAATAAATGGTTTTAGTATTTCAGACCCCTTTCGCTTGAATATATTATATTCTTCGGATAACAATCCTATACAGGCCTCATAAATTAGGGTAGACATATAAATTATGTTCATGTCCGAAAATTTAATTGTGGGTCGTGGGTGTAGATGCTGTAGAATTATTTCAGTCCAAAGACATGGAAAAAAGCATCCTTCCAATGTACAGCTCAATAATGCTGCCTAGATGTGTCGCTGAGCCCCTAGCTTATAGTTGGCCCAGCTTTAATTCCTGAGCTCAAAGCCAGCATCAGGAAGTTGGCTAACAAAATAAATTTCACATTATTGCAGATTTAGCGAGATTAACTTGAGCAGACGTCGGGTGACAGCGGGAATTATGGGGACACGCTCAGTTTGGAATTAAGCTACGAAAATTCAAATGTATTCCTAGGTGATGCATGTAGAATGTTATGTTTAATTAAAAAGGGTTTGGTAGCCAAACATCCTTTTAAAGAAAAGCTTTGAGGTTTTTGCTTCACTCGGAAAGCTGTAGCGTATTGAGATTTTGTTGGTTGATATTTTGAGTTTTAGTTAAAGTAATTTTTTATTTCATTTTTTTCGAATTTTCGAGAAACCTTGGTTGTCTTAGCGGTAGATACAAATAACAAATGTTTTTAAGGTATTGCTACGTGTAGCTAAGTATCCTTGTTTAGACAAGTATCCACGAGGTTGTTCTTATGTTCTTGCCAAATATATGGCTATCAGTATTCTATGTTGACTGTGGAATGGTGAATATTCCGAGGAACATAAAATTTGGTGGTTTTCTGGTGGCCTTCCTTTCTTTATGTCCCAGATTGTCGTTATTCGTGGCACTTGTCTACGGTTGATTTATCTTTCCATCCTGTCTTGGACAAGTGAGTTAAGAAATGTACTGTTTTCTGAGGTATTTTTACCACCCTATTATAAGGTTCGTCAGAACGGTGTCAGACGAGGCATTTATGTCGACGACATACTTGCAGTTCCCTTGATGTTATACTAGTACAATTCATGCCGACGCGCCCCTTATCATCGAGAGGTCTATTGTCCGTGTCCTATAAAAACTCTTCTTAGGTTTTATTTTACACAATAACAAATTTATTATGAAGGTTTTCGTTCAATCAAATTCGAGGTCATGGCTTAATTGGAGGCCTTCTATGATTCTATGACCTTTTCTTGACAGGAATTTTAAAACTATTCATATCCATCACGAATTCTAAGTATGTTAGAATGTTTAATTTATCCTTATTTAAAATTGTAATTTGCTTATTGAGTAAGATAATATTCACATCAACAATTGTTTCTAATTTAAAGTTAGGAAAGTTTATCGAAAATGCTAAAACATGTCGTTGATCCACGGCTTACTGTTTCCCCAATTTTAATTCCTCAGCTAGCGTCAGAAAGTTGACTACCAAAATAATTTCACATTATTGCAGATTTAGAGAGATTAACTTGTGCAGACATCGGGTGACAGTGGGAATTATGGGGACACATTCAATTCTGAATTAAGCTATCAAAATTCCATTCTATCCCGATATTGTGAACCTACTGTAGTTATTTTACAAAGTTTCATTGAAGTTCATAAGCCTTTTTCGGCCGATGGACGTCGTTTCAAATATTGTTATTAATATCTCGATTAACAAATATTGGATTAAAGTTTCGATTTATCAGTAAGCTTTTATATTTCTGATATTTCATATGAAAAGGCCACAAATTAGCAAAGAAGCCGGACTCCCCCAGTCGGTAGTAGGGCTTTGTGTAAAGATTATTTATTATCTTTCGCTGACGCGTGCCTGACTTGCTACCTTGTACCCTCATGCTTGAGTCAGCCACCTCCTGCTGGGGGCTTGAGAGTGAGAAGCCATTTCTTTCAATTACTTCTTTCTGCTCTCATCTTCATCAGCCAGCGACTCATTGGTAATGCATCGGTGTTGAATGATATCGATTGGCAAAGGTAACTGCTAAACTTTAGATGACTACTCTACTCGTTTCGGCTATATATAAAAATTACAGCCATTATGCAAGATATTTATTAAATCTGTAATTTCCCTCGAGTTTCGTCTTTCAATTATGTCATTATTGACGGATGCGTGTACTTTGTGAGCTGAAAGAGAGGTTAATAAAGTAATTTGGGAATTTCAGACGGCGAGGCGTGACGCAATTAAAACTGCTGTGGGTCGCTTTGACCTAGAGAAGGTTTCATATTGATTTTCGCTGGAGATAAGGAACTCTTTATCAAACTCAATTTTTAATGACGCTGACGACTTTAATGAAGTACTTAATTTTAGTTTTGCTTTGTAAAAAAGGTTATTAAATGTCTTATAATTACAGTTAGATGCCTCATCATCATTACATTTGGAATTAATTTTATTTAATAATCAGATTTTGTGTACACGATATCTTAAAAACATTCAACTACAACTCATTATTGTCTTATGTTCTAGCTTTTCCTCTCACAATATAAGGAGTTTAATGTCGTACTCAATAGTCGAAATGAATAAGTTAAACAGACTTAAGAAACTTTTGATCAGTCAAAACAAAAATACTATTTCTTCATCGTAATAAATGATAATTAATTTCTAAGTCACATGTACCTATAATTTATAAGATGTGCGTGAAGAATTGGAACCCATTAAAGACATCGACATTAGAATCACTGGCTAGAATTGCTATCACTTAAGCCCTACTTATCGCAATTTGCGCCAACTACCAAGCGGTAACCCTCTCATCAGGTAAATTGTATCCCCTTTTGAAAACAAAAACGTTTGGAGTCGACGAGATCGAGGGATAAGGACAAAGTAAACTGTCATCCAACTAAATAAATAAATCTGTTCCCCCGTCTATTTGTTACTCGCATCAATTTGGAACTTTCCGAGTTTTACCCCCTGTCATATGTTTTGTGTTTGGATTTAAATTGAATAGATGGGGTACGCAGACTGGTTGTTAAAGTTTTTGGGACTGAAGAATTTGATTTTTATTCATCACGAAATTTAAAAAGGAAATATTTTTAGAACAACCGGTACTACTTGACACAGACCTCATTACAGAATGAGGTAACATTGTACTTGAAAAATAAGTTACAATCAAGTCCAAGGAACACTCGGAAATGAAAGGTATTTTAACGTTTCATTAATAACAATTCGTTAAAAACCAATTTTTTTAACTTTAATCATAAGTATAAAGAATTAAATTATTTGAATTCAAGTAAAATACGAAATACATTTGTAATTTAAATGAAAAACTAAGATGATTAAATAATAACACCAATTACTACTCAATACAACTTCACAATTCCTAGAACATCATGAGCGCACTCGATATTAAGACCTTGTCACTTCCAGCAGCTCTATTTCCGAGTTTCCAACCAAACGCGTCGTTACCTACGAAATTTTGCAAAAAGTAATTTACGTTTTGTCTGTCTGTCTGCCTAACTCTTGACAACTTTGTGGAGGAATGATGTAAAGGAAATAACACGTGAGCACATTTGCGAAGTTTCCTCATATTTAAAATTAAACTTGTGTTTTGTTGATGGCACCGACGCTACAAATGCGAGTTGGATGTGTGCTGCGTTGTTCATGTTGTTTGAAGATGGCAATTTATGGTTTGTGTTAACTTTTACGTATAATTTCCATGGTCTATGGAACTTTTATCACATTTAAAGGCGAGCTGTAGGAACATTCAGGGCCAACCATGTGTATAAACTGAGATAAAGGAATTTAGAAAAATATCCTACTAATATTATAAATGTGAAAGTTTGGATGGATTAAGAATTACTATCGATATTTCAGTATCGAAGCTTGATCCACGGGGAGTTTTTAATTTAATGTTCGATTTATGTTTGTACTCGTCTCCACTTACCATCAGGTGGGATTGTGGTCAAGCATTAACTTATTTGTGTAAAAAAAACTTCTCATCTAATGATTCGATGCTAGCTAAAATCAATAAAGATAAGTTGTACTTAATTTAAACAAAATATAATCACTTTTTATTTAAAAAATCATTGAGATAGAGTCAACTTGAATTTATAACCCACGCAAAAATATTGTGTAACTTTTAAGTTAAGAACAGCAATGCATAAGTATGCAGTATGCACTTGAGTTGTCAAAGTGGTCCGGCGAATTATACTATACATCTTAATATATATAAACTACGCGTCACGTTGCTATGTTAGCATAAGTAGTTAATGAGTAATAGTCGATAAACTTACTACTTGGGAACACTATTTTACGCGTGGCCTGACACACAATTGCCCAGTTTTTCTAACTTACTCTGAAGTCCACGCAGCCTAAGTCGCGGGCAGAAGCCAGTGTAATATTTATACAAATTCGTCAAATAGTCTACTATAACGATCGAAATATCACCATACAATGTTTTCATCCCGAAGTCAACCACAAGACAAGACAAACACAAATAATTGAATATGTTATGTTTATTAACTTTTAGCCGCAAAGCTAAACAGAAACTCTAATGAACCTGAGATAATTAAGTCACTTATTCACCTGCATTAAATCTTAAACATTGAGCACTCGTAAGCCTTTGACATCCGTAACCGAATTAAATCATACTTGAGGCTTGATACGAAGCAAATTAAACCTTATGTCGTTGTTACAGAGTCCATTTCAAAGCCACCGCGGAGGACGACTACGCAGACTTCACTTGTGAAGCGAGACATGAAGCTTTGCAACGAGACACGCCGATGAGAAGCACTGTGCAACTTAGTGTTTTGTGTGAGTTGTCTGAAGCATTATTATAACACTTGTGACTAATCTGAATACATAGATGTATTACCTATAGATTCAGCCGTGACTGGCACGCCGTGGCGTTGCCGCACATGAAACAGATAATTAACGTTTCTTTGAGGTTGTTTTGAAATAAATGTAACAAAATTTATCAAGCAGCCCAAAATACTGCTACCCACCATCGTACTTAAACTTATATACTTAAACTTACTACGATTTTCTGCTTAAAAGACAAACTGAAACTTTAAATCTCGAAATAGCCAACTCACTCTTCATTGTTTGTCACAACTCACCATCATTTGCACTTGTGACAAACAATATTATGTTTAATGTAATCAGCCACTGTGACGAGGACAAAAAATAAAATTTTTGTCTCTGTCTTTCACTTAGATTTTGTAACTGGCGATCTCGCTCTGTCAAATGTATGGGAGAATCTACTCGTTCTAAATCTATGTCTGAATATAAGACATTGTAAGATAAAGCCTAGTAAGTGAACCTAACTCTATGAAGATTACACCGAGTATACGTTGGATTCAAAAGGCTCAGAACCGGCCAGAGTGGCGCAAAGCCTATGAACTATGTCCAGCAGTAAACTTGTGGATGGATGGATGGATGGATGTTAGTGAACCTGCCAGCGAAGGCGTTTGATTCCCGGCCGTTGTTAAATGTTGTTCTCGGGTTTTAGTAACGAGTTACAGCCCTCCATTTTCTTATTTTTTTACACCTTGGGTTACATTATTAGAGTTTTATTAAGGATCTCAAAGTTTTTTGAAAATATAATATCACCTATGTCACACGGGGATAGTGTAGCTTCCCAACAGTGAATGAATTGTTCAAATCGGTTCAGTAGTTTCGGAGCCTATTCAATGAAAACAAACAATCAAATCTTTCCTCTTTATATATTAGTATAGATGTCGTATTTATGTTATCCATCCCGACTCACGGAATCCTAGGGCGGAGCTGTTTCTAAACGATCTAAAGCTTTTTTTAATTTTCACAAGTACACTGTCGTCTATTAGTCGTATATTGACCACACTAAACTCAGTGGTATCATAACTCTGCCTGCAAACAAGTCGCAGTTCTAATGGTAATAAACCAATTATTAATCAAACTTATATCAACAAATTAATGGTCCCATTTGGTAGATCTAAACAGTCCTTTACTAAAGGAAACTTGAGTATCGACGGAGACTATTACTGTCTGCGATCCATCTTTTATTAATTCTACATGTTATAGAGTAGCTGTTACATTATAAATTAAATACACAGAGTAATACGCCACACAATATCACGTTATCATAATTATTTTCGGCCAGTAATTTAAAATTCGTAACGTGATTCATTATGCATTATCGAGTTATAATGTAGTAACGTAATTTATAATTATAACCGTCTCGCTGCGTGGGGCGTGCCCATTCTTCGCCACTGTTCGGGATCGGTCGATGTGGGAGACAATGCTTTGTTATACATTTATACACACACACACATGCACATACAATGTACAGACACTGACATAAATACACTCTTTTTAATGCTATCGTGAGAGTTGCGTGTGATACTTAAATAGTCTATGCATCTATAACAAATCTATACATCTATACAAATAAATAAAATTGGAGTGTCTGTTTGTAATATTAAAATAACCGATTTTTACTAAGTGCATTTGGATGTATACACGGTACAACTACATATACCAAAACAACATTTTTTACAATTTCTGTCTGTCTGTCTGTTTGTTCCGGCTAATCTCTGCTGGCTGGACCGATTTTGACGGGACTTTCACTGGCAGATAGCTGATGGAACAAGGAGTAATTTAGGCTACTTTTATTTTAGAAAAAAATTTGTTAGGTGATACGAAGTTCGCCGAGTCAGCTAGTAGTAAATATACGTGTTATAATAAAAAACATGCTAGTATTAAAAGTATACGAGTTTACATCAAATTGGATACAAAACTAATAAATACTATAATCCTTTTTCAAGTGAAACGTATCAAAAACTCACTACGCGCTACGAATTGTCACCGTTATATACAAATAACTCCAAATAAACCAGCCATTGACAACTCAAACAATGGAGCTTCAAGCTTAGAAGCAATTTGCCAGAACAAACAAACAGACAAAACAATTAGTCAAGTGCTCTGTTCTGTTATAAACAATGAATAACAATATGATGTTTACTCCGACCGCCCTTTTTAGGGTTCCGAAGTAAAATTGGAACCCGTATAGTTTCATCATGTCCGTCCGTCCGTTTGTCCGAAGCAAAGCGCCGAGACCCTTAGTGCTAGAAAGCTCTAATTAGGCATGGATAAACATGTTTATTAAAACTCTAGAATCTTAGAATAAAATATCGAAAAACTATTTTTTTCAGGGTACCTCCCCTACAAGTAACGTGAGGATGAATTTTTTATTCGTCGCGTACCCTATAGTGTGGAATATCGTTGAAGAGGTCTTTCAAAAATAGTATGAGTCTTCTAAGACCATTTTTGGAATTAGAGGTCCGTTTGCAAAATATTCGGCTCTAAAGTGCTAATTTTGGTTAGAGTCAAGTATCGCCGTCGTCGTCCCCCCACCCCCCTGCCCTGCCGACTAAACGACTGGAGTTCGACAAGTGAAAAAATTCTCAAAAAAGGGTTATATGATGAATTTATAAGGTTTCTATCACGGCTGTGTTATACGGAACGCTACATTGCGCGTGGCCTGACACGCACTTGCCCGGTTTTTCGTTAACAGTTTTGTTAATTGTAAATTCTTAAGGAAAATACGGAAATTTACAAAAACTGTCGGAAGTTATACCTACTGTCCAAAGGCCTCCGATATATTATAGTTGTAAATCCGTTGTAGTTTCTGATTGTTTTTATATAAATGAATTCTAACTTACTCATTCATTTCGTCGATCTACTAATGATACAAGCCAAGTCAATAAATTCCCTTGACGAATAAAATTGACTCGCAGGTCTAGGTTCAAGTGGATAAAAGTGAAGTCAGTCCTGAGTAAGACAGATCCGCGAAGATGAAAGGCTTAACACGTAACTGGCCATTAATACATGACCATCATTTGTAAACTTGAGTAATAGCTGGCACTGATATGAGCTTGAGTGAATCCGAGGTTCCGGCTAATCCTTAAAGTATGTGCTTTATGCCAAGCGATACAATTTTATATGGATTTTACAAAATATATCTGTTCGCATATCCTTTTAAATCAAGAGTAATACCTAAACGATATTAACCAATATAAAATGATGCAAACACTATAAGAAGATACAAAATTGGGCTGATGGGAAAAGTACGGTGTAGCTCGCATAACTAATTATTGTCTTTGGTTATCATAATTATGTTGCCTATAAAATATAAAATCGTATCTATGTATTTCTCATTGATTATTGAATATTGTACTCAAAAACAATGTTCGTTTTAAACTTTTATGGCAAAGAAAAATCGGTGTTCACTTTAAAATTAATTAATAATACATGAATGAACAGAGGAATAAATCGTTTATAGCTCTTACCCGTTTTGCATGAGACAACTGAATTCGTAATTTCATGGCATTTCGCCGTCTGTGAGTTAAAATATTAGGGGGATTATTTGCGCGCTAAGAATGCTCTTTAAATATGCCCGATCTCTTGAAGATTTCGACAATTTAATGGTAAAATTTGTTCAAATTTTAACAAAATAAGGAGACATTGCTTTCACTCAGATTAAATGGGTTTAAGATCACAGTTCATAATGCTTTACACTCCTTAAATTAAAGAGCATTAAATAATGTTTACAGATTTAATCGCGATCACCTGACGGCAGCATGAATTTTACTTTTTTCAAGTTTCTATCTTTGATTATGAGCCGGGCTGTAATAGTGCAGTGGGCTTTAATAGAAACCAAAAAAACCACGAGTATTTTATTGATTTCATGCCTTTGTTAAATCTAGTTATTGCTACTGAATGGTTAAATATTCATTCATTCATTTGTTCATGTTCAATAGCAACGAATGCCGCCCTCTGTCACGAAACGTACTCCAGAAACAATCTGTCAAAAACGCATCACGTGTTCAAACACCAAGTTCATTACGCGTGCTCTGTGCTAGGGTTGGCACGAGTCGATTTTAAATGCCGTTAGCGACTTTATTGGTGAATGAATTTATTAGTCTCGGACCAAAAGCGTAAGAGATTTATTTTAATTATTAGATTTTTACGTTTATAAAAATAAATTCATGGTAACAACTTGTGTACAGTAATGAGAAAGATAATGAGAAAATCTGTACTCAAGATTTCTCCATTACATTTATTTTTATTACGTTAATGTCACCCTTTCTACGTCTTAAACGAAAGTGTACTTATTTTTATTAAACCCAGTTTATAGTTTTCCTGTCTAATAAAATAAGTGATTAAATTCTGGGCTTGGGAACTTTATGTATGTTTGTTCTCAAATTGGTTAATATTTTTGTTATCAAAGTGACGAAGAAAACAACCCGAGATCGGTTAATGTCAGCTTACATTGATCTTTTTATCTTAAAAACACCGTGACGAAGCAAGAAAAAATTAAAAACACATCTAAAAATTATTCCTCAAATAACGTGTGCCAACCCTAGCAGCCACAGACACAAGCGCGAAGCGGTCACAGGACTTCAGTTCACATGAATTATTAATATCCCATTTGCGAACTCGATGTTGACTTTATAGCTGTTCGATGTTTAATTGCAACAAGGCATTGCTACACTCGGCCGAATATCGATGTTCTGTGTAAATTATGCATACGATAAGCACTAGCTCATAACGTAACTTTGCAGGCTTTACATTTGTTATAATCTCTGTAAATGTTAGATTTATGTTCTTGCACCTTCCATTGACCTGTTTGCTCGCAGCAGCATACAGCATACAACGACATATAATAGTATGGTAAGCAGATCTATCAAAGGCATCACTGATGCGTCGTTGACAAAATAAAACCGGAAAAACCAAATTTTTGTTACATTTTCCTGCTTTCTCTTAAAACGATTGCGATAATAATAAAATTGTATAATTCTCTTTCGTTTCACCAGCGCATCGAATAGGCATTAAATTATGAAAGAATGGTAAGGAAAATATAATTTAATGCAAGTGAGCCCGATGGGACCAGCTGCTATAATATATAGATGCGATATTCCTTTCTCGAATACAAAACAACGTAAAAAGCGCTGATTTATGCCTATATACCGAAATCCGAGAGACTCTACTATTTTATTTATCAGTACTGAAATTGGATCTGTGAGTTATTACCGTCTAGATCCGTAGGCAAGGGGCATGGGTCCGACTGTTTGCGATCAGCGATCAACGTGGTCGACGTAGCGATTAAATGGCAGTATGGCATGTGCTCTAATCCATTTTCCAGGTTCTTAAGTAGGCCATAGGTTGTGATTTTTTTTGTATGTGCTCATGCTTATACAAGGAATCCTAGAACGAAAGTGCGAGTATGATTTTAAAATCTCTGTTAATGCGTTAATGACTTCGGAAATATTTTTATGCTTTATGCATTTGTATATTTTATATGTATGGCTTATATATTTTTATAGATATCTTATTGAAATGCTATGAGCAATTGAGCATGTTGTGATGCGATTAGTTGCAGAAGTACAATGCTCAGTTCGGAATTATTCCAAGCGAGATACGTAATATCGCTTATCGCTAACACGATGTTGGTAAGACGTTCAGTAATGTATGCTAAACCTACCAGATCACGTCACAACACTCAAGATTTTCTGCGAAAATGTTTATATTATTTTGGCGGTACTATTTTGACGAGAGACATGTTTAGCTCATATTTTCGAGTAAAATTTTCAGGAGAGAGTAGTATTAATATATTCTATTTTAAACTGCAGCCCTCATTATAGGCCAAGCGAAGTAAAATTTGATTAGGAATTGGTTGACTTATCGCTATGGGGCCATCCATAAATTACGTCACACTAATTTCATGACCTTTTGACCCCTCCCTCTCCTTGTCACGGCTGGTCACGTTTGTGAGACCTCCCACCACTCGTGTGACGTCATTTATTATGAAATTTTACTCCAAAAAATTATTAAATTAAAACAGCAGTTCCGAAATAAGTTTTATTTCCATTAATTGTTTCTTAATATCTTATACATACCAATTATTCGATTTTGAAATGTGACGTCACGAAATTTAGGACCCCCTCCCACCCCTTGTCACACAATGTCACACTACATCAACCCCCCCTCCCCCCTAACGTGTGACATAATTTATGGATGGCCCCTAATGGAAAAAAATCTGATTATTTGTACTTCGGATAGTTAGTTGGGTAGATCAGTTCTGCACTGATAAAAACAACGAAATTTTAAGAGACTTGCTTAGATATATAAATTTTAGTATCATACTCTCAAATTCACTGCAAACAGTTCAAAATAATTGCCAACTGTTTGCTACAGAGGGCGCCTCGTATGCATTATTAATAACATCGATTGATTCCAGATCGCTCCTGTTGAACCCTGACAGTGACAGGAAGACAACGGGAAACGTTATGTGTTAAATTACCCTTTTGCTAATTTTTACGATTGACTTTGGATTAAAAATTTTTGTTTAAAATCATTTTTACAGTTGTTTTTTGTGACTCTGTTTGAGAAAATATAAAATTGTTTAGATACATTGAAGTATAATGTCATAGAACAGACATCTCGAACAAAACGTGTGTCCCACCGGGAGGTTCTTTTTTCAAAATTGAGCCCCTGTTCTCCTTTCAAAATCGAACGAATCCATTAGACATTGAAGCCGCTCAGCGCCAATTCATTGGGACATACATTGTGTTCGCGGTGTCTGTTCTATACGCTAGTAATAATACTTCAATATTTAGATACATTTAATTGTAGTCGTAAATTGGTTTGATTCATTAATTTCGAAACTCAAAGACGGATAAAAACCATTTTCTTGCGATTTTGCGATTTTTTAATGTATCATGTTTGTTGCAAACTTAGAAAACTTAGTGGACTGGATTCGAACCTAGGCCTCCTAAAAAAAGACCAAATTACCAGTTAGCCTGATCATAGACATGCCCACGTTCTAATTTCAAACAGAATTATATTTCATAACTTTCTCCAAACGTATCGTATTATAATCTCAAAATTTCAAATTTAAAAAGTAGAACACGAAGCGAAAATTTGTTTCCGAAATTAATATGAATATTGTTATTGTCATTCATAATAATAATAGACTATTACCCTGCTTACATTGCGTAATACAGGGTGTTCAGTTAGTAGGCGGGCGGATTCCATCAGCCTGTATAATTACATCGCTCTGTTTTCTTTCCCCTATGCTCAGGTTACGGGGCTAGGGTTGGTACCTTATTTATCGATAAAAGTATTTAATTTTAATAAGTAATATAAATATTATATTTATATCTTTTAATGTATTCATAGTAAATGGGTAATTTTTTAAATAATCTATCAGTTTCATCAGTTTACTCAACGCTTAATCTGAAACATAAACATATGAATTAATATAATTATTCTAATTATTGTAATTTGCAATGAAAAATTTGCAAGTGATCGATGTCTGAAGAACTGAAGAATCTGATATAAAATATCAAGAACAGAGCAAAAAGAAAACTTATGGTGGGTATTTTTTTTTTTTGAATGTACGGTGTTTATAAATATATTTTTTACAAAACAGTGAACGAAACCCTCTTTAAATATCTGTTGATTCTGTGTTTTTGAATCGTCAAAATCTCAAAAGCTTTCAGGCTCCTATAAAATCCTGAAAGAATGCCTGCATTTCAATGAACGGGAACACTATCCCTATATTCCTCTATCTAAATTTTTAGTTTATTTCTTGACCCATCACGTTTTCGACATCCCAAATGACACGGGGATGAAAACACCGGTTGGGGCTTTACAAATCCCTGCCATGTGTTTGGGAGATGCTGAAATGGATTTTTGATCTAAAATCTATAGAATGGGTTGCTAGATAGCGAAAAATACGCAGGTTTAGTGTACACGGATTTTAGAAGTATATACTATAGCCCGTGTACCTATATGTGTAAAACTTTGTTTTTGATTTCATTGGTTTGTTGTTTTAAGTAGTTATGGCCTAATCGTTTGATTGTTAATTGGCAGCAGCATTTTGTTTCATTTTAGTATTGGACCCAGTGTTGCCAGGTACCACATAATTACGGTAGAATCTACCGTATTCACTTACTATATCTTCTATTACCTCGTTTCTGATTGCAATACTACTACTTTAGTATGAAAGAAAGGTTAAATCTTGCAAAATCAATTTATCTATAAATTATATTTCTTTACTAATTACACTTATTGTGACTGACCTTTTAATAATTAGCATAATTTATCAAGATAATACAAAAAACTATCGATAAAACGTATAGACACGGCACATGCCTTACGCCGCAAGAGGGCTAACTTGGTTTAAAATAAAAATGTAACGTTATACAAAGGCCAAAGCTACAGACAAAACCCGGAGGCGACGGCTAAGTAAATTGCAAGCGAATGTATACGAAAATGTTTGCGGAACAGCTGTTTGCGAGAGCAATTGATTTGCGGAGTCTGTAGCTTTGGCAGTATTAAGTATTCCCTTTTTATTAGTTTTAAATGACCTTATTGGATTGCAAAATATCGTTGAGTCTTGTTTTACGGGGAAATGTTTAGAAGTTTACTTACAAAGAGGTATCTAACATAAAATCAGTTTTGCCTCAAATTATCTCATCTGACAGTAAAATAGCGTATCAAAGTTTCCGTGTAAAGTAGCCAGTATACATTTTTGGAATCAAAATTTAACACAAAAGTTTTCACAGTATAATATTTGTGCACAATTCTGACTGCAGAATTGGACAAAACAGATCAGTATCTGAACTCAGTTTTGTTCATACTCAAATTAATCTTTATCCACTTATGAACTTTTTTACCACCGTTTCAGAAAAGCGCCTTATAAAATAAAACATTATGTAAACATTATAACAATATCTAAAACAGGTTTATTACGCGTTTATGAATAAGGCCGTTAATGTTTAAACATAATTCCAGTACCATACACTGAGAAACCTTTGCTCAACTATTTCCGTCGGTTCGGCGCGCTCCAGTGTGTTGCACTACGCTGTACATTATCCCTCCTCACTTAGTATTCTCTCCACAAGACTATTATCCTCTTATTCCTGCGAAGATGCGACGCTGTGTTAAAATTTAAACGACTATCTCCGAACTGAGGATCTGAAAAGTCCCTATGATGTATCGTACGTGTAGTTTCTGTAATGTGAATCTTGTATGGAAAAAGCTTTTTTGGGATGTATTTTTTTTTTTTACTATTTTATTTATCCAACCCTTTTTGTGTGGGTAAAATCTTGCAAGCTTGAAAGACCTAATTCCTCTCATCCGAAGGAGTTGAAATTTTACACATTGCTTTAGGTCTGTTGACTGCGTGAATAGGTCTAAAGCAAACTCAAACGACCCGTGTGACGCAATGGTTACCATGACGGATCGCCGCACCAAAGGTCCTGGGTTCGATTCCCAGCGAAGCGGTTTGAATGATGAGTTTGAATTTCTATTCTCGGTCTGGGTGAATGTCTTGTCTTGTCCATGGCACCCACGACACAGGGAATCCTAGTGTGGGGCTGTGAGTGTGAAGCGTTATTATTATGTTTTATAAACTCCATGATGCTACCAGTGCAGATCTATGCCTCCCATAGATCCGCATAGTGTCCCAAGTATATAAAGGTCTCAAGAACAAGGTCAAAGAAGCACTCAAGAAACTGCTACTAGCAGTCACCCATCCTACAGACCTCGCCCATTCATTAACACTACACATCACTTAAACACTTACTCAAAACACAAACACTTTTAGTGTTTACGTACCCCGAGCTACCTTTATTGCTTTGCGATAAAAATAGATGTGAAAACGCCTATTTTGCTATTTACCTTTGATCCGTAAATTCATCACAAGAACAGGTGTACACGAAACATGAGTCCAGTTTACTATCACACCCATAAAACATCCCTGAAAGGTATAAAAGGACTAGATTGTGTGTATAAATCTCGGACGTCATTGGCAGAGGTCCTTATTCAGATTTTCATTGTCTTTAGCTAAAGATAAATCTATTGCAACGTTTGTACTCGTATATCTATGTAGCTACCTACATTAGTTTACCTTAGTTCAGATCTTTTGTTTATAAGATAGTATGATCCTGTCAGCTAAGCAAAGAGTCCAGGGTTCGGTTTTTGACTCGAGCAGAAATTTATGCGATAGATAAAAGCTTTTTATTTTATCGTGTGTTATTGATGTGTATTTATCGTGTGTTATGACGACAGTGGAATGGTAATGAATAAGACAAAATCACGGACGTAAAAAAAAAGACGGACGTAATCCCAAGAACAAATTCAGTGAAGCACCCATAGTAATACCATCTCTGTATTCGTACAAGTACACACACCCACACATTGACACCATACTGCTATGACATTGACATCATCGCGAATCAAAAATTACAAAATTACGCACTCATGGTAAGCGAGCTGTCATTGCTATGCTTCACTCTCGATCCTTGTCTAGCTTACGTCCGTTCTTTTTTTACGTCCGTGGACAAAACCTAAAGACTGTAGAGTCCTTAAACCCATGAAAAGTCACGCTATATGTTCAACACTCGTTATTTTAACTTTGTGTTATATCAACAGACTGTGGGAGGTAAAACGTCTTTCTACGTGTGTTTAAGGACTTGTGGAAGTCATTGTACTGTCCCCCAGTTGGTGAACTTTAAGCAATCACTGTACAGTCGCGCGGTAAAGTGTTTTTGGATTTAGTTTGGAGGTAGACGTAGTTTCATGTTGGTAAAGCACGTTTGTATGAAATATCGAAGTCGTTTATACATTCGCTGAATAAATTACTAGTTTTGAAACTGGGAATATATATGCAAATTACATGTATTTTCGAATAACGTAAACATACAAACGGATAGAGAGATGAGTTGCTTTTAATAAAATGAAAAAGATAAAAGTACCTCTAACTCGCTTTTTATCTTTTATAGTTATGATGTAGTATCCCTAAAAAAGATATATTGCCCAGTTCTCGTTATACATGGCACAATTGTACGGACGAATAAAATCACCAATTTCATAAATAACCGATGAATATCGTACATATTTAAAACATCAATCTCCAGCCGAATTGATATTAATGTAGGTATGGGAAAAGTAAACCTTTAATATAAAAAGGTTTGAATATATAATTTTATATTATTAACTATAAATGCGACCCAAAATGTGACAAGCGCTTTTCTGTCGAAGGCATTCGACGTGGTTTATCGACTGATTATTGAACTGACATTGATTACCGATCACTCATAGTTCTACTGATCGCTCTCTATTTTGAGACGAATCTTCATTCTAGTTGTTAATGACTGTGCCAGTGTGATCCCAGCCGTAATAGACATATGGTAGTATGTCGCCATGAATCGATGATGTGTGATTGTATAAGCATTCTTTTTTTTTAATATTATTGATAAATAAATAAACGCTAACACACTCATACAAAGCAGTATGCCCTGTGTCGCGGGTGGCATGGACTACACATATAACACATCACAATCACACCCATGACCCGGGTACAAATATTTATCTGTCACATAAACAGCTCCGGCCGGGAATCTAACCCGGGACCCCTCGCTTCGCAGGCAGGGTCGCTACCAACTAGGCTACAGGGTCCTCAAAACTAAAACTCTAGAATACACCATCTAACACTCTCTCTATCCCCAGACCCTCCCGGCGCTCCCTACATCGAGGGCTACGCGGAAGGGGAGACGGTGCGGCGCGGACAGAGCCTCGAGCTGGTCTGCCGGAGCCGCGGCGGCAACCCCCCGGCCCAGCTCATCTGGTACAAGAACGGGGAGCAGATACGGATGGCTTATCGGTGAGTTCAGCTTTGTCAGTTCATGACATTCAGAAATAATGTAGCTTTATATTGGTTTAAGAATTTTCAAATTCGGACCAGAAATAATATACAAAAATGTGATAGTGACTAATTGACAAATTGCCGGCTAAAATCGCCACAATTTTGACATTTAAAATTTCGGCGTCGATAAAATTATGTCTAACGAGTAATCGCCCTCGCTTTGCTTCGGTTTTCTTATTTTTTTACACCTTGGGTTACATTATTGGAGTTTTATTAAGGATCCCTATTTTTTTTTTTTAAATATAATATAGCCTATGTTACTCGGGGATAGTGTAGCTTCCCAACAGTGTAAGAATTTTTCAAATCGGTTCAGTAGTTTCGGAGCCTATTCAATGCAAACAAAAAATTAAATCCTTTCTCTTTATATAGTAGTATAGATAAGTAATTTTAGGCCTTGATCTATCAACTGCGTTAATTGCACACTGTTTTCTCGGTGAGACCTGCTTTATTTGTATATTTTTGCTGTTAATAAGTGTAAGCTTAAACACAATCCCACGATTGCAAGTGGCGATGTATGCGCACAACTTAGTAAAAGGCTATTCACTGTCTTGACACTATAACCGGCCAGTGGGCAGGTTATTCCAGTCCTGCCGTACGGGTTATGAACAAGTATTTTTATATTGAATCTATCAGAAGAAAAGTATAGACGTAGGCGTATTTCTTCTTATATTAAGATATTCTTGTAGCAAGGCCATATCTCCGATATTTTGTCAAAAATAATAATTCAAACATAGAGCTTATATTCTTCTCTCTATTGACAAAAGAACGTAGAATAAAATGAACTTAATGTTTTCGTTATAAAAATAGTCAGAAAAGTTCTCAAAAAGCGCCATTTAGGTTTAAAAAACTCAACTTACATGTAAGATAAGTTGTGTCATTAGCCAAATCACGAAGCATCACGGTCATCTTAAACGATATAGATATTGTAAATTAACTAAAGATTTGGAAACTCATCGATTGTCTGATTTCGTTAGTATCAAAAGAAAAAGATACATGTGACATCAGTCGTAATGAAATAAACCTGCCCGTCGATCGCCTTCACTTCCTACACTACTAAGCCCTGACAATGATACAATTAAACCGGTCACAGGACCGTTACAGGATTAGGACCGGCGCTATTAATAGGCTTATGTATTACTATTTACTAGTTATAAAATCAGTGACGTTTTGTTTCTCTTTAGTTTGTACGGCCTTTAATTTTAATTTATTTGACATTTGATATTGTATACCTATCACAGGTAGGACATAGCGATCTCCATTGTATCTCACTATCAACTATATCATTGTACCTATGATCCACAATAAATTATCTTTGACTTTGACTTTGACTTTATTTACAAGTGATGTTTAGATACATTAGATTAATATTTACGGATAATTTAATGCCAATTTCTGATTGTCCAATTAGTGTGTCTTATTTAAATACTAACTGATAATTTTGAAAAATAAATAAAAAAATTAAAAATATATTTTATTATATTATTTTACATGTTCATTTTGATTTAAGTAATAAGAAATTGAAACTTCCGGTATCGTTATATTAACCGAACTATTGCCACTAAAAAGTATCAGTAGTTCGGTTAACCAGACTAACCGAACTACTGACACTAAAAAGTTGCATTAGTTCGGTTGACCGGACTAATAACCAATCTACTGCCACTAGACCACTTATTCATACACGCTTATAAAACCTTTTTTAGCTACTGCACTGTTATAATACATTTGTGTTGTCTTTATCGATTTTCATAAGAGCGAAAGAAACAAAACACTTTATAAGCATTCTATAACTTTGTTTTTTTTTTTATGAATAAGGAGGTATTTCATTAGCGAGTTGCTGATGTAAGTATGCGCGTTTCGATGCAATTTTTTAAATAGAGACGGCTCAACTTTGTAATCTTAAGTGTTAATCTTAATTCAGCTTAAGTGTTAAATAGTACTGTATGTTTTATTACGGAAAAAGCGCGCAAAGTCGCGGGCAGAATGCTAGTTTTTATGAGTGATCGCTTAGCATCGGTTGACCGAGCTCATTCGTCTACTTAATACCAGGAAAACATACAATCATTCATCCTTTTACCTTTCACACGCACTTTTGTTTTATGTTTTTTGCCTCACCTGAACGGCTCCAGCCAATCTATACGACTGTATACATCGATGATTGATATCGCTTTGTTACTTTAGGGTTGTCAGTTCATATTTTTGTAGAAAAATCCCTAAAAGTACTTGCATTTAAATTATAAAACTATATGTGTAGATTTATAAGTAACGCCTCATTATGTTTTTAATTTAAAATACATGTGTGTATTTTCAGATCATAATCACGCGTGAGAAAATATTTAAAGGTATAAAAAGTTACGAAATCGCAATTTTTTTAAATAATAATTTATTTTATAAATATTTAAAAATCAAATACCTACCCTACATTGTTAGTAATAGTAATACCTATACATTTATTCATTTTGTCAACTACATTTCTAAGTGCCATTTTATCATGCACCATCGCAAAGCTTCATCATGGAAGAAAAGTAATACTAAAAGAAACCCCGCATCGTATTTTAAATACAAAACGTATATTAATGACCCGAATACGAGTATTTGGGCGGAACGGTTGCGAGAGTCATTCAGCCAGGCGCTTGTCTTGGATATTCGACCTGTACTTTAATTGTAAACCTATCTACAATCTAACACGGTATTTATCTTTCATCAGACAGTCTTTAAATAATAAGAATCTAATAGTAACAGACCTTCTTGAGAAATGATCTTGTAGCTTTTTAAGAACTCGACTGACATTGACGTATCATATTTCGGGATCGTAACTTAATAAAAATACAAAAAAAATACACTTAAAGTCATTTACAATAACCTTGATAAAAATAATAATCAAAAATTATAATGATGTGATGATAAAAATAATCTCTTGGCATGTGAAAATGTTTACATTATGTCAATATATAGATAAGTATAAAATGATCACTGGAGATTTTTTATTCAAATTATAATAGCGTGCTAATAATGGCACTAAAACGACTACTGACCTAGATAATTTTATTTCTTTTTATAACAAAACCGTATCCAAACTTGTCTTATACTATCGATACATAAAACCCAACACGGCAAAATTATCAACTAAAGGCCCTAAAGAAGTTGCGTCGAATGCAAATCGACGCGAAATTCAAGTAGAATCCACTCGATTGACCCGAAGCCCCTATCTTAAAAACGATATCCCATCCAACTTTCAAGAAACAACAACGATTGGGGCTTATATAAAAAACGCTGCCCCCTCAGCCCCAACCCGAGCCCCATTCTCTCTTTGGAGCCCCATCCCCTCATCCCCAGCTCCAACGCCTCCCCACTTTCAGGGATCGTATTAAGCTGGCAACAGATAGGCCGTATGTCCCCATGATTTATGTAGGCGGACTAGTGATGTGTCGTTGTCGATACATTTTGTCCTTTCTCTTCGACTGGCTATTTTATTAAGTGAATATTTTATTTACACTTGTCGTCTATAAATACTTAGTGTTTTTTAGTGTTTTTAAGCCTTTTTATACTTGTATTATATAGCTAATGAATTAATTGTGACATGTTGTGTACATTCATAACTTTATCCCTCTCTCAATGTACTACTATTTTTTGTTACATTTTTTTTATTATTGTATGTATTTTGTCGATGGACTGACTCCATAAACCTATTTTCAATCTGATAAGACATTTTTGAATTGTAGCAAGTTTGTTCTAATTCTTTCACCGAATTCCTTAATTCGTGTTAATGTTGCATGAATTATTTGAATATTAAAGTTCTAAGAATAATTTTTCCCCAAATTATACTCACTTGCTTTGATGTTGAGAAGCTTTGTATTTAAGAAGATATTACAAAGTTTTCAAAGGACTTAATTATATTATAATGATGCTTAAATTATATCAGTCGCTGTTTCCTGGTTTAGCTACTGAATAATACAATTTTAGAGTAATTATGGCACTTTATAAATAAGCAAAAGGAGATTAGTATAAAACTTCTTTATGTTATAGGTGGCATGGATAGACATTTCAGGCATAGATCCCAAGACCAATCCATCCAACTTCTGTTAAAAGTATAAAAAAGCAAGCTTTGTGGCATGGTTAAATAGTTCTCTAAAGCTAATATATCTCTATATTCAAAAACCCAAAAAAAAAAAACAATAAATTAATATAACAACAAAGACAGTTAATGGAATTCTCATTGGTTGCACTTCTTTAAACTCTTCATATAAAAACAATACATGAAACCCGCGCAATATAAGTCGCTTGAATTTTCCGAATAAAAACAGTGGGAAAACAAACAAAACTCGAACTATTAAAAAAGAAACACTATACCCTTAACACTTGAAACTTTGACAGTATAAAGCAAAAGGGAAGTGACAATTTATCGATAAAACATTCGTTTGCTTACGTCACTTATAAAATTGTATTAAGATGTGGCTAGCGACAGCTGATTTATGAGACTCGCTAACTGCAACCAGTGACGCTAGTTATCGATTTTGCAAAAGTTTAAGTAAATATTTGCAACTACTGTTACGTTATGAGTATGAATTATTTATCCTTTAATATACGTGTCGTTTAAATGTTGAAAGGATACCACGTTACGGGAATCTTATATGTATATGTTAAAAAAATCGTTAATATAAAACAAATGTTGATGAAACTCTTAATCAATGTACAAAAATAAACAAAAATAAAACGAAAGTAAACTAAATCACAGTTTCAATACTACACATTCTTAACTGTCAATATTGTCAACTTAAGCAAACAAATGAAAGGAAAATCTCGCAATAACCATCACTTGGGCCCTTCAGTTCGATGCGAAACAAACGATTGCCCAACAATAACAATCCAATTGTATACTCCAATGAACCTTGCAGTAATAGTATAACCATTGGGATCCGACTATATAGTCATAATGGCGCAGTTATTGTGAAGTTACTTCTGCTTCTCTTTCTCAATTTATTTGACGTTTAACATTTATTTATTTTTTTGTGTCTAACAAAGAAATAAATAATGGAAAGTATTATGAATTACTATAGTACATTTTCTCTATTATCTTTTACCTCAATTTGAAATACGAAAAGTTTAAGAACATCGAATTAACTCAGGAATTTTTAATTTTACATTAACTTCTTGATAATTTAATCTACCGTAACAATAAGACTTTATTTTGAGGGTTCCTCTGAATCTCATGAGATTAAATACATTTTTGTACGATAAATTTTGGTTGGCTAATTAATAATTCACGTTTGAACAGTTCAATATATTTTTTTTAATTTTGAAACAGCGTTATTTCTGGTGTGTAATAAATTGTTTTAATGTAGCCTTTTTCTATTTTTCCTGAGATCCCTTGGTTGTAGTAAACAAAACAGTAAGTGGATTACTTTAACTAAATAATACCGATGTTTGTGTGGTTTTTGTTAAAAAGGGTTTTTGTCACAAAACCGCAAAAACAATATTATTATTTATTATTACTATTATTTATTATTAATAGTAATATATTATTACTATTCGCATCAAATCCAATTAGGCTCAATTCAATCTGCGAGTTTCATCGATACTTTTTATCGATAGCAAATCTCGCCATCACTTGAACGAAAAACGGTGCTCAATAATATTTTATTATTTTCTTTGTTACGTGGATACCTGGACTTATCGCTTTCCCTGAGTATCGATCCACACCAGGGGATTATATCTTGTCAGCTTATTATATCCAATGTCTGTCAGTCATGCTTCAACTTTAAATAGCAATAAAAAAAGCTTTGTGATTCAGATAATTCAGATCAAATTGTGTCATCTCATACATCATAATTATACTCATACGTTATAAATAAAAATGTATAATTGACCGATGTTTGTTCCATCTGTCACAGAAATGACTCAACTGATTTCGATGCAGTTTTTACTGCAACTGATACATAGTAGTAAACTTGAAGTGACAGGTTTGAAAAACAATGTGTTAAGTCTGTCGGCCATGTTAGAGAATCAATATGTTTTTTCGACTTATATTGACGAATTTTATTTAAAATAGTAACTGGGATCAAATTAGCAAAGTATCATCAATAACAAGATTAACAAGATTAACAAGTATCAGCAAAGAAAAATAACAGTTTAATAATAACATAATTGGAAAAATCTTTTTGAATTAGAACGAAATTAATGGTCTTGTTATTTTGTTATTTTGTTCTTGCACTAAGATGAGAGTAATTGGTATTGTAGTGTTTTAGACAAAACGACAATGGAGGCCAGGTGTTTGCTTTTAATCTATTGCAGACTGAAATTATAATTAGTCTTTGTACACAATGTCTATAAATACATTATTGTACGGACTAAAATACAAAGGTTTCAGAAATTACTGGAAGATAATTAATGTTTTGTTTTAAAGGTTAAATGTCGCATTATTTTATAGGGTTATTCCCAGTTCCCGAAGGCACGCGATCCTGAGGACCCGGATTTCGATTTCTTTGGGGAAAATATTTTATGAAAATAAATCATCATACGACGACCCCGTAACTCAGTAACTGTGGGGTCCCATGTTCTATTCTCGGGCGGGGCAGACATATGACAGATAAATGTTTGTTTTTGGGTTGAGTATTAGTGATGTGGTTATGTTGTCCAAGCCACAACACTGATCCTAATCCTCCCACTGTAGTAGAAGACAGTGTAATGATATATGGAAGTTTGTCTTTGTCTAATTTATGTATGTACTATTAGCGCGCTATCCGTAGATTTTTCTGCGTTTTCTGGGACAATAAGTACCCTATATCTTATTCCAGATTATGGTCTATGATTGTTCTAAATTTCACGAAAATCAGTTTAGTAATTTTTACGTGAAAGAGTAACAAACATGCAAACAAACTTTCATACTTTATAATATTAGTAGAATTAAAGTCAACATTTTGTCTTGGTCTTTTAAATGTCCTCCTAAAATACAAGCTTAATTGTAATTCTTGACAAAAAATAACCGACTTCAAAATAAGTCAAAAACTATTTGTCAGATCTCGCTCAAATTTAAGTGGAATCACATGACAAGCACTAGCTTTCGATTAAAAAAAGAGTCATCTAAATCGGTTCACCCAGTCGAAAGTTCTGATGTAACAAACATAAAAAATACTCTCGAATTGAATACCTCCTCCTTTTTTAAAGTCTGTTAAAACTGAAGTGAAGTTTTATCTATTCTCATGTTTCAGGCTGCAATTTTATTACCTCTTTAACAAGTTTTAAAACGTCTTATTTAACACAAAATCTCCGGCTCTAGCGTTCACGGAATTTATATCTAAACTCAAATCCACTACTGAAACATTTAGAAAGTTTCTCGATAAAATTAACTATACATGGAATTTACGACGCAATATATAAAAAACTTGCACCCAATACGCTTTTTGTACAAACATCCAAGTCGCCGATATTTCGTGGTTATAAGGAATTCGTCTTATCTTACGCGATTCTCTATAAGCGACAACGAAATAAGAACAGATACAAAATAGGGAATTAATTAATTAGGGTAATTATTTTCTTCTGTGGATAGTAATATCCCATTCTCCTCTATTTCCCAACAATTTAAGAACTTATTAGTTAATTAATTATTTAAAAACAATACATAATAATGCTGGCAAGATTCATCAAGTTTGGTCCAAAATTAAAATTACCGGCCTTTTGTAAACCGACGTTGTAATATTAGGGGCCATCCATAAATTACGTCACACTAATTTCATGACTTTTTGACCCCTCCACGTCCTTGTCACAGCTGATCACATTTGTGAGACCTCCCCCTCCTAGTATGACGTCACATACTATGAAATTTTACACCTAGAAATTATTAAATTAAAACAGCAGTTCCGAAATAAGTTTATTTCTATTAATTGTTTTTTTTTATATTTACCTATACATACCAATTATTCGCATTTGAAATGTGACGTCACGAAATTTAGGACCCCGTCCCACACCTTGTCACACAATGTCACACTACATCGACATTCGCTAATAGTAGTAAAAGTGGTTCATAATAACGTCTTCACAAGATTTGTGTATACAGTTCGGTAGTTTCGGCCCATATTTTCTATCGGGCATTCTCATTTCCTCCGCGACCATTCTGATGTGCTCAAAGGACCTACATATGTATTTTTAGATTCGTGACCACGGAAGAGCTTCGCTTCGTTTTTATTAAAATTTGAATGAGAAAATGTATTAGTTATCGGTTTTATTTGCTTCAGATGAAATGACTATCGATGGACGTGGCGATGAAACTTCTATTCAGTTTTTTGTTGACTCCTAACAGTCTGACATGAACGCCAACCGCTTTTTCTTTGGATGACACGATAACAGCATAATTTTTTAACTCCAGGGGTTCTGCCATACTGCCGTATTTTTCATACCGTATTTTCATACCGGCAACGGCAGCAGTGGAGGCAATGTCACGTGATCCGTCTTCAGGTCCCTGTTCGAAGCTTTATACACTGTGTCCAGCGACCACCTAGCGGTAATTAAAGGGCATGAAATATACCTAATTTTATCGACAAGACACCCACATGTGGGGGTTTAGCCATCTTTTTTTTTCAATGTAGCACGTAGCTGGATGCAAGAAGTATGGAAACTCGCATAAGGCTCATATTCAAACAGCAATAAGTCACCAGTCTTGCAACTTAAAGCTATGATTTTGATTTTTTTTTGTACAGAATAACCTTGTTAATCAATGCATGTACTAAAAAAGGTGGTTAATGTGCTAGTTTTTGAAGCATGTTAGAAAAACTTTAAAAAACTAGTGAAAATTTTGACTACATTGAGTATCATAATTTTTTTAATGACCTTTGTACCTTGAAACTTCATCCAATCTTTTTTTGTAATGAATACATGGTATTATTATCTTACAATTAATTTATTTTTCACATCTATGGGACCTTTAAGTCCAGAGAAATAGAAGTCTTTCAGCAGAGACGTCTAATATAATAAAAAAAATTAAAATGGCGGCCATTCCAAAAGGAAGAGGGCTAGACCCCCATATATTATTATGGGTAATTCTGTCAATGTAAAAATTAGGTATATTTCATGCCCTTAAATTATCACTAGTTGTTCGCTGAACACACTGTATAAAGTTCTTGGTCTACAGCGTTCTCGTAAGTGCGTGTATGTCTGTCTCTATCTATCTGTTTGTGTATTTGTTTATGTGCTCATTGACAATGATTAACTCATTTTGATGGACATTTTAATAGTAATCCGTGAACACTATTAAAATATCTATGAAATGAAATATAATGTCATAGAAAATGAATGTCATTGAAAATGTCAAAATGTGTGTCCCGCACGGAACACAGACACAAGTGGAAATGGTACAAGTGTTGATTAGTATGGGAACCGTGCTAGCCAAATAAACACAAGGAAATCCATAATCGTATTATTTACAACTAAGAAACTCACATTTTAATTGGTTGTTACTTGTCAACTACGAATAGTCTAATAAACTCGCTGTTTATAGTTGAAAATGCACCTTAATCGTTGATGTTAATTCTCATTTTTCCATGTTTTATTCAGTGACCTTAGAACCTTTATCAGTTATGATCATAATACTTTTCAAGTTTATCTATCCACCGCTAGATGGCAGTATTCTGCGTTACAAGTAATATATACTTAACTTCTTTACTAATAAGGTTGACAATACAATAATCATACAATGTCAATCATATGGAAAATAATTAAATAATTCCATCTACTGAACGCTAGATGTCGTGACTGGAGTCTACAATAGCAACCTTACAAGTATTGCGGTAAGTTACATTTTTGGTTAACAACATCATACTGTGTAATACTGTTTTTAGTTTAGGCTTAGAGATGTGCGTTGTGCTTTTTGCCGCGTTATCGATATTTATATTGAAACTGGTACTGTCCGAGTGTCCGACATCATAAGATGTAGACCCGTCATATTGGTACTTAAACTTCTTGTTTTTGTACTGCCTATGTGAACACTTGATCATTATTTTGAAAGCTTATATCTCAAACACACGGACCTAAAAAAAGACGGACGTGATCCCAACAACAAATTCAGTGAAGCACCCATAGTAATACCAACTCTCTCTTCGTACAAGTACACACACCCACACATTGACACCATACTGCGTCAATCGCGAATCAAAAATGACGCACACATGGAAAGCTGGCGGCCATTGCTATGCTTCACTCTCGATTAGACGAGGTTACGTCAGTCTTTTTTTCAGGTCCGTGCTCAAATATTACGAGGCGTAGACGTGACCGTAGCAATTTTTATCAACGTTAGCTATCTAAACAGTCACGGAATACCAAGCCTAGGCATTTTTAGCAACGAAAATAAATATACTTTAATTATATTATTATGTCGATAAGTGAAATTTCAATGAAGCTAAACGTAGCTACAAAAACAATGCTGATATGAACTGGGATGCATTTCAACCTTAACATTATACAAATAAGGTAAATTTTTTGGAATTAAATTTCTTAGACATGCTGTGCCATACACGCGCATGCGCTTAAATTCCTCGTCAGGATCCTAGATCATGTACCAATGATTTCAAATAAAAAATTTATTCATATTAATTTTATACTTACATTTCTATGATACAACACAATACTTTATTGCACACCGAATAGCAGAACTGTACATACATAATTATGACACATATCCCTAAAATAAAAAAAAGAATATTATTATTATAATAAATTGTAATATTCATATGAAAAACTTTTAACTAAAAATAAAATTACAAAACTGCCGATATTCATATATTTGTACCCCATCCCTGCCCGAGTAGCAGAAAATGTTCTAGAAAACAATAGCCGAGTAGCAATATTATCTAAAACATAAAACGAACCTTATTGCCAAGTGACAGAGTAGCTTTTTGATCATAAATTATATTATTTCCTTTATTTATGTGTTTTGAATTTGAATTATTACAAAATAAATTAAAAACTAGGCTTATTTGTGGTATAAAACATGGCCATTAAATAAATTCATTGCTCGCTATTATTCCTGCCCTCCAAAATTGCACAGTAAGGCATATTTACGTAATTTAAGACAAATTTTGTTTTACTTAATGCACAACCGACACAGCTCAGTGACAGTTGAGTTATGCCGGCAAGTATGCTGAGCTCCTCTTAATATTAGTCGCTGTGCCACGCCCACATCGCACTTCCACTGGTGTCTGTGTTCCGTGGTGTCCCGCCGGAAGGTTCTATTTTCAAAATTGAGCCCCCGTTCTCCTTTCAAAATCGAACGAATCCATTGAAAATTGAAGCCGATCGGCGCTAATTCATTGGGACATACATTGTGTTCGCGGTGTCGGTTCTATATGCTAGTAATAATACTTCAATAATCACACTGTAATTTCTCGGTCCTTAAAATGACGTCTTTGGCAGATTTATTTACATCTGAGTGGCCTCCGCGTTTTCCGTCGTCTATTTCTTACCCAGGGACGCCCGTGTGGTTTGCATTGAAAAGTAATTCGCATCAAGGACAGCTAGCCCGGAAAATATTCAGAACGAATCATAAATAATATGCTCCGGGGAAATTTAATCATAGAGAAACCATTTTAACTTACTTCTTGTTGAGGATTATTTTTTGATTGGCAATCCTCAACACTGATATGGATGCGGAAAATTGGCTCCTGACTTTTTTAGATATGCGATAGCACCAGTACTACCAATATCATTAGCCAACTTTCAAATTAAACTTTGGCAATTGATTTACCTTGCCTGCCAGTCGAAGTGTATTAGGATTAAATCTTCGTCAGAGAAAATATAATATATGTGTGATAAATACATATTTATTGTTATTTATTACTCGTCATTTGTCCAATGTTATTGTTATTGACGGTTGAGTTTATCGTAATTATATAAATCACGTGTCACGTTGTTGGCCTGCGATGGACTCCTAAACTACTTAACAATTTTAATCAAATTTGCACACTGTATGCAGTTTGATCCAACTTGAAAGATAGGATACACGTAAGGCTTTAATAAAAAAACTTTTGATAGAACGAAGTCTGTCCGAGAAGCTAGTTATGTATATAGTTTATACTTTTCTTAGCTTGTGTAACTCTCATGTAATTATAATTCTTCGGCAGACCACAATCTGTCTTATAATTAAGTTTACGCAAGTCGTACAGATCAATTATTAACTTAATAATCTAAATTTTACTAACAAAAAATAACCGACTTCAAAGTCTCAAAAACTACTTTTCAGATCTCGTTCAAATTTATGTGGGACTACATGACAAGCACCTGCTTTCGATTAAAAAAAGAATCATCGAAATCGGTTGGCGTGATATTGAGTTATTCGTCAATTTGTCGCGCACATCTTAACACAAATTTACGACTTATGTGGTTTTCTCATGGATGCCATTGTCAGATCTCAATAAAATTTATGTGGGACCATATGACAGCCACCAGCTTTCGATTAAAAAAACAATCATCAAAATCGGTTCGCCCAGTCCAAAGTTCTGAGGTAACAAACATAAAAAAAAATACAGTCGAATTGAGAACCTCCTCCTTTTTTTGAAGTCGGTTAACAAAATAATTATTACGGTAGAGTCATTTTAATCGAATCGAAGAAAATTAAAATAATTCCTGATAAATTAAATACGTGCACGGGATTCCTAGTGTTTGAGATTAAAATAACGCTATTCGCCCGACACATCGAAATTGTATCTTCGTTAATGAAAAATCGATATCCCGAGTAAACACGCCAGCCATCTCGGAGATTTCTCACCAAATCTTCAACGAAATTAAATTAGACGGTGTTGAGCCCGAGACTCCACTCTGCAATTAAATTATGTATAGTATACAAACAGGCTTATTATGCTACATAAATACAAAACGATAATTTTATTTTACGGTCACATACACAAACAAATACATGATAATTGAAGGGGTAAGTGTAAAAGGGTTCAACTGATGAAATTACTGAAATAAGAATTATTGGTATCGTTTAATTCGTCTTTCGATTCTTAATCTTATGGCATAGGTTTTATAGTGGAAAATTCAATATATACGAAGATATTTAGAATTAAAAGTATTTAAATACAGGTTATGCATAATGGTCTAGTGGTAAAACGCTTTATTGGATTTTGAATCTCTAACCGCTCATTTACATGCGCGTGTCGCGGACCGTCTCGTGGCGTGTCCGTAAGCCACGCCCCCTACGCGCGTGTGAACACCGCGCGAGCGCTCGCGCGAGCCCCTTTGGCGCGCGCCTATAAAACCGCTCCCGATGCGAGCCCTGCGAGCGCGAGACGCGCTGCGGTCTGGTCCGCGAGCGCCCTGTTCACACGCGCGCGCACGCGCGCGTCTCGCGGATTGTCTCGTGGCTCGCGCGCGCGTGTAAATGGGGTATAAGAATTTCTACCTTCCACCACACTGTAAACAAAATAAGGATTTAAAGTACAAGATACCTTTTATTGCGCAATTGTTTTTAGTAAATGTTCATAGCATAAATGAAAGATTCAAAATTTCTTAAAACTGCGATTCAGTGGAAACCGAGTACGATTCATAGTTCATTATACCCTTTTTCTATTTAGGGTCACTTCGTGTGCGTCTGTTGAATCTTTGGTTTTTAAATAATACAAGGATGTAATGTTATTTAAATCCTTGTTCCGTGAAAAACGCACATATGTGGCGCATTTTTATTGGGTTTTAATTGCAAAACTAACAATATTTGCTTATTAAAGAGTAATAACTAAAAAAATACCTTATTTATGAGAATTCGAAGGTATCTTATATTATTTGGAATCATAAAAAAACAGATTTGAAGTTTTTGGCAAAGGGAGATCTCCCGCCAGGCGAGGTGTGTTGCCTGGGAGGCGGCCGAGCCCCGACTGATCTTGACGGAGCATTTGTATATATACTAGCGATTGAAGAAAGCTTCAATCTATTCAAAAAGAATAAGACGAAAATGAAGTCTTGACTTTCAAACGCATTTATCTCGAATTATTGTTTTTGTTACTTAAACCCTTTTACACTTACCCCTTCAATTATGCACACACACAAATACACAAACAGAGAAAGAGAGAGACATACACGCATCCACGTCAAAGGTATAGACGGTCATATCACATCGAAGCCACAATAACCAAAATTGACAGTTTTGATGTGAGACATCTTTACGCGAGGGATAAACCTGATTTTAGACTTGGCGATCGTGGCGACGCATTTCGAAGTTTCACATCTGTCAGCCGTCCCATGACAGCTGTTCTTTTTTTCGTTGTGATTTGGTTTGGTTTAGATGTGGTTCATGTGAATATTTTTGTTTGGCTAAGATGATTCGTTTTACTGAGTTCTTAGGATTAGTTCTCGACAGCAAACGACGCGTAAAAAAATCTTATATCTTTCTGTTTCATATTATTTTATTCAATTTTGTACGAACTTATTATAATAGCTCTTTCTAACTTTAATAATTTTGACTTGTACGCCGTTGCTATAAAAATCTTCTGCAACATAATAAAATGTATACTTAACATAAACAAAATAAAAACGAAACACACAGATAACTTACAAACAATATTTTATATTAAATCCACCTAACTTGGTTTCTTCGCTGAAGGTCGTTGACTTTCGGTATAATTAAGATTAAATCGCATTTCTCCGAGCTTTCAGAGAAATACCGTGTATTTGTATTTTATAGAAATAGCTTGTATTATATGTATTCATATGGCGGCGTTGTATTCATGTAGCTCAGTTGAAGAACGTGCAAATTACTTGGTGAAAGCCAAAGGTTTGCATTTAAAAGGGATTTCTAAGGCTTTTACTGTGGGGCTAAAAGATTGCAGTGATAAACATGTTATATCGTTAGATTTTTGAATAAACAATAAAAAGTTACTCTTCGTTACTTTCAATTTACATACGGTTTTAACAACAAAATTACCATTATACATCGAAATCTTAATTTACAGCCAATCACATTAACTTTGGTTAAAAACTGTGTACCATGTCACTAGTGATGCGCCTCATTGTAATGGATTTTATCGATAGTCAATACCGCGTATTGTGTACGTGACAACAGTAGGGCTGGGTTTACGAGCGACCCGAACGGCAGCGAGGGGCAAGCGTGAGCTGTCGAAACGATAATAATGAATAGCAAATGATACGTGTCTGAATTATGAGAAGGATTACTTATTGAAGATGTTGAAGGAACTGAATCGCAATAACTGTTTACCTGGAAACGCAAATAATAACAACCATTCTCGCTAATTAATGAACTCTTTTAATGAAATGACAACATTGCGAATTTTTCGTCTAATAAAGAAGTCAATGAATTCTACGAGAAAGTGTAAAAGAAAATAAAATTATTAAAAAAATCCTGACTGCGTAAAAAAAGAAAAAGATAAAGATAAGCCCATTAGTTTAGAATGTTGTTAAAAGTAACACTGAACAACTAAACCATAGAAGGATTAACAGTCGGAACTCATTTAAATTAAAAAAAAAAAAACAAGATTTGATTGCTTGAAGAATGGGTCCCAACTGTTAATCGTAATAATTATTACTTTTAACAACATTCTAAACTATTGGGCTTACTTTTTTCTTTTTAGTGTTTTTTTTATTCGTGGATAAGATTTAAAACTGAAAATGCAATTCTAGGTAGCTCGAACCTGATTCTGGTGACATAAAGCTAAGCAAAATATTGCGCCAATCGTACGCTACCCGTAGCTTTTCATTTCAGTACGAGTTAAATAAATACAGTTACTATAGAAAACGTTAGCCCAGGATAACTATATACGTTACTAGCTGTCCCGGCGAACTTCGTAGCGCCTAACAATCAGTGAATGTACTTTGTTACTTTTAACTTTTATAGTTCTTGTAGATTTGACAAATCAGAGACCATTAAATTCCCTCTCCCTCTCCCTCTTCACTTCTTTCAATTAGTAATAATGTGTTTCGCCGGTTTTCTTTCTGACTAGCACTAAGTACGTTTGGTGTTGCTGAAGTCATGAGCGCCGGTGACCATTCACTAGCTCTTCTGCTGCTTCGACGGCTAGAAGATGTACTTCATTAAATAATTGGAGTGAGTTAAAAAACGAATCTACCGTTTTTGTAGTTTTACAATGTCCACAAGTGGTTGATATGTCCTTTTAATGACAGTAATTATAAAAAAAACCGTTGCCATATTTGTAAATAATATTGCATATTTTATTAATAAATACATACTAAACATTCGCCTAATGGAGGAATACAATATTTAATTTAATTTTTCGTCACGTTTTCGACAACGTTTCGTGCTTGTTCGATCGTATGTGATGTTTTAATAAAACGAAGCTGTTTTTCGACGTAATGCAACTCGCTTTTGTTTCGCGAATAATATATGATATTACAACGTTACGAGTTTTCTTACAATATTACGATAAAATTAAAACGGAAGATTTCTCGTGCCTTAGACTTTGCTGCATACGTTTATACGAGTATATATAATTAAAATGTTGTTTAGATCTAAGTAAACCTCTAGTGGTTTCGACGTTGGTGTCTCGTGTGGTACTGGATTCGAATCCTTCACGATTCAAAACTATCTGCTTAAAGGATGTATTAATAGGGTATAAGTATTGTATTCTTTAAGCATGCGTCATTATTCTCAATTTTCATTAATGGGATTCGCTACGGTAAAAAAAAATCAAATGACAATGACAAATTAGTGTTGACAATCTGTATTATGCGCCATATCCATACATTATCTTATTTTTTTTTTTTGTATGGGAAAGTGGAAAATCGACTTTATCAATAGACGTAATGTGTCTAATGGATTGTTTTAGTGGTCTCAAACCATCTTCCGATTACTGACTTTCAAACTAAGCTATTTTGAGGCATATCGGTTGGATGGTTTGAGAGTCAATAAAGGACATCCGTACAAACATTTTTTTGTGTTTTATATATATAATTATATAGATTTGCTTCAGCACTGACATCGCTGTATAGCTAATTTTCGTTTAATTTAACTATATTAATAATAATAATAATATACTATCCAATAATAGTTCTCACGTGTCATCGCATGAGCATTAATATTGGTGTGTTTTTGATAAACACCGAGCTGATCGATTATAAAGGATGCATTTGTATAACATAATGTTGGTAGTGCCATCAAAATACATCCCTGCTTTCAGATAGAATTATATATTTCTTTCTTTCTATAAGATTATTTAGGGTTCACCTTGTCGCGGGTGCCATGGATAAATGAGACATTACAAACTACATACATTTTGTGTAACATAAATCTCACCCGATTGGGAATCTAAATATATATTTCAATTTGTTTAAAATTTATACCAGCTTACTCATGCATAAAAATTGCAAAAATATTCACTTCGTTCTATGAAACCTAGTAAACCGGAATCAAATCGTCCTCATATAAATTAATTTGATCCGTCAAATAAAACTGCAGTTTATTAAGACACAAATTTTAATTAAAAATGCAATCGGCTGTTACTCAATTTTCGGACTGAGTGCTTTTAAATGTCTAGGTTACAGCTCTCTTACAGAAGCGAGAGGGAATCAGTGTTTCCGAACCAATGAGCTGCAGTTTATTTATTGGATACCTATTTTAAGTAGTTTTAGCAGTTTTTGTATTGATACCGACGCTTGAAAGGCAAAAATTACCAAGCGACATGTTGACAACTTTACACTAGAGCATTTTAGTTTTTAATTTTAGAAAAAAATCGTAAAAAATTGCTTTATTGAGCATTTAAACTGCATCTAAAATTCATTGGTATTTAACGCTAACGTTAACGCTTACACACTCATACAACATCATTGGTATGAAGTAGCTATGACTAATAGGCGATTTTTCACAAATTTTTTTTCTAAAATTAAAAACTAAAATGCTGTGGTGTAAAGTTGTCAACATGTCGCTTGGTAATTTTTGCCTTTCAAGGGTCGATACGTTTCATATCCGTAACGTCCATGAATAGGGTTGCCAACTATGCTATTGTAGTATTAAACTACATATGTGAAAGTTTGTAAGGACGTTTCGATGTTTATTACGCTTTCACGCAAAATTTACTGAACGGATTTTGATGAAATTTAGCGCACAGGTAGTCCATGATCTGGAATAAGATATAAGGTACTAATTGTCCCGGAAAACGCAAGAAAAACAGCTGTTACGTGAAGTATCGTAAAGTTCATCAAATGTGCTCTAAAACAATAGCTGTTGATCTGTTGATGCTATGCGGTTGAACGTCACTCGCTAGCTCCCGTGACGTCACGCGCCACGACAACCCTCAACGACGTTATTCGCTGGCTCCCGTGACGTCACGCGTCACTGTCACGCGTTGCGACCGCTTCATTTCGCATGGGGCTTTGTGCCTTGTTGTTGGACGTGACATATATCTTTATTTATAGGTTGCTTGAATGTGACCGTTTTAAGTGTTTTGATGTCGTATTTTATATGTCAAATTTTAAAATCCTTTTTATCGGTAAATTGCGTTTGTGATGCGTCTTTGCTTACTTAAAGATTTGGTGCTTGTACGAACAAAATATGCTTGTAGAAATGGTTTCGGAAAATCAAAAACATCTACGCAATATGTTTCTCCATTACATAAGGTGAGTTTATCAAAAAAATTAGATGTTTATCGTATTACACGGGTCCTCTAAAAAAGAAACCGACTTTTACACCAACAACGGCCCTTTTCCTATCTATATAACTCTATACATATATCTAAATAACTCAATTCAGTTGTTCACGAACTCTCAAATAGCCACATCTGTCACGTTTATGTCTGCAATGATCGGGAATACACCCCGACCCACTCGATACAACAATTTCATTGGAAAATATACAGATCATATATAGTACTAGCTGACCGGGCAAACGTTGTTCTGCCAAAAATTTTTAGGGGTAGGGGGATGAAAAATAGATGTCCGATTCTCAACCCTAGCCGATATGCACGCAAAGATTCACGAAAATTGGTCGAGCCCTTTCGGAGGAGTTCAACTTCTAACACCGTGACACGAGAATTTTATATAAAGATTTTAGTACTCGCGACATTGTAACGACATAAGATGTGAAAACACACCCCATGTGCGGCATGGCGGCGTGAGGCAGTTATAAATGATGTGGGGATTACGGCGGGGACGACGGGTCAAAGTTCGATTCCTGGGCTAAGCCTCTCGAATCGCGCAAACGTTCTTATCCGTTCTTATCCTCAAAGGATCTTTGTTCTTTATATTTCTTGTCATCACTCTTGCTTGTATCAAGCGGCTTTTTATTTATTTTCTTGGTGTTTTATTGACTCTACTTCAAATGATGTGGATATAAGTACCGTTGTGAATTTATTAATGAATTAATTAATTATTTGTATTTATTTTGTTTGTTACCTCACAACTTTCGACTGGGTGAACCGATTGTGACGATTCTTTTTTTGATCGAAAGCTGGTGCTTGTCATGTGCTCCCACTTAAATTAGCGAGATCTGACGAGTAGTTTTTGAGTTATTTTGAAGTCTGTTATTTTTTGTCAATAATTATATTATCAGAGTAAAATAACTTTTAAAACATATCAAACATCAATCATAACAAAGTGTGAAAAATATTAGAGTCAACCGTCACTTGTTTAAGTTATACTTTTGCACTGTCAAAAAGCAAGTAATAAGCCGGTCCCCAGTTCTCTTAAATAAAATAACTTTCTTACTTAAACATTTCTAACAATCATTACCCCCGATTGACCCTCACTAACCCCAATTACGTCCAATCGAATGTTTACTCGCGTCAATAGAAAAATTATCCACACCTCATATAACTCGTTCTCTTCCAGACGTCTCGAGAATTTTGTTGATATAGTTTTATTTGCTGCGAATTTACTATAGAGACATGATATTTATTTGCTATATGTATAATATATACATTTATACAAATAAATAAAATTGAAGTGTCTGTTTGTAATATTATAATAACCGCTTTTTTCTACGTGCATTTGGATGTATACACGGTACATATATACCAATACATTTTTTACAATTTTTGTCTGTCTGTCTGTCTGTTTGTTGTCCGGCTAATCTTTGAAATGGCTGGACCGATTTTGACGGGACTTTCACTAGCAGATAGCTGATATAACAAGGAGTAACTTAGGCTACTTTTACTTTAAAAAATAACATAGTTTGTTAGGCGTTAGGTTAATAATAAATAACCCTACATACACTCATAGCCCCACACTAGGATTCCGTATGTCGAACAAGGACAAGGACAAAGACAGTTCTTTCTTTCTTTCTTTTTCTTCTCTCTTTCTTGGCCGGCAACGCATCAGTGATGCCTTTGGTGTTGCTGATGTCCATGGGCGACGATAGCCACTTACCATCAGGGGGATCGTCAGCTCGTTTGCCGGCTATTTCCATAAAAAAAAGAAATTCAAATTCATCATTTAAATTTCCGCCTCACTGGGAATCGAACCCAGGACCATTGGCTCGGCGATCTGGCATGGTAACCATTACGCCACACACGGGTTGTGTTTCAAGTGCAAACGGACACTCACATGTGGGAAACATCGGTAACATGTTATTGAATATACGAATTGTAAGTATTTATTTCCCGCATGGTTTAAATTTTTCTAATACACCATACTAACCCATTTCATTGTTATATTTATTTAATTAGTAGGTATTTAAAAAAATACAATCATATAAACTTATTTCAATACTTGCACAGAAATAGTCGTCTATTAATATCACATTTATTCCTCCTTGAAGGGTACCTACTGCGGTCTGCGGGCGCCTGTTATGAACTTTTAAAAAACCATTCATGTTCCAGGCAATTCATTTATCGGGCTTTGAACGATGTGTGATTGGTTAAAAAGTGTCACGTGACACACACGTTTACACTAGAACATGGCTGGAATTAAGAGTTCATAATGGCCGCACTGGACTGTGTAACATTCAGTACGAGTATAATTGTAGTTGATGTAGTGCGTGGTGAAAAACGTATCATTTATATCTTTCACTGTAACCACAGAAGAAATAATAGTACTTATCGTGAATATCCATGGATAGTATGACCACTTACCGTAGATCCCTCTTGCTGTGTAATGTAAAAGGATTTTTTTAGTCCCTTTACGATACGATTTGATACGATTTATTGGACTATGTTGTTATATTCTGTGATATAATAACAATATTATAATTTTCTTCTCTGGACCCGACTTATCAGACAAAGGAAAATTATTTCCTTTGTCGTTACAGTATTGTGGAATAAAACTTGTATGCGATAGGTCGTACAATTGTTAGGATTTAGCACACTATCCGGTTAACGATCCGATTTTATTTAGGAACTTGTTTTGATAAATCCATAATGTCACACAGTGTTTTATGAGACCCGATTTTGTGACATCCCCTTTTTAATGCAGATTCCTATAGTTTAAATGAATTCAAATGCGAGAGTAAAACTCCCGCGTGTCTATTAATCATAGTTACTGAGAAATAAATTTTTGAAAATTGTTATTTTTTTACCGGATAAATACTTAAAAAAATCAAAACTCCTAAAATTTAAAAACAATAATTAAATCAATAATGATGGTAGATGAAACCATCGACGGCGCACATTTTAGTGCAATAAGAAAATACCTAAGTTCAACCGTTACGAAATTATTTGATTTTTTTCATTTTATGTTTTTATTTTTTTTACAAGTAATGATAACTTTTGATAATACAAAAACATTGTTCATACGTAATCCAAAACAATTTTATTAGTAGGTATACTTAACAAAAGTTATATTTTTAATTGACTCAGAGAATTACTCGATCTAAAATAAACATAGGCAGAAAAGGCTTATTTAGCATCATTCACCCATAAAATAAAATGTGAAACACACAAACTATAAGGATAACAGAGATAAAATGAAAAATACACATTTAATTGAAAAAAAACTGGATGTCTGTAAAGTCGGTTTACGGACGGTAGTTTAACGTGACAACGTTATCCCAAAACATTGACGAAGTGATTGCATACTTTTATAGATAAAATTGAATCATTTTAATTAAATTACCAATATTTTTATAGGGGTAAGGAAGTAAGTTGTGTGCTGCCACTGTCTTTCTTCTACTCGGACGCACCGGCTGATCGAGAGGAAGAGAGATATATGCGGCACGAACCGAGCGCTTCGGCCGATCGATTTTAAACTTATAATTTGAAATGTGTTTATTTTATACTAAACCTTATTTTTTTGCGGAAATATGATATACGTTGTAATTATAATATATTTCCCAACAATATAGTATTTCAAAATTTGTCATCACGCCTATTAGAGGATCAATCGGAATTTCTCGTTGTCGAAGATATATAATTTTAGGGTTCCGTAACCAAATGGCAAAAAACGGGACCCTTATGGATTCGTCATGTCTGTCTGTCTGTCTGTCTGTTCGTCCGTATGTCACAGCCACTTTTTTTACGAAACTATAAGAACTATACTTTTGAAACTTGGTAAGTAGATGTATTCTGTGAACCGCATTAAGATTTTCACACAAATATAGAAAAAAAAAAAATTTTGGGGGTTCCCCATACTTAGAACTGAAACTCAAAATTTTTTTTTCATCAAACCCATACGTGTGGGCCGTGGGGTGATCTATGGATAGGTCTTCAAAAATGATATTGAGGTTTCTAATATCATTTTTTTTCTAAACTGAATAGTTTGCCCGAGAGACACTTCCAAAGTGGTAAAATGTGTCCCCCCCCCCCGTAACTTCTAAAATAAGAGAATGATAAAACTAAAAAAATATATGATGTACATTACCATGCAAACTTCCACCGAAAATTGGTTTGAACGAGATCTAGTAAGTAGTTTTTTTTAATACGTCATTAATCGTAAACCGCAATTTACCTTTCATTATGATACTGGTTGCTACGGAACCCTTCATGGGCGAGTCCGACTCGCACTTGACCGCTTTGTTATATTTAAATAACTAATTGATATCCAGTTTGTATCCGGATATTGGAAGTGACAACCCTGACAAAAAACGAAAAGTGCTTATTATTCCAATAATCCATGGAATTAGGTCGTGATATAATTAGGGCACGTGAAAGACACCTTAAGCAACCGCTTGGTGAAATATCGCGTCCTAATACGGCGGATTATCGAGTAAAAAAAATAAAAACATAAAATGAAAAAAATTCAAATAATTTCGTAATGGTTAAACTTAGGTATTTTCTTCTTGCACTAAAATGTGCATCGTTGATGGTTTTATCTACCATCATTATCGATTTAATTATTGTTTTTAGATTTTAGGAGTTTTGATTTTTTTAAGTATTTATCCGGCAAAAAAACAACAATTTTCAAAAATTTATTTCTCAGTAACTATGATTAATAGACACGCGGGAGTTTTACTCTCGCATTTGAATTCATTCAAACTATAGGAATCTGCATTAAAAAGGGGATGTCACAAAATCGGGTCTCATAAAACACTGTGTGTCATAAAAAACCGCGCTGAATGCATGGACATTTCTCAGTAATGTTAAAGATGAATTAAATAACTAATATACATAACTATTGCTACAATTAAAATGATGACAATTTATGATTCGTATCAGTTCAGTTTAAAATTTTAAGCTCTTTAAAATAAAGAGCTACCTGTGATTTTCTAACAATATATTTATGCACATAGTAAGTATAACACAGATACCAAATTACAGTTACTCTATAATAATGAATAGTAGGTCAAAATTTTACCTATTTCTCGTACTGTAAAAATAATCCGCTTTCGTTTGCTAGTGTGCAATCGCTGTAACGGACAACCTTTGTTAACTGATTTCAGTATTTCTTTTCTTAGGAGAGAAAGAAATATTTACAAACAGGTCAGAACGAATTATGCTGAGACACAGATATAAAAAGAATATAAAAAATTATTGAGCTTATTTTGTCCTTTGTGTTTCTGGCTCGTTGTGTAGGTCTTCGATGTTTAATTTATTTTGATACTTTTTTTTATTTTTCAACTTTTATTTTAAGAAGTCCACCTTTTCAGATATATTTTGGGCTTTTTGCAGACAGCTTTGGGCAGACTTTTGGGAGAATTCCAGCTTTTTCCTCAATTTTAAAGTCGAAATTCAACGATCTTATGACGCATTTATATTGGAATGCGTACCCTCGATTACCCTCGATTTTACAATGCGTCCTGACATAGTCTTCATGCAACATAGTCCTTCCACAACGCATTCCAACATGGGTCTGATTTGTACGAGCAAACAGTGCTACGACGATGCATTCCAACATAGTGCTCATTAACGCTTTTATTTGCACGACGAATTCCAATATAATTTAGGTATATTCCAATATAATCCCTTATTTACATGACACTTACCAAGATAGTCTTCACTAAGGAAATAATTGTGGCATTTTGTAGATGAATCCAAATAGGTAACTACTCTGTCATTTTGTTTTTAGATACTAATATAAATTTTTAATTCGCACCGAGTCAGCATCATAATCAATCTGAAAGCTTTGAAGTCCATTGACTGTCTTCAAAATTAACGGCGTCATGCCAAAAAATACAAGAAAAAAATGGATTTGTAAGCCGGATTGATTAATGGATAACTGGCGAAGGGTAAATAAAAACAGTTATAGAGTGTAGCGGATTTATCGGATAAGTTCCGTAGATATGATTTTAAACATATCGCGGACACTGAATATTTTAAACGCAACAGTCACTCACGATCCTTATTTTTCCCCTTCAAAAAAGGAGGAGGTATTCAATTCGACTGTATTTCTTTTTTTGTTTGTTACCTCAGAACTTTCGACTGGGTGAACCGATTTTAATATTTTTTATTAATCAAAAGCTGGTGCTTGTCATGTGGTCCCACTTAAAGAGCTATGTAGATGTGGAGTAGTTTTTGAGTTATTTTGAAGTCGGTTATTTTTTTCTTGGTAAAATTCATTTTTTATTAAAAAGTACTCTGCACGCGACTTATTTCGCATATCATGATCTACCTTTGTAAATTTACGAAAATCGGTTCAGTAGTTTTTGCATGAAAGAATAACAATCATACATACATCTCACAAACAATCACATCTACATACATATTTACTACATACTCGTAGTAGGATTTTACTGGTAACTGAACTATTCCAGAACCAATATTTCTAGCATCCGTACTTACCCTGAATACCTGCAAAATAAAAACAGGTAAAAGTAGAAGGAACCCTGAATCCCTGACCTTGTGAAGGTAATCGTTATATTTCAAACAAAACTTTCCGAGATATGTCTAGTTTGATGAACAAGTTCGTTGGAGCTTCGAGTTGAGCGCTAATGATATTAATTCGGTGGAATCTTTGTATATACCTACGTAAGACATAGACAAGAGAAGAGTAATTAACCTATGTCTGACGAACCGTGTAGTGCAATGGTTACCAGGATCGTCGCGCTAAGGGTCCTGGGTTCGATTTCAAGCGAGACGTAAATTTGAATGATGAGTTTAACTTTCTGTTCTCGGTCTGGGTGTGTTCTTGTCTTTGTATGTTGAACTTAGTGCTATGAGAGTGTTGCGATTAAAATAATGCTTTCGTTACTACGCCGTGTGCAAAGGGCCTTATCGTGTTGTTATGCCACTTTGACACACGACACGGAAAATCCTTTATACCCCATATGAGTTTCTAAACGTTATTTTTATTATTTATTAGTATTTAAACTATTTTCGTTGTAATAAACATTTTCAAGATAGTTATTGTAAATATTTTAAAAAAGATTTAAATTTTATTATAAAAAATAAAGGCTCTATCTTCCTCATAGCAATTTTTACTTTCATTTTTATCGAATTTTAAGTGCAATTTATTTTAAGCCGATTAAAATCTCTATTAATATATTATGGAAGTATGAAACAGGTTCAGTTTATCTGATATTCCGATACATTTTAGTGTTTTTATTATTAAATCCTGTAACTTCTTCCAAAATTCGGCGCTTGGTAAGTAAACTGTTATTTTTATGGGATGTTAGTTACAGCCAGAAATAGCTTCGCGACACAACCTAGCTAAGGTACTTGTCAGACTTTCTAGTGCTATGCGATGGGTGATTAACTATTTTCCTAATATCTTTTGACCATTTCATTTTTTAATATTGTCTTTAATTGATTTACTATGTAACAATGATACATAATAAATAATTGTAAAGTTGCAGTTGGCATGGTTTAGTTAAATAAATAATAAAAATCTTTATTTAGTCTATCATTTACATTAAATTTATACAGTTGATGAAGCAACCTAGTAAACATAATAATTTATATTTGTGGCAGGATGCTCCACTCTTCCTTAACACAAACATTACTGTAGAGTCCTTGATTAACTACTACACTTCTTGTCGTGATATGATAATTATGATCTGATTTAAATATATATATAGATTGCTTGATATCTTGAAATTATACGAGTCGGAATGCTTTAAATTATATATTTAACTTTATTGATAGACTAATGATAAATGATTGATTTATGGAGTGAGCACGCGCGATCGCCTTGATGCAGTCGTTAAATACGGACCGTGTCTTACGTACCACTGAAGTTGTTATTATTCAAATTCTATTAAAATAATCGCGCGACTCATGTAAATTGTCGACACAGCATGATGTACGAGTTGGCTCGTACAATTACATACATACATTACATACATAGGTCTAATTACCTAATCTAAAATTATAGAGCTAGTTTAATGTATTCAGTTATATTTGCGTTTTCCGTTACGTTTTTATTTATATTAAAGACAATAGATATTACCTACAATAAAATCATGACACCCATCTAATTATATGTTGCTTATTTTTTCATACACACAACAAAAATGATTATTTCTACGACTACAGTAAACTCCTGTTATCTACTCTCGCCTGTTATAAAACAATTACCTAAATTCTCTACACAGTAATAGTCTATTAAAGTTGAGCTTAAAGTTAATAGCCTTGAAAATATAAGACATTAAGCTATTCTTCAAAGAATTATATCTCAAGCAGTTTACTCCTTAAAACATTTGCCGAGCTTCGAGATTAAGTAATAAATAACGTTGGAGGAAATTTAGAGTGTAATTTATAATGTGGGACGAAACGTAAGGGCTAGCGGCTTCATTTTTTGCATAGCGTTGATTTTAATTATGTCGTTTGGGTCGTTAGGTTAAGAGCTGTGTTTAGGTTCTTGGATGAGTTAGTAACACAGTTTAAATTTAGTGATTTTTGCATACTTTCACTTAACGTGAACTTTGTATTTATTATTATTTTGTCAGGAGCAGCGTACGTAACTATAAACGAAGCCAATAAAAGTCAGCGCTGTGGTGTTATAAAACATGATTTACGTGATGCCTATTTAGTAAATATATTTTTTTATTTGTAACGGGCATTCGTGCCTATTCTACATTACCAGCCGTCCGTGCTTCGGGAAACTTGTGCCTTAGTACCTACATTCAAAAATATTTTTAAATGGAATTCTTTTTTTTATATATTTTTTGTTTGTGAACTGATTATAATACATACTAGCACTAAATATCACCCCAAGTTTCATACAAATCATCAGTGAAAACCACATTCAAATCGATTTAGTCGTTTCTGCGATAAGCGACAACGAACAAACTGACATACAGATATAAATTCAAAAAATCATAGACGATATGACATGATTGATCCAGCGCACTTGATATTTATTTTATTAATTTTTGGTTTGATTTGATAATTTAATAAAATAATTAAAACCGCCCTAGGACATGAATTGCGCCAAGACTGAAGCCGCATTCGGTGCATCGCATTCCTTTTGATATATGTTATGGTCTTCGATACAATTTTCTTCTCTGTGAAATAAAAGCAAAATGATCGAAACTCGGAGATACCGTACATTTCCTGAAGATATATGTATAACGGAAGTGATATATGTCTCGTAGATGACATAGTTGCACTTTGTTGTAGTTCTTAAATTCATCATAAATGGATTCGTCAGATTTTATTTCCGTCGTAAAAGTGTTTTCTGCACATGTCGTCATAAAGCTTGCCTGTTAGTTTTTATAAGCCATTGATGTTAGCACCAAAAGTGTCACCAACGCGGAGAACTGGTAGATTGGCTCTTCGTCAGTGAAAATGAAATAAATTAGAAGCATTGCAAGGTTGATTCAAAGGGTTGAAGCCAAGGATGTAAGGAAGCTTACTTCCAACCATTAGTGAAAGAAGACTTCCGGAAGAGGAGTTGAATTAAGAAGGGTCCTGGTGCCGTTCATTCGAAAAGTACAACGAGATAGGAAAACCGGATTGGATTCAAAGATGAGAGTTCCCAAACCCCAAAATTTCCTACAGAGTAGATTTTGCCTACAGCCTCGCTTGCGTAATTTATATAAAGAAGTTAATAGTTTAAAAATTAAAAACATGGTTTCATAGAGTCAATGTCAAAACTACCAGAGAAAAAATTGTTACTGTGATGTTAACTATTAAGGAATTCCCTCGCTTGGAGCCAAACTTGTGTGTAGAATCTAGTAATGCTTATCACAAAAATGCATTGTCATCGGAACCAAAGCAATATGCAAAATTTTAACTCCTTACTATAAGAGGAAGTAGATCTAATTAAGCTTGCATGATTTGACCCAAACAAATAAACAGTGCAAGCTAAATAAAACCTTTTAAACTAGCATAAATTTAAAAATTTAAAAAAAACCCGCTGGCGGTCAAAAATTTATCAGATGTACCTTTTTGCAATCCTTATGGTGTGCTCTTTAATTTGGTATCTACATTGCATTATTCGATTTATTTTTATTTTTGGTACTTCAAACAATGGCATCTCACAGCCACCATATTAGTTTTTTTTTATTTCACTTATCTAAGAACACTTGGGTTATCAAGACGAATCTAACGATATCTTAATTATTTAAATCCGTTCAGCGGTTTGGAAGATACGAGGTAATAAAGAATACATACATACATACAAGATACGCGCGAAAAACATTACCCTTCCTTGGCAGTCGGGTAAAAAAGCCCAATGTTTTTCTACCCACCCCAAACAAACTTTCAACACCTTTCAATCCACCCCTATTACCTATATTTTATACCTTGGAGGATGAATTTCCTAAAATCCTTTCTCACTGCTTGCCTTAGACATAAAACAAACCTATCTAAGTTTGGTATTTCTAGCATCTAGCAAAAAGCCTTCTCCTTCTCTTTATAATATTACATACATATCGCACCTTCAGAATAGTATGGACTTAACTCAAATATAATAAAAAAGAAAATGTGTGAAATTCACACGTGGTAGAAGTGAAAACTTGAAAATGTTGGTTTCAAGATAATGAGACGAATGTAAAATTTCCGGAAGATGATAATTGTAGGTTTTAGTAATGATCATAGCGATGCAAAGAAAACAGTGGTACTAACGCCATATCTTAGCATAATATGAAAAGTAAAATGAGCAGCTAGAACCATCTTTCCAGCAATAAAACGAATATTCTATCATGTTCCTCGCGCCATCTATGAATACAACTTAGCTCTTTTTAAAGTAACACAAAGAGAACCACGAACATAAATAAAACTGTATAATGCTTCCTATCTCAGTCTGTCTCTTTTTACTGTCGCTTTTTCGTTTCATCGACTTTCAAATCACAACGATGCTTAAGAAGTTTTCACTTCAAAAATATGCAACATTTCATTTTTTTGCTCATCATATTTCACAAAAGATAAACTTAATATAGAAATCAAATAATTGATATGTTTCATACAAAATGAATTAATTAAATTAGTTCAAAGTTGAAGGTTTGTAGTTTCAAAACTTCATTTTCGTTTTCCCAAAATAAATGATTTTTCGAGATACGTCACTACTATTCTGAAGGTGCGATATTTTATTTTTAATTTTGAATGTTTGCACGTCTTTTCTCGTTTCTTTAATGTTGAAATGATTTGCATAGCTGTATATTAAATACTTTTTAGTGTGCACAATAAAGACTATTGTATTGTACATAGATTAATAAAATTTAATTAAGTTATCTAATAAATACCTACATCCTAAAATTTATTTCGACGATAAAATATAACAATAAAACACACGTTTAAAGCGAGGAATTCTAATATCATTCACTCAATTAGCGGAGCATCATCCATTCAGCGTGATGAAAGAGCATTCCATTCAACAAAACACAAAACGTTATTACTCGGGGGAAATAATCTGAGTCTTGAAATCCATCATACGGAAACCAGGTCACCGTGAAACTAACATTGTAGGAAAATGTGAGGCTTTGTCCGGAGGTGCCGGTAATTTGGGAGGGGATACCATTAGTTATCACGGTAAACTGTGCTATTGATAGCTGATGGCTTTGGGATTCGATGGGCCGCGTTCGAATCCTGAAATTGATTTGAAAATTAGAAAATTATTTTAAACGCGTTTCTCGGAATTATACCTACTAATATTAACGTGAAAGTTTGGGGATTGTTAGATTTAGGATATAGGTAAGTTTCTTATTATATAAAACCGGACACGTGCGTGTCAGGCCACGCGCATTGTAGGGTTTCGAAGTAGTAAGTTTATTGACTATTACTCATTAACTACTTATGCTAACATAGCCGTGATAGTTTTCCTTGTAAATTCATCATAAAACCTATTTTTGAGAATTTCTAAAAAAAAAAGAGCACTTTAAAGCCAAATATTTCGCAAACGGGCCACTTACTTCAAAAATGGTCTTAGAAGACCCATAATATTTTTGGAAGACCTTTTCAACGATACCACACTCTGTAGGATACGCGACGAATAAAGAATTCATCCTCACGTTACCTGTAGGAGAGGTACCCTGAAAAAAAATGTTTTTCAATATTTTATTCTATTATTCTGGATTTTTAATAAATATGTATATCCATGCCAAATTACAGCTTCCTAGCACTAAGGGTCTCGGCGATTTTGCTTCAGACAGACAGACGATAGACGGATGGATGGACATGACGAAACTGTAAGGGTTCCGATTTTACTTCGGAACCCTAATAAAAAGAAGGAAAAGCTGCGGGCTTAGCATCCACTTTTATAATGCTCTTATAGAGATGGTAACTCTTCATGGAATTTCAAATTCATTCGGAGAGAATCGAACAGTACTGGGAAAAGTATTGGTTGATAATGGATTAAAAATAGGTAAAACATGAACTTATAAATAAGCTATGTGCTGCTGTGCAAAGTGCAATATTACTACAGTCGAATTATGTTTACATATATATATGTACAGTAGGATATTTATTATAGAGTTTATACAGTCTTATATAATAGTTTATACAGTATTATAGAGTTTATAATAGTCTTAGAACTTAGATATTAATCAGGCCATATAGTAAATATATTTTGTATTATTTTAGGGTTGTCATTAAAGTATTCTTCAATTTCATTTAAGAGCCGCACTAAACTGTTCAGATAAATTAATAATTCCCATTTTTATACACTTGGAGCAAAAAAATCAGCAGTATTGTACAGAGGACATTTTCCCGCTCCCATCCGAATATCAGTGTTTTCCAATACGGTTTGAGCGTTATCTAGATTGCCATCAATATCTGTGGTTCAAGTTTGACGTGATGTAACGTGGGCCATGCGATCCGAATAACTTTTTCTATATCGACAGTTTATTTTGACCCTTGTTGGGTGAGCCCCCATTTCCTTGCGATATGCCCTATGATTTTAGATCGAATTGGTGATATTGCGTGCGCTTCTGAAGGATATGCTAAATACAGTTTACTGACTTAGGTCATTTCGCTTTGTGCCGTATACTCTATGACTGAACAAGTACGACTTACGATGTTTTCTCTGGTCTCGCCGTAGTCACGATCCATGAAACTGGGCCGAAATGTTACAACTCACGTCATAGGCTCACAGCAAACCGAATTATTTTGCAAGGAATCGCGCGATATTATTATAATAATCATTTCTATGTTAAGTATTCTACGCATCACTCCACCAATTCGTACTGAAGCCGTGTGGTGGAATATGGCGTAAGCCTCCTCAGTAGAAGAAACCGGTGATCCGTGCTCTATTAGGTTACCTAAAGCCAAACAACGGATTCATTCAGTTACGCTACATTATTCCAAATACAATAATAATATTTCCGTAAATCCACCGGAGGGAGTTAGTTTATAAAAGGGTCCAAAGATGGCAGGCCAAGGGAATGGAAATTTTAACAAGACGCGGAGAGTGCGGTCGGTTTATTCAAATCGTTTTTACATTTGCTCGGGGGTAATTTGATGACCTTCCGGCTGAAAAAGTATGCGAGATTAGGTCTAGTGGAAACAATGACGGTTCGCTGAATGCTGAGGGCTGAGGTTTGAAGCTAATGTATATTTTGAGGTCCATATATAAAATAGTACATGTGTTTGTCCATTTGTTACGATTATTCGTTGGTCCATTTAACTTCCAAGGAGAACTCGACAGCGGAATCCGCGATAAGTGTCAAAATCCTATCTTTAGTCGTTTGAAGTTTGACACTCATCGCGGATTCCGCTGTCGAATTACAAAACAGAATAGCCTTACTTGCATGCTGCGAAATCTTATTTTCCGCGGTGAGTAATAAAACTTGGTGTTTCTGCAACATTGCCCAAGATTGTCATCTCTTTCCTCAAATAAGTCTGTAATCCTACTAAAGTCTGGTTACATACATACAGTTCATACTGACATACAGTGGTGGTGCCAAAAATATACATTTTACAATAATTTACAATATAAAAAAATCGTTTGATACATAAATGTTTATACATGTACACGGTTGGTTGAGCGGCGTGTGAACACTTTCTTTCTTTCAACGCGCCTATAATACATTAGCAAGGGTCGACAACCCTGCTCTCGTAATCCGTTCGTAAAACTCTTAGAAGTATTTATTCATCAACACAATTTTCTTGTGCTTCTGTCTATATATTATAAGGCACTGAGAAATATTGACATCTCTACGAAAAGTGGTGACTTAATGTCACGGTCACTTTTTTTACATTCAAACTATTTATGTTCTAAACGTATTAAAGATTAGGTAAAAAAAAGATGAAGGACTGACTAACGCCCCAACTCAGAGTCACTAACGGTTACTTAAATCCCTCCTTAGTACAGAATTCGTATGGTGAATCTTTACTAAGGAGCGATTAAAGTAACCGTTAGTGACTCTGAGTTGGGGCATTAGTCAGTCTGTGCCTTGCCTGTGAGTCAGTAAAAGCATGTTATTTAGTAGATTGCTTAATTGCTTAAACCTACCTTATACGCTATTTGAAATAACGCATCCGCTGTCGCTATTATACAGCTTGAACTGACAACCTACCCTAATTAGCCATAGGAGGCTTTTCGATTGGCAAAATAGTTACACCAATTAACGCTCCTGAGGCGAACTGTCGTTCACTCAGTACTTCACGCGCCGTCTTAGTTAAACACACCGAACTCACTTTTATTAGCTTTTAATAAAGTTCATTTTCCTGTAACATTTTCACGGTACTTAGTATATTTTGAAGCGGTGTTTAGTTTCGAGTTGAAACTTCGTAAATTGAATTTGTTACTAATAATTATAAATAGTTCTAACTCCTAAACTGTAAATTTGTCAACTTGGAGTTTCAGTGAAGTGGTTCAATTCACAGATATTAATTTTAAATAACTCCGATAGTGCCTTTTAGCTTGTAACATAAGGTTTCTATTACTTTTGTATCGTTATATATCGAGCAAATGTGTCAACTGATGGTAAGTGGACAAGATCGTCTTAGACAACGTTGATAGTCACGCATAAATCTGAAGAGCTTACAAACAAAACAAAAATACATGTTGGGTAGTTATTCTTATTTCAAGTACCTAGTACTTAACTAATAAAATATATTATAAGACAAGTATTTGCTGTATTTCACCGTTGAAAGAGCTGGTTTTCACCGGCTTACAGTGTTACATTAGCCGCGTTTTGCTTAAATTAGTATTGGTAATCCTACTTATCCCACTAATATTATAAGGTTAAAATTTTGTATGAAAGTTTGGTACTCTTTCACGCAAAAAGTACTGAACGGATTTTCATGAAATTTATCACACAGATTATGATGCGGAATAAGACATAGAGTATTTATTATACTGAAAAACGCGAGCAAAGTCGAGGGCAGAGCACTAGTAATCTATACAAATAAATAAAATTGGAGTGGCTGTTTGTAATATTAAAATAACCGCTTTTTACTAAGGGCATTTGGATGTCTACACGGTACATATACTAAAACAACATTTTTTACAGTTTTTGTCTGCCTGTTTGTCTGTCTATCTGTTTGTTCCGGCTAATCTCTGAAATCGCTAGACCGATTTTGACGGGAATTTCACTGGCAGATAGCTGATGTAACAAGGAGTAACTTTGGCTACTTTTATTAAAAAAAAATTGTTTGTTAGGCAATACGAAGTTCGCCGGGTCAGCTAGTTTATAATACAAAATGTCCCTTCCGACTCAGTCAAATGGAAGTCAATGCTACTGATACGTTGTAAAAGTTTCGCATCCTAAAGAAACATATCATGTGACGTTCCTAAGAAAACATTTTTTCATCTTAAAAGGTCTTGTTTAGAAACGATACGTTGTACTCAATGTATTTTAATTTAAGTCAAGCGCTCGGGGCAATGGTACTAATGGACTTGCTCAGGAAACAAAAATAAAAAACAAAATACAAAGTAACGAAAATGATTTAACAGGGAAACGAAAATAACATTATCATAATTCACAATTTTTGTTAATTAATATTTTAAAATTTTCACGAAATAATGAAATTGAAGAGGTTTTGGTTTGTTTGATATCTAGAACTGCTCGTCAGAATAATTCTTTTGGCATGATAGCCATATTCATGAGGAAGACTTAATCATCAAATCAAAGAGCAGCAATCTGCCATCGTGAGAAATCTCCAGTAACAGGAGTCTATCTCCAGTCACACCTGCGATAGGCGAGGCTTGCGGTCAGTAATCAGAGCCGGCGTGGGAAACTGGGCCGAGGAGACCGCAGTTGGTGCTTGTACCCTACTTGTATTCGATACTCGTCAGCGAATTCTTCAGACATTATTATGATCGACGGACATTTTTATTGATGACGACCCTGTAGCCTAGTTGGTAGCGACCCTGCCTGCGAAGTGAGGGGTCCCGGGTTTGATTCCCGGCCGGGGCAGATATTTATGTGACAGATAAATATTTGTACTCGGGTCATGGGTGTTATTGTGATATTATGTTATATGTGTCGTCCATGCCACCCGTGATACAGGTAAAAACTTACTGCGGGAGTATGAGTGTGTAAGCGTTTATTTATTTATCTTTCTATATTAGACCTAAAGTTTTAGTTCGAGACGTTAAAATTAAAGTAATGGAATCTTCAATTACTGTATTGAGCACAGTTTTGTCACAGAGAGAAAAGAAAGAAAGAATGAATGAAAACCCACCAATAGAACAATGAATCGTTTAGAAGCTGAATCAAGCAAAGTTCCTATGTGCAAAACTGCTGCAATCTAATCTCACGAAGTCAAAGATTTAGATCAATTTCATAATTCCTCAACCCTTATTTCCCTCAGATTCTCCAAACTATAATCAAATTGATAGCTCACTACCAACGCAATTTGATACAACCTTTTCCAATTTAAAAGTAATAACATCCCAAAGTAAATAAAATTGTAGCACATTGAATCTCTAATGCCCATTCAACACGGTACAGTGGGCAGGACTATTGCCCACGCTTGGGTAGGTTTCCCACGGACCCTTGATGAGAAGATGCGGTCACTATTTAACCTTTTTTACTGTGGGTGCGTTTAGAAATGGTTATCTTTGTAGCTTACAGTAAAACAATTAAATTGTACAGTGGACTATGTAAAGCGGGAGAGAGAAAAGATATTCATTAGTTTTTACTTCAAATCCATAGTTGATATTTATGGAAAGATATAATGAAAATAATATTTAAAATAAATAAATTCATTGATTGACAACAATATGTATAGTTCATAAACATCAGTTATTAAGGACATTCGTTGTTTGTAAGATAGATGAATGCCTGTAATATTTTTGTTTCTTCAAAAGACTAAGATATCGTAATAATCAGAAATAAGTAATACCTATTCGTTTCACTGTTGACGTTGGCTTCTTTCATAACAAGGGGATGCAGTCATTCTCTTGACATATACCCTTGAATATCATGAAGTATGAATTCTCCGCAATGAAGATATCTTCGTCCAAAATTTAAAGATACTCCTAATATATCCCCATTCAAAGATAATTCAAATCAATATAAAAATAATCCGTATCATACAATGTTTTATTACTATAGTGCTGGATTCGAACCCAGATTGCCGATCAAAAACTTTAACTAGTTCGTAAATAGGTAATGGTATATAATGTAAATAGTTTTTAAGTCACGCTCCACAAACGTTATAAACCACAAAATACAAAAAGCGTTCACAAACTTACCCGAACCCTCTTAAGGTATCTTTGAATTTTAATCACGTTCCCCTTTTGATATTCTGTACAATTTGCCCCTGACTAGGGTTTCCAGATGATCAGTATTTGAAAGGATATTCCCGGTTGTAGAATATTAGATTCAGATTCCGTCGCAGTAAAATGTTTCAGCCGTTTTGTGATATTCTATCTGATTCTATCGTTAGAATTACAATATAGTTCAGTTTCAACATTTTTTTCTCATTCGCTATGATATTTACTGTTCTAATGGAATTCGTTTATTCATTCAATCTTATAAATGAAATGTACTTAATTGTTGCATTAATTTTACTTTGTAGGATTTCAATTTGCCTTTTTTTTAAACTTGTTGTGGCGATAAAAGCGAAAAAGATCAACATTCGTAGGAACTTTTGCTTCATCATGCAAATAACTAAATTAGTCGATTCAGACTGATAAAATTATGAGACTACAAATGCAACGTGACGTATATTATGCTTGCTTACACTTAATGCACAATCACTTTGGTGCAGAATTATTTGATCAATTTTTTCATGTATTTTTTTATGAAACCAAGTTAGAATTATTAATATTAGGGCTTGTTTCACAATTTTCAAGTAGAGTCCTGAATAAGCTATTCGCCGGTTAAAGTGACGTTAAAGTGTCATTTTACGTACACGAAATGTCAACTTAACCAACGAATAGCTTACTTCGGACTTCTTGAAGATTGTGAAACAAGCCCTTATTCTCATATTGTGAAGATTAAGTCGTTTAAAAGATACAAAAATTTACGAAGCATAATTTTAAATAATTTAAGTATACAAGTAAACATGAAATGAATCACGAAAATAAACGACAAAATTTATTTCAAATACCAATTTATTGTTTACGAGTAACCGCCCTCGCTTTGCTTCGGTTTTCTTATTTTTTTACACCTTGGGTTACATTATTGGAGTTTTATTAAGGATCCCTAATTTTTTTGAAAATATAATATAGCCTATGTTACTCGGGGAAAGTGTAGCTTTCCAACAGTGAAAGAATTTTTCAAATCGGTTCAGTAGTTTCGGAGCCTATTCAATGCAAACAAAAAATCAAATCTTTCCTCTTTATATATTAGTATAGATTTCTCGCTATGCCATATTACCTGGCCATCCTACTACGACAATAGCGAATCCCGAAACTGTATACATTACAAATGAAGTTCCTAATGTGTTGTAGTCGCAGAAAACTTTGCGTAGACGATTGCGTAGTTTTTAAGACCCTCCCGCGTACTCTATCGCCATTTAATAAATATTCATGAATATTAAATAATTTAAGTAACTTCGTACTGAGTTTAAAATACACAATTCAAATTTCTTACGAGGTAAAATCGTGCAACTGTCGTGCTGTGCAATATTTGTTATCTCGATAAAATAGTTTTTCCGTTGTAGATTTACCCACTTCATGTTCAAACTATAAAACTCTTAGATTCTAAAATTATTATAATAATCCCTAATAAAATGAGCAAACTGCTACAACTTGAAACTGAGTGAGTTGTAAATACTTAAATCATTATAAGTTATTGTAGTCCATCATTAAAAATCTCATGCTAAGCTTTCTTTGAGCAGAAAATAGCGCGGAACTAAAAAGTTAATCCTTGAAGGCTTCCGCGAGTGCGCAAACTTGCAAAACTTGGAGCTCCCTTAACCTCTCTTTATATTTTCTATAAATATTACAAAATCTCTCGAAGCAAAGACTAGTTTGAAACTTTCGGCGGATGAATAATTTTTGCAAGAGATACCAACGGACAATGTTACATTTAAAAGTTAAATAACTTGGAATTGTGAGAGAGTTGCTTACGTCATTTTGCATAGGGATTATTGTATCCGCCGCATTATACGAACTGACTTCTTAATGCTGCCAATATCACAGAAGAAATAATGTTACATAATATAAATATACCAATATTAGAATAATTATGATATTGACATAAGTAACATAATATCATCAGCATGATGCTGATACATAAATGGAATTTGGGTCCAGGATATATTTTTCCTGAGTGACAGTTGATTTATGCTTTGTGGTAGATAAGTCGTAATTTTAAAAAATACTAGCTGACCCTGCGAACTTCGTATCGCCTAAACTATTTTCTTTTTCTAAAATAAAAGTAGCCTAAGTTACTCCTTGTTCCATCAGCTATCTGCCAGTGAAAGTCCCGTCAAAATCGGTTCAGCCATTTCAGAGATTAGCCGGAACAAACAGACAGACAGACAGAGAGAGAGACACAAAATTTGTAAAAAATGTTGTTTTGGTATATGTACCGTGTATACATCCAAATGCACTTAGTAAAAAGCTGTTATTTTAATATTATAAACAGACACTCCAATTTTATTTATTTGTATAGATTTATGCCACGTTAAAAAACCATCTGCATTTATTTCCATGTATCCTTTGTCCCCTATTTATTCCATTTTGTACGTCCAGTTGAGCAATTCCAAACAACACTGCCAACTGGCCATCCAAAATCCCATTGGAATTGGAATAATAACGGTACGTATCGTAACATTCTGGAATTTCCAGAATTCCGCGCCTAAAAAAGCGATGCCGGCGATATCTCTAATTCCTTTCATTCCCTTTTATTCCTGCTCCCCTCAGGGATACGGTACCGTCTCTTAGTTTGTACTTTTGTAGGCACGGTTACCTTGAATATGTACCGTAGGTATTTACAAAAGCAATGATTGTAAATTTTTTATTACAATGCCATCTAGTGCGGCTTAGTAAAATGAGAAACAAACTTAATTAAAGATAACAAAAAATAATTATAGTCAGTTATCAGTTCGCATTGATATACATAAACCTACAATAAAAGAAAATTAATTAATTTATATCAGCTACCTACCTACGTTCTGCTTTCTCCATATTATTCTTTTAGGTATTCCTTTATTATATACTAGCTGTCCCAGCGAACTTCGTATCGCCTAACATTTTTTTTTTCTAAAATAAAAGTAGCCTTAGTTACTCCTTGTTACATCAGCTATCTGCCAGTAAAAGTCCTGTCAAAATTGGTCTAGCCATTTCAGAGATTAGCCGGAACAAACAGATAGACAGACCGACAGACAAAAATTGAAAAAAAAAATGTTGTTTTGGTATATGTATCGCGTATACATCCAAATGCACTTAGTAAAAAGCGGTTATTTTAATATTGCAAATAGACACTCCAATTTCATTTATTTCTATAGATAATTTATTTGGGCAACATGTCAGCATCAGAATGCATTGTGAGAATCCGTATCGGTATAAAATACAAGTTTCCGTCATTTTAAAAGAGATGAAAGTTATCCGTATAATTGTAATAATAATAAATATTCACTTAAAATCAGGCAGAACCATAGTCAACTTGGCTCCAACCCATCAATGGCCCACTAATGAGTACAGGTGTACTTAAGGAGGTCTACAGCATACTCCACAACTTATAATAAGTAAAAAAAACATCAAAGTTATATGTTTCAAAAATTGTTGTTTGTTACAGGACCAGTGGCCGCATGTCTGAGAATGTCCTCTCGTTCAAAGCGGACGCTTCTGACAACAAAGCGAGGTACACCTGTGAAGCAAAGAACATCATGATTAGCAACACCTTGAAGGCAGAAATCGATCTTACTGTCCTGTGTGAGTATACAAGTGCTTATTTTTTTGTGTTACAGCGCCATCTAGTCTTACAAATAGGTACCAATAAATGTTCGCACTCGTATTTACACGCAAAAGGATATCAAATTATGAAAATCAACTGTTACTGACTGACAAATAACAACACAAACTACATTTACAAAAAAGCTAGTTAGTATTAAATATTATTTAATGTGAAATCGTTTGTAACGCCTTCAAGCTTGAACCATTAGTCCGATCGGCTTGAAATTTTCACAAATACCACTTCAATGGAAGCAAAACACTTCGAAAAAATTGTCGATTGATTTTAAATGGAGATGAGACGAGTATTAAATCGTTAAGAATGACCACAGGAAGCACAAAAAGGGAAAGTCAGTTAGAACTCGGCGATGTATAACCCCTTTCAGCTTAACATAATTATTAGTTATAAATGTACTGTTTTCGATTATGCATGTATCTCTTTATGTACCTTATTATCATTTTAACACACATCCCATATTATGCTGGGACGGAGCGTGTCGTGGCTTATCTTATTAATCTTTGCACGTGTGATTCCTCCTCCTGTACAAGTGCTCCGTCGACAATACTTAATCTACAGTGTTTTGTTTCCTTTGCAACTTGTATAATCTTGTTTACTGGGTAGAAGTGATTTTTAAAAAGGTTTAAGTAATCAACTAATGGTATGTGTTTACTGTCAATGGTTGAAATTGATCTACCAAGTTCAGCTTCGTAGCGTGATCATTAGTGGGATTGTTTCGGCGCTTCTATACACCGATGTTAAGTCATCGATCCTAATTCTTATTTTTGAATAGTTTTTAAGTTATATCGAAATAATAGGAATAAGAATTTGAGACTGAAGTGTGTTTACGCAAAAAAAAAAGATTTGACATTTGGGCGCGAATTTAAAAAGTTTGATATCAGATTTATCTCAATGGAAATGGAATCTGTGTTATCAACTTATCTCTGTGTCTTACGCATTTAATTTGACAATAATAGTAAGATCCTTTCCTAATAATAGTAAAAACAAGAAGTATTCAGCGCGGAATCAGTTCGTTAGGGTATGTAGGCACACTCACATCATAATGCTTTAACAACAGTTGATGTTTAAAGAATTTCAACATAATCTGCCACCCTTTATTTTTAAGTGAAAACATGCCGCTTCCAGCCTGCAGCTAAACCAATTACTTTGTAAAACAAACATCGGTAAATTCGTTTTAGAACTCCGTTCACTCGTGCCTTTCAAAAGTTAGTGAACGAAATCCAAATGTACACAATTCTGCCTAACACTTTTTCCTTTACAAATTTCCTTTACTCTAATCCTTTGATAGAGTAACCCTATCGAACGGATGGGGATGGGATGATAGTATGTATCTGGTTTAATTGGGAGCTTTATTTTTCTGCTTGGCCTCTGTAACTCAGACCAAGTTTTAAGCTTGTTGATCGTCTCATCTTCTATTTTAACTACATTTGGTAAATGCTCAACATGTTAAAATTCTTCTCTGATCCGTAAGTGGTACAATTCTATTATTCTAAATCTTCACCTTTTCTTCGACAGCCGCGAATATTAAAAAAACCAGGTAAATTGATCCCTTTTTCACGGTTTCTGCTTGCTAGCAAATGGTAAAATTCATTTTTAATAACACAAAATAACCTATAAGCGAGCAGACATCAGTAACTGTGACAGTCACCCACAGGCATCAGCATCTACTACCAAAGCCACTTCCAGTGTCTTCCTGGCCAATAACGACGACATCTGTTTTTAGTTAATACTATAATAATATGTGTGCCAAATTTTATCTATATCCGATAAGCCATTTTTGCGTGATTGCGTGACAAACATCCAAACTCACAAACTTTCACATTTATGATATTAGTAGGATAATATTGGGTTGTTACATATTTAAATTCATTTTGGAAAGTGTTGGGTTATATATTGAGACGAATTCTTCACACCTACCTAAATATAGGTCACGAGTAACCGCCCTCGCTTTGCTTCGGTTTTTTTATCTTTTTACCTTGGGATACATTATTGAAGTTTTATTAAGGAACCCTAATTTTTTTGAAAATATAATATAGCCTATGTTACCCGGGGTTAGTGTAGCTTCCCAACAGTGAAAGAATTTTTCAAATCGGTTCAGTAGTTTCGAAGCCTATTCAATGCAAACAAAAAATCAAATCTTTCCTCTTTATATATTAGTATAGATTACAAAATAATGAAAACAAGAAAAATATATAGAAATGTACGCCAAGATGGTAGATGAAATTTTACCATGATTGATAACTGTTTCAAGTGTCAAATAAACAGAAAACGAAACCGTAACCAAACTTACAATTTTAGACAAGTTAACAGATTAAAAATAAAACGCAAAAAAAAACAAAAGCAGTTTTTATTTTATTTTAAAAGATTCTCAAGACATTCACAAGTAAACAAATAGAACGAAATACGAGACTCGCAACACAGACGCTTCGTTTGTCGTGTATTATCGAAGCCAAAGGTCCTGCAAGTAAACACGGCGAATCGACGATATTTTTTGGAGAACACTCACTTCACTAGTCAAAGCGAGTTTAGAACTGTTAGAAGTTATTTCAGAGCAAGTTTGTCGTTTGAAATAAGTCGCTTTGTACTCTCAGGTAACATCTAGGTTTATAATTCTGTTACTTTACAACTGCTTAGGCCCAACTTTGACTTCGAGGTAAACTTTATGAGAATTCTGTTCAACATTTTTCTTTTTCAAGTCACTGGCTGATATATGATGAGCCTATTCATTTCAACAAATGCCACGTTATACCACATACAATATTTATTAGATATTGATCACTGATTCATTGAAAAAAATCATCGCGAATCAGCAAACGTATATTAACTTCTTAGTTTCATGATACGCAAGCTCTGACCATGTCAATACCGTTGGCGTTAAACATACTACAGAACCCATCAACTACCAAGACGACTCGGAGACTTGAAGATGGCATCATCAGCTCATCCATAGTTTACCAGCGAGCATCATGAGAAAGAAAAGGACTTGAGAAGGAAATATTCTTATTCAACTTGTGTGTTATCCTATTAAGAATTTCTTCTTACAATTCAGCCTTCGCAAAATATTTTAAGTAAGGTGTAAAACCACTTTGTGAAAGTATCTCTTTGTAAAACTCTGTAACAGTCTGACATTTTAGTAAAATAACAATGAAATAAACGGCTCCTTCTCTTGAATTACAAATTGTGTTACTTATGACTAATGACAGACGGATTGGTCTCTCCTACACCATTTTCTTGAATAACAACGAATTTTACTTTCATCTCTATCATGCGGTCGACGACAAGCGATATCCTTTACTTCGAACTATGTAACTGAAGTATTTGATAAACATTATACTCTTTTTATTGACAATAGAACACCATCCGAAATTGGTAGATTGATGAATTTGAATTCTCACACTTTATTTTTAGCATGTGAAATATAAAGTTTGAGGTGGAATTTTCCTGCTTTGTTACTAAATAATTTAATACTTAAATTATTTTTTTGATTTCTTTCTTTATTCCAGAATCTTGTTTTAATAGCTATCATCTTGCAAAAACTTTAAATTCACTACGTAGGGGAAATAACTATAACAATCATAAATTCATGAGCTATTATAAATCTTACTTATATCGCGCCCGCTGAATTAATACAATACAATACAATATCATTAGTTCGCTTATCGCTTGTAGCTAACAATTACTTTATATGATGAAGACGTCACAAGAAAAAGTCCGTTAGCTAAGTGTTTTCTTGTCGCTTTCGAGCAAATCTTAACACTTGACAATATTCCGCAAATTGTTGTCAAAGTAAAATTGCGAATCCAAACATTTCTAAAGTGTTTAAAAATTCAAATGAACGAATGAAAAAGCAATCGTTGAAGTTGAAATCAAAGAAGGAATCCTTGGACCGGACCAGCGCGGAACTAACTTGAAAACCACTTGGGTAATGGGCGTCGTATACAATAGATTTTTACTTTTCTTAAATGCTTTAAATCAACTTAATTTATATATATTTGTACATGCACAGCATCTCTATTATTGTTTTTACTCGCTTTCAGACTCCAAGTCACACAATTTTTTTCCTACGCTTATGATAATATTGTTATTATCATAATAATAATCATTTATTAATCATTTATTTGTTGATACAATACTTTCAAGAAGTGTTTGTAAATCAAATCAATTTTAAATGAAAATATGCTTCAATTGTAGCGTGGTTTGCACTGACTTCATGAAGATAAACAAAAGGTTTAAGGTCAAACCACGTGTGCTATGTTTTTAAATTAAACTTTATAAGGTTTTTATTTTATGCTGCAGTAAAAGTATAATTATTACAATAATTTTACTTATTTGTTATTGATTACTATATTATCGGATGAACCGATTGATTGTGCTTTGTAACAAAATGCATAAAAACAAACATCCGAGTAACTTTATTAAAAAATTGTATGCTAACTTAGATGGCTAACTTGTAAATTTTGAATTAAGCACAATCGTGGAATATTATTCAAACATTACGACCAAAGAAAAGATGGATGGATTGTGTTACAGATGATATGAAAGATAAGAGAGTTAGTGTAAAGATGACGGCTGATAGGGAAGTGTGGAAAAGGAAAACATATTGCGCCGACCCCAAATAAAATTGGGAAATGGGCAGGATGATGATGATGATGATGATTTAGATATCATCAAAAGTTGGTTGGTTTCTGATACAAAATAAATATTGTTTCCAGTGATAGGAAATGCGGATAGCATAGAATAAGTATCTCGTATGCGAGGCGATTATAAATACCACTCAAGAATTAGAAGCGTGAAAGAAAGTTGGAGAAATTAAAAGTTTTCCCTCTGTTGAGGGTTTTCTGGCGGACCACGGTGTGGATTGGATCGATGTAGCACTTTATAAGTTCCATGTTGGTTTGTTATGATTCCTTATTTGTTGCTGAACTTTTATTTACTTAATGGAATACTGAAGATTTTAACACTGACTGCTTGGATTGTAGAAAGTTTGTGCGATTCTCGCAAGTAGCTGCTTCAAGGTTTAATGTTCCCTTATAGCCCTCATATTTTATCTATGTCTGTCACGTAATCATCACATCGTTCTAATTTTGGCTAGAGTCAAGTCTCCCACCTTCTCCGAGCCAAATGGTTAAATGTTTGGCAAGTGGTAAAGTTCATGGCAATAGTAAACTATAAGAGTGTTATGATGAATTTAAAACTACGGAACCTTACGTTACATATAGCCCGACACACACTTGGCGGGTTTTTACTTATTTATAAAAGAATATTTGATAGTGGTCAACTGGATTGTACGTCTATGCGATTTTATAACACTAGACCACCCGATATCAATGCCAATCTCAATTGTGCTACAAAAAATATAAGGGTAAACTGGTATCGAAATATCGGGCTTTAAAATCCGAAGTGAAAGCAATAGTTAAAGTCAAAGTCAAAATATTTTATGTATCACTGATACACATATGCAAGTCATCATTTTTTTAATCTACTAGCTCTTCGGAAGGGTGCTTTATCATGGAAGAAGAAAAGCCGTAAAGAAACTCCTCAGCACATCTTAAAAAAAATATTACAAAAAAGAAAATATTACAAAAATATTGTCGGAACTGGTCATTTCCATGCATCTTTGTCATTTAAATACTCGTCTACACTATAATATCCCTTGCCTAACAATTGTGTTTTTACACGTTTTTTGAAAGACTATTGGCAAGTCACGTATTGATTTTGTATAACTAACGTAGTGTATAAATAACGTTATTATGATAAACAAAAAAACAAGTCAAAAGGTTATTTGTGTAATATGTTACTTAATAATAATTAAATAGACAGAAATCTGTCTTTAACGCAAAAGATCTAAGACAGTAGCACTCCCTACACCTACATACTTACCGAGAAGTTTACAGTATATTTCCACCTGTTCCCAATCTTGTACTTAATAAAGTTCCTTCTAATGCTTATTGATCTCATCCCATTATGAAGTTGAACGATCTCAAGAAAATGTCACTAAACTTTAAGACTAATTCCATTTTGTCCGACCTGTATTCTAAAGGAGGAAACGCTTTCAGCGAAACACAATAGCGTCAAAAGACTAGATGCTTCTGTCTCAATACAAAAGCGCAATTTTCTTAAAACAAACTCAATGAATAAAATACGTTGTAAAGATCCAAAGTCTCGAACTCGGCGAGTTTAAAACTACTGTAATGCTAACAGCCGAAAACTTTCGAAAAGTGGTTCCTTAAGCAAAACAGGAGGCGAGGCCCGGAAATATATATTGAAGAAGTTTGGACGCGTCTTGAGATATAGGCGTAGTGGCAGAAGTATCAATTCCGATGCTTGATACAAATGGCATTTTCCTACTTAGACAGATTTGCGTTCCGTTAGTTTCTAGGCTAGTTTCAGACTCGCAGTTGCCATATTTATCTTCGATGTGTATCGCGATATGATATACGTCCTCTGGAATTTGAAACCCAACTTTTGAGCTGAGGTGTTTTGCATCCCGCCAAACTTGTCGAAGCAATAAAATGAAATATGCACATTTTCATCGTCGCTATGCAGAATTTTCTCGTGGGCGATGTCTTTGGATTGCAGGAAGTGAATAATACAGGTCAAGTAATATATACCTAAACGTGATCAGTTATTTTCAAAAGATCTTTGTTTCTCTGAATTCTTTATAAAGATCTGAGTGTATATTACGACTAGTTTGCGAAATAAAATGAAGATAGACAAGGCCGTCTTTAACCTACTGGAGGCCCTGGGCATATTAAGATAATGGGGCCCCTATTTTGTTACAATAAACAAAGAAAGTAGATAAGCATAGCCTTTAAATTTATGCAAAAGCAAAAAAGCAAATTGGTATTGTAGTCAGTAATTTAGGTTCGATTTATTCGAATTAAAAAAGTTAAATATCGGTTATCGTTTAGTGATCTGGCAGGAACTAGGGGGCCCCTATCGATCACGGGGCCCTGGGCACGTGCCCAGAGTGCCCAGTGGGAAAGAGGGGTCTGAAGATAGACAATAACTATCTGTAATAAATAATAATATGCCTGTTATAATGACGACCCTATAGTCTAGTTGGTAGCGACCCTGCCGGCGAAGCGAGGGGTCCCGGGTTCGATTCCCGGCCGGGGCAGATATTTATGTGACAGATGAATATTTGTGCACAGGTCATGGGTGTGATTGTGATGTGTTATATGTGTCGTCCATGCCCCCCGTAACTGCGGAGGTATGAGTGTGTTAGCGTTCATTATTATTGTTAAATACTAGCTGATCCGGCGAACTTCGTATCGCTTAACAAAGTAGCCTAAGTTACTCCTTGTTACATCAGCTATCTGCCAGTGAAAATCCCGTCAAAATCGGTCCAGCTATTTCAGAGATTAGCCGGAACAAACAGACAGACAGACAAAAATTGTAAAAAATGTTGTTTTGGTATATGCACCGTGTATACATCCAAATGCACTTAGTAAAAAGCGGTTATTTTAATATTACAAATAGACACTCGAATTTTATTTACTTGTATAGATGTATAGATTAAATCAATATATTTGTTTCAGTTGCACCTTCGCACGTATCGATATCTGGACCTTCAGAAGCCAGGGTCGGTGACCCTGTACCCCTCACCTGCAGCACGGCACCCTCGAACCCAGCCGCTGACATCAAGTGGCTGGTACTCAACAAGCATCACAGGGAAGCTAGCAACAGAACTATTATATCACCCGAAGGTATGTTAAAGACAGTTTTCGAAATAAAAGATGGCGTTTTATCTATTTAGCATACTTACGCCCCTACTCAGAGTCACTAACGGTTACTTAAATCGCTAATTAGTTAATCACCAATGAGTTAATCACCATACAAAATTTGTACTAACGAGCGATTTAAGTTACCGTTAGTCCATTAGTGACTCTGAGTTGGGACGTTAGTAATTAAAAACCAGTTGCAAATAAAATTATAAAACAATAAATGGTTGAGCCGTTACAAGATAGATGTCGCTTTTTGCGTATTCTTTTTAATACAATCTAAATTTGAAGTCCTGAAACAATAGACAAGTTTTTTTAAAGCTACCACAATTATTATTAATTTTAATAGATTAATCACCTCTCAATGACACTCGATATAACACAATATCATCTGAGATCCGCATCGCGTCTTCAACTTTAATTATAATCAAAGTCCCTATTTTACCCCCGAAATATTTGAAGTAATTATAGTCTTCGCTGATGTAAAGTAACTATACATAACTCGGCTACCCTCTTATTACGGCAAAATTACTGCTAGCGGAACCAATGGTTATTTGATCCTGGCAATTTCACTAATTACAGGACAGCCGGGCACCTTGCTGTTGTTTTACAGAATATGATGAGCTTATAACTAGATTACATATAACACGTCACAATTAATGGGATAATTAGCAGGATGATTTGTTAATTTGTGGGCATAAATATATAATTATTAAATTAAATTTGGGTTCAGTTAGTTTACAGAACGCGTGTACTTATTATGTTATGTATTCCTACGCCTCAGAATATATAACATTCTTCTTCGTACAATATTATTGTACTACAATCACGGGCCTAAAAAAACGGACGTAATTCCAACAAGAAAATTAGTGAAGCAACTTTAGTAATACCAACTCTCTATTCGTACAAGTACACACACCCACACATTGACACTTCATTGCTTCAATCGCGAATCAAAAATTATGCACACATGGAAAGCGGGTGGCCATAAGCCTCCGTCTTTTTTACTGGTCCGTGACTACAATTTATATTTTTTGTCCTTAAAAATATATTTTTAGGTTAACATAATTCAGGTAAATACTCAATTTTTTTTCATAGTACCATAAAGAAGTTATGACAATAGATTTATGTATGTAATTATGTATGTTTTTATCATTTACTATTTTGATACATTTTTCTATTTTAATAATTACTATGCCACACGTATACGAGTATTTACTGCATTAGCGCGCGATGTCAACTTCACATTTCTGTTAGTATGATAAAGATATCAATGACGCTAATTTGTTCCAGGTGGTTGGATCACCACATCGAACATCACGGTGGTGGTAGAACCCAACCGGCGGGCGATCGTCGTGGTGTGTCAGGGGATCAACGCTCAGCTCACGGAGAATGTTCTGGCTACCCACACCATCAACGTTTTATGTAAGTACCCTCTTTATTCGTGTTATGAACTATTCGTGCAATGATATTTAAAAAAATATAGATACGTCATGCTCAAATCAACCAAAAAATCTGTTCCAAAAAGAGCTACAGCACACACGTTTATCTTCTGTTTCACTACACCAATCACATTGGTATAATACACGAAGGCATGTTAACGCTGTGTGTCAAATGTCAAGCACTTCTGACAACAACAAAAGCGTGCGAATCGCCTTGTAATGACAGAGCGACTACGAGCAGAACGGTCAATTGCCTGTTCTTACGCTCTTCATCGTCGGCGCGCTAGTGACATATCTGCCTTATTTTTACATTATAATATCATTGTATTCATGTTGAAAATTTTGGACCCTACATTATTAAATACCGTAATCTCGTGATAATAATTATATTATGGTTTAAAACAGTCGACGATATGGCTGGCTTCAACCCATTGATGGCCCACTACAGAGCACGGGTCTCTTCTCTTGAGGAGGCCTAGAGCATACTCCACCACGCTGCTCCAGTGCGGATTGATGAAGGACGAAGATATAGCTGAAGCATATTTATAAAAGTCTTGAAAAATATTTACACTTTAAAGTCTAGTTTAGTTTTAAAGAGTTTTAATAGCAGTGATAGCCTAGCGGTTAGAACGTTGGTCTCCCGAACGCAGGGGCCCGAGTTGAAATCCTGGTACGCACCTCTAATTTTCAAATAATATGTGCATATTAGAAATTAATTTTCACTCGCTTCAGTGAAGGAAAAATCGTAAGGAAACCTGCACACCGGAGAGTGCTCCATAAAGTTCTCAATGGTGTGTGAAGTCTACCAATCCGCATTTGGCGTGGTACACTATGGCCTGTACCCCTCACATTGTGAGACGAGACCTCGAGCCCAGCAGTAGGACAATTATGGGTTGTTGCTTTTCTATTTTTTTAGTTTTAAAACCAGGATAAGTGTCGTACGTGTCCCAATGGATAAAAGTCACAAATAATGGTTGTGGCCACACTTTTAGACGAAATATATTTTTTACACTTTCAATTTACTAATGGTGCGACGACCAGTCTGTATACATTCCGTTATCCTTTGACCGAAATGAAAATCAATGCTTTCAACTGAAATACTGCAATTGACTAGAAATGTGACCTGGGACTAAACATTGCATTAGTATGAGCGATATACGATAAACTATGTGTTCTCGCTGAAGTACTTTCAGTTCAGTTTCATTAGTAGTGATAGTACTCGTATTTAATTTGAACTTTACTTCAAGTCATTTTTGTTCTTTGGGATTTTGGGTCATAATCATTTATCATCCGGTCTAAATCATGACCAATTTTAAGTTTAATACAAAATTGTATTATAAAGCTAAAATAGAATATGTAACCTCTAAAGAAGTGAGTTGTAGGTTAGCAAAAACGATAATTTAAACACTGCTGAACCTCGTTAGACATACAACTTTGCATCCAATGCATCAATGCTATTGTCATATAAATTAAGCATTAGGTCTCAAAATATTCAACACATTAAGTATAGACGAGAAAATACTTACATCGCTCTAAACTTATCGCGTGTGATGAGACAATGAGCAGAACTCTGTCGTTCCATTCATGAGTTGCATGAGGTTGTCTTTTTCTAAACACGTTTTTGACCTTTGAAACGCATGCACCGGATGGATTTCCCCGAAAAATATGCTAAACCTCAAAAGCAAGGCTTTCAAAGGGAATATTTTTGGAGAAACTAAAATTTGCGGCTTACACGTGAAAACGGTGAATAAAACATGAAATTGCATTTTAGATTCTTTTCGGGATTCGTTTTGCTGGTCGAAGAACAACCCTATAAAGGTGCTGGCACTGGTTTTAATTTTTGATGTCTGGGGTTGAGGATGTACATTATTTTGTATTAAATGTTTGTAAATTCATAAAAGTTTTTAGTTTTATTTTCAGTTTTAAGCCTTCGTTCCGCCTAAGTAAAGTGCAGCGATCTTTCATGGGGCTTGGTGTACATTTCTATAATAAAATTCCAAAATCAATACTTTAAAAAAACGTGTAAAAACACAATTGTTACGCAAGGGATATTATAGAATAGACGAGTATTTAAATGACAAAGATGCATGGAAATGACCAGTTCTGCAACCAGTTCCGCTCAGATTAGTAAATATTTTTGTAATATTTTATTGTTTTGTAATATTTTTTTTAAAAGATGTGCGAGGAGTTTCTTTCGGCTTTTCTTCTCCTCCATGACAAAGCACCCTTCCGAAAAGCTGGTAGATAAAAAAATGATGACGTGCATAAGTGTATCAGTGATATCTATATGAATAAAATATTTTGACTTTGACTTTGACTTTGAATTTTTTATTTTTTCTATTTTGTTAATAAGCATTCGAGCTATTGAATTCAATATGCGAAAGCAAGTAAATGGTGTATAGATTTTTAAGTATGTTATTTGTAAGTAGTTAAGTATCACTGTATGCTTTCCGAATACAATCAAATAAATAAAATAAATAAATAAATTATGTCTGTCTTGTAAAAGTATCCTGAAAAAGTATATGTATGTTGCGATAGTTAAAAGCATATTCATACTTCTATGAATATCATCAAATACTTGCATTTTCATCAGCAATTTCTTCATATGCAAATCAAACTAGGGACCTTTCGCTCAATCACCATCAACTCTGATCTTAATACAATAAAAACATTAATATCTAAAATATATTAATACAATATACTAACAGTTCGTTAAACCGAAAGAAAAATTAAATTAAAATCAAGAAAAAGAAGGAAAGGCCTCGAGAACCCAATTAAATAAAGAAGTACAACGTCTTGCTCAATTTTATCTAATTAGATGAAAATTAACTTCACAAATCTAATAATGATCTTCTCTCGATAAGTAGGCATTACCTAATTCTCAGGGATCAAGAATATTAGGCTCTGTGACTTATAATTTGTCCCTGTTATTGAGTCATTAGGGAAGTTTACACGCTTGTTTATGGGATAAGATCTAATTTAAATTTACATTTTTATTAACCGACTTCAAAAAAAGGAGGAGGTTCTCAATTCGTAGAGTTACCTCAGAACTTTCGACTGGGTGAACCGATTTTGATGATTGTTTTTTTAAATGAAAGCTGGTGCTTGTGTGGTCCCACTTAAATTTTTTTGAGATCTGAGAATGGCATCCATGACAAAACCATATAAGTTTTAAATTTGCATTAAGTATGTGCGCGACAAATGGACGAATAACTCAGTATCACGCCAACCGATTTCGATGATTCTTTTCTTAATCGAAAGCAGGTGCTTGTCATGTGGTTCCACATAAATTTGAACGAGATCTGACAAGTAGTTTTTGAGTAATTTTGAAGTCGGTTATTTTTTATTAGTAATCTGTATCTGTATCTGTATGTAAGTTTAGATTATCGTCATCGCAATCCGTAATTGTCCCATAATTTTCCCTATTTAAGTGCAGTTTGGAGATTTCACACACGTTTGAAAATATTATGAATAACATAGGTACATATAATGCACACACCTTTGAATATAACATGTTTTGAATAATATTCGTGTGCTAGCTTTTTTACGACGTTTTTCTTTAACGAATCAAATAAAAATACACACAAAATAATATAATGTTCACAATTATTACGACTAGAAGAGTAGTCAGTAAAAAATTTGAGCCGAATTTGATGTTTTTTATAATGTTGTCCTAAAAACTTATTATGTTTTTAAGCAATCTCCAAATAGTTTAAATGTAAAAGGAACCAAAACATCATACTAAAACTTGTTTATTTATATTGTGAAGTTTGTAACAAAAATAATGTTATTTCACGATAAACAGTAACAACAAAAAATGTGTTTCCGTTAAAAAAATAATGTCCAAATTGTAAAATAAAATTTAAACAGAAACGGGGTACGGTTCGCTGCCAAAAGCGAAACCTAATTTATTACGCCGCAAAGAATTTCAGGCAATACCCGAAATACCAAGACAGTAAAATTGGTAATTGTAACATAAACGAAAATATCCACTTTTAGTTAAAATTAAACCATATCAGGTTCAAATATGGAGATGGACACATTGTTTTTACTGGTAAATAAAGCAGCATGTTGTGTGCAGTTGATATCCTGGTGTCTTAGTTCCCAATGTGGTCCAGGTAAACCCCCAGGGGTCCACGGGAAACTCGGCTGGGGTCTATGTTGGCGTGACAAAAAATCCATTAATAAAAATCAATTAATTAATTAACCAAAAAATTTTTACTTTTTTTTTCAAAACTTAATCTATGTTATATTTATAATCTAAATTCAGCCGCATCTCCAATTTTCATAGTTAGATCTAATCTTCACATTTTTTGTCCAGTTTTGGGGATATGGTAGAAATGTAGCTGCAGGGGGTCCACCGGAACCAGTTAAATTTTGATCTATGAGAAAAATAGTCTAGGAACCTCTATCCTAGTGTATTGTCGATATCAAGGTTATGTATTATTAAAATGTGTTATTCTTGCTTTGGCGTAGAAAATATAGTGAACCTACTTAATAATAGTCAAGGTAAAAAAATCGTAAATTTGAACGCTCTTTTCACGCTCGCTAGCATATTCTGTATACCAATTCAATTTTTAGTTTAAAAAACTTCCAAACACTTGAAATCACTCGCTGAAATTACGGAAAATTAAAATTACATAAAGAAAATGTAATAAAAATACTCAAAGGCACCGCATTTGAGCTAGCAAAAAATCTTTAAAGAAAATTACATTAAAATGAGAAACAGGAAGCAAACTCGGAAAATTGTAGCTCTATTTTGAGATAAACGTTAAAAGCTAAGCGGTTTAGAACAGGGCTGTCTACCAGTAGTTTTTTTAAGGAATGCTGTCCACCTGCTATCAAAAGTCTGAAACCATACGAGCTAGCATAATAAAACTCAAACATTGCATTTCTATTTAAATTGTATCGCATACGAAGTCTAAATGGATAAACTCGTTTGAAAAAATTGTTGGCAAATTTTACAATAACATTACTTCCGAAACGTTAACTATTTTGTACAGCTATCTCTGAAGCCGCCATACTCTATAAGGCTGTATTATAATACATGTGAGTGCAAATAATAATTGTGGCGTGAAACTTATATTGTAAATTATTTTTATAGTTAGTTTACAACCCTAAAGCACTATGCCTCGTTAGACCAGATAAGTGTTCTACTGTGTTCGAGTTAGTGGATCGAGTGAGGGTTCATTTTGACCCCCTGAGGGGTGGTGAGGGGTACCCGCTCCCCTTTTGTTTTATTTTCACTGTAATTTCACTTTGGCATTAATAGTAAGTGATTTAACTGAGTTGGCAAAGAAAAGACAGTTTGTAGTCGGCCTTTGAACCGGTTTGTTGGGAAATTACTCGATATATTCGGTTCAGTTAGGATAGCAATTTCAGTTCGGGATTTTATTGCGTTTTACATTTAAAAGTATATAAAAACAGTGAAGTTTATCTATAAGACGCTCTTATAACCTTTTAGTGTAAGTCAGCCTCAACTTTATATTAATTCAAAAGTATGATTCTATTCCCACTAACTTGACCATTAGCCATCGTCAACTAGTTTGGCTATTTGAGTACATAAAAATTGTGTGTCTTTCTTTCACGTCGTACATCAATATTTGCGTGTGTTCTATAAGATACAAGATAAGGTTATAGAAACCTTATCTTGGAATTAACTCTTCCACAACAAAAGAAAGTATATTGGAGACAATTGCTTCAAGATCCTCTGATTTTCCTCGACCGAAAACAGTTTAAATTCATCAACATTTTCATCTCTTTCCCAAAATCCACCAAAATCTTTCTCTGAGGCACTCTGAACCTTTAAGTACGTGCTTCCGTGCCGCGTCCCACTCGCTCGTATTGCCCCGTCCCTCTCTAACCCATGTGTACGACTGTTGGGTTAAAATAGTGTTTCAAACAAGTTTGTAAATCAGTGAATGGTGTTTTGTTAATGTTTGCTTCGTCAAGCAACGGTGAAACGGTAAAATAATTAAAAAGTACAAAATACGACAGTATTTATTACTATTTAATTTTAAGTAAATACATTAAATGTATTGTAGATAAAGATGATTATAAATGTTTATTTTTATTCTGTTAATGAAAATAAAGAATTGCAAATAGTTGGGCAAATTTAAAAAATAAAATGATATTTTAATATACTTTTTGTTTCTAGAAGTGCTGAGGAGTTTCTTTTCTTTCGCCATTATCTCTTCCTCTCACCAAATTCACGAAACAATGAAAAATTTTGATTGAAATATTTAACAAAACATAACGTTTTTGTATCATGCATGCCCTACGTCTAACTCTTGTGTAGTGTACGTCCAAAATTATTTAATTGAAATTTTCGGCTTGTGTTTAATATAGTGAGTAGAAAATCCATTTCCCCAGCAGCGCGCGTCACGCCGGAAATATGATAATTCGCGCCCGGAAGTCCGCGGTCGCCGTTGTTTACGGTTTACGAATAGTTTCGAGCTTTTACGAACTTTTTCGAGAATTGTCGAACTTTTTTTGTTCAAGTGTTGGTGTAATTAATTTTTAATAAAAACTAGTTTTCAAACAGATGCCGGCTACTTCTTAACTTGATTCTACGAAAAATAAATTGTGGTAATGGATAGTTTTTCAGTTGTTATATTTAAATCTTAAGAATACTTTAATCGAGCGCATCGTATTTTCTTAGGAAAAAATACGATATATTAATGTAAAATATAGATTGAGAAACAACGTTACGAAATTACGATTAAAAAAAAGAAGTTTTTCGGTATTGAAGAAAATATACGAAAATTAACTATTCCCATGTTTTGATATCTCCCAGTCTACAACGCTTCAAATATCCTTAATCCTTATCTTAAGGTCACATTATAATCCTCCACAATACAATACAATAAAATACAATACAATACAAGAATAAAAAAGAAAAAAATTAATACAAGACTGTTCCTTATAAAGAAAAATCCTGGATAACATTACAACCCCTTAATGCGATTCTGACTTAAACTCAACTTATTTCATTCCAATTTCATCTTAACTTCGTGCAAAAAGATAAAATTTGTAGACGCCATTTATCCTTCACTCAAAAGATAGAAAGATCTTTGGAGATCTGACGATTGTGATGATACGACGCCATAATTGGTATCATTAAAAGCCTCTGGCCCGCGACCCGGTATTTAAAGCATACGCAGGGTAGGCTGTTATCTGCCACCTATTAATCATGTTACAGGGGTGTGGTGTAGAGGGATGATGGCAGCGATTTTCGCATTTGTAATTATGCTATTTGAAGATTGGTAAATTGTTGTTACATTGTGTTTCTTCATAATTAACACCTAGCGTCATCAAACACCTTTTGGATTGTGAATTTATTATAAAATTATTAAATAATGTTTTATTCTCTATCATTTACTACCGATACGAGGTCGCACACGTATAACTACTGCTACTGTAACTGCATATACATATATACAGTGTATTACAAAACTACCCGTAAAGCCTAAAGGAGGTTAGAAGAAGAAGAGGAGAAAGAAGTCCAATGGTGTGAGGTCCGGAGAACGATCAGGCCATAGCATCAGTCCCTCGCGGCCAATGAAATTGACAATACATTTTTTTTTCCAACTTGCCATTTTTTTAAGCCAGTACTTGAGTATAATGACATCCTTGTATTGAGGTAGAAAACATTTATGAATGAAATATAGAAAAACTATTAAAGTAGACAATTATTAGGTAAAATAGGTACGTAGGCCTTTCTGTTAAATAATTCTGGTTCCCTAACATGACAGCTTACTAGGGTTGACAAAATATTTGGCTTTGTCAATTAATTATATTTTACGGGGTATTTTGTAACACGTTCTATATACATATCGTTTAACAAATGAAAAGAAACGGATCATAAAAAAATTGAGTAACATGTATTCTTACTGCTGCTTATAGTTTCATCTGTCTATAATCAAATCTTGCGAACTTTTAATCCACTTCCCGGTGTTCCATTGAACTGAGTATGTAAATCTGATAACAATTCTAATTAATTATAAATGTGTCATAGAGCTGATCTAAATATAGTAAAATACCGACTTTAGAGAGGTTAAAGTTTTTTAATTTCGTGTGTAAGTTTTTTGTACGTTGCTTGAACCTAAATAAAACGCCGCGTCTCAAGGCTTGGCTCCACATCTGAGGTGAAATAGCAAAAACTGTATTCAGATCCGAGTGAATGGAGATCCGCCCGTTTATTTATCACTGCTTTGTGAGGTTGTATGGATGTATGCGTACGGAGCGGCGGCGTGTCGCTCGCTTGTCCTTTTGATATTAAAAATATATCCAACTTGAATATATCGCTTTAGTTACATATTCAATGTGTTCTGTTTTAATTGGTGGATGTCATGTTTAAATAATGCACGGGTTTACGGGTTAACATTAAATGACGATAAAGATCTTCAAGCATGTGAAATTTTTATCTTTTTTCGGTTTTTATATTGTTTTTTATTCAAACGAATTTCATTTAAGATTGTCGCTACGTGTGCAATAGACATGATTCGACAAAATTGAATATGTGTGGACGTACGTTCGACAAAAACCACTCGACTAAAGTCGTTCGTCAACTCGAACGAAAGCCGAATGATGCAGAGTTGACTAGAATATCTAAAACAATGCCGAACCATTACTATATCCTACCTTTATAATAAATGCTAACATACTCATCCAAACCCCCGCATTATTAGTACCTGTGTCGCGGGTGGCATGGATGACACATATAACACATCACAATCACACCCTGCACCCGAGTACAAATATTTATCGGTCACATAAATATTTGTCCCGGCCGGGAATCGAACCCGGGACCTCTCGCTTCGCAGGCAGGGTCGCTACCAACTAGGCTACAGGGTCGTCACGTTTACCATTCTTTCGTGACCAAACCTGACTTATCCTCATCCTTACCATCGTATAGGCTCTTAATTCAGTGACTTCTGCATCACCAAGCCACTCAGAGCAACAATAGTGCGCCAATTAATTCCACCGCCGTCCGCGCTCATTACATTAATGAGTGGAACGTGTTGGCCGGTGACAGCCCTAATAATAAGGGCTTATACAAACGTAACTTTCATATGCAAGTGTGATGCTTTTCTGCTTAACGCCCTCTTTTGATGTCTGGGAGGGTTGGTTGTTTTTATTATTATGTTATTATTATTCATTAATTTTTCTTTATATTATTTTGTCACAGATTGCGTCTATTTTATAACACTAAAGCTACACACTTCTGCCAGGATTCGATGTTTTGCGGGTAGCGTGTACATATTTACGCGTAAATGAGTAGAATTCTAATAATCTTTTAAAAATTTCATAAGATGATTTCATCTTATGAATCTTGGATCCACTAAATTCCACTCATACACACGACTGTATTTAATATCTAGTACTTGAAGTATACTCCAACTTAATGAAACTGTAAGTATCCCATGTTTCACCCATGTGGAGAACCTAGAATCCACAAATTTTATCTGTTATATGAAAGTCTGTTCCAACCGGCAAATGAACCAAAGACTCTTCGCTCAGCATACAGAGTAACAACCAACTTGACTGCAATCATTTAAATAAAGCTTAAGTTATTCATCTCAATCTTAAGTAAAACTTACATTTTTACGGCCACGAACAGCTTAAAAAAGAACTAGCAATATTAAGCTTTTTAAAATTATACTGAACGTGAAATTATGAAGCTACTTAATGCAGTTTCAATAGTCCGCCAATTAATTCGGCCGTGGCGTCCGCTCATTACATTAATGAGAGAAGCGTGTCGGTTGGTGATAGCCCTAGCGTTAGGGTTGATCCCAACTTTATACCTACTCTTAATATGATATTTTTGATGCGTCTTAACATTTTGCTTCAATCGTTAATGATGTTTTGTTTTTACATGGTATGCGTAGCTATGATTTTGTAGTTGTAGTACTCAATCACAACAACACTTATGATTGATTAAAAAACGTATTTTATCAATATTCATACCAGAAAAACCGGTATTTTATAATGTTAAATCTTCTCCCACGGGTAGGCACTCAAGTTGTCCAAGGACGGAATTACCAACCTTATATCATTTTCTAACTTATTATATAAATATCTGGATGATCGAGCTTTGCTTGATATTTTAATAATGCTTAACAACGCCATCTACTGAAGTAGCTTTGTGTCGTTAAAGCAGTTAGTTGCTCCCAATAATAATAGTATTATTACACGCCAATAGATGTCAGGAAGAGTCAATGATATTGTAGCAGTTTTTCATTGCCTGAAAACACGGATAAAACGACATTTTCTAAAAATGAATCCTAGCTAGATTGATTTATCGCCCCCGAAACCCCTGCATACTAAATTTCATGAAAATCGTAGGCGCCGTTGCCGAGATTCCGAGAACATATATGTATACATATTTATATACAAGAATTGCTCGTTTAAAAGTATTCGATATTATAAACTTTTCAAATGTGTAGTGTACCGACACTCAATATTCAAACTCGGAGTTACAAACTACTACACCATCAGCTCTTTCCACTCTAACAACTCTGCAAATTCTAACGCTTATTTTAGTAAATTTTACTAAATAAAATGATCAGACAACACGCGATCGTCGTAACGTTATAATGTGTACCGTGTGTACTCGGCGTAACAAAGGCACTGCTACACTGTAACGAAACAAATTACAAGGCTCATGTTTATTCAAGACTGGGAGGCAGTTTTTAAAAAGGGAAAATTGGCAAACTAAGCTCCTTTGAGGACTGGTCGTATGAACAGCTTGCGAGCGTTGGAACTGTATGTTTTATTTAAAGGAATGAAAGAATAATTTTATTTGACTATACCTAATTCACATTTAAAAGTTACGTTTTAACTACACCTTAACAAGTTGTTACAACCCAACATTAGATTAACTATATTCGTTAATATTATTCCCATGTTTTATTTATGCTGATATCATACATACAGATATAATCTATACATCTATACTCTGTACACATACACAAATACACAATACACATACACAAATAAATACAATTGGAGTGTCTGTTTGTAATATAAAAATAACCGCTTTTTACTAAGTGCATTTGGATGTATACACGGTACAACTACATATACCAAAACAACATTTTTTTACATTTTTTGTCTGTCTGTCTGTCTATCTGTTTGTTCCGGCCAATCTCTGAAATGGCTGGACCGATTTTGACGGGACTTTCACTGGCAAATAGCTGACATTACAAGGAGTAACTTAGGCTACTTTTATTTTAGAAAAAAAATAGTTTCGTAGACGATACGAAGTTTGCCGTGTCAGCTAGTTATGATCTAAACAACACGGCAAGTTGTTGATGGTAATGTTGAGTACATTAAATTAAACACATTTTTTAATTTTCCTATGTTTTATGTATGTCGCTATAATATAATACACTAGCTGACTCGGCAAACGTTGTTCTGCCAAAAATTTTCTAGATAGGGACATCCTAATCACCTAGCGATATGAAATGAAATACATGACATCGTAAGATGGTCTTAAGCATTCCCATTCACTCGTTAATCGCTCGCAGTCCTACCTGCGCCTCGCGAGGGGACCTGAACGAATTTTCTATGTTAATTTGGTACGCTTCTCTTGAAATTCCTGATTCAGAATTGATCTCGCTTCAATAGGTAAATTGTGAATTCTATTATTTAACAAGATTGGCACTAAAGATCCCGATTGTGTAATGAGGGCATTATATTAACATTCCGATAAGAGAATGGTAGGGAATTTATTCGTTGCTCAGAGACATGCCGGGATGGTAAATTAATGGCGAAGAAACGTGGTAAAACCTTTGTAAGGTAACCCAGAAAGTTACAAATGGGTACTTTTTGTTTCACTTTGAATAGTGTTAGGGGCAGTGAAATCAACGGGTGTATCGCTTCTCAGGGGTACCAACTACCAACTTAAATAACCAATTTTTAGGAAATAACTGAAATTACCTTGCTTTCTGTAGGTGCTGTATTCACTAGAAATGATTTTCCCATAGATTTTATACATCAAGAAATGGCCATTGTGTAAGAATTCGTAGCATTGTGTTTTGAACGTTTCATTTGTCTCATGTAGGTACAACATAAGTAGGTACATATGTTAATTCTCTCAAGGGCAATGAGCCTTTGAGGGACAGTAAGATTATTTATATGCAGTGTTTCGATAGGTGATATTGAATGCTTTTTTATGGAAATAGCCGACGATCCACCTGATGGTAAACGGCTATCGTCACCCTTGGACATCAGCAATACGAAAGGAATCATCAACGCATCGTTGCCAGCCAAAAAAGAGAGATGAAAAAGAAAGAAATAGTTCAGTTCGTGACTTCACGTGCTTACTTGCCATCATCGACTCATCCAGACCTTCCCACGGTTCTTCCTGGACATGTCTATTACCCCCGACATCTGTGGCGCGCAAATGACATTCATATGTGATAGTTTTTGCAGTAATAAGCACCAGCAGTGCATCTCGTTTGCAATATGCGATCCGTCATTGCCTTGCAGAACGAATGTAACGTTTGGCTCATTAGGAATGGAGGAATTTGCTGTCGTGACATGTCTTCGTGTGTAGTAATACCGTTTTAATGCTAAACGTAATCTTTGTTGGTAACGGTAACTTATAATGGTAAAAAGGTTACGTTAAGTTGTGTAGTTAGTTGTGTTTAACTGCCTTGTATGAGGGCAAAGTAATTCAATGATAGTTTGTATTTATATGTTATCATCACGATCGAAACGCATTTACAGTTTCATTGTTGGATTGGTCTCATCCCATGTACGAATACGTTGGCCAACTTCATACACTTATAAGAATCTTCTGAAGTAGTTTAATGGGTGCAGGTTATAATATATTATATTAAGTAGTACAAAAGGCGGTCTTATCGCTATAGAGGCTATAAAGGGACCATCCATAAATTACGTCACACTAATTTCATGACTTTTTAACCCCTCCCCCCCTCCTTGTCACAGCTGGTCACATTTGTGAGACCTCCCCCCCTAGTGTGACGTCACATATGAAATTTTACACCTAGAAATTATGAAACGTGACGTCACGAAATTTAGGACCCCCTCCCAACCCTTGTCACACAATGTCACGCTGCATCGACCCATCCCCCCCTCCCCCTAACGTGTGACGTAATATATGGATGACCCCAAATATGCAGTATCGACATTTTAATGTTCATTTATCGGACTTTAACCACGAAATCTATTGCGGGCGGAAAGTTAACGAAGAAGTTGTGGAGAATAACTGTCGTCACAAACATAATATTGTTCGGTAGTTGTACCTAGTTGCTGCCTCATGCTCAGCTACGGGGATGCAGTTCCGTAGACTGGTGCATTGAGTTGATTCTATCGTTGCCAGTTCAGGTTTTGAATTCAGTCATTTGTGTTTAAAAGTCGATCTGTGAACTGGTATCTACTAATGATGTGTTCATGAGGACTGGTTTTTTCAGTATATTTTCCATGTCACATTTAAAATCTTGTTTAGTTTTTGGTACTTATATCATTTCTGATCGCAGTAGGCGTTAAAAACATGCGTTATTATAAAGTGTAATTAAATCTTTTTTTTTTTTAGTTAGAACTTGCAATGTACTTAACAGAACAGAACAAAGATTTCGCCAACGATCTATCATATAAATCTCTAATCCGTAATCTACACAATCCTAAATTTAATCGTTCAGCAAATTCCCTCGGAATTAAACAGCTGGATCGGCTACAACGATGTTATTCGGCCAAATCGTGTGATATCGTCCCCAATAAATATTGTTAACTGTATCGCGGCTGGAGAGATTCGGATCACGTGCAGGCCACCAGCATTTACACAATGGCCTGAAATATTCGATGGAACGCCAGCGAATGCTAAGACAACATTCAGACAATAGTAAGCAGAATACACTAATGCTAAGTTATGGAACGGTTTCGGTGATAGTAAAACTGATTTTATTTTGCCGACCGTTTAGTGTTGATACCTTTTTTCTGAGTTTATCTGGTAGATTGCTACGTGCTACGTAGGCTCAGATTAAATAATCTTTCTACCTATTCTTATGTGAGGTAGAAAAACAAAAATGGTTTTAGGTATCATAAATTTTATTTCATTAGCTCCCATGATACTACTACCCAACTAGAATTTATATTATTGTAGAAAACAAGGTCCAAATCCAGTTACAAATAAACGAAACAAAAAGCAATGGACTAAAGTAGCAAGAAACAAAAACAAAATGAAATAAACTGTATTTTATGTGGAGGTAGCTGAGTGAAGTACGTCCACAGAATCCTCTCCTCAAAAACTTTCAAGAGTGTCATTGTAACCACCTATTTGTAATTGTGATAGAAAATTATGAATTATAATATTTAAACATATATTATCGTAACTTTTTTGTCATTATCTCCTACGCTAGAATTTGCTGTGTTGTGGAAAACTAGGTTCAAACCCTTTAGTTACAAACAAAAAGATGAAAATGGGAAAGATTTAAATTACAACACACAAAATCAGTTCTTCTGTAGAACTTCTTCGTGTGTCATGGCTGGAGAGCCAGTTCTTTCATTATTTTTCTTCTCTCTTTCTTGGCTGGAATTACATCAGTGACGCCTTTGGTGTTGATAATGTCCATGAGCGACGACAGCCACTTACCATCAGGATCGTCAGTTTGTTTGCCGGCTATTTCCATAAAACAGTAATTCTAACCTGGTGATCTTCCACAGACCCTCCATCAGCGCCGATGATCACTGGCTACATCCCGGGGACCACGCTGTCGGCCGGCACAGTCCAGAAGCTGTCCTGCATCTCCACCGGCGGCAACCCACTCGCCACTCTCACGTGGTTCAAGAATGATAAAAAGGTAACAGTTTACGAGGTCTGCTAAAAAAGGTTAAGATAAGGTGTGAAATACAATGTACACATTTAGCAGACGTGCTTAAGTTCAACTGCTGTCTTACAATGACTCTCCAGACTACTAGTGACTGATGATGACTAGTTAGGGACACTGTCAGTCGAAAGATTCCAAGTTCTAATCCATGTCAATGATTCCCGTCCCAGGTTATATCGTTATAGTCTAAAAGCCGCATTAGAGGCGTTTCTGCACCCATCTGCATACCGGATAAAATAAATAAACCGGATAATATAAAATTGTTTTATATCAAACATTATATGTAAAGAAAATTATCGCGAATGGGTTGCCTAAAATATATATTCAAAACTATCAATTAATCTACATATGGGGTGGTAATCTATATAAATTTTCAACTAACTCATATTTATCTTTCATTATTTCATAGGTTTCCTTTAATTTAAAATACTATGTTGCTTAAAATAATTTGAACCTTGTGAATGACCCTTTCCATTGGTATCATACAATACCGGATGTTTTTCCACATTTTACAGATTCGATTCCCGGCTGAAGCAGGTGATTTAGCAAAAATCTTTGAAATCAGTTTTACTTATTCGTGAAAATAAAGGAATGTTTCCTTTCAGTAAAATTTGCCATCATTAATATTCAGGGTACTTTTCCTCCAACCACATTTTTTTCCACCCTATACCTATATACCCTTGAACATATTTTTTTAGGCAACTAATTCGCGATACTTTTCTTTACATATGATATTTGATAGAAACCATTTATTATTCGGTAAGCAGAAACGCCTCTAATATGGCTCCTGTACTATTAGATTAATTCGTTAAGCCTCCTCAATTTTAAAGAAAGCCATGAATATCTGATGCTACTAATTTCTATTCTCTAGTTTTAGTTTTCGATTTAAACAATCCTATTACTTTAATGATTCGATTCCCGGTCTCCCCCTAGGGCCGTAATTCCAATTTCCGTGAATTTCTCTTGTTTATCAGTACACAAGCGTCCGTTATAACCCCACTCGACCCTCGAAATGCCCATCTTTACCCACGACTTGATAAGGCCTAATGTATAGGTATTTATTATCATTGTTATAACGTGCCGAGAGCAAGAAACATTACACTAATACAGAAATAACGAATAAAGTGGCTTTACATGACTGTAGCATCATGTGAAGCCTAGAATGTAGAAAGAATTATTTATTTATGTCAAAGTATTAAAGTTGTATAAATATTACTTAAATAAATAATTCTTTCTTTTTTTTATGGAAATAGCCGGCAAACGAGCTGACGATCCACCTGATGGTAAGTGGCTATCGTCGCCCATAGACATCAGCAACACGAAAGGCATCACTTTTGCGTTGCCAGCCAAGAAAGAGGGAAGAAAAAGAAAGAAAGAAATTTCTTTTAATTTAGGATGGTTAAGGAATGTATCTTCTTATAACCATTCCACATTTCTCCAGTGTAAACCAAGCGCATGTTCTAGATCCATTCGTCATCCAAGACCACGGACAAGGCGGTGTCGGCGGAGATATCCATCCTGACGAACGTGACGGACAACCAGGCGCAGTACCGCTGCGAGGCCACTAACAGCGCCACTGAGATCCCGCTGTTTGAGACTGTCACTCTTAACGTACACTGTGAGTATTCTATCAACATTTAGGTGAATACCTATTTCTACAGTATAGAGCATATTCATTTTGATGCTGGTTAGACGTTTTCAGATAAAAAAATTCAACGACTTAGAGTAAATAATAAATGAGTAAAAGTCCATGTTGCTCTAAAATTTAATAATGCTATTATCATATTAATGAACTCCTTAATGATAGGACATAAAAATAATATAATTAGGTACATTCATTTGACAATTTTATTTTATCTTTTTTAGCACATAATACTGTCTCTCTATCGTTTCACAATGTTTTGTAACTAATATTTAATGCTGTTTTGCAAATTTTTGCTAATTTGACTTTGCACGCGTAGTAGGCGAGGATAGGAGATGGAATACCTTATAGCAACTATGTAAAAACTAACCTTATCCTGCAAATAAAGAATTGATTGATTGATTGATTGAATATTTAACTGCTGGGCTTGGGTATCCTCTCACAGTATGAGGGGTACATAGTTCACGTCAACGCCATAGTCCACCACACTGGTCAAATTTCCACGTCAACGCCATCACGCTGGTCAAATTCGGATTGGCAGATTTTAAAAACCTAAGGACTTGGTATTTCACGATGTTTTACTTTACCGAAACAAGACAAGTGCTAATTTGACTTCGTATGTATATGCGCGTAGCTTTTTAAGCTTATTTTTAACTGTTTTACCTTATCAAACAGCCAACTAATGTTCAAATCTAAACGCAAAAGTACGTGTACCTTATAAAACTATAAGGGCTTGTTTCACCATCTTCAAGTAGAGTCCTGAATAAGCTATTCGCCGGTTAAAGTGACGTTAAAGTGTCATTTTACATACACGAAATGTCAACTTAACCAACGAATAGCTTACTTCGGACTTACTTGAAGATTGTGAAACAAGCCCTAAGTGTCAGTATCCAGCAAATTGTAAACCACACGATCCAATTAAAAACTTGTACATACAACAAACAAGTATTTTTAAGCCACAAGAACTCAAGATTCATATTATATCGATTCAACTACAAACTCGGTATAAGTTTTCAACTTGAAGAATTTCATTCGAACACAGAGTCTTTGTAATAGCAGTTAACTCGTTGGTTCAAAAGTTTGGGCGAGTTCTAATTGATTTATTTTTAACCTCTGCTCTTTCTTAGCTCCTAGTAGGTGCTTCACTGATAGTACCTATTTGAAGTTTGCGGGAGAAAGGTTCACTTTGTTTAAAAGGCTTAGTTTGAGCTTACCTTTCAAGAAGGTCAATATTATTTTCAGTAAATGTTTTAAAATGTTATTTGAATTTAATTTCGGTGAAATGCCGTTCTATAGGGGAAGGTTGGTTAATTTGGACCACTTTTTTTCAACTGCATATATTGCACATATTTTTAAGTATTTTAAAGAATGTTTTTACATGTAATGAAACAAAATTTAATTGGTTTTATTTTAATTGAATAATGATCAACCAGGCATTTATATATTTCTAAAAATTCAACAAAATGTGAGATCGTGTCTTAGGTCCAAATTACCCAACCAGTTCGATTAATTGGACCATGGGGTTGTTAAATTGGACTTCAGCATAAAAGTAACGTAAAACTACATTTTTTTATAATAATTTTGGATTGCACGTTGCAAGTCTATTGCCTGAAGGGTTGACGAAAAAGCAGATGGTAAGTGGTCACCGTCGCGTCGCCTATGGACATGAGTATACCAGAGGAATCGCCAATGCATCGCTGGCCCTGAAGGAGAACTCTTTTTACATCTTTTTTGAAGAACCCCATGTCATAGCACTCTGAGAATACCTTCGAAGGAAGCTCATTCCACAGTTTGCACGTGCGTAGCAAAAATGAGAACAGTACTCGACATGTAAGGACTGGCTTTGTAAAGCATGAGTAGAAGCCTTGCAGTTAAGTACTGCTTGTAGCCCTATTCAGGACACCAAGCTTCTGAAGCTTGGCCTCCAGGCCAGCATAGCCTTGCCTTCTAAATGAAGCCGTCGTCGAACATCACTCGAGGTGTCAACTCCCAGAATCCCAATACTTTTACTTACAGTGAATGTGGTACCTTGGTGGCCCACTATTGGGCACGAGACTCTCCTTTTCAGGAGGCCTAGAGCATACTCCACCACGCTGCTCCAGTGCGGATTGGTGGAGACACCTCGTGGCCAACCCGAGTGTCGGAAGTTTTCAAACCGCCCGAGGGCCTCCGACATTGCTTAACGACTTATGATAACGTCTTATGATAACAACCGGGACCAACGGCTTCACGTGCCCTCCAAAGCACGGAAATGCTTAAGAATTTTTTGCCACTAGCGGTCACCCATCCAACTACCGACCGCGCCCGCTGTTGCTTAACTTTGTCTATCACATAGGATCGACGCAAATCGCCGGGCTATGAGTGCTTCGCGGGGTTGAACTCGACCAAATTAAGTTGACCACATTACGGACTTACTCCAGAGACTTCTCGACAACAGATACAAAGTTAATTCTGCTATCCGCTACTTGCACCTGAGAGGCATTAGCGAGGGCTTTGTAGTAGGCATCCCCTGTACTGTCTGTCATCTGCATAGCAATGGATACCACTCTTATGCTGCAACATGTCATTGATATGCAGGATGAAAAGCGTAGGAGATAGCACAGACTCTTGGGGATTGCTAGCATTTAATAGATAGACTAGTTAGGTAAATTGGACCGGTCCATTTTATCAAACTTCATGTGGTCCATTTTAACGAACCATACAATTTTGCAAGAAAACACACTTAACCAAAACATAATCTCTTAAAGCCGACAAACGTTCATCACCAGTTGATTGCATGTAAATAACGGAAATACAAACAAAATTTAAGAAAATAAAAACATACCTTTAATTTAACTATGCCCTCAGCACAACCACTCAAAAATAACATTCAAAACATTACAAATTGTTTTTTGCAAATAAAAAAAAAATCGTCTCATTTAATGCCGGATTCAAAATGGCCAATGTACAATGGAGTTAGGTGCGCATCTTTTGGTGTAGTCATTTTATAAATAAAATATCTACTACACCAATTTTTGAAGGTGGTCCAAATTAGAGAGCGGTCCAATATTACCGACTTTCCCCTATTACTTATGTTGTAAGGAAGGATGATTCTACTTACTATGGTCTTCATAAAGACATTATGGGACTATATCTACATTAATTTCAAGTGAATATTCGACAAACAAATTTAGTTCCCACCTGGTAAATGATCTCCACATTCCATGAACATCAGTCAACGAAGTTATCGACGCGTTGCCGACTAAGAAACCTGGTTATTACCAGCTCTGCGATATACCAAGCTATACTCAACCAAGAGAAGTTAACGGTAAATTCTAAAAAGTACTTCAAAGAAATGTTGGAATGAAGGTAGTGTTAGTTATTGTTAAAGTTTATTTATAAGAGGTTATTATTTCTATTTGTTCAACAGTTGCCCCGGAAGCTGTGAAAGTGAGGGCGGAACCGAATGAACTGAAGCCGGGAATCGAAGCCACACTGTTCTGCGACGCCGCATCCAGCAATCCCCCCGCCACTCTCTCGTGGTGGAGAGATGGTATCCCTGTACAAGGTAATTGCGTTTTATCCATCCATCCATATGTGCAAACGTACAAAATTATGTGTCGAAATGTAACACCTATTTTATGACCACACTGCTTGTGTTATTATAAAATGTATATTTTATCAAGGTAATTTACTGTAAACGTATGTACATACACACATGTCATGGATTATTGCTTCCTATTGTAAGTGTTTATTCACACCTGCGAAGTTGCCGATATGACGTGCGACATTTTGACGCACGTATGAATGAAATAATGCAAAATGCATACAAATAGGCCATTCGCCACTCATTGTGCGACATTTTGTCGCGTAGCTGTTTCACACAAAAAATCCAGTTATTACATTGAAGTATAATGTCATAGAACAGACATCTCGAACAAAATGTGTGTCCCGCCGGGAGGTTCTATTTTCAAAATTGAGCACCCGTTCTCCTTTCAAAATCGAATGAATTCATTGAAAATTGAAGCCGATCGGCGCCAATTCATTGGGACATGCATTGTGTTTGCGGTGTCGGTTCTATAAGCTAGTAATAATACTTAAATATCTTAACATAATATTTAACGATCAGTTTAGCGTGTAACTCTGTTCTTGGTCTGGGTGTGTGCGTTCTTTGTGTGTTGTCCCACGACACATGGAATCTTGAAGGTTAATGAATGTTCAGGATTAGCGTTATTAAACCGGATTACTTGTCCAGGTCTTCCAATGCAACTGAAGAAGGGTCTCCACGGAGGCACGGTGTCCACGATAGAGCTGAAGCTGAACATCACGAAGGACCTGAACGGCGCGGTGTACACCTGCCAAGCTATGAACGAGGCCTTACAGCGGAGTGTGCACGACGCTTTGACGCTCAAAGTGCTTTGTAAGTCATCTTGTTTATATTTCGTCCTCTTATACCTTACTCTTTACTTATGTTAGTGTTAAGTTAATCGCCCTGAAATCCAGCGGTCGTGCCTTGCTGCGGCCAGTGCTGAGTGTGGCCCCATTTCGTCAAGTTATTACTGCTATATACTTACCTATACTTTAGTAGTTAAAATTTACTAATCAAGCAGACAAGTAATTTAGAAATTTTTATATTTTCTGTTAAGTAGATGGGCGGGGCTTATCACTTAATAAGTTTGGACAGGCACTTTTTAGTTAAAATTTAGTAAAATGCTTAAGTAATTAAGTAGAATTGTATGAACTAAAGAGCTTTACTAAATTATTACGTGTGGACGCGCACTAAAATTTATTCACTTAAAATTTTGTTATCTACTTAACTACTTAATACGTCTAAACCGGACTTAAGCGACGCATAAAAACGTAGCAGTTTCTCGTAGCCGACGATTCATTATAGCTTATTTAAGTTTTGCTACGACGTAACCAGTCAACAACATTGATGCGTAAACGAAAGGCGCGCCCTCGCCGAATGTTATGTTACACTGCAGATGTACATAGATTCTAGCACGCTAAGTTGGATTGTTACGTTACAGACGAAAGATTGTCGGTTTGTAAGAGTTTTTGTAATAGAATACTCAAACTAGAATGCTCTCGAAGCGGAGCCTTAACTGACATCTTAACATATTAAGTACGATATACAAGTTGTAATTTCGACAGTTAAACTTGTAGTCAGGCTATTTACAATGCTTTATAGCTGGTAATACGCTATTTTAATAATGCGCTATGATTGACACGAGTAACGTATTGCGTACAAATAAAGATATCTTATTGCGATGCGTTATAAGCTAACATTAAGATGGGAGTTTAGATAATATTTTGTGAAGCCAACCATCGATCTCTGAAATGTCTGGACCGATTTTGACGGGACTTTCACTGGCAGGTAGCTGATGTAACAAGGAGTAACTTAGGCTACTTTTATTTTAGAAAAAAAAAATAGTTTGTTAGACGATACGAAGTTCGCCGGGTTAGCTAGTAGTATATATATGCATAGTTTTTACATGCTACGCTATAAAAATGATAACTTAAATATGTGCTGTAACTCAAATGCTAAATAGCTGCTAATATGTTGATTTGTTGGCCGTGTACTACCAGTGTTACTACCAGTAGTAACAACGATAAATTTTTCCCTTTTACTACTGCAGTTGCAAGTTGTGAGAAGGGAAATACTAAATTACCCGTCTTACTACCATCCGATTACAGTTGTAATACAGGTAATTTAATTGCCTTTGTTTATATTTAGAATGTAATGCTAGTTATAACTTATGCTATAAATAATTTTACGACTTTTATAATAAGTTTAATAGTTATAAATATAGTTTAAAACGATGCGTTTAAAAGAGTTTTTTGCATTTTCTTCTTATCTACGATAAATCACCTTTCCGAAATTGTAGTAACTAAAATGACGTATAGTATTAGCGAAAGATGTATCGTACATTATTAAAGAATTTATAACAAAAAGTCTGATCCGAATGATTTCTTATTTTTTTATTTTTAACAGCAGTTCGAAGCAGTTCTTCCAAGAATCATAAATAATAAAGCATACCGATGGCACTCAAAGATTGAATCGCTGTTCGCTGAAATTGGAACTATTTATTATTTCCAATTGGTATTGGATATTTTACAATTGTATAGATGTTTCAGTAAAACATAGAACCTTTTTTAATGCTTTCATCTCAAACTTTGCGTTTGAGAAGTATCTGCAGATCTTTTTTTTTCACACGTCACGCATCAGCTCACCACACAACGGGATGGTAGGCGGTGTGTTACCCCCATCATCAAGAGTCGAGTTCGACGCAAAGAGGGTGCCCAATATTTCGGCTTTCTCTTTTGCGGTGTAGGCCAGGGTATTGTCTGCTCTGCGCAAAGGCGGGAGGGACGACGCACAGAAATTGCCTTGAATGGCTTTGGGAAGAGACCAGAAAGCACGACTACCACATGCAAAGCTCAATAGTCTCCTGCCTGTTCTGTGTATGTGCTTGAACTTTGCCTTGGCAATTTGCTTTTTTGAGGACCAGGAGGCAGCACTATAGATCTATCAAATAAATAAAACTAATATCGATAATAAGCGGTAGTTGTAAAATAACTCTGCTCCAGGTACTCTATGTAAGCTGTGGTAACGTTTAACCGTGCTAACAGTAATAAGTTAACAGTCGCTATTTTAAAACACAAATTAGGCGTCTCACGTCACACTCTAACTCAATAAGTGTGTTAAAAAGTTTTGCTTGAGAAGGCAGAATATATTAACGAACCTCAGTTACGATGTAAAAAGTAGTATAATGCCGATAGCATAACGTAAAAATTTGAACGATGTACATCCCTATACTATAAAAAGGACAGAATATTATTTACAATTCTACGACAAAATTGTCAAGTAGACTATTATTTTCTTTGTCAGTAAATTGTTTGGACCGTACTAGTTTCCAGAAAATTCCCACGATTACGTTGTTTTGGGTATGAGACACGAACCGAGGCTTTTGTTATGACGTAAGTAGCGGGCGAGCTTGCATTCATCCTTGGAATTACAGGAATCGCACTCTATATTAAACTGGGCATGCTAAGGAATTCCTTGACGAATAACTTGAAATGCCTGCTGTGAGTGACTTGAAAGACTTCGCTAACCCAATTCCGAAGTTGCTCAGTTTTTGATGGCATTAAATCATTGTAAATTGAAAGTAAAACAATAATACTATCTATATACATATATACTAATATATAAAGAGGAAAGATTTGATTTTTTGTTTGCATTGAATAGGCTCCGAAACTACTGAAACGATTTGACAAATTCTTTCACTGTTCGGAAGCTACACTATCCCCGAGTAACATAGGCTATATTATATTTTCAAAAAAATTAGGGATCCCTAATAAAACTCCAATAATGTAACCCAAGGTGTAAAAAATAAGAAAATCGAAGCAAAGCGAGGGCGGTTACTCGTACTTATATAAAACACAAAAAATGTTTGTACTTTTAGTATTCTTTTTTCTCATTTGTAAGTCCAGTTAATGATGATGCGAAGATGGTTTGAATAAACATACAACTAAAATAATGCATTAGGCACATTCGGTTCATTCATGAAGTTGATTTTCTTAACGTAGTCACACGCCGGTTACTCACCAGTTAAGAATAATAGTGCTCAAATCCCGATTTATTTAACTTGTCAAATCGTAAGGTGTTGGCAGCTTCGAGCACGTCAGAATTTAAAAGGGTGACAAATAGAAGCAAACATTTTTAGGATCTTCAGAAATAGTGTAGCAGTTTGTTTACTACTAAGATATGTATCAATCCTCTAACATTTATAAAACATAAAACACTAGTCAAGATATCCGTACATGGGAAGTACCAAAAGCGCTTTGTGAGTAAATTGTGTGGATGCTTCTTCAATTTTGCTTAAAATGGCTTTACTTTGTTTGAGAGGCACATTTTAAGAGTGAAGCGGAGTTTGCCTTACCGTAGAAAAATGTCTGCCGTAAGCACACTATACTTTTTCTTGCTGGCATAATTACTGCAAAGCATAATATACGTAAAGCAAGAAACGCAGATATTTTTCAGTCACTTCTATGAAAATATTTTGATAGGGTAGCAACGGTATGGTAATTTGATTGTTTGCCTGCTGCGTGTTGCGGTATAAGTACTTCTACGCACGCACTTTTGGGCTTATCATAATCTATACTAATACTAGCTGCCCGGACAGACAAGTTTCACGTTGGATCAAACTGCACACGGTTTGCAAATTTGATTAAAATCGGTTAAGTAGTTTAGGAGTCCATCGCGGACAAACAACACGTAATTTTGTATATACTAAGATCATTAAGAGGAAAGATTTGATTGTTTGTTTGCATTGAATAGGCTCCGAAACTACTGAACCGATTTGAAAAATTCTTTCACTGTTGGGAAGCTACACTATCCCCGGGTGACATATGCCTACATTATATTTTTCAAAAAATTTGTGATCCTTAATAAAATGTAATAATAATGTAACCCAAGGTGTAAAAAAATAAAAATAAACCGAAGCAAAGCGCGGTTACTCGTATATTATAATTTTTTTTGTATTTTCGTAAAGCCTGCCAAAAAGCCAGGCTAGTCACCAATGTTACTGCCTTCTTGTTTGAGAAATCCGCCAAGCTACGCTCTGTTCCGGCTGGGGATTGAGAGTCATTTGTTTCTTTCTTCTTATGACTTCTTTCTTGGCTGGAAACGCATCGGCTATGCCTTTGGTATTGCTGATGTCCATGGACGATAGCCACTTACCATCAAGTGGATCCACAGCTCGTTTGTCGACTATTTCCATCAAAAGACCAGCAATTGTAGTTATTATTTACTAAAACAGATACTAATTTGCTTATTAGTTCCAGAGAGTTTATTGTATGTTTTTATACGGTGTGTTAGATCTTAAAAACTTTGATCATCTCAAATACAGAGCATGTAGAATCTGTTTAGATAAAGGGACACGTAGAGTTCTTCGGTATCAGTTGTTTTTCAAGACATGCCGAACACCCTTGAGTATTATAAAACGTTCAGACATTTGGAATAGATACGAGTATCAACTTCATTACCAATCTACTTAGGATCAATAATACACTTAGTTGACTATGTTCCAAACTATAATGAACCCAGCCAAGCGCGTAAGCCGAAGTGAAAAAACTTAGGAAAGGCACAAGACGTATAAAACAAAATTTACCAAGGTCACATCAAGGTGACAACGTTAGACATTTTAGAGATTAAAAGAACCGAGTCCTCTTCCAAAAGCCTTCGCACATACAGTTATCAAAATCCGTTTTTATCACGCGTTCACGCCGAAAACCGTGTTTAGATTAAAAGCTAGCCGAAGTCGCATTTTTATAAAGGTCTAAAGGGCCCCAGCGTGCCCTATTTACTGAATAAATGAGTGGAGGTATGTGGAGTTGAGAAGGACTCGGGCCATTAATATTAGAAGAGGATAAAAAACCTTGTTAAGAGGGTACAGGAAAGGGTTTATTTTTAGTAAAGTTCCCGGGGAAGTTATTATTTTGAAGCGGTCAATTAAACTGCCTTTAAACGACCGGTGAATTAGGGAAGGTGTTTTGATGAAGGTGCAAAATTTTGGATGAGAAGCCTGTCCGTTGTTCGAGGTGATGTCATTAGAGCTAATTACAGCTTATAATGTGCAGTAATATTGCAGTGTTAATTAAATAATTTAAGATAAGATACATATTATGATGATTTAATTACTCAACGGACTTCAACTTATGACGTTTACTTTCACACTACCTATTGTCAAACTATTACAATAGTTGAAAGGTTATGCATGTACTACTTGCATGGTGATTCATATTTCTACATGTAATTTTTATAAATTGTAACTAACTACTACACAGAATTAGTTATACGTACGCTGTCTTTTGCAAATATGCAGGATAGAAAGTGAGGTTTAGTCTGACTGTTAGACTGTCTTTTAAATGTAATACCTAATAAATAAAATAATTACATACCTAAATATGAGCATCAACGTTGAAGCGATAAATTATTAAACGTAGAATATCTTCTAGTGTGCGCTGGATTAAGTGCGGTATGACTTGCCGTAAAGTTCAGCATGTCAAGTGAAAACTAAGTCTGGCAACGAGTGTTCAGTAATCCCGCTAGTTGGAAATACTGCAACTGTTTCTAGAAACCTCTACATATGTATTGTACGATATTAGTGCGGCTTTAGGTACCTGCATTAGCTTAAACGAGACGAGAGTAGCGAGCGCCTAGCAGGATTCGTCCTGCAGGCATCGTTTAATGTTTCAAGTAGCACATCACTTGCTTTAGTAAGGAAAAGTCTTTAGAAAACCCTTGTGTAGCAATGATTTTTTTTTATGAAATAGGAATTTTAGTTAAGTGTTTCAATTTACTTGAGTAAATTACTTAAAAAAAGGCAAAGCAACAACCCATAATTGTCCCACTGCTGGGCTCGGGGTCTCCTCTCACAATGTGAGGGGTATTAGGCCATAGTCTACCACGCTGGCCAAGTGCGGATTGGTAGACTTCACACACCTTTGAGAACTTTATGGAGAACTCTCCGGTGTGCAGGTTTCCTCGCGATGTTTTCCTTCACCGAAGCAAGTGATAATTAACTTCTAACACGCACATAATATTTGAAAATTAGAGGTGCGTGCCAGGACTGAACTCAAGCCCCTTCGTTCGGGAGACCACCGTTGTAACCGCTAGGCTATCACTGCTTAAGTAAATTACTTGGTTTATATAATTAAATTTCCTTTACTTAACATGAATTAACTTTTATTTATAGTTTATCAAAACTTATAGCTTTATCACAGACGGTCGGACTACCATCTTGAGTATCTATATTTCGCAAATCAGAGAAGCTACAATACGCCAGATGGAAGATTATCTCTGTAGCGGGATAGATCTAGCTTTAGAAACTTACTTGATGAGTTTAGCAGTAGATTGGAGTTGTGTACCATTAGCTTTGCCTGCGAACTCGTCTTAGTAAAGTTTCGCTTTTGAATCCAATACATTAAATAGATTGATTTGTGATTTTAATGATTAATCTATTGAAGCTGGAATTTTCTTTTATACACGATAATTCTTAGTTATCTAATATATAAAATTCTCGTGTCACGGTGTTAGAAGTTGAACTCCTCTGAAACGGCTCGACCAATTTTCGTGAATCTTAGCGTGCATATCGGCTAGGGTGGAGAATCGGACATCTATTTTTCATCCCCCTAAATGTTAAGGGTGGTCCACCCCTAAATTTTTGGCAGAACAACGTTTGCCGAGTCAGCTAGTATTGTATAAGAAATTCATTGTTACAACCGACTAGTTTTACAGTTTATGATAGGTTTACTTCCAAAATAAGAACGAAATGCTGTTGTCAGATATCAAAAGCCTCTGAGAATGCGTATAAAACTCCCAAATGAGCGGATTAAGGCTGACACGATAGCTAGATTCCAGTTCAAATTAAAATCATATTTATATGGTTACTCGTATCACTGATACACTTATTCACTTCCTTTTTTATTTGCCACCATTTCAGAAAGGTGCTTAGTCATAGAAGATAAAGCTCTAAGCTATCGCTGATGAACAAATAGCTAACAGTAATATTTTCCACAGACGCCCCTATCTTCGACGAGACGACGCCTTACACCACGGTCGGTGTAGAAAATGAACCCCTCATCATCGTACTCCGAGCTGATGGCAATCCTGGGAGCATCACTTACACCTGGACTAAAGACGGGTTGCCTATCACGCAGTCATCGTATAGCAGTAACAGTAAGTTTACATTTTAAAAAGATTTTATGTTGGCATCCTCCAAGGTTCTATTCTGAGCCCTTTTGTTTTTTGCTTCAATATTAACGTTAACTCTATTGTATGGGATGAAAAGTGCATGGTGCAATCAATTCTTTAAGGTTCTAAGATATAAACTTACTTTGATGGTGTTTTAATATAGCTTTGGTGTTTATCTAACTGTTGAACCATACTTAAAATATTCATACATCGGTATAAAAACTACACGCATACAAGTAAATAAATGTATTAAACTCTGGGCATATTACCATGGTTGGGTTAACTAATAATAAGATAATCAAGTCCTTGCTCCTTTCAAAATTTTTGTTAAAATACATCAGCTATATTCTAAAATTCTGCGTACATAAATAACATGCTTTCTTTCACCCGTAAAGTACTGAAGAAAGTTAATGTAATTCATGATTAAAGAACGCGACACACTTTAAGTACATACGTTTTCTATCACAAATCTCGCACGAACAACTCTGTTTTCGCAAACTTAATTAAAGTCTCCTTAAAATTGTCTAAAGCTTTTGACGAGACGGCAAATGTTTTCTGAAAATATATTACAGTAATACGTCTGAAGCATTCTGAATTAAATTAATCAAATAAAGTTGTAGATGAAATGTGTGTGCTCGGAGAGACAGACAGTGTTTCTAACTTTACCACTTAAAAACATATTTAAAGAAGGCAGTACTGATTGACAGTTATACTGTAATCATTGAATATAATGCCACCTTGCGGAATTTCAAGGAAACAAAGTTTTAATCATGGTAACATTTCAATGTATAATTCATATTGATATCTAAAATAAACGGTTTGCTGCCCGTGTTACTACTAATGTTACTACCAGTAGTAATACAAACTATGTAATAAATTATACCGTGAAACATCAGTTCAAGATACTTGCTGAAAAATGTAATAAAAAATTAATCAATCTTTTAAAAGTATAATAAGCGTATTTGCCTTAGTTTGCCTTGCCATTTGCCACAGCGTGGTGGAGTATGCTCTAGGCCTCCTCAAGAGGAGAGACCCGTGCTCAGTAGTGGGCATCGATATACAATCTTCGTAGTGGGCCATTAATGGGTTGAAGCCAGCCAGCCATTTGCCTTAGTTCGTACTTGGTGTTTCTTTACTTTTCCTCCCCTGAGCTGTTTATTTCTATTCAAGTTATTTACTTTCTACTTGTATATTTATTCTTATTGTATTTGCTATCGTCATTAATTAAAGTATTGATTTGTGCTTTTATAATTAGGTAATTGTTTTGCTAATTATTTGGTCATTTAAATCAGCTAGCTTTATTTCCTTTATCGTACATAAAGTATTAGGTGCTGTTGATGTTTCAGGAATAGTCACCATTTAACATTATCTTCTTAGCATCTAGGCTGCTTCTTTGTATGCTATTTACAAAAAAAATATTGTTACTTTGATGCCTTTCACAAAGAATTTAGAATAGGTATTTAAAAGATTACAGTTATTAAATGAATGTACAAGTACAAACGCGCGAATGTTGCATTAAATAAATTAGGGAGGGTAGATAAATATTCAGGCTTATATTTAGAAAGCCAAACGGAGTTTATCACTCATAATGTCCTTAGAGGAGGCCAAAACAGAATGCTTAAATAGACGCCATATCCGGATTCAAAACCGGAATTTCACCAATTTATTCTCGCTTGTAAATAATTCATTTGGATCCTCCCGACTCTTGACCCAGTCTTGAGGTTTCATCAAATCTACTTGGAATCGTGAAATCTTTAATCAAGTGGAATTTGAAATTGGAATTATCCAGGGTTTTTATTGAATAAAATAGTAGAAAATACATTTTATCAAGGTACAAGAATAATTTTTAATTTTATACGAGTAAAAAAAGAGTATTTCGTAAAAAGGTCCGTACAGGACTTTTTTGCATTTGCTACTTTCGGATTTGCAAGCAAGAGAATGAGTTTTTCTCATGCTAATCGGTCAACCAAATGCAGCTCATCCAATAACTGTAAATAGATATTAAGAAAGAAAAAAAAATAGATTACTTATACCTATTTCACTTATAAACAAAAAAAATAATTTAGCCAAAACTGCTGCTTCACAATGTTTTAAATCTTTTTCTTTATTTTTAGCATGTTTTCTTTTGTATGTTTTATTTGTCTCAGCCAGTGTCAACATCTATATCTTTCTTTTTAGCTTTCTTTCATCTCTCTCAACCCAGTGTCATAACCTATATCTCGTTCCAGACGATCGTATAATATCGGAAGGCAATATGCTGAACATGACGCGTCTGTCGCGTCACGACGCCGGCGTGTACTCGTGCGAGGCCGTCAACTCGCAGGGCGCCGCCACCGTCAACATCAGCGTTTCAGTCCATTGTGAGTAACTGAGTATAAGACGACGACTACCTCTGAGACGTTATCATGCCGTATAGACGTATCCATGTCGAATCGCCGTGCCAAGGGTCCTGTTCGATTTCCAACGAGGCTGCAATTTGAATGATGAGTTTGAATTTCAGTTATCGGTCTTTATGTGTGTTCTTGTCTTTGGCGTTGTCCATGGCACCCATGACACAGGGAACCCTAGTGTGGGTACTGTCTGAGCACCTCTAGACAAAACCACACGCTTGCACACTCATATCCCCGCAGTAGGATTAGGAGTCGCGGGTAGCGTGGATAACACAAAGACATCACTATTACACCCATGATCCGAGTAGAAATACCGAGTACACTACTTCAATGTGTGTGTGTGTGTGTGTGTGTGTGTGTGTGTGTGTGTGTGTGTGTGTGCGTGTTTGCGGGTGTGTACTGTGAACCGAAATATTGGATTATTTCAAACATACAGTATTCCAATGTATTTCCAAAGCTTTGTTTATAGATAACCGTCCCGTGTTGCACGTCTCAAAGACATTCCCACGATGAAACCACATGTTGCCCTCGCATGAATATACCTGACATGAGCGTATGTGTGTGCTCCTAACAATAACATCAGAACGCAATTTAGATGTAGTCTCAAAAGGATATCTTTTCTATGAATATCTTTAGGTTGCGGTCTCACCACTAGCTCGTTGTGAAACGCAGCGAAATTTTTGTATTGCGAGCCAAACTACCCACAATTAAAGGTCAATGCGTACGTAACGTGGACGGGGCATAAGTATACGCGCGTGCCCCGTTCCCGTCCCGTGCGTGCCTCCGTGGCGTATGCGCTATCGTTTACATTTTCTATGAAACGATGTTTCCAAAACTTTACGTCCCGTCCCGTTCCCGTCCCGTCCACGTTACGTATGCATCGACCTTAAGTAAGCAGAACCAAAGTGGTCGTCACCCATTACATAAAAAAAAACATCCAAAAATAATTTATTGGCCCATGTATTGTAAAAGTACATTTCACGGTCGATTTAATATAGGAGATTGGTAGTCCTAGTGTGGTTATTTATTTATTCTCGCTCCTCGCGGTCAGTCAGCGGTACAACTCATGGCTTATGAACATTCACGATATTCCTTTGTTATAGACCCCGCGGGCATCAAAGCGGTATCACAGAACGGAGTTGCGAATCCCAATGAAGACGCAGTTTTATCTTGTACAGCTACTGGTAAGTTTATCTTAATTAATGGAGAAAAATAAAGGAAAATAGAATAGCGTTTACAAATATAATTAGTACTAGCTAACGCGGCAAACTTCGTATCGCCTAAGAATCAATGAAAGTAGTGATACTTTCAACTAAACTTTTATAGTTTAGGTTGGTTTAACAAATCAGTGATCATTAAAATCGGTACAGCCGTTCTTAGCCGTTATATTTTTTGTGTGCATATCAAGAATGACGAAGTTGCGTATTAAGTTTCATTCCCTAAATTAACCCTTTAAGGGACGATTTTCCAAAAAAAAAACTAAAATTATTTTTTGTTCATAAGTATAAACTTACATAAAAAATTTCATGTATATAACTCTAAAACTGACGAAGTTGGTTCGTATGAAATTTTTGTATTACGATTAAGAATTCCACCCCTATTTTTACCCCTTAGGACATGAATTTCCAAAAATCCGATACTCTCAAATAATGTAGGTTTCTATTGGTAAAAGTATTTTCAAAATCGGTTCAGTACATCCAGAGATTACCCCCTGCAACCTTACAAACTTTACCTCTTTTTTATAACTTATAATTGAATGCTTGACTGCAATATAATATTATATTTATTTTATTTATTTATTTATTTATTTATTAATATTAATAATACTCTTTATAATATTAGTATACGTATATATAGGTTAGAGTATTTAGTATATTTTTACATTACATAATATCATGATTGACAACAACATTATAATGAATATAAAATGTGAATGAATATTTTGAAGTAATTTTATACCGTCTTAAAACTTAAAATTTAAGAATTCCTTAAGTGTCTTCAAAATTTTCTCGTCGTATGTATCGTCGTTGTATAAAAGAAAACGATTAATTGTATAAATTCGATTCTTCTCTCAGAGATACCTTTTTGTATAGGTCGCTGTACTAATTTGTCTGGAGTTATTATTTTTCTGTTGCCCGTGGGAAATAGAAATAAAATTGTGAAATGTAATTAAATTATAACATAAAGAAAAGAAATTGAGGTGGAGTGGTAGACGAATAAAATTGATAGAATGGAATTATTTTATTGTGAGTCTGGCATAATTCAATATGGCTACGTAAGTGGGACATGATTTTGTGGAGCCTATTATTATGGTAATATTGTCTTGTGTAGTACCTATTGAGAGGCGTTTTTATTAAATTATACGTACGTATTGATGGTTGAATTGAAAGGAAAAAAATTTTAGATGATCATAATACATGGTTTCGTGATAACAAAAGTCAAATATATTACCTCACCCAATTATGAATATAAAACCTGTAATTCTAACTAATATCCAACTGATCTAAAATGACACTCAATAAAACTAAAATCCTGATCTAAAAAACCAAAACTAAATTTTTGGTCAACTCTAATGACTCGGTCTAATTGGTTTCAATATTAAACGCAACCATTTGATGTCCCACAACTAATTATCAGGCAATCAGCTTCGGTAATTATCGTGTCATCGGGCGCTTCTTTAATGACGACTTCACGACACGACAACACGATAAATCTGTGATTCAAGTGGAGCTGACAGACAGCAGTTATATTATCTAAATTTTAACAAAAAAAACCGACTTCAAACAAATAAATTTTGAGAAACATAAATCTCCATACGTATGCCTATAATATTTGAGGAATTCCGTCAGTCCTATAGTAGGGTCGATTTGTAGCCGATACAAATGTAAACAAACCATTAAAATCGTTTTGTAGGGTTTTCACCAACCTACCTACATGAATTTGTACACCGAATGCGTTTTATTTAGACAAACTACACATTAAGGCAAAATAGTACATTATGTTAAAGGTTTCAAAACTTTCAAATCGCTTCTTGGAAATAAGATTTTCAAAGCAAAGTGTTTGAATGATGACAGTTTTATTTAATTTTGTTTGTTTCCATATTTACTCGGAGTTTATAATTGTTGTCGATCAATATGTATTTATTTAAGAATTCACAAATACCTTAATGAGTAATTTGTCTAAATAAATGCATTTGGTCTATAAATTCATGTCAGTTGGTGAAAAACCCTAGAATAAATAATAATAAATAAATAACGCTTCACACTGCTGGGAATTGAACCCAGGACCCTCGGTGCGGCGATCCGGCATGGTAACCATTGTGCCACACGGGTCGTTAAACGATTATAATGGTTTGTTTACATTTTTATCGGCTGCAAATCGACTTTAGCTCTACTATAGATCCAATTATTAGAACTGAATTTTGATAAATTCAAGAGTAGATTAGGCAGTGATAGCCTAGCGGTTAGAACGTTGGTCTCCCGAACCGAAGGGCCCGAGCTCAAATCCTGGTACGCACCTCTGATTTTCAAATATTATGTGCGTATTAGAAGTTAATTATCACTTGCTTCGGTGAAGGAAAACATCGTGAGGAAACCTGCACACCGGAGAGTTCTCCATAAAGTTCTCAAAGGTGTGTGAAGTCTACCAATCCGCACTTGGCCAGCGTGGTAGACTATGGCCGGTACCCCTCACATTGTGAGAGGAGACCCCGAGCCCAGCAGTGGGACAATTATGGGTTGTTGCTTTGCTTTTTTTTAAGAGTAGATTCAAATTAAATGCCACTCGTACGCACACATGGCAGTTTGCGTTTGTACATAATACCAACGTAAGAAGTCGTGTAGAAACGGCCGTGCAGACATAAAATCATTATCGTATCGTCCGATGAGAAAGGACCATAATTGTAAATTTACTATCTGTGAACTATATCATCGGACCGGACCGAACAATATCATTATGTATATCTGGATTGTGGTCGAACCGAATTAGATTTAGTTTATTTATATTTAATTTTGATAATTAAGTTCTACATATGTACACGCAGCTGATGTTTAATTAACCTTGAGGCTATTGATATGTAATTGATACGTAAATAAATAGAACTTCCACACACACATTCCAATAGGAATTCCTTCCGTTAAAAATAGTATGAACAGTACCCGGATGATCGAGCTTTGCTAGGTATTTTCTTATTTTGGTAAATAGTGTTTTTTTTTTGGAAATTGGTCTAACCTCAAACCAAACACTCATTGGCTTAGCAACGCCATCTACCATCTAGATGTCAAGAAGAATCTATTGTAGCAGTTTTTAATTGCCTGAAAACACGGATAAAACGACATTTATAACACAAAATACTCAATTTAGGTATAAAAACTGTTTATTCGCGTTAAACACATACACAGGTTTGCATACAATAATTAACTGAATTAATATAAATTACAATAATGCCGTAAATCACTCGCAACAACATGAATCGAAGGCGGTTAGCCATTAACTTTTAGTTTTAACATAAACCAACTCTAGACCGCAAGACTGAAGACACCACGCCGTACAACATTTTTGGCGGGCCTCCTCGTCTGATTCCTATTACCATTTAAACAGGACAGCAGAGGACGCAAACTGACCAATTGATACAGGAGTGAGTCCCCGCGCATCGCCCTGATTGGCCGATGTAGAAATCAGGCGATCCACGGGACTCCTCGATTTGCTATTATACCCGCGATGCCTTAACGTTGTATCTCCAAGGTCTAAGCAATTTACCGGGAGCTAATGAAACCAAAAATTATTTAAAACTCCCGCGCTACACATTTTCTAAAAATGAATCCTAGTTAGATCGATTTATCGACCTCGAAACCTCCTGCATACTAAATTTCATAAAAATCTTAGGAGCCGTTTCCGAGACTCAGATTATATATACATACTTAGATTATATATCTTATATAATATACAAGAATTGCTCGTTTAAAGGTACTAATAGATACGAATAATTTTAATTATACTGACAACCAAGTTCAGAAAACTTAGCCAAACAAAACCATATAAACCGAATAATAAAATTGTAGTCCTTATTAAAACTATGTTCATATGCCAGGATATAAACAAATGTCAGGATATAAACAAATGATTTTATTACAGGCAATCCCCTGACGGCAGAGCACATTAAATGGCAACGAACAGGATACGATATCTCGGCCAAGTCCGTGACCTTCGAGCCAAGGAACTTCACCAGCTACCTGGTGATCAGCAAGGCCACCAGAGCAGACGTTGGCAATTTCCAGTGTGTGGTGAACAATGGCATCGGTGAACCCGCCAAGAAAGATGTCATGTTGGTCGTCAAATTCAAACCCGAACTCGACTCGTCGCCAAGTTTGGCCAAGTCCGCGACCAATGTTGGCCAAGTCGGCAGATTAACTTGCAAGTAAGTGGTTTTGTTTATTTAAAATTTTTGTAGTATTAAAATTTAATCAAAGCTTTTACTTAATGTAATGCAAAAAGTATACTATAAAACCATTCCAATTATTTTACAATTCATTGTAAATTGTAACAATTCACTACATGTTCGAATTTTAAATTTTACGGACAATTATTTTCGAACGACCGACGCTCAAAAAAAATATTTAATTTAAATTGTAAATGTATTAACAATTATATCTTTATGAAGTCAGCTGACATGTGACGTATATCTCGGAAGGGGATTAAAAAGTAACGAAGACCGACATTGCATTAATTAGGTTAATAAACTAGCATGTGAGGGGCGCAGGGGCGGTAGGGCCGGAAGGGGCGGAAGGGCGCATTCAGTGTAGATAAGCCTGTTTTGATAAAAACATCTCGTATAGCCTTCTTTGATGATTACATGTAATGAAACGCTGCTGCTTCACTGCGTTTTTATTTTAAAGCTATTGTAGTTATTACTTATTATTTTTCTGTCGTATATTTTGGTTGAAACCAATAAATTACATGAGTATAAAATTGACTGGAAGTCTATGATATGGTACGAGTCTAGTAGTTATGCTGCCTTCAAATAAAATTTGGGTGGTTTCGAAAAGAAACATTTTGATTCTATTTAATAAATATTTGCCCATAACTTCGGTGTACTTCCCCTTAATTTTAAATATGTTTAACGCAATGTTCAATATATGTAGTGTTTTAATAATGATTTTATTGTACCAACCCTATGAAGGTCAATCAGAGAGCCCATACAAGGATTTTTGAGTCAATATGATTAATTGCGTTTCATGCGCCGAGGGGATTTACATTTTAAGCTAATTTATTGGCCGTAAAAACTCCACTATGAAAACCTACATTTAATATTATAATGATCTACAGCTTACCTTACAGCCTTAACATAGGTATAAATACCTTATATGACTTGTAAAATTTTATAAATCTATTAACTAAAAACGAGTAATTCACTAAAAGCTGATTTTTGTAAAAGTATTGCGGTAAGATAATAAAATTCACGTCTTCCGCTTTTTTAGCCAGCATCGCATCGCTGATGCCTTTAGTTTCCTATGTCCATTGGAACCGGTTACCAGCAGTTAATATTTTAGTTCATTGGTTACCACTTATCATCAACTTTCCGTAAACTAAGCTTTTTAAATTCTAATAATGCATTAATAGATACCTTGTTATTGCAAACGATGATTTCGTGAAAACCATTGAAAACTATATGGGGCCAAATATTGTAAAAGCCGCCTATTTCTGCCATTATCGAAATCGACGGCGAATAGCATAAACCGTGCAGTTATGACTTAACCGGTGTAATTACTGAGTTTAATGAAATCAGTTGTTGCTGCAATGGCTTTAGATAATTCTGTTTGCCGGTAAACGCTTCGAATGTGTGAATTAATTTCGAAAATTTAAAGTTTAGCCAATCAACTACCGCTACGAGAATCATTGACCGTAAAATTGCTGATATGAAAATTGTCGCCTACATTAGATTACATTACATTTGCAATTTTAGTGTGTATTTATTTAAATCACAGTTTTAGAAAGTATTTGATAGTTTTTTATGTTCTGTAAATATGTCAAAGTTAAAGTGTTTCAAAATTGTGTCGATGCATGTCGCACATAAAGTTTAAAATTTAAAAAACTCCTGACAATTTTCTTACACTAAACGTAGGTAAAAAACGTCTCAATCATGTCAGCTTTCAAACAAAAAAACCGCATCCTAATCGGTACATCCGTTTAAAAACTACGATGCCCATAGATACACACGAACACGACAAATATATAACACCCCTATTTTTGCATCAGGGCTTAAAAAAAGAGTCAAACAGTCCCAAGAGTCTTGACTCTTATTGATAATTTTCCTTTTAGATGCAAAGCCGCACCAGCTCCTAATTTCACCTGGTCGAAGAACGGCGCCAAGCTGCCAGTGAACACTTCCACCAAATACTTCGCAGAATTCCATAAGTTAGACCCTATCACCTACACCTCGGTTCTCCTCATCAATGACGTCATCTCCTCCGATTATGGATCCTACGAATGTGGAGCTAGGAACGATTTAGGATTCAGTACCACTTCCGTCAAGTTGGACATCACTAGCGCCCCAGGTGAGTGAAGAATAGTTTTAATTCGCATAAAAATAGTATAGGAATCGTCAACCATGTAATCTAAAATGAGTGTTGTGGTTATTATGTGAAAATATACAAAGTTGTTAATTGAGACCATCTAAGGTGATCAAGTACTTAAAGTATCTACTTAAAATGGTCAAATTTCTTAAACTGTATTTCATTTTAGATCAAATAATATCGATAACTGTAACGAACGTGACACACAACTCGGTGACGTTGGAATGGATTCCAGGATTTGATGGAGGGTTAAATCCTTGGTTCAGAATACGATACAGGTTAGTATTCACAATATTTATACAATCAATCAATAATTCAATCAATCAATAGAATAATGTTCTTATTTCCATACAAAACTAATTTTCAAATAAAGGCTTTGTATTTCTATATTGGCTACAGAAACCAAATCTTTATTGATAGGCTTTCTTCCAATATCTAATAAAAAGCTTTGCCTACCAGATTCATATGTAAATGTTATTTTTTAGGAAAATATACGATGAATCCTACAAATATGAAGATGTAATACCAAGGAATGCAACAACATACACAATTGGAAATTTAGAGAAGAATACAGATTATGTATTTTCTGTCATGGCCATCAATAAGATTGGACAGAGTAAATATAGACCCGATGACACTAAAGCTACTACACTTAGTAAGTATTATGACGTAACGTTAGTTTAGAGTTAAGTGATGTGGTGATTACACTTATTAAAAAAGTTATTTCTTCCCCAAAGACCAATAAAATTTCTTGTTAACTTGTTATGAATAAGTTCAGTCATTTTGAAATATACAGATTAATATTTAAATTCTTCAAAAGGAAATATGGAAGAAATGGGTTGTTTAACGATGTGTTATTTTTTTTAAATTTTCGTATTAAACCTTTTACATAATCATTACAACATCGTTTACAAAAACACCGTGTTCATCTTTTCAGTTTTCATGAATCTCATTATGACAGTAAAAGATATTAGCGGTGATCATAAAATTTATTTGGATTTATGTCTGCGATTTAAATAATTAGTTGCGGATTGAATATTCAATATTAAAATTCAAATCGTTTTTCTATTCAAATTTCAACGTTCACTGCTTACATTTTGTTGTGATAAAAATTTGCTGAAAATATTAACTTTAATTTATGAAACGCATTCGCAAATTTTGATCAGTTCGTTAAATATTAATATTCATTTTCATTTGAAAAATATTGATGGTGCTGACACGCATCAACGAATAGTTACTTTCGAATAAAATTTTTATTTTTTGAAGGAAGATATTCTGTATTACTCTGTTTTAACGCAAATCGTTAATGAAGAATCTACATATATGAATAATGAAGTTTAACTTAAGTCATAGGATATTTCTTATTAAGAGAATTAAAATCTGATCAATCCGTTAATATAGAGGCCTTACCGTTACTTAAATTTATCTCAATTTAGCCTCTTAAGACTAAAATATATCAGACTTTCACGAAGTTCATTGGTTCAAACTACATTCCTTACATCATCAGATATCATTATCATCACCCAAACTGAAATTATACCTTTCGCTACAGACGTAATACCTTCCTCAGTTCAATCTGAGGAATACAACTCATACAACGTCCCCGGCGTGTTTATAATAACGGGGACGATAGTGGGTACCGCCCTGATCCTTCTGAACGTGCTCCTAGTAGGGTTCTGTCTGCACAGACGGACGAACAAGAGGATCCGAGGTTTGACCCGATTGATGTCGTCGTAGTTTCAGAAACTCCTATTGTGTGCGGATTTGAAGATTCCATCAACGTTTTAGAATTTTTAGATGATAAAGATGTTTACGAAAGATTTGATGAGCAAAGATTGAAGAATGAGATTGAGTTGAGTGATATTTGTTTTTGTCTTCTAGATATTTAATTTCCTGTTCTTTAAGGGCTTGTTTCACCATCTTCAAGTAGAGTCCTGAATAAGCTATTCGCCGGTTAAAGTGACGTTAAAGTGTCATTTTACATACACGAAATGTCCACTTAACCAACGAATAGCTTACTTCGGACTTACTTGAAGATTGTGAAATAAGCCCTAAGTATTTTAATATATAAAAAACAGTTGTCATTTTCCAGTTTTTTTTTCAGTAAAATAATTATGTTGTAGGTAGTCTAAACGCATTATAACTCAAGATTTTAAATTAATCTAATTAACAAGATCAATGATAGTTAAACTGAAAACTTGTTGTACTCAACAATAGAATATCATAGAGTACACCGTATATTTTTTTTATTAAATGTTATTTATTATTAAATTAATTTAATTATGTTAGTTTATTATTAAAAGTTAATTAAAATAGTTGTTAATTATAGTCGTTTCTGAACTCATTAGCGACAATTCATTAAGGAGTTATCGCAGTTATTTCTTTGATAGTGACAAAGAGAGCAAAACTCACATAGTTTAACAAAGTTATATTGCTTTTGTTAAAGAATGTTTGACTATTAACTCCAACTAAATTAGTTTCGTTTCTATCAATTTATTCTGTCTTTAAACTTGTAAAGCATTTGAGGTATTGTTTCTGTGTGATAAATATCTGTAATGGAGTAAAGTTATAGTTATAAATGTGTGGGTAAAGGAAAAAAAATACAAAGATACAGAATAACAAATGTTATCTTTTTGTAGAACAAAATGGTTTCGTATTATATCAATTCCTCACGTAAAAAGACAAAGATTCGTCATAGTCTCGAACTTATATAAGAAAATTGTAAGAAACACAATCCCAAATGGAAAAACCTAAAAAAATATTTTGACTGTCAAAATATATTCTCTACCATCTTTCATAAAACTAAAACATTGTGTATAATCTTCAAGTCCACACATCTCTGTTTTGGTGTTCTCTCCTTGTTTGCTAATTTCTTTTATTTTCTCTCTTCTCTCATTAGCTTCATCAGAAGTAGGCGAGCTGAATGTAGTGTCAACAGAATACGTAGAAACATCGGATGTGTCCAAAACTGTCATTGTTTATGTGTCTATTACTGGAGCTATATTGATTTTGATTAACGCGGCTTTAGTTGCTTGTTTTATTTTGAAAAGACGATCCCGGCGATTGAAAGGTAAGTTTTCTGTGTTTGTATTTTCATTCCTATCATTTTTATCAATAAGTTTGTCTTTGTCAATCTTTAATTTTTGAAGAAAATAAAAGTATACAATCGTTTCTCTAGAGAGAATTCAATAAAATTTTATTTTTAAACACATGTCGAGGATTGACGGAGATTAACTTTACGTGTATGTTTCAACTTTACTAGTGGTTCCAATTTGCAAATAGTTAGTGGCTCACGGATAGTTAGCTAACTATAAATAGAGATTTCCATTATGGGTAGCGCCGCGGTCGGCTAGTAATTAGCTCACCACACAATTCAATCTTCGCTCAATATGTCGTCCAATAATTGACAGATTTGTACCCCAGTGGTTTATTATTAAAAAGCTTCCTAAAACTTCGTAAATACTAGTAACATTAGTAAGAGATTTCGCTCTGTTGCTTTTGAAACAACGCTAATTTTGCTTCAGTTTCAATGAAATTTTCAACTCTGTAATTTTCAGTGATCTAATTTTCGCATCATCTACTAATGGGCGTAGATTATCCCGATCTGAAATGGAATTTGTTCTAAATAGGGAAATTATCCGTGACGCTGGTTGGCTCAAATTTAACCATCTATCAAACGTGATATTCCTATACGTTTACATTCGATAAAGCGTGGATAAATTCAAGCGGTGACGTGACACTTCAGTATATTTGTTAATTATTTTACAATTGAATACCAAACTTGCATAATTAACTAAATTTTCTCGAGCCATTCATGTTTGCAAATTGATGCCAGTGTTCTTACAGCTTCTTTCAATCTGTATGTATGTGTGTTTGGATTTCTTTATAAATTAAAAATTAGGTTTACCCGGAACAAATGTAACGGGGCTCAAATGCGTAAATATGTTTCGTTTTTCGTATTGTATACGCAATATAAAGTAAATACATTTGAGCTTAGGTCAAATTTGTTCCGGATAACATTAAATGTTTTTAAGCTTTATTCTAAAATTTAAAAATACTTTAGTCAATGCTTGATGATATTATCTGTTCAACAATTTTTCCACATCTATCAAATGCATTTCCATTCAAATAGAGAATTAAATTACCCAGTTAGAAGAGTATTAAAACTAGGATTTAATAATTTATTCCTAGAAACAAAACAACAGTTCGTAAAAATAATTTTTTTGCAAATATAATAATCTGTTCTACGAAGAGTTTATAGCAGTTTATTTTGTTTAACGCAATGCAATAAATAGTTGCATTACGAAACACGTTTGTTTCATCAGAACAAGCCGGCCAGTCATCAAAATCTGCAACCATAGAGATGTATGCACCATCGTCATACAATGATACTATGACCGGGGAGACCCTGAGCTCGGTGTCGGAGAAGTCTGAAACATACTCTCAAGAAGACGGCGATGATAGACAACCACCGCCCATACCAGAAGTACCCTCCATGCCCAATAGACACATGTTGAATCAGGTAAGTTGATATTTGTTTGAATCAATTGATTTAAGTTCATTATAGAAGCGTTACCTTATATTGTACTCAGAATTTGATGATTTCATCTTAAACGAAGATTAAGAAAGTATGTCTAACATAACTAAGTATGTCTGTACAGAATTTGTATGGTGATTCTTTACTAAGGAGCGATTTAAGTAACTGTTAGTGACTCTGAGTTGAAGCGTATGTCTTATGCCAATCATAAATGATCCATAGCTTGCTTGTTCCCTCTAAAGTACGGAGCGCTTCATAAAGAATTTGATTCTAAGGATCACTCTTTATTTATTACACCCTAGAAATTATATACCAAATTAAAATACATTATGTACGTGAATGGTCTCGGAAGAAGCGACAAGCAGCTAGCGAAGAATTTTCTCAATTCACGAATCACACTTTTTTATGGAAATTGCTGAAGATCCACCTGATCGTAAGTGGCTATCGTCGCCCATGGGCATCAGCGACACCCAAGATATCACTGGTGCGTAGCCGGCCAAGAAATACAGGAGAAAAATAATTTAAGAGACTTACTACTACTACGTTTGTCAAATAAAACTCATACGTTCTCCAGACGGAAGCCTACCTGATGGACGAGCAGGGGCTGGTAATCCCGCCGCCCCTGGACTACCCCCCGCCCAACTATGCCGCGTACGAGGGCGACCACGCGCGCACGCTGCCGCACCCGCACCGCCACAAGGACATCTCTGGACACAGCACGCTTGGGAGGAGTGCTGGTGAGTGAGAGAGATAGATAGACCCGTATGACGCATCTCGGGTCACCGTTCGAAGGGTTCGGTTGCCAGTGAGACGGAAGTTTGAGTGACTTTGAGTTTGTATTCTGGGAGTGTGTTGTTGTCTTTGTCCGCCACAAGCACATCTCTGGACACAGTACGCTTGCGAGAAGCGCCGGTGAGTTTGGATAGATAGAGACTGGTGCAATGGTTACCATGCGGGATTACCGTTAAAAAAAATTAAATTTCGATTCCCTGTGAAGCAGAAATTGAAATGTTGAGCTTGAATTTCTGTTCTGGGTCTGGTTGTGTCGTCTTTGTGTGTTGTATTTGTGTGTAGTCCTATTAAACTATGAGTATGATGAGTATGATAGTATGAGGACTATGAGTGCCTTTTGTATTATTTATTTATAAAGAAAGAAGAAAAGAAGAAATGAAAGAAAGAAAACTTAATCCACCATAAGCACTTGTAATCCATTATTAACATTACGATTAGTGATATAATCAGTACAATGCTAGATCAGATCATTCGATAGGTACGATTCACTTAATTAACGTAGAATTATTGATTAATTTTTACGTGTTGTCACCAGGCAAGCAGAACTACGTCCCAGCTCCCAGCCCGATGCCGCCGCTGGACGGCTCCTACTACAACATGGCGTCTGACAGATACCTGTCATACCCGCCGCTCATCGGGGAGTACCTGCATCAACAGGTAAGAATGCTAGCACTAACAATGCTAACATAATTGTTATTAAGCACAATAATTGATACTAACACAGTAACAATATATGGATTTCTGATATCTGAAATAAAGATTTATTATTATTTTTGGTCAAATGGTGCCTTTTTGTCTGGTTTTTAGCCGGTGAATTTTTATGACGCCAAGTACGGGCTTAGCCAAGTAACATGGTTCTCATACGAACTTAATTATTATTAAGGGGTACTCATGATACGTCTACAAATAACGTCACGGCGAGACATTTAAAATGTTTACTGTCCGCGATGATATAAGTTTAAAATCAACAAGGTAAGGATTTTTTTCTTGTCTTGTGAAACTTGCATAAGTTAACTTAAGGGAATAGCTTAAGCTACGATTTTTAATCATAGACCTAAAGTCTATGTTTTTAATACTAAAGGTATGGACGAACACTTAAATTTAGCAATATTGATGAATATAAAGGATATTATTATGAAAATTTTAATCAATGTAAAACTGATTAATATATTAAGTCTTCAGAGCGTTTTTAAATCTAATATCGTGATGAAAGCTCCGAAATACTTTTTTTTTTTGCAAATACGTCAGGCTAAAGTGTTTATTCGTAACATTGCATTATTGTGTTGAGGAAATGTGTGACACTTCGATAAATGCAAGTGAATCCGTACCTAATTTATATAGGTATAATATGGTACAATAGGGGGGAAAAGATTTGAATTCCAATGAAACATATTATCAGAGCTAATATTTTCTCTAATTTCTTTCTTTCTGCTGAATCCAAGTAATATCTTTAGCAGCTGAAATATCGTTAATATTCCACTGACCTCTCAGATTCAATGATTCACTTCAGATAAAAACCATGAAATTATTTCCAAAGGGTATTAATTTAGGAGGCTATAATTTAACAAATTGCGTTCAAACCAAGCGTTTTGCAGTAGATTGAAATTTTTGACTCCATGCCAAGACCGCCCGGGTAAGTTACGTAGCGAAAACTACAGTGCATTGAAAATCAAGATATGGGGCAAGTTTTTCCTGTGATAATGATGAAAAATTACTGCTCCGAGAGAATATTGGGATGTAGGTTAGAGGTTACTTTGAGATAAATATCCTAACTTATAAAAAAAGGTGTTGTCAGCATCTGATATATGATGAATTTACAAGGAAAACTATCACGGCTATGTTAGCGTAAGTAGTTAATGAACAATAGTCGATAAACTTACTACTTCGGAACCCTACATTGCACGTAGCCTGACACGCACTTGCCCGGTTTTCGATAATCGTATAAAGGTATCTCAATGATCCGTATGTATTTTCAGATTGTTCTGATTAAAAACCTTACGATATTGATTGCCATTGTGATCTTTCTTTAGCTAATCAACCTTCCATTATATTTGAAGTTCTATTGTAGAGCAAAATGTGACCTGCTCATAACCTCAAACTAAAGAGCGTCGCCCCACTAGCACAAATATCATTAAATATACGTAGGCAAAATGCGTCGTAATATTTCTCTTTGTGTAAAAGAATAAAAGCTTTTCTAATGAAATTCGGAGCGCGAGAGCCCTAATTAGGATTCAACTGTCAAAAGCGTGACATTCGACTTTTTTTGCTCACCGAGACAAAAGTTTTTACTCACTTAGCCAAGTTTTGTACATCATTAGTTTTCGTCCCGTCTTCGCATCGGGCGACCCAAATATAAGGTTTTGCTTTAAATAAATACTTAGTGTTAATATGATCGTTGTCTTCTATATTTTTTTACTAAACCGTGACTTACTTACGGCCGGTCTCAATAATGTACTAACAGATGGAAGACTGTGGATAGGGCTACCATTAGTATGTTATCTGTCATATTTGTCAATTTTCCAGACGCAAAAATTGACAAATATGACAGACCCCATTTTAATTTACAATACCAGTCTTTGCTACCCTTAGTATGGATGATTTCCAAAGTGGGTATGAAAAATATATTACTCTTGTCTTTTTTCTTTCAAGGGTTATAAAAATGTCCATAATATCCTTGTATGTTGAAAAATTAAATTGTTTGTTTAATATAGTTAACTCTCATATATGCTCATATATATCTCTATACTGCGGTTACCCAAGAACTGACAAAAATAGAATTTCGACTAGCTTAAATTTTACGTTATTTTAAAATTATCCGGGTTCTTATTAAAATTTTTACTGCTCGCAAAAAGCATAAATAAGTCTGCAGCAAAACATACACCAACTTACTTAAAATTCGGAATAATTTATAATCTTCTGTATATTAAAAGAAAAACCATTGGACGACATAATATGAAAATTATTTACCTGTTTCAAATATGATGTATTTTCAAAGTTTCATTTTATTATAGAGTGCCAAGGTTGGCCATTGGTCCAATCTAATAACATTTTCTGTGCACATTGGTCCAGGAATTAGCGTTATGATCAAAAGGTGTTTATTTTTAACAGACTTCAAAAAAAGAGGAGAGATTCAATTCGACTGTATTTTTTTATGTTTGTAACCTCAGAACTTTCGACTGGGTGAACCGATTTCGATGATAATTTTTGTAATCGAAAGCTGGTACTTGTTATGTGGCCCCACTTGATTTTGAGCGAGATCTGACAAGTAGTTTTTTTTTATTTTGAAGTCGGTTATTTTTTGTTAGTAAAATTTATTTTATTTGTTTAGTTTAAGTTGACCTTCCTTCTTTATGAGTACCATATTCAGTGAATATTGTTTCGGTATTTGAAATCATATTTTGGTAAATATTTGAAGAGCTTGCGAACTCAAAAGCGAAACATTCTGTTGACTGTAAAAACTAGTTTAAAATCGTCATAGAATGCAGTCAGTATTTTAGTTCGTCAAAAATTCATGGAACTGTCACCGAATTTTATGAGTACTCTCTGTTAACAACTACTTACTTTAAAAAATAAACATTTGAATCATTAAATTCTTTTTAAAAAATTTAAACTGAAAGGCATAAAATAACAAAATGATAAAAGATTGCTTGTGTCGATTCTAAGCAAAGGCGCGCACGGTGGATGAGAGTCCGCTAATGAGAAAAATGTCTTTCTTCTTCCGGGCTTTGGAGGGTACGTAAAGCCGTCGGTCCGTTTGTCGTTTTTGGGAACTAATATTTTAGTCATGTCGGAGGCCTTCGACCAATAATCTCTCCACTCATCCGCACCGGAGCAGCGTGGTGGAGTATATTATAGACCTCTTCAGCAGACCTATGCCCTATAGTGGGCTATTAAGTTGTCAACGTCAAAAGGGTAGTAATCGGCGGCAAATTGAAAATTAAACATGTAATATCTATCAAAAAGCTTATATTACCAACTGTAGAGTATTTTTATCAGTATAATAAAATTTAAGTATCTGCTTCTTTCACACACTTCTAGTGAATAGGCTTTTACTACGTTAGTGCGCTCACCATCCTGGACCATATCCCCACTTACCATCAAGTGGGATTGTGGTCAAACATTAACTTATTGTAAGTAAAAAAAAAAAAACTTTTTCTCTTTCATTAAACTGCCAAATTATAATGGCCACCAATTCGTCGTCCCGCGTTACGAGATAGACTAAGTTCAACCTCGCCCTCACAGATAACCTTCTTCCTAAAAAACCGTCCGTCATCCGTCATGTTAGCTTCTATGTTTAGCTGTGGTAGGGACCAATAGGGTTACCAACATTGCACATGGGCCGCAAGACCTCTTTTGATAATTATACCTACTGTGTTTCATAATAGTAAGATAACTGTGTATATACATGTAATAATATAGTGTATGTTTGTTCAGCAGTCGGGACGCACGCCGACGCCCCCCCAGCAGTACGGGGCGCAGCCGTTGCCGAAGCAGCACCTCATGAACGGTGGCGTGGGGGGCGTGGGGGGCTCGCCCTCGCACGTCGCCAGCCCCCCGCTCAGCTATGGACTTGATGGTACGTTTGCGATAAGAGATACCTACTTCACATTGAGATTTATGTGTATAATCATTGAAGTTTACTGTAGTAAGGTGATAGAACAGACATAGCTAACAAAATCTGTCCCGCAGTCGCGTGGGGGAGGGGGCGGGGGAATAAACTGGGTGACCATAGAGTTCGTAGTGTCGGTTCTATGTGCTAGTAATAATAGAAAAATAAAAAATAGAAAAATATTTTGTTTCTAGTAAACAAGTGTTCATAAATAAACAATATGACAATTTGTAAGTGCCATTAGTAGTTTAAGCATTACATAACAAAGTTTACATTTTAATTTTTAATACATATTTTTAAATACACCGGCCTTATAGTAAGGCTGATACACTGTTAGAGGTAAATAGCTAAAGTAACACTTGAGTTTACCGAGGGAATATTTTTCCAGTTAGATGCTTACAGTAATGCTCACACTAGAAAAAAGATTCTGTATCGTGAGTATCGACTACTACTAGTGATTAACAATAGTTCAATGGTTATAGTCCGTAACAACTACCGAACGTATTTTTAACCGACTTCAAAAAGGAGGAGGTATTGAATTCGACTGTATTTTTTATGTTTATTACCGCACAATTTTCGACTGGTTAACCGATTTTGATGATTCTTCTTTTAATCGAAAGCTGGAGGGCTATTCTTTAAAATACAAACTTGAAATCGAAGCTCACTCAAGTGAGATTCGAAAGTGAACTTGCATCGTCTTGATATGTCATTCTGTAATCATCTAGTACGAACTTGCGAAGTGAAGTGAGTCTCAAACTCGAACTTCAAACGACTAAAGATGGCCTCGGTATGGTATTCTTACCGAATACATATATGTCATTGTTTAATCATCTAGTTGGGGGTTATCTATGTGTAGTACGCACTTGCGAAGTGAAGTGAGTCTCGAACTGGAACTTCAATTTTGAAACTCATCGCGGATTCCGCTGTCGAGAACATATTTTAAAGAGCGAGATCTGACGAGTAGTTTCTCGAGTTATCCCAAATTTTGAAATTTGTTATTTTTTTTCAAGAATTATTCATGAAAAGCACACAGGTAGATTATAATCTGGAATAAGACATAGGGTACCTGAAAACGCGGACAAACCCAAGCAGAGTACTAGTGTTATTATCTAATATATAAAATTCTCGTGTCACGGTGTTAGAAGTTGAACTCCTCTGAAACGGTTCGACTGATTTTCGTGAATCTTTGCGTGCATATCGGCTAGGGTGGAGAATCGGACAACATCTATTTTTCATCCCGCTCCACCCCTTAAATTTAATTGGCAGAACAACGTTTGCCGAGTCAGCTAGTATTCTATATTATTGTAAGCCATTGTGCTTCAATAGTTCACCAAACTGTTAAGGCAAAAGACATCTGTTTACAACAATAGCTTTCATCAATACAGGTACTGAGTTGAGGTCTTTTGTTTGACTTCCTTTGTGAACTAATTGTTTCGGAAAATCGTTGTAAATTGCCGTCTTAGCTCGAGACTCGTACAAAATGTTTTGTATTTTCACACTGTTTTATTTACTCGTAGTGACAAGTAAGTTGGTATGGAATTTACTTCCGAAAATTCGATTTAAACAAGGGAAACAAGAAATATACTATACCTACCAGTAGATACATTAGTTGGTTTCGTTAAAGAGAAAACTAGTAGGTACAAGATATTCGTCGTACTTCGTGAACTATGAGTTTCAAGGTTGACATCGTTAGGAGGTTACCAGTAATGACATGAACTCATATAAATGTGTATTTGATATCTCATCACTTAAATACATTTATTTTGAAAATTACTTGCTACTATGCAGGATGGCCGTGCCAAGGGTCCTGTTAAATCCCCCGCGAGGCGGAAAATTGAATGAGTTTAAATTTCTGTTCTTGGTCTGGGTGTTTGTCTTGTCTTTGTGTGTTGTCCATGGCACCCACGACACAGGGAATCCTAGTGTGGGACTATGAGTGCGTATATTGAAGGACGTGTGTTGTGTCAGGTCTGGACCGGCAGTCGGCGGGCGGCACGCTGCGGCGCCAGCGGCTCGAGAAGATGGCCGTGCCGCCGCCTGACGTGACCGTGCTGCACCAGGGGAACTGCAACCAGGTGAATAACGCTTTAACTAAATATCTTCACGCCAGGAGCTATGGTGAACGGCCGGGCTACGAATAATCGCATTCAGAACTTTTAGCTTTTATAGAATACTTCGATAGTGTGATTAAGTTGCGTGTATTGTGCAATGTCACCTCATGCCACACTATTATTGAGGAATATGTCAAACTACTCAGTAGTAAAGTGAAGTAAAGTTACTCATTACACTGAATCGTACATTTTGTAAAACCAGTCAGCTATATCATACTCCCTATATCTTTTCATATTTGTCGAGCACACTCGGACAAACGAATCCGTGCGCACCTACAATTTGATAAAACGAAAAATGTTCTGTGTATGATTTTTACTTCATCCGCGACATTTGAAGCGCCCACGTTGTCTAGTTACGCTACGGCGCCTCTACACCGGACGTCCGGGCGCTTCTGCGAATGGAAACGGCTGACGTTGCTTTATTAGCTGTACCTACTCGTATAGTGTGCAAGAGTCTCTATTTCTGTAGCTGCTTTATTTTTCTGTAAAGATGTTGTGCCAGCTCGTAAATTCCCGGTGTATTTATAGTTTTATAGCAATGCGTTTGTGGATTGGAGGCTTTAGGTTTTAATTAGAGTTAAGTTAAGCTCCCACCTGCCACCTAAATGGTTCGTTTTAGACATGAGTAAAAATTTACGATACAAGGAATTCAAGAGGATAACTATCTCAGCAGGTTTAACAAGTAATAGTCAACAACTTTGGAACCCTATACAGCGCGTGAACCACTTGACTATTTTTTCATTAAATTATAAGTTAATGCTTGACTACATTCCCATCGAATGTAAGTGGCGATGTACTCTTGGTGGTAAAATAAATATTATATTTCATAGTATTACCATTATAAAAGGAACATCATAAGAAAAACTGCCATCTAGATTATAATCCATAATATTTTCAAAGTTTTGTCAATCTTTTTTTTCGCTTTCCTTTCCGGATTTTTTTTTCTCATTAGTTCGACTGTCAAGGGACACCCTGTATACAATGTACCTACCATTTCAAAAGCTTTTGCTATACCAGTCCGGTTTGTGTAATCGAATCATGCGAGTTTTTGACCCACATTCCTGTGTCGATTGAGCTGTTTTCTATGTATAATTCGGATGACAGTGCAATATTTTATAGAGCGAGTCTGATGATAGAGCCAGAAGGTGGGCGATAGGAACTCTGAATCAACACTACTCTAAAGTTTGCGCCGTTGTCTTGTCTTGAGAATTACTCTAGTTTTTCTTATTCAGAATACGATGAGAAAGTTGGTAGGTAGCTACAATACAAAGCATGTTTTTTTTTAACTATAATTATCATGTAACATTATTATATTAATTATGTAGATACTTGATTGCCGGCCGCTACGCTGGGCGAAAATTAAAGTACTGTTATTATTGCATAAATTAAAGTGTTGTAAACTAATTAATAAGTTAATCAATTTACAACTGGTTGACCGGCGCCATGGCATCGCTACCAGTTTATTTCATAATTTCCCACCGCAGCTTAAAGATTTCACTCAAATTCTATGGTAAAATGAACCAACGGAGTCGTCATTCTATCATCTTGCGGGATTTGATCAAACCACGCATTCCTTCACTACCCTGCGATGTCGTATACATTATGTATAAAGTTCTTGCAAGGTACCAATTGGGCTACAAGATCATCAAAATGTCTTACATACATTATTATTAAAAAAAAGACGGACGTAATCCCAACAACAAATTCAGTGAAGCACCCATAGTAATATCAACTCTTTATTCGTACAAGTACACACACCCACACATTGACACTTTACTGCTTCAATCGCGAATCAAGAAAGAACAGCTGTCATGGGACGGCTGACAGATGTGAAACATCGAAATGCGTCGCCACGATCGCCAAGTCTAAAATCAGTTTTACCCCTCGCGTAAAGATGTTTCACATCAAAATTACGCACACATGGTAAGCGGCCATTGCTATGCTTCACTCTCGATTTACGACGATTTAGACGAGGTTACGTCCGTCTTTTTTTCAGGTCCGTGAAGCTAGGTTATCTTTTGTTAAACTATGATTAAAGTTTGTCTGCGCTCGGATCACTATCATACTAGCACTATTTAATCATAATCATAATCATAATCATTTAATCATTTCATTTTTCATAGGTACAAATATGGTTGGAGTCCCTGCCTTCAACTTTAGTTTGCACTGTGTTGTAGAAGGCAGTGTCTTCCCAAAATTATGGACTATAAATATAACAATGTAAAATGAAATATAAACTACTATAGTCAACACGAACTAAGAAGCCCAATTTGTCGTTTGTCAGCACAGTGACACTAGAGATGTACAAAAAAATCGGTTCAGGAAAGAAACCAATTTTTGCAACAAATCGATTCAAAATTGTGAGACCTTCTAATCGATTCGAAAATTAAATTGTAATATTGTAAACTATAAACCATAACATTTAGGTACCTACCTACTACCTCGATTGAGCTATCTCGTACCGCGTTTTCTCAATATGTATTTACCACTCCAATAAAATATTCTTTTATTGTTTCTTCCTAACAACACATGCTGCTAGTTATGCATGGAAATAGCCGAGCCGGCAAACAAGCTGACAATCCGCCTGATGGTAAGTGGCTGTCGTCGCCCATGAACATCAGCAACACCAAAAGCATCACTGGTGCGTTTTCGGCCAAGAAAGAGAAAAGAGAAAGAAAGAAAGATAGATCATGATGGAATGAACTCATCCGCTCAGTTTCATAATAATATTTTGTCATTTTTGACATACTCGTATTATGAGCGTCAGGGAAAAACTATAGTGAATAAACTCTTGTTTACTTCGTGAGACTCATGTATAGATAATCATTATTTTGTTGGAAAAAAAATGTTTACCGCAAAAAGGTTTAACCTTAGCTACATAATTACATAATAATATATTATCTGTAGTTACTTTCCATGAATGACAAAGTGCCCATACATAAAAGAAAATGTCCTTTGTTAGCATCCAGTTCGTCATGGTATTCTTGGGTACCTAATTTTAAATTTAAATGCAAGTAAATCAATTTTAACAATGTAATTAAATAATTCAATTTTCATTTTAAAGTTTCGATAATAGTAATGTATCGATTATGTTTGGTTGTATAAACGATTTCAAGCCGTCAATCACTTTACGTCAGTTTAGATTTAGCCCTCTTCACATAACATTGTTTCGACGATATATATATTTTTTTAATTTTGCATAAATTACGATCTGACGCGATTTTTACTAGATTATAACGTTTAATATGATTAATAATTAACGCCAATGAAATTGAGTAGGGATTTTTAACAAATTTTGGCAAAATCCTTTGTCCGTAAGTATCCAACTATTCATGTCAAGTAAATGATTATTCCATTTCGCTCAAAGACGCCCATACAAATTTAGTTCGTATTAATAAATGGCAGGTGTCATTATGGGCATCTTAGATAATTTTGACTATAGTGATTAACAATAATACAGCAACAAGTAAAATAAGAAAAATAGACAAAACTAAACAGTTACAAAAATATAATGCAGCAGTGTGGGGGCTTCTGTGTTTTTATGTGGGTGTTTTGTGTGTGTGTGTGTGTGTGAGTGTGTGTGTGTGTGTGTGTGTGTGTGTATGTGTGGTGTGTGAGCGTTCGTTTAAATCAAAGTACTCAGCAGACTTTCCGTTCCTTCATAATCATAGCCTTGCAGCCATTCAAGACCTAGACGTTTTATTTTATAGAAATTTGAACCTTTTGTTCTTTTTTTGGCACTAAAAACATTATAAAATTTAGGAGCCAGATACAGGTAATGCCGTTGTGCAAGAGCACAATTGAACCTGGGAACTGGGAACCTATGAAGCCTTTTGTTGGTGATTGGTACAACTGATGCGGTCTCGATGTGATACCGTTTAATACAATTAAGAATAAAAAGTTTCCTAACCGACAATACGTTGCATTTTCTATAAAGATCGTCGGTAGGGTGCTTAAATGGTAGAGCCATGGCAACTTTAAGAAGAGCTCGCTGTGCGCGTTCTACCTCAATTAAATGTGACTTAGCAGCACTAGATCTAGCGTAACTGTCCGATAAAGTCTATGAAAGCTACTTTATGCAAGCTATGCAAGCTACTTTAAAGTTTTCGCACTCTACACAAAATCGACGTCTCAAACGAAATATTCAGCCCTAAAGTAGTGTCAACATAATATAGCATGCTTAATTTGTTCTGGTTGCCCACATAATTTTTTTGCAATAATCTCAAGAGAGTCAAATACCATAATAATTCAAGAAGGCCACGCCATTCTTCCTATAAAGTGATTCTTTTGAAAGAGGCCTACAAGAAATCCTTAAGCCTTAAGCTTTGCTTTAAGACACTACGACGTATATATTACTCACTCAACGCCACACTCAACGTCGCGTGTTTAACAATATACATTGACATATTTGATTATAATAAAATGCCTGCTTCAGTCAATACGGATGACATGCATTTTTATAGACTTTATCGGACAGTTACGCTAGATCTAGTGCGAAGAAGCAATATCTACAGCAATAATAATAAAACGTTCAGAACAAGCGGCTTCTAAAGTATAATGGCCCAATCCTGACCAACGAATGACGGAGAAAGGTCTTACGGTTAATAACTTGAAAAATTCCCAATTTAAATTCTCCATACGAACTCCGCGCGTGATACGTCGAAGAAATCGCTTTATCTAAAGCGGGCGCCGCTCTCAAATCCGCTTTATGCCCTTGTTAATTAAACCAGAACCGAGACTTTTGTTGGGAACCTGTTCAAACTCTTTTTTAATTTAAAAATCTGTATTTTTAAGTTGAACACGGTGCAGCGTTTTTGTTTAAAATTTTTAGCGGACGTTTATTTGAAGTTGAGGTGTAATTTTGTTTTAAAAATCGAGGATATTACGAACAAATTAATTGTAAGCACCGTATTTTAACATCAGTAGACTATTATACCTCATTTAAAGTCAGTTCGTTGTATAAATGAGAAAAATCATACTACTTTTTTAATAAAATACAACAATTTTACACCATAAAATATCTAATTCCTTAAAGTTAGCCATGAACTTATAATAAAACAAAGTACCTATATACCTAATTTAAAATGTTTTTTTTTTTTGTAAACGATACGTACGTAGTTATCCTAGTCTTGTTCTGCAAGTAAACTAAACTTCACTTAATTATTAGTTAGGTTAAATAAAACTCTGACCATCCCCATTGCATTTCTGCGGAACTTAAAACCCAGTTCCCCGAAATCTTTCACAAAAGAGGTACCTACACTCTCCGAACATAATAATATTAATTCCTAATGAGGCGTGAACAAATGAGGGTTTTAGAGAGATTTTTCGCGCACAATAACTTTTAAAGTTTCACTGTACTGTACAAAGCTCCTATCATTCTGCCCGCGAGGAGGGTTTGAATACTAAGCCAAAAGGCTCCAGCGCAAATTGCTGGGAACAACCCATTTGAATTCTTTATACGAACGGCGCGCGTGATGTGTGCAAGAAATCGCTCTATCCACGACTGAAGTAGCTTTTCTTATAACTTACACTAGTAAGCGTTGTTACAATTACAGTAGGTGTTCTTTATTGAAGCTGCTTAAAATATTATAATTTATTAAAAATAAAAAAATAAAAATAAACGCTTTCACACTCATACCCCGGAGTAGGTTTTTTACCTGTATCGCGGGTGGCATGGACGACACATATAACGCGTCGCAATAACACCTATGACCCGAGAACAAATTTTTATCTGTCACATAAATATCTGCCCCGGGCGGGAATCGAACCCAGGACCCCTCGCTTCGCAGACAGGGTTGGTACCAACTAGGCTACAGGGTCGTCAAAGGTTAGGTTAAATTAAAGACTAGGTTAGCAAAGGTAAAGAGGAATTTAAAGCGTGTTTTTCACCAGTTTTAAGAGTTTTTTTTTTTTACATTAGATAAGTCAGTGCTTGACAACAATCCCACCTGATGGTAAGTGGCGATGGAGTCCAAGATGGTGAACGCACTAACTTAATAAATGCCTATTCACTCTTCTCTTGAAGACACCTACATTGTAGGTGGACGGGAACACCCACGCAGGCAAGCTATTCCAGTCCTTCGCGGCACGCAGTATGAAAGATGAGGCGAATCGCCTGGTTCGCAGCGGTGGGATATTCACGACGTATGGATGGATGCTTGCCGTACGACGGGTTGTTCGATGGAGGAACGGGGATGGGGGAATTAGATCGTGCAATTCCTGAGCACACTCTCCAAAATGCATCCTGTAGAATGCCGAGAGGCTGGCTATTCTGCGCCTGTGTGCGAGGCTTTGAAGGTTGGATACCACCAAATCTGGGTCGTCAACGAGCCTCATTGCACGCCTCTCCATCGAATCCAAGGCTGAAAGGTGACATTTTGCGGCACCGGCCCAAATGTGACAGCAGTACTCCATACAAGGGCGAACCTGGGCTTTATACAGTGTTAAAATCTGCCTCGGTGTGAAGTACTGCCGCACTCTGGTGTGAAGTTTCTGCTTTCTAATAGACAACCTGGAAAATACCTGAGCAATAACTTTTTACAGCTTCGTAAAACCCGTGCATGCATTTTTCTACATGGTAAAATTATGCAATATATTTAAAGGAGTTTAAAAATGTCATGTTCGTTTTTACATTTTTTTTCCGAATGTATATCGTACCTGTGTATGAATAAAGTATGTAATGATATTGTCATATTCGTAATATCGTTTCGTTATCTTAGGCTATATTACACTTAAGCAATATCTGGTATGTTGACAGTCAGATATGAGACATATTATGTACGTTTTTTTATAATTCCCTCGTTAACAAATTAAGAACCGATTACATGAGTAATAAACAAGAAAAAGGATTTTTTCTATAATGCAATTTATTGTAAATAAATTGTTCTTGATTTGAAAGCTTCACGTCAAAAATTTTTTTGTAATGCCATAATAATGAATGTTATGATTTAGACCTCTAACGAATCTATTTGTTCCAGCACCAGCTAAACCAAACGCCCTCCGTGAAGCAGCCGCAGTCTATCCTGAAGGACCCCTCGCGCCACAAGTACGGCGCGCAGTACGGCAGCCCGCTGTCCACCAGCACGCCGCAGAACTCCAGTCAGATCCTCACCGTCCAGAATCTGACCTCCGACGTGCCCCAGTACGGAACCATTAGGAAAGAAAGCAAGAAACAAAACGTTACTATAGACGAGTCGTTCAACAAACGCAGTGAAACGCATGTCGTGTAAAGTATAAAAAACGGAACTAAAGTCGCGCGCAAACGACCTAAAGTGACAAAAACGCTCTAAAGTGACACGTGATTATTCTAAAGTGACAGTGTAAAGTGTACAGTGACTTCGTGCAAAACTGTTGTAAATACGTGGACTAGTTAAAATTTTAGATAGATTTAAATAAATAAAAATTCATTGATTGTGATATACCAATGATCGAACTATGGCGGAGTGTCCAGGTAGATAGAATTGAGTTAACGTAAGGTGATTTTTGAAGCCCAAAGTCATTAATCGTAAAATGGGGCTAATGTCTGGTTGTAACGATATTGTTTGACTGACTTATCAATATTAATTAATTGTAATTAATTTAGGTGATACGTCCAAAAGACATTAAGTTTTATTACAGTTAGTAAATCTCAATATCTAATTGTAATAAATACTATGACTAGGTGACTAGTGAATAAAAATTATTCTCCTAATTTGTTCTAAAGTCGTTTGCCGATTGAATTCATGATTCCCGCGAAGGATCTCTTTTTGATTAAGTTTTTATTAGATGTTCTCATTGTATTATATGTATGATACTGTGGGAGAATTATCTTAAGTATATTGTTGCGAATAAAATTTTGAATATTATCTTTTACAAAATTTATTGGGAAAATTTTGAATTTTGCCCCGACGGTTATAGCCGTCGCATGTGTTGAGATTGTTCTTGGAATGTATTGCATTTGTTATTCAATGTGTTTTCCGACTAATCACTCTATCACGCGACTATTGCCTTATTTCTAAGTAATTTTATAATTTGGAAATGAGAAGTCGATTAACTAGAAAATTACTTTATTTTTGTGTAATTTTAAATCTTAGTTTTATTCTTTTAATTTCATATTTGTTTCTTATTATTTCGATATTTATTGATATTCGAACACAAGATTGTTAATCACCCAATTAATAATACAGTTTTTTCAGTTGAGAAATTGCAGAAGTAAATTGAAATTAAAGTTAAATGTAAATTATATATATGTAACTTACATTTTGTCGCATTTCTATGTAAATAAAATACAATACTCAGATCGAACTGACAATAATAATAAGTTTTTAATTAATTATATTAATTTATATTTCCCGCTACATTGATTGTACATACATCACATATAATTAATTGTAATTTTTCTATTTAATTAAATAGCTTTTTACACCCAAATTTTAATCGGTTTTAATAGAGATACCAAAGTTTTTATTAATTTTATTTTTAAGTTATTTAGCTACTTATTTTTCTTTTTATTTCGATCTTGTAACAAGTTCAATGGGTCTAATTGATTTAAGGAGACGGACGAATTCTAATAACTAAATATTTTCGAAAATTCCAAATTCCATCCAGTGACGTAATACGACTTATAATTACAGATGGAACATAAATTATTTCCTGTTACATTTCGAATTTAAATAAAAGATATTAATATAATTTATTTTTTGTTTTATTTTCGTTGACCTTTTTCCTTAGTTATTAAATGGCCAATTTATGAACATATCAATTCACTGACAGCTTTGTGAAGCGTGTTTGTTGTCTCCACGGGTGTGCCAAACAACATATAATTTTCCTTTTTTTGCCAAAATACCATTATATAGATGGCGTCGTAGCTGTGTTTAACGTCCTTCTACATTAAAATAACGTAAATTTAGTAAATATTCAAACCGTGCCTTATAATTTTACGCCATTTTGAAATTAAAATATCACTTAAGGTATTGCCAAAATTTAAATTAACTTAACATACGAACTTCTTTTAGGTCGTAAGGTAATAAAATAATATAACCCTTCCCTTATTTACCTTTTTTATTATTTTTTATATTAAACCTAGTTATCTCTTATTTTTTTTCCCTAAAAATAGAAGACTGAATTTATTTCATAGAGATTTTCTAGATTTGTCTTTTGATATTTTTATCTGTATTTACTCCTTATATTCGCCTAACTGCCAAATTTTCTTTATTCAGTAGGAAATAATTGTTGCTCATAATTTTATAATTACTAGACTAAAGTGTCTCTCTTTTATAATTACTGTATGAAATTACTAAATTTTTATCATTAATTTTAGGTAATTCATCACATTTTTTTGTTGCGTTGTCGTTGTAGTTAGTAACTAGCTCAGAATTAAGTCACCTCTCTAGTTGCACACATCTGTGATACTGAATGTTTGTGTATTAACATTCATACGTCGTGCTAATATCCATCAGCTTTAGATCTTCTATACAAATAAATAAAACTGGAGTGTCTGTTTGTAATGTTAAAATAACCGCTTTTTACTAAGTGCATTTGGATGTATACACGGTACATATACCAAAAAACATTTTTCACAATTTTTGTCTGTCTGTCTGTTTGTTCCGACTAAGCTTTGAAATGGCTGGACCGATTTTGACGGGAGTTTCAGGTAGATAGCTGATGTAACAAGGAGTAACTTGGGCTACTTTTATTTTAGAAAAAAAATAGTTTATTAGGCGTTACGAAATTCGCTGGATCAGTTACTTTTAATTAAAATATAACATCTTAAGGGAATGTATTATGTAAGATAGATAGATGCCAAATATTAATTGAATCACCGTCAAAAATTCGGACAACATTTGTCTGCAGCAGGCAAAGAGCCTTGAGTTGTGACAGACAGGTTGTGTTCGTATTTTAATATTTATTTTATGTTACATTTTTTTATTGGCATTACTTTTAACACAATAATACTTATATCATGGAGCCAAAAGTTTTTTCAGATCTAATTTAATCTTTCCCAAATACTGAATACTGAATAAATCAAAATAATCTTGAAAATAATAAAGCAACCTCAATATTCCAAGACATGTGAATTTCTTTCTTTACGTTCCCGGTATTTGTTTTTAATCAAATTAAATTGTTTTACATATTGAATTCGTAAGAAAATAACCAATAATTAATGCAAAGGTCCGACACTGCTTTAACACCAACTAATTAACATGTAAGGGATGGCACGTATCCCATCACAATGGAGAAAGTTTGAAGCGTAGTTTACTCACTGTTCCATTCTGAATTTATGGAGAACGTACAACGAGAGTCGAAAGATCTTCTCCGATAAGGCTAATTGATTATTTTGTAAGTGAATAAAATGATTGATAATGGTTACTTATTATTTTATGCACAAACGCGCTATGTAGATGTCTACATTACCTACATGGCAGACTAGTTAGGTAGTTTTCTTAACACCACTCATCTGTTTTAGGTACCTATATTCTAATTCGAATGCGACTGTGCTTTAACGTAACTTAACAGTTACAATTTTGACGATTATTTGACACCACATGGATGTTTGTGTAACACCATGATCCCATCGTATATTATAATGATCCGTACGAGGTTAACTTATTGTTAAACATGTTGCTTCCATTCTTTACGTAGTTCTGTGCCATTAAATAAATAAATAAAATAAAAAATCTTTATTCAGTCTATCAGTTACATTTAAGTAATTCAGTAACCTGTTCAGTAAGTGTTCAGTAACATTTAAGTAACCATTATGTTCCGGACTGAAATTACAATAATATCCATCAATTTATCATTTCACTTTTTAAACTGAGAGGTGACTTAATATCAAGCTAAAGTGATTGTTGATTAATTAAATAAAATTTATAATAATTTTTGAATGTTTATGAATAAAGAGCTTGTCATGTTTAGGTAAGTACTATCGAATGTTCAAAACATTTTGTCAATACGTATAATTATAATTCATATTCGATAAATCAATTAATAGTTAATATTATCAGTGTTAAATTTTTGGATAATAATCACGTTTTGAAATTAATGGGAGATTCAAAATACTATTTACTTTGAACGTATACTGAGTGTGTCTTAGATATAATTATGGATCATTTTCGTCTTTTCTATTTTGAAATAAATTATTTTTAATGTCCTTCAGGATCGTATATCATAATTTTTGCCAGTACCGATATTATATTCTACTTAGGTATTCCAAGAAAATGTTCATTATATTATTTATTATTTTATTCGTAGTTGAACAATGTTAGTAAAATTATTTTGTAGGTAATGTTCCTGATGGTTTTTATATTAATAATTAGGGATTTAAACGACTCACGGTATTGTGGATTTGTTGCCTTTTAAAAGTTAAATTTCTTTTTATTCAGTCAAATATCAAGAAAATCTCAGATTTACTTCCCAAAACAAATTTTTGGTCTTGTTCCATTTTACACTTCTCAAATAACTATGATGAAATTTCATCAACTGCAAACACTAAATTATCGTTATGTCCGTCCGTCCGTCTGCTATGTTAGCGAAGTAGTTAATGAACAATAGTCGATAAACTTACTACTTCGGAACCCTACATTGCGCGTGGTTTGACACGCACTTGCCTGGTTTTTTATGAATCGACAAATGGTTCAGCCATTTGGTTCCAACTTCGAAATAACTTATTAACTTACTCAGTTATGTAAATTCTAAAATTTTCATCTTTTTCTGCAAAATCTTTGTAGAAAGAAAATTTGACTTTCAAAAAGGCATTTCTTCCAACGAGTCGACGAAACCAAATAAATAAGACTCATGTTCATTGTAAAATATTCACCATTCATAAGGTATTAAGGTTGTAAATTGTTCGATAATTCCAACTGTGACTTTGATATTACGTAAAGCTCATGATGTGTACCCGGCATAAATTGGATTAAAGCATATATGTTAATTTGTGTTTTATTTTACCATACACTTAGCTACTGAAACGTAAATCATTCAACAAAAATAAAAAACTTACTCTCACACTCTTATAAAACCTTCGTACCGTGGGTGGTATGAATCAGATCAAAAACGGTCAAGTCCATCATAGAGCAATATCTTCTGTTACATAAACTGTCAGACTGCTTCGCTGGGAGTCAATCTAAGGACCTCAAAGTCGACAGGTTTCTTGTACCACCATCTCAACCACAAAACACAAGATCTTCTTAATACAACTAGCGCCCGAGATTAATAAACAAATCAAAAACTATAGATGGAAGATTGAAAATAATTCCAAGTAGGTATGACGTCAAGTTTCAATATTAAAATCACTGTAATATTGATTATCTTGATAATATTGTTGGCTTACTCCTACCTAAGTACTTGATTCCAAGCATAACTACATCCGTTTACGACTACGGATTGACTTGGGAGATGTAGCTTACGAATTGTAAGCACAAAGGGGGAAACAGGCACGTTACTGCAGCTGTAACTAACTTCAAGTAACCCTCGCTTTGCTTCGGTTTTCTTATTTTTTTACACCTTGAGTTACATTATTGGAATTTTACTAAGGATCCCTATTTTTGAAAATATAATATAGCCTATGTTACCCGGGGATAGTGTAGCTTCCCAACAGTGAAAGAATTTTTTAAATCGGTTCAATAGTTTCGGAGCCTATTCAATGCAAACAAAAAATCAAATCTTTCCTCTTTATATATTAGTATAGATGATCAAATGAACTCAGATTCATAAGATGGTAGAAGTTGTTATTAGTCTAAAGTAAATTTTGAAATAAGTATCTCAATTCTTCATATAATTGACCGAGTTATTTTGATCTCATATCCAAAATAGCAATCAATCTCTAGCTAGCGTCTTCCTCTGGTTAACACAAGTGAACTATAACTTCACATGCTTAAACGTAACATAATAACTAACCTTTTTTTAATAACTGATACCGTGTTTTAACGGAGCTACGTTGTAATAATAATAATAATAGTTTATTCATCTCCACAAATTGTTAATACAGTTATCTAACATACATAATTTAAGGAGTTTGCAATTTGTAGGAGATGGAAGGCTATTCTCTTTTGTAACTTGACAGCGGAGTTTCAAAATTGACGTTCGAGTTCTAGGATCACTTCACTTCGCAAGTGCCGTACTAGATGATTAGAGGATGACATATTTATTATTCTCGTTCATCGAATTACGTCACCGTCGAAGCTCGTGTCCAATTGTCATTCGTTTATTCATACCGAGGCGAGGCCATCTTTAGTCGTTTGACGTTTGAGTTCGAGACTCCCTTCACTTCGCAAGTGCGTACCAAATGATTCGAGAATCACATATCAAGATCTCGGACTCGAACTTCTATTTTGACACTCATCGCGGAATCCGCTGTCAAGTTACAAAACTGAATAGCCCTGCAGGTCCCTAAACTAAGCGGAAGCTAAACTACAATAGTACAGCAGGTCCCTCTCTCATTAAAGTTGTGAGACAAAACATTGCAGTTATAAAGTCCAAATCATATTTCAATTTTTAACAAACACTGAGAGTATAGACCTATAATACTTCATTCAATCCCATCAAGTTTTCGCAGTTATTTTTTGATATAAAAAGTATCTAAATAAAAAATAAGCTCAAGTCAGCATTGGAACAATTAGCAGTTTCGCTACTTCTAAACTAAAGCAAAGCCCCGGCTCCTTCCTCTAACTCAGTAGACCAAAAGCGGTACATGTAAAACGCATATGAAATCCAATTACCCCAGAAGCTTAACATCCAAGTAGCGACCGAACGCCCAAGTCGCTGAAACGTCACAAACAGCTAAGTCAATAGCATTAATATTCCGTCCAAAATGTGATCTAGCGCTAAATATGCTAAATACAGCGCTTACGTCGCGTGCAGATCCATGTGGATAACGTTTGGGGTAAGCCATGGGCTGAGGCGTGAGCTAAGCTAAGACTATTGAGAAAATAGTGATGATATGGATGAACTTAGTGTAAGATGAGGACTATTGAGAGATAAGAGTAATGATATAATTAAGTATGGAGTATAAAGGTAAGGAGAGCCATCTCTTCGTATGAAAAGTTTCCGTAAAAGCGCGTCCAATAACGGTTGGCGCTGCGGTAGCCTAGGATAAATTTTATTGAACTCAGCAAACTTCACTTCGCAGCTCCGTCAACAATAGCTATGTATGTTCAATTGTTCAGCGCTATTGTCGTAGGATGGTGGTAGGTACTGGAACCTCTATTTTCAGTATACAGTATACTTATTCAACTTTCCCCCCCACATTAGATGGCTCTCCTTACCCTCTATACTCCATGATGATAAGGAAGAATTAAATGTCATGGCGCGGTACTTTTTGATACCTGAGTTAATAATAAACTAAACAGTAAACACGAAGGTCTACTGTCCACGGCGCTTCATTTGATAGTTGCATGCACGCTGCACAAGGCGACATAGGCAATAGGCAAATGTGACGATGCCGCTCTGTGAACAGATTTCGTATTTTTACTACCCAGGCGGCAAGCAAGCGACAATTGACGATAGAATGAATCTACATGGACAGAAGGCCTTACAAAAAAGACATTCCTGACACGACCCCAGAGCAAACATTTAACTAACACATAATAATATATGTCTGCGCCGGCTGAGGATCGAATCCGCGACCCTTCGCTACGCAGGCAGAGTCACTTAGTACAGTTAGAACAAACTAGGCTACGAGGTCGTCAATTCCTTCTTATACGAGTATTATAAATGTGAATCTTTGTGAGTATGTATGTATGTATGTTTATTACTTTTAGATGCAAGAATTACTGAACGGATTTTTATGAAATTTAGCACATAGGTAGACCATGATCTGGATAGAATATTTTTTATTTATTTTATTTTATTTTACAGTTTTAGGAAAACTTACAGCTAAAAAAAATAATAACGCTATGGCCAATTACTTATTAGCCCGGAAAACGCGGGCAAAGCCGCCTGAAGAGTGCTAGTTTTCATAAAATTAATGTGTAGTTCATAATATATATTATGCAACACGCTGAACTCCGTAACTTGCACCACAATCTGTACAAGTGAGAGAGTTCATATTGATATGTTAATGGCGGGTCTACATTGAGTCGTACCTAGTCTTATTTTAATGTACGAGTACGTTGCGAGTTTCCCAGATACGGGTACGAGGCGGTACGACGGTACGACGGTACGACGGTACGACGTCTCAACTAGAAAATATCGAGGTAAATTTTAAAGGTTGTGAGCGAAAGTGTCGACAAGTTATGATAAATGTTTTGTCAAACGAGGTAGTTGGGTGGATTTTGTTGATGTTAGTTTTAAGCACGGACGTAAAAAAAGACGGACGTAATCCTAAGAACAAATTCAGTGAAGCACCCATAGTAATACCAACTCTGTATTCGTACAAGTACATACACCCACACATTGACACCACCCTGATATGACATTGACATCATCGCGAATCAAAAATTACAACATTACGCACACATGGTAAGCGAGCTGTCAGCTGTCAGCTTCACTCTCGATTAGACAAGGTTACGTCCGTTCTTTTTTTACGTCCGTGGTTTCAACTTGATTATTTGTTAGGTAAAGGAGTTGGATGTTACCTCTTCTGAAGGTCATCGTTATTGCCGTCCAAGGACGTAGGTATCTTGTAAGTACCCTCGTTTCCTTTATAAATTATTTGTACGAAATAATAATCTAACAATAATTGTCTAAGAAAAATATTCGTGAAAACCTATGGGGGGTACTAAACGTAATTATGGAACAATTATTTTAGATTTTGTCTGTCTGTTTGTCTTTGCGTTTGATCCTTCAGTTTGTTCGGTGTTGATGTATTACAATAAGCTTGCAATGTGTTTATATTTCAAACAGTTCACAATTAAAATCGAAAAAAATCGAAAAAAAAACATTCCTTACATACTTGTTTGTTGTTCAACAATAGTAGTCAACAATAGTAATTTTTACATTGTAAGTACCTTAGTTTTACTCAGTAACTTACATGATTAACTAACCGTTAATTTGCAAATGTCAACACACTTAGTAAGTATCTTATCGTATTTTTTAATACTTATATGAGTGAGAATACTCACGAAAGTTACGTCAATTCACAAGTGGCCTTATAACTCCTATTAAAAATATAGTACCTAAGTGATAAAATTTCCCATCATGATTTTACGATGATATTTACAAATTATTCCGTAGCAGCTCCCATCACTTAACGATACTCTCGACTCCATTACAGAGTTAAAAGCTAAATCGTGTATCAGATACTCCGTGGTATCGGAGCAGTTAATGTGATGTAACGAACAGATTCAGGTATAGCCTAGTTTGAAACTCAGGTTGCTACATATATTATTACCTATACTGAAACCTGAAATTTTCAAAATTATATGAGTAGTGCGTCGAATAAGTGTAAATATGTGTCAAATTTTAATCTCTTTCTGCGCCGGCAACGCATCAGTAATGCTTTTGGTGTTGCTGATGTCCATGGGCGACGAGAGCCACTTACCATCAGGTGAATCGTCAGCTCGTTTGCCGGACATTTTCATAAAAAAATATTTGTAGAGCTTCACCACGCTGCTCCAGTGCGGATTGGTGGAGATATGTATCTAAATATGTATAAATAAATGTATAATAAATTAATATTTTCTGTCAAAAACATACTATAAGTAAATTGTATGTAAACTGAACTATAATACTGTTTTATTCATTGGCCCTTACAAAAACATTTCTCGTATTTTCATAAGTCCCCTCGCTAAACGTAGTAAAGCGTCTAAAAATATTGTAATCGCATATTTATCGTTATTTTGAAGCAATAAAAGCAGATTTCTAGACGGTAACGATATCCAATATAAGGGTCGGTAATTTCACGATATTTCAACCAACCTCGTCTGCTGAGAATGTTGTACGGTTGGCAGAAAACTCGCCTTAAACTTAAAGTAATTTATACATAAATATTGTGGCTATGAATATTAGGTGGACATAACTTTTTTCATATTGAATTATTACTATTATATGGTTATACCTCCAGGATAAGATAACCCAAGAAGCATAAGCAAAGCTTCATTCGAAAATCGTAACATTTTTATAAATGATGCTTACTAAACAATGCTTTTTTATAAATATCCAGAGATTCCCTAATGAACAAACACAAATACCAACCAGCAAGGATATTCTAATTTACCTGAATTACGATAATATACAAATTGTTAACGGGAATTACAATAACATACAGATGTAATGATAATAAAGAGAAATAACAAAAAAATATTAAACGCATGTTCTGCTGTCCGTACCCAAGTCTAGTTTAGATTCGTCCGCAACTAGTTTATGTGCGACAATATCAGCGGCCGGCGGTCAGTTTTATTAAACAGACCCTTTTTGCTGACCGTACCGGTGGAGTAGCAATTATCATCGTTCGAGACTTGTGTTCCCAATTTTATATTATTTTGATACTTATTATAATCTTGCTACTCCTTAACAAAGATTCGTTTATGTTGCTCAAATCCGAAAATAATATCATGATTATTTTTTTTGCTGTCTTCTTTTTAGGGTTCCATAGTCAAAACGGAATCCTTATAATTTCGTCATGTTCGTCCGTTAGTGCTACAAAGCTATATTTTGGCATGGATTTACATGTAGTAAAACTACAAAGTCATAGAATGAAATCTTATAAAAACAAGTGCGTGTCAGGCCACGCGCAATGTTGAATTCCGAAGTAGTAATTTTATCGACTATTACTTATTAACTACTTAAATGCTGACATAGCCTTAATAGTTTTCCTTGTAAATTCATTATAATTAAAACCTATTTTTGATTATTTTTTTACTTGTCCGAACCCAACCGTTTAGCCGGCAAGGGTAAGGGGAGACTTGAGTGTAACCAAAATTAGCACTTTAAAGCCAAATATTTCGCAAATGGACCCCTAATTCCAAAATTGGTCTTAAAAGACCCATAAAATTAAAAATAACGCTTCCCACTTAAAGCCTCACACTAGGATTCTCTGTGTCGTGGGTGTCATGGACAACACACTAGACAAGGACATTCACACCCAGACCTAGAACAAAAATTCAAACTCATCATTCAAAAGGGCATGGTAACTGGTACTGCTTAGGCGTTTGTACCTACATACGAGAATGGGATCCGACTCTAGATCTATTTTTTTCAACGCCTGCTGCTTTTCGCAGAACGAACTTTGTAAACGCAGGATCTGTAGGATCTCTGAGGTTTAAATTTTCAATAATAAATATGTAAAGAGTAAAATAAGTTCGTAAGTAATCTATCAAAAGAAAAAGGAAACTGTCATTACGGTAGACAGATTTGTAGGACCGCGGAATCAGAGTAAAACTAAATAACGTTGAACTGATAAAACCAGAGGTTATCAGGCAATAAACGAATAGTATTCTTTGTGCTTGTCGAATTGTGTGTTTTATTTAATATCCTGACAGTCCTGTGTGTCCAGTGTAATACGCCCACAGAGAGAGATCTATGTTCATAGTACTGAAGTACTCTTTGATACATGGTTTACAGAGATGATCTGAATATACGAAAGCATACACTCCAACCCAGCCTTCTACGATAATTAATAATGAAGTGGGCTACGTTTATACTCTTGCTATGTGCGGATTGGAAGACTTCACGTACCTTTGAAAACATATCGAGAGAATGTTATGAGGAGATCTATCTGCCTAGATTATTCTACCATTAGAAAATACCTAATTGAAACAAAGTCTGTGCACGTAGTAATGAGGTCACATACGAACCGTTCCTGCGTCATTCGCTGCAAACGGTCGTCGTTAATATACGGACAGACGATCAATTTTACACCGTTTTTATATGTTGCTATTAAATTTTATTGGAGTTTAACCGCCCGAGCGACGATGGCTTAGGTACGAGTCTTACTGCTCGGTAGTAGCGAATAACGAAACGATAATTATTTTTATCAGAGTTTTACTATGGCGCACAATGGTGGCACAATTACAATGGTAAAACTCTGCATTTAACTCGCGTGCGGACTGTACCTAATTATAAAAAATATTTGGATAAATATTATAAAACATATTGGAAAACCCTCAGAAACGATCTATTAATCAAGATTAAACTTTGATTAATTTATTTACTTTGAAAACCAAGTTTTAGTACATAAACTTGATAATGAGGATAAAAAGCCTCTTAGCAGGCGCGTCGGTTTCTTCTGAAATACCAGCAAAAACTTGAACGACTTAAAGAAGTATTGCTCGAACGTTACCAATATAGTCGAATCACTAAACCACTGGACTAAATTGTCATTTACAGTGTAATCAGTTTTAGTGGAACAATCAATATTGTCGTGAGAAACCGATTCTGATGTGAATCAATGTTATGTTTAAGATTTGAAACATTTATTTTTTAGAAACCAAGAAGTCATTATAAATATTAAGTACTACCACAGAAGATAAAATATTACTTTTAAGTACTACGACAATATTATTTCACAAAGTGACATTAGTTTCTGTCAATTTGGTCCAGTGTAGTGATTAGACTCTAGATCTTACATTAATGAGTGTCAATTATACTGGAGCTCAATGCAGGAAATGAAATAGGTTGTACCTATTAATATTGTAGTTAACGAGCTGGTAGCCATGACTTTGTCCGCTATACGCGTGACGATACGCACGCTTTTGTTGTTGTCAGAAGTGCTTGACATTTGACATACAGCGTTAAAATGCCTTCGTGTATTAAACCAATGTGATTGGTGTAGTGAAACAAAAGATAAACGTATGTGTGTTGTAGTTCTTTTCGGAACAGATTTTTTGGTTGATTTGTAAGGGTATAACGTATCTATATTTTTTAAATTTCATTGTTTTAAACCCTTTCTAAATGCTCTGCAAACGCTGTGCATCTGGCAGTCAGTAACAGTAAGCGTTATAAGGATGATCATGAATAATATTTTTATATTTAAACTTTATTGAATTCATACATTGAATTACAATGGGCGGACTTAATGCCTAGTGGCATTTTCTACCAGTCAACCCTGGTAATATGTTAGTTCATCGCCTACCCGCTGCAGGTAAGACAAGCGGACAACGTTCGAGTTATTGTCAACCCGCTCAGCAGGCTACGTATGTTTCACGGTTAGTGAAGTTCAGTGAAAGCTTTGCCTACTTTAATATTTTTGGGAATGTTATTTTTGAAGATTCTTTGTTCAGTTATTTCTCCTTGGTTTGAAAGAGAGAGAAAACTCAATACAGACGCTAGGTCCTTCACTGCCTATTTGCATTATAATGCACACTTTAGTCTCGCATGCATGATCAGAGCTATGATCTGAAGAGTAGGGAGGTGTTGAAGATAGATGTTATAACATTGTTGGTCATTAATATCATTATTACTATTAGTATTTCTCCGTGGTGTCCGGCTGAATAGCTACCACCTTCTTGAATAGGTACCACCCGTACCTCTTGCTTGAATGAGCTGCCAAATGACTCGTCGTCGGCTGGGGACTTGAGAGCCAGTTCTTTTTCTTCTTTCTTGCTTGGCCGGCAACGTAACCTCACCCTTCCCCTTATCTAGAAACTTGTGGAACAATTACCGAATACCGAATACGTACTGTCTGCCTGGAAAACCTTCTTGCAACTTTTATCGATCCAAACAATGACTTTGTCTTAAGACGTTACCTCGAAACGAAAAAACATATGTATGTATGTGATAATTTACTATGTTTTAAAAATAATACCGTGCACAAATTTTTGAAATTTATTTATTTATTTATCTATTTACTTATTATGTACACATAAAAAAATGCAGGAGAACAATTATTAACTTATTATAATTGAACAGAAATTATCGCGGTGGCTAGTAGTAATTTAAATAGAGCCTAGTTTATTATTTTTTATATCGAGAAAATTTCACGTTACCATGTTTTCTGTTTAAAGCAAATTTAGACTATATAATCAAAAACATAGTACCTACCTATAAGTTAATACTTACGCTATTAACGTAATCGTAATAGCATATAAACTTTACGATATAATGAAAAAGAAAATCAATCAAATTTTCAAAGCTTCACCTTAAGTGTAACTTGAAGTAGGTAAGTTAGACGTATAAGTACAAGTAAGTTATTTTATTGAAGCGCTTCTAGCCGAGATCCGGTTTGAGTTAATTGTAAGCGATTGTTAATGAGTTTTGCCACGAGTCTTTGACATGCGTGATCAACGATCGTGCAACGAAGTGAAATGTGTGTTCAATATATCGTCATTGCGACTTTAAGACCTCTTATGTGTTATGTGCCACTTTTGGCAAAATCACTTTTTTACGTCAAATGATTCTACATTTTGAAGCACTATTGAATTCAAAAACTCTCATGTGTGTACGACGTTTCCATCGTACTTTATTCACCAAATTCAAAATCACCTATGTATGTGCTTGCTAAACAAAACTTTATTGATTATTTTGATTTATCGATTCCCTCAAAAAGCTGATTTATTTACACATAAGAGGTCTTAAAGTCGCAACGACGATATCTTGGCGGTGTTTTCTTATAAATGTTTGAATATTGTCATTTGGTTCATATTTTGGAACGCTTTTCATGTAATAATGGACCTCTTATGTGTTATGTGCCACTTTTGGCATTCATACACGATTTGGTTCTAAATGCAAGTGACAGAACTACTAAGCATTATTTATTTTTATTCAGACAGTTCTGGCATAGCACGTATTAAACCAAAAATTCGTCTCCTCTGACAAAACATTTTTAAAATACAATTTAAACAAAATTAAATGCAAAAGCCTTGTGGAAATACGGAGATACTTTGGCTGTAGCAAGAGTGGAGTGGAGACGTTAATTCGGGGCAACACTTCCAGTCAAACACGGCGCCGGAGACAAAGAAAATACCCGCCGACCGGAATTAAATGAAAACCATGAATTTTATTCGCTGTGATTCGCTTCAGTTGGTCCAATATTTGCATGGCACTACTGTTAGTCAAATTACCCGGACGTATGGTAATTATTTTGTATTTGTGACAACGATAATGCAATCGTACGTAGAATTGTGTTATTACCTAAGTAAAGCGATGATGAAAATGAGGTGGGGTCAAAATAAGTTAAAACCCGTGCTTTATATGACTTTTGACTATTACTATAAGTCAGCCGCCAAATGACTCGTCGTTTTCAGGCTGGGGGCTTGAGAGCCAGTTCTTTCTTTCTTTCTCTCTTTTTCTTCTTTCTTTCTTGACCGGCAACGCATCAGTGATGCCTTTGGTGTTGCTGATGTCCATGAGCGACGATAGCCAATTACGTCAGGTGGATCGTTAGCTCGTTTGCCAGCTATTTCCATAAAAAAACTACTACTAATAATGATTATAATTAATGATGAGTGGTACTAATAATGGTACTAATAATGGTACTAATGGTAAAGTCTGAACGTGTCAGCTTTGTGTCGCCATCGAAGGCAATGATTCACCTTAAGTTCTTACATTGTGACGCAACTGAAAATTTTGAGCTCTGCTTTTATATGAAAATTGAAACCACTCGAGCAGTGATAACTGTAAAAACAAATGAAAATTGAAACGTGGCAAGTAAAGCTTTCAACTTTCAACTTTAAAGTATTAATTTGGAGAAAGTTAAACAAAGTCAAACATAGCGAATCAGGGCGACAAACTCAAACACCGACCAACTTTAACTTAAATGAATAAGTATGAATTTTAAATTTTCAAATTGGATAAGATATGCGAAATTTTGGTTCTCTGCTTTTAAAGGTGTTGGCACATTGTTACTCTGCCACGGGTTTCCAGAGATGGTTGATACTACACTGATTATCAGAAATTAACAAACAAAAATGCAGTTACAGTCATTTCAATATTAAGAACCATTACAATCCTGGTAAAAATATTGTTCGTCAACTTCTAGTAACTTCAGTTATTAGTTTTCACTAAATACTAGTTTTAAAAACTGTTACACGATTTTGAACTTACACAATCACCGAGTATACATTTAACCATGTAGTAGATTTAATTTTAAATGTAAAACCGGATATTTTGACCCAGATACACGGTTCATGATCACCGATACAAAGTTACGAGTTATAACAATGTACTTGAATGTACGACATTGTACGAGTATATTGTTCAAAATAATTTTACATTTCAAAAACGAAAAATAGAAACAAAGTAGTTTACACAAACTATTTGAAGCTTAAGAAGTTATGTCTAAACTCACATGAACAAATGTTCATGTCTATGTTAAGTTTACAGTGTAAATGTTTGTTTTATTGCATAAAAATGTTTGTTTTCATACCACCTAACGGTAGTAAAGACAATTCTTGACAAAAAATAACCGACTTCATAATTAGGGATAGCTCAATAACTACTTGTCACATCTCGCTCAAATTTAAGTGGGACTACATGACAAGCACCAGCGTTTGATTAAAAAACGAATTATTAAAATCGGTTCACCCAGTCAAAAATTCTGAGGTAAGAAACATAAAAAAATACAGTCGAATTGAATACCTCCTCCTTTTTTGAAGTCGGTTAAAAATAAATAGTTTTGATGTAAATACACGCGAATGAATTCCCTCTTGTTTTAAACGGTTTTATTTAGCTTTCCCAGTTCATGTGGGTCAAATCTTGCAAGCCTAATTACTCCAATATCCTCTTATCCTCAGGAGTTGATATTTTTCATATGCATTTTGAAGTTATACTTCTTATGCGACTTGCAAAAAGGTTGCGGTAAACGTTTGCGCTACCATGGAGGGGGTATGAAAGCACTGGATAGATGGCCCTAGCTTCTTATTATCTCTTTAAAAATTTAATGTTTATTACTTATACAAATCTCACATTCTCAACAGCGTGATTCAGGTTCCTGAACAACGCCATCTAGTATGTACTTGTTTATTTTTATTTAGTACAAAAATAGTTTTTGATAGACAATCAAAACTGATACACGTTATTAAATTAAATATTTGTTTAATTATGTTTAAGTATAACTTCTCACGCGTGTAGAAAAGTACACGCACCCTTTTTTTATAAGGAACTCCTCAATGATTCTCATCACAGTAACAATTTTTGTATTGGTACCTAGACACTATAAAACCATGTATTTAGTTTTCAACTATTTACGCTTACGCTTACACATTCATACCCCCGCAGTAAGTTTATACCTGTGTCGCGAGTAGCATGGACAAATAATTGTAACACATCACAATAACACCCGAGTACAAATATTTATCTGTCACATGAATATCTGCCCCGGCCGGGAATCGAACCCGGGACCCCTCGCTTCGCAGGCAAGGTCCCTACCTACTAGGCTATAGGGTCGTCGAACTTAACTTATTTGTTAATGTAAATAGCCGACAAAATAGCAGACGAGTCACCTGATGGTAAGTGGTCACCGGACCAATACCAGAAGCACAACCGATACATTGCACCAAAGAAGAAGACATATATTTTATATCACCAGTGTCATGTTAAGTTCTTATATATGTCAAGAGATGGCACTAATAAATTAATAGGGTCTGCTAGAAGTATAATTATAGCCTTCACTGTGATATAATGTACTCGCTTTGTGTCAATAAAATCAGTGAACCTCCATACAGTAGTTTTTCTCAAGGTTACTGTTGTGGAATTTTTTGGGCCCGTCTGAACAAAGACAGAAGAAAGTACTACTACTACTCTCAAATCTCCAACTTAACTATACAGCATTACTTAATGGCCCATTAAAGGGTAAATGTGGAGCAGGCATAACCCTGCGGTTCAACTAAAACTATCTAGGTTCGCTGAAGTTTAACGGAATTTGTAATTTCGCCTCCGCAGTAAGAAATGTATGCCGTAACTTCACAGCCAGATCCGCGCGGCTTTTTCAACTTTACGATTGAAATTTCTAGTGTTAAAACAAATTAAAATATTACAGTTTTGTGCAACACATGGCTGCTCGGCGAAACGCTTGTGTAATGGAATAATGGTATCATCTGGAATTCTGCGTTCAAATTAATGCTTGTAATAACATACATTTTTAGAGGACGATATCCGTCGAATGTTTCATCTGGAAGCCTTAATATGGAACTTGCAAAGAAGATTTATTTCTTTTTCTTCTCTCTTTTTTGGCCAGAAACGCATCAGTGTCTCATGCATTTGGTGTTGCTGATGTCCATGGGCGACGATATCCACTTACCATCAGGTGGATCTTCAACTCCTTTACCGGTTATTTCCATATTTAAAAAAATATAAATAAATCGAGTCTATATAAAAAGCTTCAGGAATAATTTCCTGTACTAGAATTCCCTTTGTCAAATTATTTTAAAACACAATTAGTTTTTTTTTTAAATCGTTTATTCACAAAATAACATACTTATAACCAATACAAACATCCCGCCAAACTATCAAATAGTTTGTAGGCGGAGAATATTCGCTCGTATTTTTCAAACAAATATTTTTTTTAATTTTTTTATTTTACTTTTCACCTATAAGATAAAACTTGACAAGAGTCCCTCCCATGACAAGGATCCCTCGCACCTAATAGTAAGGCGATATATACTCGTATATATATATGTAGACAACAAAACGACAAAAACAAAAAAGATAGATAAACCAAATATAGACAACCATGACCAGACTTTAAACATGATGACTGCAAGTTACCCAACTCCTATACCTGGTAAAACTGCTGCCCAAAGCACTTCGGATTCGGCAGCACAGCAACGCAAAACTAGTCACAACAGCACAGACATGTAACATAAAATCAAAGATATTTTACCATACAACATCATTGCATAAAATTGACAAATCGGAATTCCTTTGTCAGTTCCATCGCAATTTATTTTTCAGCTGATTGATGTGGCGTTGTGATTCTTTTTTAATTGATCGTACCGTTTGTTTGCTTTTAATTTGGTCTCCAGTGCGCGTAACAAAATTGCAAAAATAGATTTCAGAGAATTCTACGGATAACTATATAACTGCGGATCAAAAATGACTTAATTTATTCTATAAAGGTACAGTACAGTAGCGTAGTGTGGGGGGGGCCGGGGGGCCATGGCCCCGGGCGGCACATGAGAGAGGGCGGCAAGCCACTCGGTTTTTAAATAACAAAAATATTTAATAAAAATTAATTATAATATATTTTTTTAATGTAAATTGTGTAATGAAAAAAAAACAAGAAAAGTGCATTTTTCATTAATAAAAAAATATTTTAAATAATATGCGGGCGGCAAAGTTCACTGGGGGGGGGGGGGCAAATTGTCGTTCAGCCCCGGGCGGCGGGAGCCCACGCTACACCACTGCTTAACTATAATAATTATGAAGTACGTAGGCGAACAAAATAACCAATTTCTAAATTAAGAATAAGTCAAAAACTACCCGTCAGATCTCGCTCAAACTGAAACGGGACTGCATGACAAGCACCAGCTTTCGAATATAAAAAGAATAATCGGTACACCCAGTCTCATGAATGTATCGCCCTAACTCAGAGTCACTAACGGTTACCTAAATCGCTCCTTAGTAAAGAATCACCATACAAATTCTGTACTAAGGAGCGATTTAAGTAACCGTCAATGACTCTGAGTTGGGGCGTAAGACATGTTATTTTTTAAAATCCTAAGGTATCAGGCTGTTTACGTTATGTCATGGATTTGAGTATGCAAAACAAAAAAAAAATTACTAACTATTTTTATTATTTCGAATCAAAATTTACGTGTAACAATTACGTATTACAATTATCAAACTACTGAAATAAACGTTCCAAGGTTTGAAATAACCAGAAAATTTGGCTAAAAATGTGAAACGCACAGCAAATCGCTCCGTAAGCTGTTGGAGCCTACTAAATCTCATCGGATATCTGAGTGTTAATTTGGCTCAAATTTATCGCCATCCAATTGTGAATATATTAGGCAGCCGGCGGGAACAGAAAAGTATGGTGATTTATGTGACGCGGTCTGCTCGCCCGCTGGCTGGAGCCCTGCGCTCCCTGCGCTGGTTTCACAAGGCTTTATTTAACTTGCTATGTTAGGAGCACATTAAAAATAAATTTCTATTACTTCGGTCTTAACTAGACTAAATTTTGGAATCTCATGTTACTTAGATGTACAAAATAAATGTTTGTTTTCAATAATATTTACACTGTAAACATTCATTACAATTTTATTAAAAATCGACGAAAATATATTGTAGTAAAGTTGTCGAGTGTTGTAAAGATAGATGTTTTTAAAAATCGGAATATCCAAGTGTTAGTACAGAAGAAATAATAGTACTTATAATAAGTAAGGTGTGAGCGATATAGACCTACGCATGTGTGTAACTCTAAAACACGTCCCTTTTCAATTGCTCAGACCTACTGAACATCGATACCATCATGTCGAACAATCAATTATTATTTAGAAAATATTATCGTCATTAGGTTAGTAAGTGATACGGTTCGACTTGAAGTCTATTGCTTGATTAATCTGTGAAATGTGAATGCCTAAAGGGCATATTTTTGGGAACATTAAGCTACTAAAATACTTATACATGCATAATCAGACAATGTCATCTCCATAAGCTTAAAACGCCATACAATACTTATTCAAAAATTCTGCGGCCGTCCATTACCGAATGCAACCGTTAATCTCCCCTAATTCCAAGATGGCGACCGCTCAGCCAGTTCGAAGCAGAACTAGCCGGCTACGACCGGTTTTATCCGGTTTGTCGCTTCTTTAAATGGCGACATAATTCACTCGCGGTCGCAGACCACAATCCGATTTGGTTTCCGTTATGTTTGCTTTTAATGTAGTGAGTTCAAATGCTGTTTGTGAACTAATAAGTGTACAATATTATTGTGTTTACCGTTTAACTATGAGACGCTTTTGATGACTTAAGTCGTACTAAACTAACTTGTCGAAATATATTACTAAAACAAGTGCCTTAGTTTTGGACACCCCGACCTCACTCAAAGCTTAGCAAATTAACTAATGAAGCCTATACCAATGACATGCAAGATATTGATAGATTTTTTTATACCAAATAAGTTAGTGCTTGACCACAAAACCACCTGATGGTAAGCAGTAATGAAACCTTGGAAGGGAAAGCACACTAACTTAGTAGAAGCCTATTCACTCTTGACTTGAAGACACCCACATTATAATCAGAGGGCGGATAATTTATTCCAGTCCCTTGCGGTACGTATAATAAAAGACGAAGCAAAGCGCGACGTCCGCACCGGGGGGATGTTAACAACAAAGGGATGAATACCCGCCGTGCGTCTGGATGTTCGATAGTAAAAATGAGAGGGGGGAATTAAGTCATGTAATTCCTGCGCACACTCTCCAAAATGTATCCTATAGAATAGACGACCTGAAGAAGACAGCTGGCATCAGGACCGGCCAGAGTGGCACAAATTAGGGGAGGCCTATGTCCAGCAGTGGACCTCTAAGGGCTGATGGATGGATGGATGGATCCTATAGAATACTGAGAGGCTGGCAACTCTGCGCCTGTGCTCGAGGCTTAGTAGACTAGACTCTAGCAGCTTTGGGTCACCAATAAGCCTCTTAGCACGCCTGTCCATTGAATCCAATGCTGAAAGATGACATTTAGCTGCATCAGCCCAAATGTGACAGCGGTACTCCACACAAGGCCGAACCTGAGCTTTGTTGAACAAAAGCTGTTGTGGTGTGAAGTACCGGTGCACCTTAGCTAAGACGCTTAGCTTCCTAGCAGCAGTCTTAGCTCTGGATTCAATGAACCGCCCAAAGTTAAAGATTATCAGAGTGGTATTCAAGATAGTCCTATTCGAGTTCTATTCAGCATTCAGATCTGCAGAGTCCATTTGCAAGCTAATATATTTGTGAGTTGTGTACCCTACCATGCGCAATACAGGCAATATCGCCAGGTCCTTCTTATAAAAACTTGGTGGGCTCTAGCTAAGTACAAAACCTTATAATAGCCTGGAGTACTAAAGTTCTTAGAGAGAGCCTGCTATATTTAGAATCAACCTTCGTGTTTACACGCTTTATATTAGCTTCACCTGTATGTACATTATGTTTGTTTGTTTGTAACTTGTAACTTGTAACCGACTCCTTTGGACTTGATTTTGACCCACTTCAAACGGTCAGATTTCTTTCAAACTTCGTAGACTTATCGAGAACCGATGACAATTCAATATTTAAAGAAAAAAAGAAAGAAAAATAAACCTAAATTTTATTTCAAAAGATCAAACTAAAAAATGAAAAAATAAATAATAGTTTAAAAAAGTAAAAAAAACGCTTTTATAGACAATCCAACTAAAAAATAGAAAATCGTGTACTTCATTGTAATAAAAGCGTGGGGTGCATGGTGTCAATGAGTTGAAGGGATAATATCATAATAAAAACACCCCACGCTTTTTTTACAATTACACGATTCTTAATTCAAATTTATTTTTTAGTTGGATTTTCTATAAAAGTGTGTTTTTTAGTTTTTTTCTTTTTTAACTATTATTTATTAACATATCGCCGTACCAGTTTCGGAGACCAAGGTAAAATGTTTTCTCTCTTTTTATAAGATCTCTTTTTGTAACATCAAGGGGGCATAACTTCTAAAATCATCGATTTTGCTACTAACTTTTTTTCTCCTCTCTTCCTTCTCTCTTCTCTTTTCCTATTGTTATTGGTAATCGGTGATGCCCTTGGTGTTGCTGACGTTTATCAGTATCAGGTGTCAAGTGTCAGGTAGCTCGTTTGCTCCTTCGTAGGCTATTTATCTCTACAACATGGACCTAAAAAAAGACGGACGTAATCCCAAGAACAAATTCAATGAAGCACCCAACTTTCTATTCGTACAAGTACACACACCCACACATTGACACTTCACTGCTTCAATCGCGAATCAAAAATTACGTACACATAGTAAGCGGGTGGCCATTGCTATGCTTCACTCTCGATAAGACGAGGTTACGTCCGTCTTTTTTCAGGTCCGTGCTCTACAAATAAAAAAACGACAAAGGCACAAAGCAACATGGTATATACAAGGAACACGTAAAAATACATCTACAAATAAATGCCTTACCCCTGCCGACCCTAGCACTTCCGAAGTCATTGTTTCCGAAGTATTTACAACAATAAAAACATCTCGGCAAAGGCTTTTGTCGGGCTGGCGGCGTGAACGACTGCTTTGTACAACCGGCTTACAGGGAAACTTGAGGAACTTCACTTGAGATTCGTCACTCTATACTTTGCAGCTTTGTAATGAATATTGGCGGTACGATTGTGTTGGGACTTGGGTTTGAAGAGTGGGTCGTAAGGTGTCTTAGATGAATCTACGTATGATGAATATACGTGGTTTTAAATATAGGGAAATACTTTGTGGTTGTAAGCGCTTAAATTAGACCTACTTCTTGTTATCCTCAGAGTTGAAATATTTATTCAATTTTTTATTACGTATTTATTCACTTAAATTAACTTATTTTTTTTATTTATTTACATTAACTTAGTAAAAGCCTATTCACTCTTTTCTTGAAGACATCCACGTCATGGGCAGGCGGGAACGCCGACGCAGGCAAGTTATTTTAGTCCTTCGCGGTGCGTATAAGGTTTTTTTCTAGTAAATTACATTATTTACGTACTGTAATGGATTGTAGTGGTGTTGGTAAATAAAAGATGATGATCACTTGGATAGATATTGATTATATTTTTGATTTTTGATACAGTAATAATTGGTAGCAGACGACGACATAGAAGAGAGAGATGAGAGATGATAGACCTTGAGGCAGAGACTACATGACAATGACATTAACACAGATAATATAAAGACAGACTATATTCATAACATGTACTAGGTGAAAAGTTAAACTTTGTACAACAACAACCCATAATTGTCCCACTGCTGGGCTCGGGGTCTCCTCTCACAATGCGAGGGGTGTTAGGCGTAGACGCTGGCCAAGTGCGGATTGGTAGACTTCACACACCTTTGAGAACTTTATGGAGAACTCTCCGGTGTGCAGGTTTCCTCACGATGTTTTCCTTCAACAACTGTTAATTAACTTCTAATAGGCACATAATATTTGAAAATTAAAGGTGCGTGCCAGGATTTGAACTCGGGCCCCTTCGTTCGGAAGACCAACTTTCTAACCGCTGGACTCACTTACTACTAAACTTTGTATGTGTACCTAAAGTTTAACAGGAGCAGAAGGAACAGAGAAGAACATTAAATAAAATAAACACAAATTTACAGGAGGCCTTATTTGTATCAAGTGAACATCACAAGAATCTCTGGTGGCGTGAAATTTAAAAAGGTTTAGTACATATTTGCACAGAACCGTCAGTAACTGTTAGAGTAGTAGAGTACCAGTCGAACTGGAAGCCGATTGTGGCGGCTGTTTGCTCACGCCGCGCCGCGAGTCTTTCTCGATGTATGTAGCTCTGCTTGCCTACTAGTGAAACATTCTTTGAAGGACTTTTTTTTTGATGGTCTGTCTACGTCAGGTTGGAGTGTAAAGTCGGCGAGTGTAACTTCATGATATTAAACGAACATGAACATTTACTTATTATTTATTGGTAAAGTTGTAAAAGAAAAAAAAATCGTAGATTACAATGGGCGGACTTAATGCTTGATAGCATTCTCCACTAGTCAACCCTGGGCAATAGCTAAAAGTATCGATAGGTGTTAAAAAAAAACAAATTCATATTAATGGAGTTGTGCATAACTCCTGGACAGCAATACATCGGTAGTTTGTTGTTTCAAGAGTCCATCCTGCCCATGGACAGCGGTCCATTCAAGATATTATATTGTTGGAAAGATCGTTAATAGAATGTGAGATTTCAGTAATAACACCAACGCTATTATGCATAAACATAAATAACCGTGTTTATAAGAAACTATTAATTAAAATGTTTGCAACCATTTATTGAATAATGAATTATTTACCGCTTATATTCTCCCCTTTTACGTGTGTAACAAATTAATGTATGTTGATTACGCTACCCTAAACACGGAAGTTTGGGCTACAGCTACCTGATAATATCCATCAAAATAATTCTTAACAAAAAATAACCAACTTCAAAATTAGAGATAACTCAAAAATTACTTGTCGGATCTCGTTCAAATTTAAGTGGAACCACTTGACAAGCAACAGCTTTCGATTAAAAAAAGAATCTGCAAAATCGGTTCACCCAATCGAAAGTTCTGAGGTAAAAAAAAAATCAGTCTATTTGAATACCTCCTCCTTTTTTGAAGTCGGTTAATAATAATTATAATGTGTGTGTGTTTATTAATTATGCTTTGATCACTTATTATTATGTCGATTTCTACTCGTAAACTTCTACTGCAATCATTAAGGAACTTCGTCTAATAAAACAATATGTATAGCTACACACGTTGTGTGCTTAATGTTAGTGTTAACACGACATAACACAAAACAATTATTCTGTTTACAAAAGATAGTTACGCTCGACACCAGTGACACTGCCCAGCCACGAGCTGACGTATTTTCACGTCATTTTGTGTTAAACATACTCGTAAATACATGTTGCTCTGCTTTTGGTTGTGATTGAAGTAAACACATAATAATAAGTTTTTAAAAACACCGGAATAAAAGGTAAAACAAAATCCTACTAATATTATAAATGTGGGTTCGTGAGGATGTTCGTAACTCTTTGACCAAAAACTACTGAAGGAATTTTCATGAAATTTAGCACATAGGTACACCATGACCTGTAGTAGGATATAGGGTACTTACTATCCCAGAAAACCGCGCGCAAATATTGAAAGAATGAAAGAAAGAAAGAAAAGTTTATTTCACCTAAATTAACTATAGCAACAAATTATAGCGAAAAACAATACAACACTTAGATGTAAGATAATTAGGTGAAAAGGGTTCACGCTCAGCATATTGAAGTATTATTACAGTATTACTAGCATATAGATCTGACAGCGCGAACACAATGTATGTCCCAATGAATTGGCGCCGATCGGCTTCAATTTTCAATGGATTCGTTCGATTTTGAAAGGAGAATGTTTGTGCGAACCGATTCGCGCGGACTATCGCGGCTACAGCCCGGGCGCGGGTAGCCATCGCCATTTGCGACACACTATGGTGGCCACCGAGGCAGCACACCAATCACGATTGCTATGTACTTATTAAAAACAGTAAATTCTTCTTATACAGTCCGCTATATTATTTAAGTCCCAGACCACCTTTGGGCACTAACAGAGAACGGGGGCTCAATTTTGAAAATAGAACATCCCGGCGGGACACACATTTTGTTCGAGATGTCTGTTCTATGACATTATACTTCAATGCGCGCAAAGTGCTACTGATATCTATGGTCCCGGTTTTAACCGACTACCGTGGAACTAAAAGAGTGTATATTCCAGTCTGTATGTGTGCCATGTTCACGTGTTCCTGTAAATTTTGAAATTACTTTAACGACCCGCATGTCATAGTAGTTACCATGCCGTTTCCAAGGGTCCTCCTGGTTTCGATACCCAGCGAGGCAGGAATTTTAATGAGTTTGAATTTATGTTCTCGGTCTGAGTGTGTGACCGTGTCTTGTATGATGCCCATGGCGCCCACAACTCATCCTTGTATGGGGATTTGAATGTATAGGGTACAATATGTGCAGGGTTCTTATTCGAGAACATGAAGTTTGTTCGAAGTATTTATTAACTTCTTTCTTTCTCTTTTTACTCGTTCTTGTATTACTCATATCCATCGGCAATCTTGGCCAGCTATAGATATGACATATAGAATATTAGATGGATCGTCGTCTCATTTAAAATATCGGCTTGTTACTAAAAAAAATATTTAACAAAAAAAATTCGGAGCGTGATGTTTCATATCGTTTAATTTTTTAAACTTATCTTGTAAACTTTTACAATCATCTTTTCGTACACCTGCTTATATTCCTGCCCCCTCCACACAATTTTTCAGCACAATCATTATACTTAAATTATTACCAGGATAATTCGAGTGGGAGTGCATACTATATTATAATTAGAGTAGATGGAGCCACGCAAGCCAGAGTTAGCGGCTAATTCCGTCGTAATCCGACTAAGCCAGCTGGTTAGTGATTGTCGGGCGTTGTGCGGCAACGTGTATATACGGACTTTGTAATAACATTTATTATTGCGGATGTAACAGTTGGCTACGAGTGGATGACTGCTTCTCTGACGTCCTTCAGCGTCGACAGTATGTAACCGAAGACAAGAGCAGCTTTTTCGGTAAGGTAGGTTAAGTGGCCATCATCGCCCACTAACCGATTTAAGATTTTTGAAGTTAAACTTCTTAGGCGCGTTATGAAATAAATGGAAAAAATGATGAGAGTGAAATTTTAAGATTTGTGACACAACCGGTGACGAAAAACGTCGATTTTTTAACGCGCGTTTCAAACGAAATTTAATAAAAATTGAATTGAATTTTTTCTGTTTTTTTTTTATTTTTTTTTGAAAAAAATTTTTTTTGATGCCAAAGTATAACTTCTCACGCGCGTACATAAGTACAAGTTTATGTTTTTTTATAGAGCAGACCACTAGATGGTAAGATACTATCACCCGGGCAAAAAAGAAAAGAGAAGAATGTAAGAAAGAACTGGATCTTATGCTACCAGCCGGAACACGGCGAGTCGTTTGGCGCATAAGTCATGACTGAAGTTCATAGCTTGCCATCAGGCATCATAATATAACATCACTCATTAATGTTTTAATTAACCGAACCACATATATTTTCCAATTCCATATAAAAACACTTGTTTATGTACATATATACGTATTCACTTATTACGTAGTTCAATTTATGACGCACTAACAACATACGAATGTGCTTAACTCGCGGAATATTTTATTATTCCCGGTGCACCACTCAACTACCCTCTCGGCGTGGAAAAAATAGTTCCAATAATGGCAGTAGAAATACGATGTCATGGGAATAAATATATTACAGAAGTTCTAGGTCACATCGAGGAAAAGACAGCCAGTAAGCCTGTTTATTTTATGCCTAATAATTAAACGTATCGACTCTTAGCTCTTACGAAATCGTAGGGAGGGAAAAGAAATTCAAAGTAGTTAACTCCGGTTACAACATTGTAGTATAAGGAAAAAATGGTTGTTTGTAAAGCCGGTTTACGGACGGTAGTTTAACGTGACGTCATGACAAAGCTCCTCTCCGCTCCGCTCCGCTCCGCTCCACTCAACTACGATCGCCTACGGCTCACCTACGGCATCGGCTACGATACGCCGATCGTAGCCGATCGTGTCTCTCTCTCGCTTTTGCCGCTCTCTCGCTCGCGGAACGCTACATTTTTTCGTGCATGCGCCCGGCATTCATCGTTTTAATAGACGTTATCACGTCAAAAATAATCACTTAAAACAGATCTCGTATACTATAAAATAATGTTTAGTACATCTTTATTTTGTTTTTGAAGTCTTATTGTAAAATTGCTGCAGCAAATGCCTTGGGATTTTGACACAACCAGTGTCTGAAGACTTTGAAGAGTGCGCGTAACTACCAGCGCAACTTCAGTATACCTTTTGTTAAACATTGGCGGCCAATTCGAACACTAGCTCAGCTTATTATGATAGGCATCGTATCGATAATTCAAACAAAACGTTCTGCACTACTTACTCTATTAGCTGAAGTGCGTACAAAACGTGGAGTGTATAGCAAAAAATAACAATTTTGAAAATGAACGCTTGACAACTCGTTCGCATGTGAAAAATAACGGTAACACGGCACTATCAAACAGAATAATCAACTGCGGAGAGCTTGCAAATTGGTAAAACGTACTCCTACCTACTTAAATACATCACCGTGTTTTAATACTTTTTTATTATGAAATATAAGTGGCATAGTAGGCCAAATGCCAAATAGTGTTAAGTGGTTGTGGTGAAAACAGATGTCAAAAGGTGACCTTCATGCCTTCAGCTCAACGAGTTGTTTTGATATATTTGTTGACATATTGACTTACTTTCCTGTTTTTGGATGTGAACTATGTCACTTGAAAAGGTTGACCGTGTCGCATGAAGTGGGCGTTATTGGGAGTTGGATGGATAAAGATAAAATGGCTTAAAGTGGTAAAAGAGAAAGTGGTTTTAACCCATTAATAGTACACCACAGGTCACGGATTTCCCCTCACTGAAGAGATGTTCTCAAGTTTTTACGTTTTGAAGAGATAAAATCAACAAATTATTTAACTGGAGCCGACAATACTTCGGTGTCATCTCTTTGTTCCTAATATCTATTTTTTGGTTTTTAATCCTTATTGCTTGCTTTGCTTCAATTTGTATTGTATTAGGTATTGTTTACAAATGTTAGTCCTGGGACATTAATTTATTTAACATTTTAGTTTGTTTACTTCGACGTAGTAACATACGTTTGACGACCCGTGTGGCCTGATAGTTACCATGCCAGATCGCCGTGCCAAGGGTCCTGGGTTTGATTCCCAGTATGGCGCAAAGAATGATGAGTTTAAATTTCTGTTCTCGGTCGGGGTGTTTTCTTGTTTTTGTGTGATGTCCAAGGCACCCACGACACAGGGAATCCTAGGTTGAGGCTAAGGAAGCGTTATATATTATTACTAACTGCCCGGACAGACTTCGTTTCGTCAAAAGTTTTTTTTAATTAAAACTTTCCATCTAACCTATCTTTCAAGTTGGATCAAACTACCCACGGTGTGCTTTGATTAAAATCGGTTAAGTAGTTTAGGAGTCCATCGCGGACAAACAACTTGGCACGTAATTTATAGGTATATATTAACATTATGATTCCATTTGGTTATTATTATAATGATTAAGTCAACAATAAACTTCATCCCTCGATGACTGAAGGTATCAAATAGTGCGAGGATGAAACGTTTCGGTCAGTTGAGGTCATCCGTTGTTTTGCTCGCCAGCCGTAGAAATAGAACGAGTTTGAATTCAACTACACTGAATTTATAGTGCTACAGCGCCACAGACTGACAACCGCTGGCGGGCTTTGAATTTTTCCACACCAATTGAAAACAAAGCTAACTAAGAATTGTTGTTGAATATTTAAGGCCTGTATGAGGTGTGTCGCGGCTACAGCCATTTGATTTCGAGCCAATTTCGACGACCCATTTAAACGGTGTTCGGTGGTTGTTAAAAAAAATAATCACTGATCCTCTATTCTTCAAACAATTACAATAATTATGTAGTTCCACTGGTAGCCTCAGCTGGCCTCAGCGGGAAGCCAGGGTCCAAGATACGGCGAGGCTGGTCTGCATCCGGGTTGTGCTCTTGCAAGACAGGTCAATAAATCTGAACCTGAAACCCTGGGAAATAAAGTCCATGTTAGTCCATTAACACCGTTTTTTTTTATGCTTTTAGCAGGCAAACGAGCAGACGGGTCACCTGATGGTAAGTGATCACCGCCGCCCATGGACATTAGCAACACTGGGGGCGTCACCAACGCGTTGCCGGCCAAACCGTGGACTGCGCTAGTCTTTGAGTCCCAACCGCCACGTGCGTAACGAGAACAAGCCATAAAAGTAGTTGAGTGTAGTTGGTCACAAAAACCAGAACGGAGTTACAAATAAAGCGGAAGGAAAGGAGTTGAGGAGTTTCTTTACGGCTTTGCTTCTCCTCCATGACAAAGCACCCTTCCGAGAAGCTGGTAGATAAAAAATGATGACGTGCATAAGTGTATCAGTGATACCTATATGAATAAAATATTTTGACTTTGACTTTGAAAGCTATAGAAATAGTGAGATATTGAAATAATATTGATAATGAATGAAGATGACAATGTAATAAAAAGAAAGAGAGAAATTAGCAGGCAAACAATTGTGATATTATGCTTTGTTTTTTATTTATTTTTAATAAGTATATAAATTCTAATTAGCAAAGTTAAACAGTTACATTATTTAAATCTGAAACTAAGTAAATTGTTGGCTCTTCTTCTGCCCCGGCCAGGAACCGAACCCGGGACCCCTCGCTTCGCAGCAGGGTCACTACCAACTAGGCTATACGGTCGTCAATTCATCATATAACCTATTTTTGAGAAATTTTTCACTTGTCCAACTTACTAGTATATCCATGCCAAATTACAGCTTTCTAGCATAATGGTCTCGGCGCTTTTCTTCGGACAGACAGACAGACGGACACGACGAAACTCTAAGGGTTCCAATTTTTCTGCGGAACCCTAAAAAAGGAATAGTTATTTATATAAGTTGGCTCAAGTCTAGCAGTAAGAACTATGCGTAGTAAAGGTTTTAGAAAACAATTCATTACGTAACAAAAAGGCTAGTTTTCCCGCAGCCATTATAACCTGTGCGCAGGCCATAAGAGGCTGGAGATAAACGAAAATCGCCACGTCAGCCACAGGCGCAAGACAAAAGCTCGTGGAAAATTCAAACAAGACAAACCTCTATTAACTCGGTACATAAATAACTTAAAACCCTAAGTTTGATAATAAATAAATAAATAAATAACGCCACACACTCATAGCCCCACACTAGGATTCCCTGTGTCGTGGGTGCCATGGACAACACACTAGACAAGGACATTCACACCCAGACCGAGAACAGAAATTCAAATTCATCATTCAAATTTCCGCCTCGCTGGGAATCGAACCCAGGACCCTTGGTGCGGCGATCCGGCATGGTAACCATTGCGCCACACGGGTCGTCAATAATGGTGGCTCCAAACAATGGGACGAATTTATACTAATTTGGACCTTATGCTTCGGTAATAGAGACAAGGCCCGACGGCTGGAAATGACGGTATTAAAATGAAGTCGGAAATATGAAGGTCCTTGGTATGGTTCCGATGTAAGAAAGTCTTGGGGAGGATGCGGTAATTCTTTACTAATGACTGCAATAAAATAATTATTATTGTAATTTATTACTGACCTACTTATAGGTTCATTTCCTACAATTAAATGGTTTATTTCGCACAGTTCACACACCATTGTGTATATAATGAGATATTTATATGAATTTCAATGTGGACATGGCTAGGAAAAAGCAGGTGCGTGTAGGATTCGAAAGTACCTAATTAGGACGGAAATTGAGAGTACAAATCACAAGGCTTTATAAGAAATATACGAGTAGAATTATGTTATGTCCATTCGTTCATCTCAAACAATCAATTTAATAGCCAATTTGATGGGGTTTATATACATTTGTAAATAAATTCTAGAAATTTTGAATAAATTACATAAATTATTCATTTAACTTATTTTTTATATATTTATTTAATTTTTATTTATCAGGGCATTTTATTGTATCTAATTACAGCACAGTTCGAGATAATATAATAATTAAACCTGGTATCCATTTGGCACTCTCCCAGGCTGCCTACTGCTAATGTCACTAAGCGACAACTATTACTAGCTGCACCAGATATCAGCGGAGAGCTCATTTGTGTGTACTCAATTATTAACTAGCTTCGGTTTGAGAGCCAGGGCTGGCAATGCCGCGTGTGGAAAATGTTTAAGGGACTCAAAACGGACGAGACGATACGCTGCTAAAAATATTCCGTAATAAATAAAATAAATAAAAATAAAAATTATTTATTTCAGGCAATTTTAGCCCATAAAGTTATTAGTAACAATTTTATTACTTATAAACTATGTTAGTATGTTACAAATTTAATTTAATTTTAATTAAATTATTTTAATACAATTTAATTCGCAGATTCAATTGAAATCAATACATTGAATTTTATTTAATGCCTTTAATTTAATGTCAACATTTGCCTATAGCCTGTAGATATTAGAGGATAATCTGTGTCTGTAACCGTCAAATTGAGGCCCAAAACGGCTCTCCTACCGAGCCCAGTGGAATCTTTATGGGTAGTGAATTTTATTGTGATGATGAGTCAAAAAGCTATCTTTCGGCTTCAGAACCAGTTCTTTATTTTTTTTTCTCTTTTTTTCAAGAGTGCTGGTAGCCAGTTACCATCAGGTGTATCGTCAGCTTGATGTTTAAATAACTTTTAAACAACATGCTAAAATTATAAGAATTATTAATATACTAGCTTTTGCCCGCAGCTTTCTCAGCTCCTCACTATCTCCACACACAAAAATCATACCATATAACGGCTTCGTTGCGACGTGAAAGACGGACAAACAAACAAACACACTTTCACATTTATAATATTAGTATGGATAGTATGGAAGTATGGAAGTATGGATTATGCATAGAGTGTAATTTTATTAACTTTTTTTAAATAAACCTATAATGAATAAACTAATAACTATAGTATAAAAGACTAAAAACAAAGTCTGGCACTAACTTACTGTACTTGTAATAATTCTTCAATGCATTTGCACTACACGCTTTATGGCTTATAATAAGAGAACTGTAAGAGACAATAATGTTATCACATAAATATGGCCAGGCCATAAAACGTACCAAAACACACAAAAATTTCAGTAGTAACAGATGCCTTTGTGTAGGCTAACCTCTATTTTTAAGACGAAATTTATTCCAGTTACGAGAAAATGTTCCTTGTTTTGTATCAAGCTTTAAGAAAAATAAAGTCTAAACTAAGTTTTATTTTATTTTATTTATGAATTAAATGATTTAAACATCATACAAAAAAAATTTATAATATCCATTAGCAGAACGTTACGTCGAATTCGAGTAGGTTGACGTTCTGTTCAAAACCCATAAATAAAAATTTACCACCTCTACAGTTTAGCACATCCCTAAAATCTTATGAAATCAGATGTCGTCAAGATGTATTAATCTCAAACGATGGCCGAATAATTTCCTATTGTTTTGGCTTTCCGCCTCTCAATGACGAATTGTGTTTATAAATAAAGTATAAATTAGTGTTTATTGTTGTACTACCTGACCCGGCGAACTTCGTATCGCCTAACAAACTATTTTTTTTTTCTAAAATAAAAGTAGCCTAAGTTACTCCTAGTTACATCAGCTGCCAGTGAAAGTCCCGTCAAAATCGGTCCAGCCATTTCAGAGATTAGCCGGAACAAACAAACAGACGGACAGACCGACAGACAAAAATTGTGAAAAATGTTGTTTTGGTATATGTACCGTGTATACATCCAAATGCACTTGGTAAAAAGCGGTTATTTTAATATTACAAACAGACACTACAATTTTATTTATTTGTATAGATTTATAAAGACTACTAGCTAAACCCGCGGCTTCATTCGTGTGGGAACAGTTCTGGGAACTCTAGTGGTATGAAATATACTTCACGACCTTTTCTTCTCATATCTACCGAATATATACGAAAAATTCATAAAAATCGGTCGAGCCGTTTGACAGGATGCGACCACCTAAACACGATATTTTTATATATTAGATTTCATACAGTACTTTAGTTACTAAGTAATTAGACTTTTGAAAATTGTACTGGATAAACTTACTTCAAATAAATTTCATTTCATTTCAGTTAACTTTATGTTATCGAAGCCTACATCTTCAAAAAACATCTTCAAAAAAAATACCACGGTCTATATTTAAACAATAGCTCTACCACATTCAAAAGTTACCAATAGATATAATTAAACGTAAAATACTTACCTCAAAAATGTCAACTGAAACATCTTCCATGAAAACCTGGGCTTCCTTCTAAGTTATTTTAATTACGACACATGTTAACGTCAACAGACTGACATACATTTATTATATGAAGTGGAAGCGATGGCAATGCGTTGCTTTTCAGATTCAAGTTAGTGAGAACTGTCTACTGCTGTATGGAGCAGCAGCTGTTTAAAAACGTTTTATTCGACTTTTAGTGATATAAATGTATTTAGACATACGTGTAAATTATTTGCACATTTGCACATTAATGGCTGATTCACGACAGCACATTAAGAAAGAAAGAAAGAAATACATTTATTCCAGTGCCAATTAGGTACACAAGAACATAGATATCAACAAAAAAAAGTTTCCAAACAGACACAAAACATAAAATCATAATAATAGAAAAACAAAAAAATATTTCCACACAATAACACACACACCTACTTATATGTATGTTATGAAGAAGAAAAACGAATGTTACGAGGAGCTTTTAATAACAAACCCATCTCGTGCCTATACGTGCATTTCTCTACTTGGACATATGTTACGTTATTAAAAGATTACTGTAAAGAAACTGGTAAGTATGAGCTGTTAGCGTGCTAATATAATATAATTACAGTGTAATACATTATCTTTGTATAACTACTGTAAATATCAGTATGGTAATTAACTTATGTAGTGTCATTAGTCTCCGTCAGGCGTATGGATGTACAGATTAATTGTCAATCAGTATTGATGATATTGATATTGATTACATTAGATCAAAGAGCACCGAACGCGATTATTTCATAATTTCATTCGTCTTTCGACATATAGCCTGAACGGTCGGTCTCTCTGGAAGTTAGTACCTAATATTAGAACCTTTTAATAATAAGTTATTTTGTGGAAAAGTATAAGAAAATAGCTGTTGAATATCGTCGTTTTATTGGGTTGAGCCCAACAGATCAGGACGGCTATTCTGTTTTGTAACTTGACAGCGGAGTTTCAAAATTGACGTTCGAGTTCTAGGATCACTTCACTTCGCAAGTGCGTACTAGATGATTAGATAATGACATGTCAATATGATGCAAGTTCACTTTTGTTTTGTAACTTGACAGCGGAATCCACGATGGGTTTCTAAATTGAAGTTAGAGTTCGAGACTCCCTTCACTTCGCAAGTGCGTACCAGATGATTAGAGAATCACATATCAAGATCTCGGACTCGAACTTCAATTTTGAAACTCATTGCGGATTCCGCTGTCAAGTTACAAAACAGAATAGCCTTCCAGGTACGTAAATCATTGCATTTCACCCTATCTCACATCAAAGTAAAACTTCCAAAAAACATTTCTTACCTACCAAGGCAAAAACATTGCCATCACTTCAATCTTACCAAACCTACCTATCAAACAATGCGCACTTCCTTAACCAAATGTATACTTTCAACAAAAGCCAGAAAAAAAACATTTTAAGCCGTCGAGAAACCTGTTTGCATACAGTTTGGGGGAACCGGATCAATCCGGATAAGCCTGTAGACTCTGTCCCGTGGGAGTAAGCTCCGTTCAACTATGAGTGTGGGTTTAACCACATGCAAATGAAGTATGAAAACGTTTGGTTGGGATGGAATTGAATTCGATCGATACATTCCTTCCAGCCTTGAGGAGCTGACATCACAATGGCTTGTATTTTAGTGTGTAGGTAATACAATTTTTCTCGTGTCGAACATGAGTATTTACTATCCGATGGTACCTAGTTGCCATCCATAGCAAAGTAGTAGGTTAGTAACTTTATTTAACGAAAAAAAATATGATGAACTCATTGTATTGTTATTCCAAGTTCTAAGAAACTTATTATACTCACACAATTTTTATTTTATTTATTTATTTATTATTAAACAAAATACTTGTTGTGCTTACAGTATACACCAAGGCGCACTACAAGTCATTTTACCAAATTTACCCGTTTATTCGATAAATTTTCTAAATTGTATTTACTTTCCCATAAATACATACCCTCAAATCAATCCTCAACCCCTCTTTCGGCGACATAGCAACTAGCTACATGAAAGACAATTATAAACTCAACTACTTAGCGATAAAATCATCGCCTGAACGTAATTTAATCGAAAACCAAGTTTTTACTTTATCCCATCCCTAATATTAAAATTAAGTTTGGAAACTTAAAAGTGATATCTGAAACGATCTTCTGAACTAAATTTGAAATCCATTTTAAACGATAAAATCTTTCCGAAGCGCTCAAGGTGGCTTATTGTAAAAGTCTTATCTTTTATGAAAATGAAGGGAACACCATGAGACTAGACCGTTTCCCACCGAGTTTAATTGGTACGGGTGAAGTAACTTCAAGTTTAAAAACAAATTTCATGATATATTACACTAATAACACATTTAAATTTGTTTGGTTACTAACCAGATTCGTCAACTAAATAAACATATTGTTTCTAAATGAACAGTCATCGTACACGCTTTTCACATGTTTATCCGACCGCACAAAAATTAACTTCACCGTCCCCGAACATACTTTAATCATCTTCGGAGCCGGGAGCTGTTAGTTTTCCGCCGAAATGGCGCTTGGAGTCTTCACTGCCAAGTTTAATTGAAAACTGGTAGCTTTATGCTAACTCCGCCTCCGGCGTGTTAACAAACACGCTAGACATCTAGACATAATTATGCTAACTTGTTACGTTACATTGGTAATGCCTTCTGTTTTTTTGTTATTTGCTAACGGATAACGGCTTCAATCCATTAATGGCCCACTACTGGGCACGGGTCTCTCCTCTTGAAGAGGCTTAGAGCTTACTCCACCACACTGTTCCAGTGAGGATTGGTGGAGGGGTTAGTGGATAAGGTTTAACGACTGTTATCTTACGATAACAACCGGGACCGACGGCTTTACGTGCCCTCCAAAGCACGGAAGCGCTCAAGAATTTTTGCCACTAGCGGTCATCCATGTTATGCTACACATGATGCTATGCTATGCAAAAAAATTATCAATTTATGTTTAGTAGAATAATTACGCTATGAATAATTTAAACTTTACCAAAAAATACCGAATTCAAAGAATTTCCGTATAAAAAATAATATAGGATGGATCACATCATCAGGATAGAAGAAAAATACAACCGAATTAAGATTTTCTTTTGAAGTTTGCTTAAAATTAAGCAAAGGAAATTGGTTAAAATGAGCACACTGTAAGAGCAAGTAATCTGACGCCAAGTTAAATTAACGACAATTAATTAACTAAGCATTTAAATAAGTGGCACCCATGGATATCGATAACATCGCAGGTGTCACGGGATTCACCAAACAGAAAGGAAACGGAGAACTCGATTAAAATTACCTCTCAAACACTGTAACCGAAATATTTACAGTTACTTTTATCGGCTAACAAAGCTAGAAAAAACTGTATAATATACACACAGATTACCCCCACTATAAATGATCATAAATGCATTCGTCTTGATATAAAAATAGCTTTACAGAGTAGTTCGTCATTCTTTGGATTACACGACAATCAGGGAGTCTAGTTTGGATGGATAAGATGAATCTAAAATTAACTATGACGAGTCTGTTATGTCTAAATACTAGTATTTTAAGCATAAATTTAAATTGTACATAGAATAACATAAAACACTAATTTTGGTAACGGAATAATAAACCGTGCTAATGCAATTTACGTGGAAACAAACATGTTAGTTAACTGGCAACTGGCAGGCGGACGCATGAGTGGAACAACATTTGAAAACCGCTGACCACTAAGTGTGCTGGGACAACAACAACAATATTGAAATACTGTGAACGTTTATAGTGCTTCAATACAAAGGGATTGTAATAAAACGCTAACACACTTCATACCCCCGCAGTAGGTTTTCACCTGTGTCGCGGGTGGCATGGACGACACATATAACACACATCACAATAACACCCATGACCCGAGTACAAATATTTATCTGTCACATAAATATCTGCCCCGGCCGGGAATCGAACCCGGGACCCCTCGCTTCGCAGGCAGGGTCGCTACCAACTAGGCTATAGGGTCGTCAAAAGGTAGGTAAGGTAAGTTTATAATAACTACTAATTACGCTCGAACATTGAAGCGCTCATAGCCCGGCGGCTTGCATCGATCCTAAGCGATCGACAAAGTTAAGCAACAGCGGGCGCGGTCGGTAGTTGCATGGGTGACTGCTAGTGGCAAAAATTTCTTGAGCGTTTCCGTGCTTCGGAGGGCACTTAAAGCCGTCGGTCCCGGTTGTTATCATTAGATAATAGTCGTTAAGCCATGTCGGAGGCCCTCGGGCGGTTTGAAAACTTCCGACACTCGGGTTGGCCACTAACCCCTTCACCAATCCGCACAGAAGCAGCGTGGTGGGGTATGCTCTAGGCCTCCTCAAGAGAAGAGACCCGTGCCCAGTAGTGGGCCATTAATGGGTCGAAGCCACTAATTACACTACACACTCATGACACGATTCCATATCGAGGGTACCGTGGATAACACACAAAGACAAGGACATACACATCCAAACCGAGAACAGAATTTTTAACTCATCATTCAAATCTCTGCCTCTCTGGGAATCAAACCCCTGCAAGCGACGATATTATAAACGATATTGGTACCATTGGGTACGCCACGAGCTTCGTGTATTTTCACTTTTACTGAAATATACATACATATAGAAGAAACTTTTAAAGATTCCCGAGCCAAATAGAAAAATGAAAACCTTAAAAATTCACCACGGACATGCGTCTGTCTTTATGTAAGCTTATATTAATACAGTGACTACTGTAGTTAGGTAGGTATAACTAAGCACTTTTAAAAGATTCAAATACTAGACAAATGGGCCTGCTACACAATGAACTCTCAATAAAACCATAAAAATGTTTATTTATTTACATCATAATAACATCAGGTATTATCATTATCAAGAATCACAAATGAAAATCCTTCTCAAAATTTCATTAAAATCTGACCCCTGACCTTAATTAGCTGACTAAGCAAAACAAGGACTTACACAAAACAACACGATGTAACTGTAAAATAAACAGTAATATGCGAACAGTTACATAGATCGATAAATCAGCAGATTATGGGGGATAATGTGACCCCGTTGCGTACGAACTGTCTCATTGTTCGCTCCTCATTAGTCCGCCGAGATGCGGTGGACCGGCTACATCTCGTGTTTACTTAACTGCTGTAATCTCTCAAATATAACTGATATTGTCCCCGGTTTATTGACTAGGGCCTAGGCTGTTGTAATGGGTGTACCGAAATTACACTATCTACTGGCTGGCTTCGACCAATTAGGAGCCATCCATAAATTACGTCACACTAATTTCATGACTTTTTGATTCCTTGTCACGCTGGTCACATTTGTGAGATCTCCCCCTAGTGTGACGTCACATATTATAAAATTTTAAACCTACAAATTATTAAATTAAAACAGCAGTTCTGAAATAAGTTTTATTTCTATTAATTGTTTTTTTTTTTCAATATTTACCTATACATACCAATTATTCCATTTTGAAATATGACGTCACGAAATTTAGGACCCCCTCCCACAATGTCACACTACATCGACCTCCCCCCCCCACCCCCTAACGTGTGACGTAATTTATGGATGGCCCCTTAATGACCCACTACTGAGCAAGGAGGAGAGACTCTTCTTTAAGATTCAAGAGTAAGCCCCACTACGCTACTTCAGTGCGGATTGATGGAAGGGTTAGTGGCCAACCAAAGTGTCGGAAGTTTTGAAACCGCCCGAGGCCTTCCGACTGTTATCTTACGATAACAACCGGGACCGACGGCTTTACGTGTCGCTTGAGATTAATTCAATGGTGTTTTAGCGATATTTGAGTCTGCACGCCGTGTGATTCCTGGAACTCTACTTCTTTAACAGAAGTAATTATTAGTAGGATTCCTTAAATCTATACATCTATATATCTTCTATATCTATACAATAAATAAAATTGGAGTGTCTGTTTTTAATATTAAAATAACCGCTTTTTACTAAGTGCATTTGGGTGTATACACGGTACATAAACGAGTACCAAAACAACATTTTTCACAATTTTTGTCTCTCTGTCTGTCTGTCTGTTTGTTCCGGCTAATCTCTGAAATGGCTGGTCCGATTTTGAAGTAAATAGTCAAAAATGAACAGAAAAATAACCTGATAGTAATTCACGACCATCATTACCACTGACCAGTAACACAAAAGGCATCAAAGCTTAGCTACCTAAAAAACAGAGCAAACCTTATTTCTTATTCGTTCAGGAATGACCTCCTAATAAATAAATAATAATTAGTTACGAACATGTAAAAAAAGTTTAATACTAGTTCAGTCGTAAATGGAAATATCTGATGTAAATCTGGGTAGCTAAACCGATAAATATTTATCTAAAATATTAGATATGGTTTGATTCTGGCAGTCTGCCAACAAAGAAGCCAGTATGCCGTTTTGAACTAACATTAGTTCAAAACGAAATCATATTGAATAAGCACAATGGTAAACGGTAAATGACCAACGGAGCTGATGAACGGTCGCGGTCAGAAGCCTGATGGTTGACTGTTAGTATTTTTTTAAATAATAATAATAATAAAATATTCTTTATTGCCACACAAAAAATCAAGTAAAATAAACACTTAAATCTAACTTAATAGGTAATATCCAGTTATTGTGGGCAAAGGGAGAGTCTCAGCTTCTGCTAACACGAGAAACCTCGTGCAGCGCTGTTTTTCAGACTCTCCCTCTCCCTTAGGCGTCGTTTGGGAGTTAGGTGATCCCCGATCGCCGCTAGGCATTTTTCTATTGTATGCATTCGCGTGCGTCTGTGTGTGTGTGTGTGTGTGTGTGTGTGTGTGTGTGTGTGTGCGCGTGTGTGTGTGTGTGTGCGCGTGTGTGTGTGTGTGTGTGCGTGCGTGCGTGCGCGCGTGTGCATGTGTGTATGTAGCGTGTGTGTGAATGTTTGTTTTTAGATGTGAATATGGTAAGTACTGGGATTATTACATCATTTGAAGAACTGTTTCAGATCCAAGCACTTCCAGTAGGCATGTCTCAGGTTTTCTGCAGCAAGTTGCTTTCTAAGTAACGCTGATTTATATTTTGATTTGAAAGTATCTAGGCTTATTTTCTTTCTCAAAGGTGGGGGTAGGTCGTTCCATATGCTTGCTGCAGCAAACCTGAAACACGCTCTGTATCTATTAGTTTTATGTGTAGGTTTCATTAAAAGGGTTTGCGAGTTCGAACGGACGCTTCGACTAGAAATATCCTTAATCCACACAAGCTTTTCAAAAAGATATTCAGGTCTCTTATTCCATATCACCCTATGGACAGTACAAGCAAACTGAAGCTCTCGTCTAGTAAGCATGTTAAGGATACCCTTTTCGTTTAGGTACGGAGTAATATGATGTCTTTTGGGAATCTTAAAACAGTAACGGATGCATGCGTATTATTCATATTTATATATGCGATATATGCGTAGTATTCATATTTAGTACTAATAATATTTTAAAGGAAGGTTTCCGCAAAGCATGATCTTCCTTAGTTTATGTTATTCCTCTTATTTTATGACAGGTAACGCATTTGGTTTTGCAAATGTCCATGGATGACATCAACTGACCACTTACCATCGGGTGGCTCTTTAGCTCGTTTGTGGCCAATAGCTAATTGACTGATAAGGCCAATGCTTCGATTTTATGAGGCTGTTAAACTAGCCACATCTAAAACTTATGAACTTAGAAAAACTGTTTCAAAGTAATAACGATTCAAATATTTCAAATGGTAATGAGATTTAAATACAGATAGTGCAGTACTAAGAGAGAAATTCCAGAGTGCTAAATTTTTTTATAAGTCATCAAATATAATGGAGTAGTAATACATTTAGACACGGAAATGGTATTGTGATACAAATGGCATTACAGAAGAAAATCTGAGCAGCAAGATAAGCAAAAAGATTTTACCGGGACCACAGTCTTAGCAATCACACAAATAATCTGTCAAGCAACATTCAGTTTAGGCGGGAGTGTTCCGTATATATGTTACCGGCCAAACCCGATTTCAGGTCAAACTAGTTTGGCCTAGGCCAAACTAGTTTATCCTACTCGTGTCAGGTCCAACTAGTTTGGCCTAGTCCAAACTAGTTAGGCCTAGGCCCGACTAGTTTGGCTCGACACGATTAGGCAAAACTAGTTTCTCGTCAGTCTAAAAGTGATTAGAACCGAATCGTTACGGATTTATATTTATTCGACAAATCTTTGTGGTTAAAACCTCATAGTCCGGTGGTTTGTTTCGATTCTATTCTAAGATCGGCCAGTTAAGTTAAAGGTGAAACTTATTGAGCTTTTCCGTGCTTCGGAATGCCCATACAGCCGTCCGACCCGTGCTCAGTAGGGGCCCATTGATGAGTTGGAGCCAGATTGTTGAGCTCTTTACCTCTATGCATCTATGAGAGTCAGAGGGGACGCTGCAATTGTTAATTTTTTTTTTGGTAAGTTCAGTTTCTAGTCAGAGTCTAGTTCGTAGTGGGAGTGTAATTCGTAGTCGGAGTCTAGTTCGTAGTGGGAGTGTGGTTCGTAGTCGGAGTGTGGTTTATAGTCGGAGCCTAGTTCGTAGTCGGAGTCTAATTCGTAGTCGGAGTCTAGTTCGTAGTCGGAGTCTAGTTCGTAGTCGGAGTGTAGTTCGTAGTCAGAGTGTGGTTCGTAGTCGGAATCTAGTTCGTAGTCGGAGTGTGGTTCGTAGTCGGAGTCTAGTTCGTAGTCAGAGTCTAGTTTGTAGTCGGAGTATAGTTCGTAGTCGGAGTGTGGTTCGTAGTCGGAGTCTAGTTCGTAGTCGGAATGTAGTTCGTAGTCGGAGTGTGGTTCGTAGTCGGAGTCTAGTTCGTAGTCGGAGTGTGGTTTGTAGTCGGAGTCTAGTTCGTAGTCGGAGTGTGGTTCGTAGTTGGAGTGTAATTCGTAGTCGGAGTCTAATTCGTAGTCGGAGTCTAGTTCGTAGTCGGAGTCTAGTTCGTAGTCGGAGTGTAGTTCGTAGTCGGAGTGTGGTTCGTAGTCGGAGTCTAGTTCGTAGTCGGAGTGTGGTTCGTAGTCGGAGTCTAGTTCGTAGTCAGAGTCTAGTTCGTAGTCGGAGTGTGGTTCGTGGTCGGATTGTGGTTCGTAGTCGGAGTCTAGTTTGTAGTCGGAGTGTGGTTCGTAGTCGGAGTCTAGTTCGTAGTCGGAGTCTAGTTCGTCATCGGAGTTTGGTTCGTAGTCGGAGTGTGGTTCCTGGTCGGATAGTGGTTCGTAGTCGGAGCCTAGTTCGTAGTCGGAGTCTAGTTCGTAGTCGGAGTGTGGTTCCTGGTCGGATAGTGGTTCGTAGTCGGAGTCTAGTTCGTAGTCGGAGTCTAGTTCGTAGTCGGAGTGTGGTTCGTAGTCGGAGTGTGGTTCGCAGTGGGAGTTTGGTTCATAGTCGGAGTCTAGTTCGTAGTGGGAGTTTTGTTCGTAGTCGAAGTCTACTTTGTAGTCGGAGTGTAATTCGTAGTCGGAGTGTAGTTCGTAGTCGGAGTGTGGTTTGTAGTCGGAGTGTGGTTCGTAGTTGGAGTGTAATTCGTAGTCGGAGTCTAATTCGTAGTCGGAGTCTAGTTCGTAGTCGGAGTCTAGTTCGTAGTCGGAGTGTAGTTCATAGTCGGAGTGTGGTTCGTAGTCGGAGTCTAGTTCGTAGTCGGAGTGTGGTTCGTAGTCGGAGTCTAGTTCGTAGTCAGAGTCTAGTTCGTAGTCGGAGTCTAATTCGTAGTCGGAGTCTAGTTCGTAGTCGGAGTCTAGTTCGTAGTCGGAGTTTGAATCGTAGTCGGAGTTTGGTTCGTAGTCGGAGTGTAGTTCGTATCGGATTGTGGTTCGCAGTCGGAGTCTAGTTCATAGTCGGAGTCTAGTTCGTAGTCGGAGTTTGGTTAGTAGTCGGTGTGGTTTGTAGTCAGAGTGTGGTTCGTAGTCGGAGTGTAATTCGTAGTCGGAGTCTAGTTCGTGTAGTGTGGTTCGTAGTAGTCATCTATCGCGCGAACGCCGTCAACGTCAACGTCAACGCCGTCATGTAATCATTATTGTCAATCAACAATCGCTCAAATTATGACGGAATCACGTTGAATGTTATTTGTAGGAACCCAGGCTATAATGGGTTTCACATAAGTCTGCACCTCGCTATTAAATTGGAAAATTTTACTTCAAGTGCAGACTTAAATGAAACCCACTATAGCCTGGGTTCCTACAAAATGCCATTCATCGTAATCCCGTCTTAATTTAAGTGATTGTTTTTTTTATGGAAATAGCCGGCAAACGAGCTGACGATTCACCTGATGGTAAGTGGCTATCGTCGCCCATGGACATCAGCATCCCTGACGCGTTGCCGGCCAAGAAAGAAAGAAGAAAAAGAAAGAACTCATGATCAAGGGTGGTAGCTATCCAGGCGAACCCCATGGAGAAATAATCAAATCAAATCAAATCAAATGTTTTTATTCAAAATTGGTTTGGTTTACAAACACTTTTTGAAAGTCATGCAAGTTATGCCAATGCTTCAGGCAAGGCCCTACTGTGAGAGGGCCCGGGAGAAGAAGCAGCAAGAAACTCCCGGGTTTGTTTTTTTTCCTGCTCACAGTTACAGATAGCACTTATCATCTACTACAATCTATATTCATAAAACTCATGTCCAAGCAGTCTTGTCTTTAAAATAATCATCTAATTTGTAATATCCTTTCGTCATAAGAATGCTTTTAATATGAGTTTTAAATTTAAGGTAAGGCATTTCTGTAAATTTCGATGGAATTTTATTATAAATCTTTACACATGTACCCATGAACGAGCCACCAGTTTTACAGAGTCTAAAATTTGGTACAATCAGTTTAGCCTTATTTCTCGTATTAATATTGTGGATGTCACTCTTCTTAAGAAAACTATCGTAATATTTCTTAACATACAAAATATTATCCAATATATATTGTGACACCACAGTTAAAATATTAATTTCCTTAAAGAGATCCTTAAGCGAGTCCCTAGGCCTGAGGTTGTAAATGGCACGGACTGCTCTTTTCTGTAAAATAAATATAGACTCAATATCTGATAAACTCAATATCTAATAATAGTAATAATGGTATTAATTAACAATTTGGCTTCAACCCATTAGTGGCCCACTACTGGGCACGGGTCTCTCCTCGTGAGGAGGCCTAGAGCACACTCCACCACGCTGCTCCAGTGCGGATTAGTGGAGGGATTAGTGGCCAACCCATTAATTAACAATTTAAATCAATATTACCAATTTAATCCCTTGAGGGGCCCTACCACTAGCGGGCTGGATGTAGTCGCCTCTTACGACACCCATCCGGTGTGGGATTGGGGTTAGTATTAAGCCGCCCCAATACGGCCAATTGTTGATTGACAATAATGATTGCGTGTGCATTGGTAAACCAAGTTTATAAATTTTTATTTTAAACTAAGAGTCACTAACGGTTACTTTAATCGCTCCTTAGTAAAGAATGACCATACAAATTCTGTACTAAGGAGCGATTTAAGTAACCGTTAGTGACTCTGAGTTGGGGCGTAAGACTCAAATCAAATCAAATCAAATCAAATCAAATCAAAATCTTTTATTCATATAGGTATCACTGATACACTTATGCACGTCATTTTTTAATCTACCAGTTTTTCGGAAAGGTGCTTTGTCATAGAGGAGAACTCAGATACTATGTACATGTTTTTTTTTAACTGAGGTTTCATATCACTGTTCACTGCATGGACCTGAAGCACAGCCTTAAGTACCTACTTACTTGTTTACTAATTGTAAGATAAATATTAAATTTTTCTTATAATCTTAAATAATATTTTAGAAAACTCCCGACAGTTTAATTTACACTACAAATAACTAACACTAAGAAAACTCGATCAAGTAACCTTTCAGACAAAAAAAAAACTAGATCAAAATCGGTTCATGCGTTTGGGAGCTACGATGCCACAGACAGATTACAGATACACAGATACACAGATACACAGATACACAGACACGCCAAACTTATAATACCTCTCTTTTTTCGTCGGAGGTTAAAAAATAACTTAATTTGCTTGACCATAATCAGGCATAATCCAACTTGATGGTAAGTGGAAATGTGGTCCGTGATGCTTTCAAAAGTATAAATGCAAATAAATATAATTAAATGTAATTCATAAATGTCCGATAGAATTTTATTTTTGACATAATTAATTTCTTCGTAGGTATAGATTTGGAGTTTTATTCGCAAGCACAAAGCAGCACCGTCGAAGGTCACTCATGTAATTTAACCCTAAAATGATAATATGCCTTATGAGTAAAATTTACTCCAATGAAGAAAGTTAACGAAACACTTGATAAATCAGTCAAGTATATTTTAATCTTATTGTTAGTAGTAGTATAGTATTGGGCATTCTGCCCCACTTGTTCGCTCAGGCGTCCGCCTTCGCGTCGTGGGGCAGAATGCCCAATAAGATTTCTGGTAATTAGGGCTTATACATTTTGTTCCACTGTTTCACTCTTCTATACGCCTCCTCCACGTGGAACAGAATGCCCAACACTGTTTCTGGTAATAAAGCGTTATACCGCGTTGTCGATGGATGAGATCTTCAGTGTACTTACTACATACGATAATAAATGTTAATGTGATGATTCTAATTACTCATTATCAATCAGACTACTGCACACTCAAATCATGAAATTTGTAAAACAACCACAATCGCTGAGTTTTAACACAATCTGTGAAGAAGTTTGTAAGGCTGATTCTCGTCATGGCGAATTATTGCCTAATTCAATACGATGCATCATATGCGGGCCTTCCAACTGTGGAAAAACAAATTTGTTAATTGGTCTCCTTTTACATGAAAATGGCTTGAGATTTCAAAATGTTTATATTTATTCGAAAACTCTACAACAACCGAAGTACATATTTTTAGAAAATGTTTTAAATCTTATACCTGTTATTTCACTTCATAAATATCAGGGAAATGAGGAAGTATTAAGGGTTCAGGACGCAAAACCAAATTCTATTATTGTTTTTGATGATGTCGCTTGTGAAAATCAAAATAATATGCGTGATTACTTTGCGATGGGAAGACATAAAAATATTGATGCTTTTTATCTGAACCAAACGTATAGTAAAATTCCTAAACAGTTAGTTAGAGATAATGCGAACTTGATTATACTTTTTAAGCAAGACGATATAAATTTAAAACACGTTTATGAGGAGCATGTTAACACAGATATGACATGGACTGAATTCCGCGAAATGTGTTCGGAAATTTGGAAAGAACCCTTTAGTTATGTTGTAATTAATAAAGATTGTTCTAAAAATAAAGGATGTTACAGAAATAAATTTGACACTTTTGTGGTATTTGATTAAAACAAAAAATATTTAAATCAATTACTTTTATGAAATCGTTATTCTTTATACGACGGTCAATCGATCACTATCTTGCTATCATTATGGAACAATCAATGAAAAGAAAAATTGTGAAGGCTGCAGCAGCTGTAAAGAAAAAAGTAAAAATTATGAGGAATATTGACATCGATAATAAGCAAGCATTGGAGACAGTTTTCAAGCCTGTGACTAAACCTCTCAACTTAATTGCAAACTCAAATAATCATTCTCTCCTTCCTACTGTAGACGACGAAGAAACTAAAACACCATTCGTAAAAAGCATTATTCAAAAAAATGTTACCCCTAAAATTAACACTGCAAAAGTCATCGATCCAGACGAATCTCAATCTGACATCGAAAGTGAATCTTCATATCAATCAATAGAAGAAAGCAAACCAGATCACGATACATCATCCTGGTCAGTATCATCAGAAGCATTAGAAGATATTCCATTTGGCGTCAGAATAGAAAACGGAAAATTAATGTTAGGTTCAGCTTGCGTAACAATTGGTGATGATTATATCACAGTAGCTGGACGCAAATATCATAGTACACCTGGTATAAAACAGTTGCTGCTAAAAAAAGACGTTGATTTAAGTTTAGTCACAGACAATGATATGCAAAATTATAAATCAATGTTACTTGACACCAATGCACATCGACGGGACTGTGATCCAAGTAAACCAATAAAGAGTAATAAAGGACAAAAATATTTACAAATTGTAAAACCCCTATTTAAACTTCAAACACAACACAAAGGAAAAGGTCTACCTTTAATGAAAACATGGAAAACAAACATAGATTATGTGTATTGGGACGATCCAAATGAATTGGTGGAGAGGTTGAAATTATTAATTGCGTCTCGAGATGCTGGCAATACTGGATTAGACAATGAAATTATATCAATTATTGAAGAATTGCGTGAAAGTAAAATTATAAATAATTGAATAAATGTTTGCTAATGATGGATGTTTTTCATTACACTACTGACCTTCGAATAAAGTACACTTTCAACATGAACGTGGATAAATTCGGGCACTATATTCATAAAAGAATGCGTCTGTCTGAACTATTTGACGTTTATGATAACGCTTTAACAAAAACAGAAAACGGAGAGTTTGATTTAAAATCGTCAAGACTTAGAGGAATTAAATTACCCATAGAAGCAGACGATGCTGTGAATAAGGATTATGTTGATAATTTTCAGGATAATTTGATAAAAGAATTACATAAACTGAATGAGACATTGCGTTCACAAACCATGACACATATTCAAAATTTTGTTGAAGCTACTATAAAAACAAAGATATCAGACGTTTTGGCTCATTTGGAAGATAAGTTTTATACCAAATCAGAAATTGATAAATTACTTAAGAAATCTTCGTAATGATGAAACAACAAATAGTTAACGAAATACACAAACAAGCACGAAGAAATTTTCTTCGAAGACCTGTTATTCTAAAGGGAATAGATGACTTATGGCAAGCCGATCTGATAGACATGCAAAATTTAACAAAGTTTAATAAAGGTTTCAAGTACATTTTAATTGTGATTGACTGCTTTTCTAAATATGCTTGGGCGGTGCCAATCAAATCAAAAAATAAAATTTGTGTTACCAATGCATTCAAATCTATATTATACAATAGTCATCGAAAACCGATTAATTTGCAAACTGATCTAGGGACAGAATTTTATAATAACATATTTCGGAATCTCATGAAGACAAACAATATAAACCATTATTCAACGTTTTCTACCAAAAAAGCTTCGATTGTCGAACGATTAATTAAAACTATCAAAAATAAATTATATAAATATTTTAGTTTAAATGGAAGTTATCGGTGGTTAGGATTACTAGAAGTTGTCATAAAAACATACAATAATACGAAACATCGTACTATCAATTGTAAACCAATCGATGTAGATAAATCTAACGAACCTTTAATTAAACAAAATATAAAAAAATCCCATAAATATATATCACTAAGGAGTGGACCAAAGTTTAAAGTCGGTGACTATGTTCGAATAAGTAAATACAAACAGCATTTTGAGAAAGGGTATACTCCTAATTGGTCAACTGAATTATTTACGATAAAAAATATTAATAACACAGTTCCAGTTACGTATCACCTACAAGATCAACGTAAGCAAACTATATTGGGAACATTTTACGAACACGAGTTGCAAAAGACTAAATATCCTGATGTTTATTTGATTGAAAAAGTTATAAAAAAGAAAGGAAATAAGCTGTTTGTGAAATGGTTAGGTTTAAGCAATGATGAAAATAGTTGGATTGAGAAAACTGCAATTCAAGGTTAAAATTGTTATTAAATAAGAAGTTTAGTCATATTTGTTTCATTGCAACTTTGACGATGCAAGGAGGTGGGCTAGTTAATAGTATCATTAATAATTTACCGTTTGAACTTCATTTGCCTGGTTACAATTACTGTGGACCTGGAACAAAACTTCAGAAACGTTTACTACGGGGTGATCGAGGGGTGAATAAGCTAGACGACGCTTGTATGCAACACGACATAGCATATGCAAAACATACAGACCTACCTAATCGTCATAAAGCTGATTTACAACTTCTAAATATGGCAAAACAACGCCTTAAGTCAAAAGATGCTTGCAAAGGCGAAAAACTAAGTTCATGGTTAGTGAGTAAAGTTATGAAAGCCAAACTTAAAACCGGTGCTGGCGTCAAAACGTTTAAAAATTTTGTATCTAAAATAAGATCAAAAATCAAGAAATTTAAACACAACGATAGTAAATCTTTAATCGACGCTGCTTATTCAGCAGCTAAGAAAGTATTTCCAAATAAAAAGAAAATTCGAATACCACGTGTAATACCCATACCAAAAACTGGAGGCATTCTACCTTTGATTCCAATTTTTGCTGGTTTATCGGCATTAGGGACCTTAGCTGGAGGTGCAGCTGGCATTGCGAAAACCATTAATGATTACAAATCTGCTCAGAAAAATTTGCAAGAAACACAACGACATAACAAAGCTATGGAGGGTGTAGTATTAGGCAAGGGTCTATACATTAAACCGCACAGAAATGGTCACGGATTATTTATAAAACCCTCAAAAAACTGAAATGTAAGCTACCTAATCGTCCTCTAAGTAATATAGATATAATAGAGTACGCATGTGACATCCCTCACTTCAGAGGAGTTTTTATGCGAGATCAATTACCAAGAACACCAAAGGAGATCGAATGTGGTATTGTTAATTTGGACGAGTCTAAGAACAAGGGGACGCATTGGGTGGCTTATGTTAAAATATATGACTATTGTGAATATTTTGATAGTTTTGGCGATCTGAAACCGCCTAAAGAAATAATTCGTTATTTTAAGAATTGTAATGTTTGTTATAACTACACAAGATATCAGTCATTTAATACAGTTAATTGTGGTCATTTATGCTTAAAATATCTATGGCAATTTTGGAATAAAAATGTATAAAATATGTATCATTCTTTTATTTTCACCATTTGCAACATGTCACTCACTTTGTCGATAACAGGAAATTCATCAAGTTTATCCACGTACTATCCAAACACTCTGCAATTAGATGGAGAGTATGAATGTGCTTTATTGCATATCTCAACATTTAATTCCATTCCGAATATTGATAAAACTAATAATAAGTTATTCTATGGATCTAACGACGTTATTGAAATCCCTGAAGGGACCTATGAATTACAAGATATCAATGATTATTTAAAATCTGAAATAAAGGATGCGTCAATCAATCTACAGTGTAATAACAACACATTGAAAGCAACTTTGTACTGTACAAAAGATATTAATTTTTCTAAGGAAAATACCTTTAGAAACTTGTTAGGGTTTAAAAAACAAATATTGAAAGCAAATAAATGGCATGTGTCACAGTTTCCAGTAAACATTTTACCAACAACCGTGATCAGGGTTGAATGTGATATCGTAAGCGGCTCATACATAAACGGCGAATCAAGTCATATTATTCATGAATTTGCACTAAACGTACCACCTGGATATAGGATTATAGAAATACCTAAAAACGCAATTTACTTCCCCATTAACCAGAGCAACATAAGCTGCATTAATATTAGACTTTTAGATATAAATAATCATTTAATCAATTTACGTGGTGAAGAGGTACAGTTGTATTTACATCTTAGAAGAAGAAATGATTGACTATAATAAATATACGCATCAACCAACTACACGTATCAGTTTGAATCAAGAAATCAATCATACAAGAGCTCGTAATAAAAAGAAAATAAAATTAACGAAAAGCAATACGGCATTCTTAAAAGCGATCGGCTTATTAAAATGAATATTTTAGACGTTTTATCGACTCCATCTTACGACAATAGTGTAGAAGGAATTGAATATCATTCTTACAAACCCTACGTAACTAGTTTTAATAGAAATGATGAAATCCGCATACCAATCAATCAACAGGATCTATATGTACTACCATCAGCAAGCACCTTGTATTTGGAAGGGAATGTTATCGTTAGAAAACGAGATTCTAAGGATCCTGTCACCAGTGTTCAATTTACAAATAACGCTTTATTGTACTTATTTCAAGATATACGGTATGAGCTAAACGGAGTGGAGATTGATAAAATAAAGAATGCTGGCGTTACGACCACCATGAAATCTTTAATATCAATGAACGAAAGTGAATCTAAGATAGCTTATTCTTGGGGGTGGAATATTGATGGTATAAAAAATGGAGGTAAATTTTCTGCTTCTATACCACTTTGTAACATAATGGGCTTTGCAGAAGATTTTAAAAAAGTTGTGATAAATAGTAGACACGAACTAATATTACTAAGAAGTAACACAAACTTGAATGCTGTGAAACTCAATACCGGTGAAATTGTAGAAGACGTTCAAATAAATAAAATTATTTGGCGTGTACCACATATCAAAATATCTGACAAAGAAAAGCTTAATTTTTTGAAACTGTTAGAACGAGATAAACCGCTTCAAATGATATTTAGAAATTGGGATCTGTATGAATATCCAGCTTTACCTAAAACTACAAAACATACTTGGGCAATTAAAACTTCGTCACAAATAGAAAAACCAAGATATATTATTATTGGTCTACAAACAAATAGAAAAAATAATGCAAGTTCTGACATGTCTCAGTTCGATCACTGTCTTCTTCGCAGCGTTAGAGTCTATCTCAATTCAACATACTTCCCTTATGAGAACCTAAACGTTAACTTCGCAAACAACAACATTGCCTTATTATACGAACAATATGTTAGATTTCAACAGTCATATTATGGTCGTCGTCCTGAGCCCTTGTTGAGTGAGAAACAATTTAAAAATTTAGCGCCGTTATTTGTTATCGACTGCTCTAGGCAAGTAGATAATTTGAAGACAGGTCCGGTTGTGGACGTTAGAGTGGAAATTGAAAGTGATTCTGATATACCAGATCAAACCGCCGCGTACTGTCTTATATTAAACGACTGCATAATTGAATATAAGCCACTGAGTAATACTGTAAAAAAATTATCATGAATCAGGATACCATCATAGTGGATATTCAAGGATTTAAAGATCACTACAATAATTTTATAGTAAAAGAATTAGCATTCGCAACACGTGATTATACACAGTTATTCTTAATAAAACCCCCATATTTATTCAAATATTTAACAACTGATGAAAAAAGACAAGTAAAGTGGTTGGAAAGCAATAGAGGTATTCATTGGAACGAAGGACACATTGATTATAGAGAATTTCATCGTATAATCGTTCCCTATCTAGAAAACAAAAATATCTTAGTGAAAGGTTTGGAAAAGGTTAAGTGGATAAAAAACATTTGCGAAAATTGTAAAGTGTCAGATCTTGGTGAAGACCAGTGTCCTAACATGTTTGAATTGCATAAGAAATTCTGTGATAACAATTTAAATTGTAATGTACACACAAATCATTGTGCTTTAAAAAATGTGTTATGTATAAAAAAACATTTGGGGTGGCACTAAAGTGATATGTTTTGGTTTTATAAATAAAAATAATTTCTTCAGTAAAAATGCATTTTTATTTTTTAAACATCTTATACATCTAAGAAATAGAAGAACGCAGGTGAATCAATATAAAATAATAACTTACAATAACAGTAGTATCTTTATTAAAAATCATTGTCTATTAAAGATTTCGATATTTTCTTAACTAACGATTCTGTATCGTCCATAACACTATCCATAGCATCCTTAACAATGTACTGCGCACTTATCACAACGTTCTCACTTTCACTATCGCTGCCGTTTGTTTGAGAATTGTTGTTGCAGAGATCAATAACAGAAATTTTTATTAACCTAATGCCTCGTCGTTGTAATCGGCTCATAACAAAAGATTGTGTAGCGTTATGTTTTTTCAAAGTGTCTCGGCGACGTTGCTTGGACTTTTTCTCTTTCGATAGTTTGCATTGCTCGGGTTCACAGTGATAGAGCTCGGAAAATCCTTCGTAAGGATCCTGAGCATACTGGCTAAACACAATCTCTGAATCAGATACCTGAAACAAACATTATCCATTTTCAAATCTGATGTACACACACTAATATTATATCACATTCAAATAGGTACTTTACTTACCGTGGACATAATTATTATAATAACACAAGTACTAGGTATAATAATGTAAAAACAACTTCTCAATTCTATTAATATTCCGCAAATAATAAAAAATAAACTAACTATCAACTTTATATATTCAAATCAATCTAAAATTGTTAAGTTAGCATTCAATCAAGGCTATAAATTAGTTGTTTGAAAATCACTCTTTCGGATATAGTTTTATAGTTCAATATATTAAAAGAATTTAGTATAAATTATAAACTGCAAGTTTGCATAAATATATCATACCTTCCCATATAGTGCGATGAACTGTAACATGTCATAACATGTTGCGTGTATCAATAATACATACCATTCTGGAGCATTATTATTATTACGTTATAACCTACAAATTATTACCATGAATTGTGAAAGCTAATTTATGTATTGAGAATAAAATACAATATAAATATCAAGGAAATCCTTCTAAAGGCATAGGTAGAAGCCACCTTCGGTAAAAAAAGAACTACATATATTAATAGTTTAAATAGATCAATAAAACAAAATTTATATTTAACAAAGGTTGTTTATTTATAAGTATACAATATTACATAAAAACTTACTAATTACTTCTATAATTTACAATCTTATTTATGTACATTTAAGTTGTAATGAAACTTGGACACTGACTGAATACAAATTATAGGTTACTTATACTCGTAGTTATTGCAAAATCAATTACAGAAATGTTTATTAACTTTATTATTCTTCATATACTTACCTAAGTACATATTTTACTAAGAACATTTACATAATCTCTACATAATATTATAATAATAAAAAAGAGATGATATTTACATGCTCACTAAAACCAATTGCGAATATCAATATTTAGAGGTAATCTAATGACCTTTTAAAATTGAAGAATGCCCCCACGCTCGGGTTGCAACATTGCAATTTGATATAGCACGTTTATCATCATTACTTGATAGTGCTATTTTATTCACACTTTGTGTAAATATTTCATGCTTAATTGATTTGAATAAGATATTTTTTCGATGGATAACATCTCTATTAAATAATACATTCTGGTAATCATCGATAGTTAAATCACGTACCACGCAGGATTTAATTCCTTTTGCTTTTTTAATTACATTATTCAGAGTTTTTAATGAATATAACTTAGACCGCAAGCCAACAAATTCAGTAATAAGTTTACCTCCCATTTCATCCTTGAACAATCCTGGCACTTTTTTATTAATCTGAGGTATCATGAATTCATTTTGTACGGTATAGTTGCTAGTATCAAAGTACTCTAAAAAATTACATTTTAAGTCTTTGTAGAAATCTTCTGTGTATATTGAATAAACAAAAGAATCCGTATCGGTGTAGCATAATCGTACTCTGTCGCCATAAAAAGGTTTAACTATATTATAATGAAAATGATACATATGTGATTTGGATAGCTCTAAAACAGTAAAGCCTATATAAATTGGTTTATCCAAAATGAAATGATCGGGGTTCATTTGTATTGCAACTAAGTTTTCCGATAAAACTGATGCACTATGAAAATAAGGATTGCTTACGAGTTTTTCAGCGCAGGTAGTTTTTTTTGTTTTATTTTTTGAGCTATTCCAAGAGTTAATTAAATGAACACTCACTCGTTTTTCGGTATTTTCTAATGTTTTCCCAAAAACGCTGTTGTTTAATAATTTGAAAAAATCCTGTTCAAATACACTTTTTGCGTTTTGTCGTAGTTGCGTATTTAGTTCAATATATTCCTTCAAATAAGCACTTTGTCGAAACGTAATGGCTCTATGTATTTTACGTAATATTAATCCATGTTCAATACATTTCTTTAAATGAACATAATGAATCACATAGTTATACTTATTGTAAAGATTTGAAATAAGTTTTTCTGTTTTGCCCCCTGGCGGTATGCATTTTTCAGCACAAAAAGGTAAATCGTTGTGTAATATATGTAAGGTTTCAGGGTACAAAATATCTACTTCTAGTATAAAACCCCATTCTGCGTTGTCGCTAACATTTACTATATCTAACTGATCTATTTCGTTTTGATTTAAAAATCGAAAACCTGAGTGAGGTAAATATTGACCCATACTATAGCCGTAAAGATTGTTACAGTCCAAATAACTTATGAAACAGGAAGGTTTTGTTGCATCACACGAAGGCATATATTTATTATTAGCTTTTGCATAGCGATGAGAACACATACATAAACCTCCTCTAATACCTCTTTGTATCATTCGTACCATAGACAAGTCTGTTATGAGTTCTAATTTAACTCCTGTTTTTAAAAGCATTGCATCAAATGATAAACTAGGTGCAGTAATATAAAACGCAGGGTCGAGTTTATAATGCAACTTACAAGTTTTTCGAAAATTTTCAAATATGTCGGTAAGTAAAAGTACGTCAGTCTTTAAATACAAGTCAGTATATTCACCCAATGTCTTTATGTTGAATTTGTGCCATACCAATTTAGCGTGGTCATAGTCTTCCTGTGAAATATGTTCATTGCTTATCGAATTGAAAAATAAATGTTTCGATGGTAATGATTTTTCTTCATAACATTTCCAATTGCTTACATAATCGTAGGGATAAATGCCTTTTCGTGTAAGTAGTAGAAACTGATGATTATCAGGGAAATGATACCGCAAATTAATAAAATCCTCAGTTTGCATAGTTTTCGACAGTTTATCTAAGCTAGTGCCTAAGAAATGAAATGAATCTAAAAATCTAATCTGTACATAGTCGTTATCGTTGACATGCATAAATTTTGAAAATGAAATATATTTTTCTTTGCTTTTAGGTATGATATTTAATTTACCAGGCGTTTCACCTAATTTTTTAATAAACAAGTGACAGTCGTATCCTGACAAATTATGAAAAAATATGGGTATGAACATGGGTATCTTATATTGTAAATTACAATGTCGATGGGCTGCACCACGATATCGACCAGTAATATGACAATGATCTCTGACTTTATTATTCCATAACAGATTTTCACATATGTGGCATTTCCTAGCTTTTTTAAAATCAATAGCGTCTTTTTCTGAAAATATAATCGAGACATTTTGGGTCAATATATTGTAAATTCTCTTAATGTCTTCAGTAAGAAAATCTATAAATTTGGAAACACAATCAATTCCACGATACGTTTTAAATTCATTGAAATTGTCATTGCACGATGAAACAATATTATACGCAAAGGCTGAAGGAATGTGTCGTTGTAAGCGAAACGTATTTGTGGTATCAGATTCATGGTTGGAAATTGGTTCAAGTAATGTTTCGAAATCGGCATAGATAGTGAATGGAACGTCTTGTTTTCTATTATAATTTTTAAATTGTAAATATGAACCTTTTTCAGGCAGAATAGTAGCAACCCCTCCACACAAATGACTATCAAATTGATCTTCACTAGGAAAAAACACTAAACAGGTTTCGCAAAAATATAGTTTGCCGTGATGCTTAGTTATTTGACTTTTAACGAGACGAGGTAGATCTTTAATGAGGCAATAATGAGATGAATTACCATTTTCTAAAAACAGTAGGTGAATTATTTTGGATTTATGATAGATTTTATCGGGTTTATATAGAGGACCTGTTATAGTCTTACTACCTCTTAACCCGTAAATATAAATATTCAAAAAAGGATTGTTTCTTTCAAAAATATTTATATCTGAAAAAGTGATTGGAAATGAAATATCATTTAAGTTCAAGACATCACGAAAATGAGGATATGACGTGACTCTCTCAGGATGCCGAGTACTTGGATATAAAGCAGCAACTACACACCACAAAAAACAATACCTGTCATCGTTTTGAATATTCAAACACGCTTTCTTACTCTTTATAAATTTCGGTAAATCTATAAATCGTGATCCACTAAGAGGTTGATATTTGTTAATATTAATTTCTAAATGTGAATTATTTAAAAACGTCCATCCACTATCTCTTTCTTGAAACTCTTCAATTTTTTTTAATAATATTGTTATAACTTTTTCATAGGTGGACTTGAAACTGTAATTTAAATGAATGATAAAATTTTTTGTCGCAAAAGATTTCAACTCTTGTAGATCATTCTTCAGCATTAAAAAGACTCCGAAATATTCAAAATTTATTTTAACAGATAAATGTTTTTGAAGCGAGCTATCTATTAAAGATTTAACTTGATCATGAATATTTTTTAAGAAACATTCTGGGTAAATATTTGCTTCGGGTTTAGATGTAGTAATCCGATAACTTGTAATACGTCCTTTGAAACAGGAATGTATAATTTCAACGTTGTCATTGATACGAATAGTACTATTATTTTTATGTCTGTTACTTCGCAAATGACTAATCCAACAGCGTGAATTCACATCAATGTTGCAAACCGAACAGAATGGCATTTTTAGAATCACAATATCTAACAATAAAATTATTATTCAGAAATATTGAGTTAACTGCTAAGTATTTATTACCAAGTAAGACTTTATTACCAGTTACTGCAGTAGGTCTTCAAAACTTCACATCTTCAATTGCATCTCTCAATCTCTGATCAAAGTGATGTGCTCTGGAATAAGATACGAACATAATTTAATAACACATACTAATAATACCTAATTTTAATACACTTTTAATTAGTTTATTACGGTTATAAATCTTAAACAACAGATACAAATAATAATCACTAAGACACATCTACAATTGATTTTGTAATAGAATAGATGTCAGAACATTAATATTATTTTAATGTGGAGATCGAACCCACAAATTAATACTTAGCCCACGAGCAGGGCGAGGAGATAATATTATAAGCCACTTTTTCATTCATCATACTTAGAATTAATTCTTTTAGGAACCGCGAAAGTACTCAATCAGATAAAAATAATGAAAACTATCATGGTAATATGAATTAACAACTAATTACATACCCAATATTCACAATATAATAATGTCGTCTTTGTTAATTATGTCTCAAGTATTAGCATTCCCTCGTTAAGTAGGTATTTCTGTATCTGCAAATGTAGTCAACAAATAAAATATTTGCTTCAAACCAGCACCTCCGCTGCCTCACAGTTCATAATAAGTGATGGTCTGAAATAAAAAACACACTTATTATAATTATACTGATAACGACAACAAAATTTAATGAAATGAATATTACTATTTAATAGAATATAATATTTAACATAATAATTACCTTATAAAAAGTTTTGCGACCGATTTTACCATTATTATAAATACTTATAACTTGTACTCACAATCAGTAATCGAATTAAATTTAAATTAAAATACACATTTTGCGTGCAAATAGTACCAATACCTATTGTGTTTTGTCAAAACAAAAGTGTCGTGTTCCATCCGGTTGCAGTACCTAACGGTATTTTGCAAGATTTTTCATTTCAATCAGGGTTGACATCCAAATGCAAATAATTATGTATTATTATTACCCATTTACTTAAACAAAATGTTGTATTTATTTCTTAATTATTATATACAAAGTTTATCTACGTTAAAAATAGGTATAGATTATGTATTTAAGAGTGCTAATGGTCTGTTAATTTACCGGATTATACAATATTTTCTCGATATGTAATTACCTACACAACAATATAAAAGACTCAATGAAACGTAAATAACAAGTCCTTTTAATCATATATTTTGATTTTTACAATTTAAGTTGCGATGTTTTAAATTTATATCGTTTGTCAACCCTAACAAAATATCATATTTTTCAACACAATACTTGTGATTATTGTACACCTATTTAAAAGTGTTATTCAGCAATACGAATTTTTATTATGACGCTGCTAATTTGGTTATGGATGTCACTTCCACATATTTTAGTGTAAAAATGGGATCATCAGTCCATACATAGTACGTAGCATGTATGATAATTATTTTGGTAGCCCTAAGTCTTTGTGTTGCGTTAGCAAATAATGATTCTAGAAAATTCTTAGTTATAATTTTTTTACAAATGTAATACGTACAAATAAGAAATGTCTCAATTGTGTATTATTTTGATTAAACACACTTACATTTCATTTAACAAATTTACATGTCTTTTCTGACTTATAAGCTAACGTTTTCGGAGCTCGGTACATCAAATTCGAGCCTCGGCTAGGAACAAAGTACTCCTACAACGACTACAGTGCGACCAGCGCCGAGTGCCTCCACTCTGCAGTTCAGTCCATAGAACAGTGGTTGTACTGGTAATTATACTTCAAGTGGCTGCCATTTAAAATGTAAGTCTTTATCATTTTTATTAATTTTCATATTTTACTCCAACCAATTTATATTTCAGATACAACATGTAGCCAAATACTTTGACATTTTTTTCACTAACTTTATTTACTCATAATTATTATAATCGTCAATAGATTAATTACAAGTGCGAGAAAATAGTTTTATTATTACTAGTTCAGTCCAAGTAGATAAACATTAACTTAACATTTTATCCTTTTTCAGCATAATAATATTTCAAGTAATAATAATTAATTAAAATTTAACAATTTACAGGTCGGACTCTGAGTGCGATCAACGCAGCAACTCTACAGATGTTGAACACGGTGCCGAGCTCCGGCGAAAACATTCTACTCCTACAAGCAAGCGTAAATCTACGAAGAAATCGACTGCCATTATAAGGTAATCATACTAAATTTACATCTACTCGTTATATTTAAATTATAATATTTCAAATTATGTACTTACGTTCGATATATTTATGTGGCGTTGCGGTCAGTGGTTGATTTTTTATTATACATTCATTTTCGTGTCAGTGTTCGCATAATAATATGTAATCCATAGTAACACTACACTTTTATAACTTAATAATTTTTTACCAACTACTAAGAATTTATGTTGTCTATATAAAAATGTAAAGTTACAGGAGATAAAAAAATACATTTTTACTGTTCAATGATACTCATACGGTTACTGAAATAGTTTATGATATATAAATATGGGAGATATTTTTTTATTTATTTTCAAATAACCAGTGCCTATGCGCTATTACTACAAATGTCGATCAAGTTTATGTTTATTCTTGTTCAGGATTTATTTTAATATCTAATCTTATGATTGCACAGAAAAAAATTCTTTCTTTCGCCTTCGGTAAACTTGACTTTTGAGGTAGATTAAATTGATTCTTAATATTATTTAATTGTTACTCTCACTTACAAGTAACAACAATTTATTTACATGACCATCACTACAATTTTTGTATTAATTTACATACTGCAATGAGCCTGTATGTATTCATTGTGTTATTTTTCGCAATGATTTTGAAAACCGACACCATGTAATATCAGTAAGTTATTGTATACTTATACGGATTATTTGTGTTTGTTACAGAAAAAAGGGGAAGACTGTGGACATATTCAATCTTAGTCGTGATGGCGGCAAATCCAAAGATCCTCCATCGCGCGTGCTGTCCACGTACTTCGTCAACAGGGTTGCAAACGGCAACGAACGTCGGGCGATTAACACAACGGGGGACTACCTTATCGATTTAAAAGTATATCAAACCAACGATGCGCGCAATACTGATGCACAAGAGCTCTGGAAGAAAGCGCTAGTACGAATAAAATTCCAGACACAAGACGATACACCGCAATGGCGAAAACTTCAATCTTTGGTGCACTCGGTGGATGAACTGTGTGAGGACCATCCTACATTTATATCAAATGAAATCTGTAATTAACGTTAATGTTATAACTATGAATAAATAATTTTTACATATTGTTTTGTTTCCTTTCTCAGCTGAACCCGCGTTATTTACAACAACAAACAGTTATTTTCTAATTATGAAATTTTAATGAAGCATTCTGTCCCACGTTACCAGAAATCTTATTGGGCATTCTGCCCCACGACGCGAAGGCGGATGCCTGAGCGAACAAGTGGGGCAGAATGCCCAATACTATACTACTGTTAGTAATTAACTAAAACACATTATTATTTTCATTAAATAATAATTTTCCAATAACATAGAAGTCAGTAGGAACTATACTCATAAAAAATGGTGCAATCAAACTTAAAATCCTAAAACATTGAGACATTATATAAAACAGAGTTATTTATAACAATTTTGTATCCAATAAATTTAAATAGATAAATAATTACTTTTCAAAACGTCGGATAAAATATTATGTTCTATAAATGCTTCAGTCTTTCGTAATACATTTGTCATTGGATTTATATTTTCCCTTTTGTTTTTCCATTTCTATAATATACGTATATTTTACCAATTATATCATCACTAAAAAGCTAGAAAACATTCTAACGAAGAAAAAACGTTTCCAACCAGCGAAGCGGGAAGTGGCTGGATATATTATATCATAATAACCTACTATATTTTTACCGGGAAGTTACGGAAAATCTTTTCTCATTTAGTCCATTATTTCATGTACTAAAAATAAAACAAAGCATTAATAATCAATAGTCACAATAATGAATAAAATGAAAAAACCTACTATACGAACCAAACTCCGACTACGAACAAAACTCCGACTACGAACTAGACTCCGACTATGAACCACACTCCGACTGCGAACCACACTCCGACTACAAACTACACTCCGACTACAAACTAGACTCTGACTACGAACTAGACTCCGACTACGAATTACACTCCGACTACAAACTAGACTCCGACTACGAACAAAACTCCCACTACGAACTAGACTCCGACTATGAACCAAACTCCGACTGCGAACCACACTCCGACTACAAACCACACTCCGACTACGAACTACACTCTGACTACGAACCAAACTCCGACTACGAACTAGACTCCGACTACGAACTAGACTCCGACTACGAACCACACTCCGACTACGAACTAGACTCCGACTACGAACCACACTCCGACTACGAACTACACTCCGACTACGAACTACACTCCGACTACGAACTAGACTCCGACTACGAACTAGACTCCGACTACGAACTAGACTCCGACTACGAACCACTATCCGACCAGGAACCACACTCCGACTACGAACCAAACTCCGACTACGAACTAGACTCCGACTACGAACTAGACTCCGACTACGAACCACACTCCGACTACGAATTAGACTCCGACTACGAACCACACTCCGACTACGAACTACACTCCGACTACAAACTAGACTCTGACTACGAACTAGACTCCGACTACGAACCACACTCCGACTACGAACTAGACTCCGACTACGAACCACACTCCGACTACGAACTACACTCCGACTACGAACTAGACTCCGACTACGAACTAGACTCCGACTACGAATTAGACTCCGACTACGAACTAGGCTCCGACTATAAACCACACTCCGACTACGAACCACACTCCCACTACGAACTAGACTCCGACTACGAATTACACTCCCACTACGAACTAGACTCTGACTAGAAACTGAACTTACCAAAAAAAAAATTAACAATTGCAGCGTCCCCTCTGACTCTCATAGATGCATAGAGGTAAAGAGCTCAACAATCTGGCTCCAACTCATCAATGGGCCCCTACTGAGCACGGGTCGGACGGCTGTATGGGCATTCCGAAGCACGGAAAAGCTCAATAAGTTTCACCTTTAACGTAACTGGCCGATCTTAGAATAGAATCGAAACAAACCACCGGACTATGAGGTTTTAACCACAAAGATTTGTCGAATAAACATAAATCCGTAACGATTCGGTTCTAATCACTTTTAGACTGACGAGAAACTAGTTTTGCCTAATCGTGTCGAGCCAAACTAGTCGGGCCTAGGCCTAACTAGTTTGGACTAGGCCAAACTAGTTGGACCTGACACGAGTAGGATAAACTAGTTTGGCCTAGGCCAAACTAGTTTGACCTGAAATCGGGTTTGGCCGGTAACATATACATATATAACTCTTTTTATGGAAATAGCTGACGATTCACTTGATGATATGTGGATATCGTCACCCCAATATAATTATGGTGTACATCAGCTACACCAACGGCGTAACTGATGCCTTGCCAGCCAAAAATATTATTTTGGCTATGAATTTAAATTTTTGAGTAGGTAAAAATTTGCTGCAATTAACTATTACTATTGTCTGTTACCAATATGCTACAAAAGTTAGCTGGTACTTGTTCCCTGATATTGGTAAATATGATTAGTTTTAAATTGTAGTTTTCAAAATTCAAAATTCAAAAAAATTCAAAAAAATCTTTATTCAGTCTAAAAGTTACATTTAAGTAATTCAGTTTTTAAAGCATCCTAGTAAGCATAAAATACTTTATGCTTGTGGCAGAATGCCCCGCTCCTCCTTAACACAAGCGTTACATAATTATAATAGACTAAAAACAAAGAATTTTTCTAATGAAACAATGTACTATTGACAGTAAGTAAAACTAAAACTTAGTACTTATGGTATGCGCCAATCTGTGTGTGTGTGTGTGTGTATGTGTGAGTGTGTGTGTGTGTGAGAGAGTGTGTGAGTGTGTGTATGTGTGTATGTATGTGTGTGTATGTGTGAAATACCTACAGGTGGTTTATAAGATTTTCAGTAGAAATGTAATTTAATGACTGAAGTTTGCAATATTATATTAACCATGTCTGTTACTATGTACACGCTCTAGGCAAAAACATAAAATAAGTCAAAAAAATTTAGAAAAAAAATGTCATACCTAATATTTATCGAATATTTAGCAGTATTAACTTACATAGTTACCGTAAAATAAAATTATAAATGAAATAAGTAGGTAATAATTTACAATAAATAATTGTCCTATGAATAAATAGGAATGAACTAAAGAGTCTACCGAGATTCACTTCCAGAATGACAGTCATTTACTATAATTCGAGTCATAAGGTTCCTGTATATAGAAAGCGGTACCCTAAAACACAGAATAGGGAATATCAAAGGAGACAATAGAGAATTGGAGTGGTGAAAGAGAGACGACAGTCTCAATGGCGGCGGCGTTTCATTGTTTGAATTGTCGTAATTAAAATCAGAGCCTACTGCCCTGTTATATTAGTTTTCACCTGAATAATGGACGCCGGGTAATTGGCAGCCGGCGATGCCTTTCAGATAGTCATCTATACTAATATATAAAGAGGAAAGATTTGATTTTTTGTTTGCATTGAATAGGCTCTGAAACTACTGAACCGATTTCAAAAATTCTTTCACTGTTAGGAAGCTACACTATCTCCGAGTAACATAGGCTATATTATATTTTCAAAAAATTAGGGATCCTTAATAAAACTCCAATAATGTAACCCAAGGTGTAAAAAAATAAGAAAACCGAAGCAAAGCGAGGGCGGTTACTCGTTTATGATAATGAAAACGTTTAAATTCATCTTGTACACAAATACAGTATATGAGTCGTAGTAAAAGAAATTTTGTATGAAGGTACTGCTTATTTTTATCATAAATCTCTTTCAGCAGATCTAGGAATGGAACCTGATTAGCGTTTGTTAAAAACAGGATATCGATATTAAGTTCAACAAATACTTTATTGTTAAGATTTTATCCTAGGTCTGATTTTGCCCTTTACTGAATCAGTGAGAGTATTTAGTTTATGTCAGCTGTACAATGTCAGGTATACAAAGTCAATACCAATATCACGTCACTATCTATACGACACTATATCTAAAGAACTCAAAAACACATTACATCCCGTTACAATACCTTGAGTTTGCATATTTGTGTCGTCGCACATCCCGTCCAGCGACAAGTCCTTCCTGTAAGTCTTCGTTTTTTATAGGCATCAAAATTCAATTTCAAAACTCAGAATCATTAAATCATGTGGGTATTTTTTCATAATGAACGTATTTTTTATTCTACCACCATTCTGGAAGGCCTCTTTGACTTGGAGGAGAATAAAGGGCGAAAGAAACGCGTCAGGACATCTTTTAATCATCCTTAAATAAATTATACCATCGGTGACATCGGTCTCAGTTGCGATCGGTACTTTAGGTTCGATAACCAAATCCGACGTAACTTCGAAAGAGAAAGACACAGCTAAAGATACCTACATTCTTCAGTCGAGCTTGATTAGCGAGGATGTCTCCAGTTCTTTGGCGAATTCATTTCTGTATCTGTTCTCCATTATTGGAAACTACTAGCTCGGATATACTAAGATCTATAAACCGTACTAAGACTGCGTGGTATTAGCAAAGTGTCAGTCATCTAGTACATTTGTGTGGTGTCTCAGCAAAGGTCACGTTTAGTCTAAGTTCGCTTTATAGATCTCAAGCTAATAGTTTTATGAGTAAAGTTAAAGTGTCTGTTCAAACTAAAGTGATTAAACCAGCAAGTCCAGCAATGATGCAAGTGAAACCCAAAACACTTTTTTCCCTGAATGTACAACAAGGGTCGTTCGCAGTTCGCACTCACTAACTGAACAACACATGTACACTCGCTAACAATGTATCACACCGACCACACCCCGCGGTAGTAAATTATCGGTTACAATTCATTCAGCCGAGGCGCTGCCCGAATTTACGGGTTGCGGACTACGTATTCGTCATTGGCTTTGGGGGAGCACGGGGAGATATTTCGAGAATAGACGCTTGTTTTATTACGTGCCCGAAGCACGGGAGCGCTCAATTTTTGACACTAACGGGTGTCCATCCAACTACCGACGGCGCCTTCTTGCTTAACTTTGTCAATCATTTACGATAGCAGAAGCCACCGGGCTATGAGCGCTTCTATATCAATTATACACAATGTTAGAACGTGGTTTGTCAATTGAAAACTAAAAAAATATTACGAAAGCGGTATTGTCTTTTTGTATTTTTTTAAATCAGAAGTAGGCAAAGGTTAGACAGTACTCCACGTCTTATTTAAACAGTAAACTCTTTCACTGTAAAGCAGCAAATGCTATTTCGGCGTTAAGTACTACCTATTTCGCTTAGTTCAGTATGTATACACAGCTTTCTGGAGGCAAGTTAGCCTTCTTCCCCGATATTGCACGTTACCTCTGAGAACCTAATACTAGAAACATTGGTTAGAACCGTATTTTGAAATATATTTGTCGAGACGAGTTGGGTTTTCTCGGAGAAGGCGCAAACAACAAGATTTTTACAGCCATCTTTCATCCTATTCACTCCCAACAAGATCGTCAAATCAATTAATCCCATTCCAAGATCCGCTTTAGAAAATGTAAGTGTCGTGCATGTGTGGTCGACCGACAATATGCTAACATTGATAATACTTAATTTTGTGTCCAACCATTAAACATCAAGAAAAAACAGAAAACCAGCATAGTTAATAGTATCAGTTTCGGGGTGAAATACATGTTGGTGTTGGTATACATGTTGGTATATACTTTTAATTATTGTAGTGCATGTTTTCGTTGTGGAAGAGAGGTGCCTCGCATGTCCTAAAGTATATATCATCATACATGTTAACCACGGATTGTTGCAAAGTAGACTAATACAAACTTAAGAAAACTAGCACCTATAACTTCTGAAATACAAACCTATGTACGATTTGCACAATTATTTTGAAAGCATGATATACATACGAGTACGTAAATAATCAGTACCGTATAAAAGTTTTATAGCCTACAGTTTTATATTCTGTAAGTCTATAATGAAAACTGTGGCATCCTTTACAGCAATTCAGTGGCGTATGTTTACACGCTTAGTCTAACACAAACTATTTGTGCCGCCTAAGCCGATTTCGGGATCGTTCATGTGCGCTTTTCTAATATAATTGCTTCGCGTTTCATTTCGCCAAGGTAATACCATTTTGTTATACCTACACGCTTACATATTACATTTAGTCTGACAGTGTAACGGGATAGGGAAATTGGAAAAGCTTAATTCCGATAGGTTTGGGATTTTTTGGTATACTAGTATTACTGATGGATTGTTTATAAGTTCTTTGAGTACTCGCGAAGAGATTAATTTTGATCGATCGTCTTTCAACATTTTGTCTGTTCTATATCATTTTCTGGTCAGATAAAGTAATTTTCTCTATCATTAAATTGGCGTGCGGGTTTATAAGTATGTTTTTGCGTGGATGTTGGTTTTTGTTTAACAAAGTCGTCTAACACAAGCTGTTGCATCGAATTCTAAAAATTCTTAATTCAAATTCTTAATTCCAAAATTTGTCTACGCTGTTCGCACCACCTACCAACCACCAACATGAGCCAGCTTATCGCTAAACATATTCCTGAAGTGTTATCACTCCGCAGCCATCGCATCAGCTGCGGTCGAGCTTGCCTAATGGATTGGGATTAACACCCTGCGAGTATTACTGTATACTAATGGTATGGAAATAATTCTACTGACTGATACATTTGTTTACATTTACACCTAAATATACTGAGTGATTCAAATCAAATCAAATGTTTTTATTAAAAACTAGCAATTGCCCTCGCTTCGCTTCGGAAAAAATAGTACCTCTTTTCTAGGCACTTTACTGTCAGCTGATTTGTTTTAAATAATAAAATACGTTTTCTCCGTACAAAAAGAATAATACATGCATATCTTAGTTTTTACTTATATGACATGGAAAGACCATAAAATGCCTTTAAAGGTTATTTTTTTCATTAATTCAAATCCTTATTACTGAGTTGATATCTGTTTTCTTATTTTGTTTTCAAGAGCATGTTTTTTGCGTATCTATGTGCTCCAATATAATTTCAGCATTTTACTAATTTCACCTTGGAAGTGGTGGAAAAACGCAAATTAATTATGTATGAGTAACCGATCGATTACTATCTTGGCCACTAGATGTCGCTGTATTTGTTGATTCACGCCAACGACTTTAGTACATACAAACCTCTTTTTTACCTACAAATATTATATAAAATTGAAGAATCCGTCTATGATTCCGGAATAACTGCAATTTTCATGTTGTACATCGTTACTTGCACGATATTAAAACCGAAAAATGATTTTTTTGAATTATTGTTTGTCTGTTTGTTTGTCTCCGCTAATCTCTGAAACCAATGAAAAGATTTCAATAAGACTTTACTACGATATCGAGTCTTCAACTTAAATTATAGGATATTTTTTAGGGTTCCATAAAAAAGCGAAAAAATAAAATATGTGTCGATTTGTTTTAAACTTACAAAACCCTTTTCTTCATCCAAACTAAGGCATAGGTACATACATTTCTTAGTTTTTTTGCAAGATGGATCAAAAATGTAGCACTGAAGTACCTACCTATTTTTACAATTGTACAATAATTCAAACACATACCTTTATCTGACTCTACATAATATTATACACAAATATTCACACAAAATCAGGTATCTACGCATATCTTAGTTTTTTTCTAATTTGCAAGATGGAGCCAGAATGTGGCATTAAGTAATTTTTTTACAATAATTCAAATACCTATAATTATTTTATTTTTCCATACAAAATATCCCTAAGGAACCCTTTGGTGTGGAACCATAAAAAATAGCTTAAATGCTAAGTTGAGGACTTTTCAATATCTTAGTTATAGTCGTGTTAAAATTTGTTCAGTGGTTTCAGAGATTTGCGGAGACAAACAAACAGACAGACAGGAAAAAAATTTAAAAACTCATTTTTCGGTGTTGGTATCGTGCAAATAACGATTTTCAACTTGAAAAAATCATTTTCAAAATCACAGTTTAACTCTTCAATTTTATTATATGTATAGACTAGCAATTGCCCTCGCTTCGCTTCGGAAAAAATAGTACCTCTTTTCTAGGCACTTTACTTAAGTTACAGAACATACTCTTAAAGCAGCATGATTGATCATTAGAACCGCATTACGATGAAAAGTCAATAAACGTATCATAACGTTTCGGTATTTTTAGGGTTCCTTTCGTTGTCAACACCTCTCTGGTGCGGACGTCGCGCTTTGCTTCGTCTTTTATTTTGCGTGCATAGTTGGTGTTCCCATCTGATTATAATGTGGGTGACTTCAAGTCAAGAGTGAATACTATCTTTTGGCTTTACCATCCACAACTTCATTTCCGCTTACCATCAGGTGGTTTTCTGGTCAAGCACTCACTTTCTCTGCATAAAAAAACACGTCTCCCAAAATCACTCACTCCAATGCCCGTCTGTCTCTCCGTCTGTCTGTCAAGACCTTTTTCCTTAGGAACGTGAGAAGGTAACAAATTAAAATTAATATCCAACACTCAGGTCTGCAATCCCTAGGAGTTGTGAAAAGATCTGTGTTTCTCAGTTCCGTTTATCTTTTCGTTACACAGCTATGTTAGGTTCCTCTAAATAGTTAAGTTAGGTTCAACAACCCTAGCTCGCACTTGGCCGGTTGCTTTTACTTATTATTATTATTTCATCATATTATTTTCAAAATTTTGTGTGTTCTAAGTTTTCTTAAGTTTTGTGCCGTTTGGCTAATTCATTAGTTTTTCACATTATATAGGTAACCCAGACTTTAAAAAAGAAGTACCTAGTCTTATATCCTTCTCCAAGGTACAATCTATGTCTATACCCAAACACATCAAGATTGGTTCAGCGGTGCGAGAGAGTTAAGGTTAATTCGATGAGTTATGTGAGAATGGTAATAAAGGAGCAACACATTCCTGCATTTATTACATTGTAGTTTTGGCAAATTAATAATTCGGCAAAGGGGAGATATTGCTTCACAGAAAATAAGAAAACTCAGCACTCTGCACTCTGAACGCGATGTTCCTGAGGATATGCATTATAATTATTGTTAATTAATAACATTATTATTATTATTATTTCTCCATGGGGTTTGCCTGGATAGCTACCACCCTTGAGCATGAGTCAGCCGCCAAACGACTCGTCATGTTCCGGCTGAGGGCTTGAGAGCCAGTTCTTTCTTTCTTTTTCTTCCCTCTTTCTTGGCCGGCAACGCATCAGTGATGTCTTGGTGTTGCTGATGTCAGGAATCAGGTGGATCGTCAGCTCGGCTATTTCCATAAAAAAAAATCACGAAACAGTTATTTCAAATAACAATCCTAAGCTTTATTTAATACGTCGCAATATGCTTTGTATGTAGATTTTTATCATGTATTTTTTTATCAATTGTTCAATTCACTTTGTTCAATGTCAGTTGTTTGTGCAACTCATATCTATGGTACAACTAAATTACTATTTTCAACGCTTTCCAGGGTGACATATAAAAAATGCTAAATTTTTATTGGAGATCATAATTACGCAATTCATGGTTTCTAAAAAAAACTGGAGAAAAAAATAGATATTTAGTCAGTTATAGGCATGAAGCTATTAAAGAGTTCATGATTATAGGTATTTGAATTATTGTAAAAAAATTACTTAATGCCACATTCTGGCTCCATCTTGCAAATTAGAAAAAAACTAAGATATGCGTAGATACCTGATTTTGTGTGAATATTTGTGTATAATATTATGTAGAGTCAGATAAAGGTATGTGTTTGAATTATTGTACAATTGTAAAAATAGGTAGGTACTTCAGTGCTACATTTTTGATCCATCTTGCAAAAAAACTAAGAAATGTATGTACCTATGCCTTAGTTTGGATGAAGAAAAGGGTTTTGTAAGTTTAAAACAAATCGACACATATTTTATTTTTTCGCTTTTTTATGGAACCCTAAAAAATATCCTATAATTTAAGTTGAAGACTCGATATCGTAGTAAAGTCTTATTGAAATCTTTTCATTGGTTTCAGAGATTAGCGGAGACAAACAAACAGACAAACAATAATTCAAAAAAATCATTTTTCGGTTTTAATATCGTGCAAGTAACGATGTACAACATGAAAATTGCAGTTATTCCGGAATCATAGACGGATTCTTCAATTTTATATAATATTTGTAGGTAAAAAAGAGGTTTGTATGTACTAAAGTCGTTGGCGTGAATCAACAAATACAGCGACATCTAGTGGCCAAGATAGTAATCGATCGGTTACTCATACATAATTAATTTGCGTTTTTCCACCACTTCCAAGGTGAAATTAGTAAAATGCTGAAATTATATTGGAGCACATAGATACGCAAAAAACATGCTCTTGAAAACAAAATAAGAAAACAGATATCAACTCAGTAATAAGGATTTGAATTAATGAAAAATATAACCTTTAAAGGCATTTTATGGTCTTTCCATGTCATATAAGTAAAAACTAAGATATGCATGTATTATTCTTTTTGTACGGAGAAAACGTATTTTATTATTTAAAACAAATCAGCTGACATTTTTTTATTTTTCCATACAAAATATCCCTAAGGAACCCTTTGGTGTGGAACCATAAAAAATAGCTTAAATGCTAAGTTGAGGACTTTTCAATATCTTAGTTATAGTCGTGTTAAAATTTGTTCAGTGGTTTCAGAGATTTGCGGAGACAAACAAACAGACAGACAGGAAAAAAATTTAAAAACTCATTTTTCGGTGTTGGTATCGTGCAAATAACGATTTTCAACTTGAAAAAATCATTTTCAAAATCACAGTTTAACTCTTCAATTTTATTATATGTATAGATTGGTTTGGTTTACAAACACTTTTTGAAAGTCATGCAAGCTACGCCAATGCTTCAACAAGGCCCTACTGTGAGAGGGCCCGGGAGAAGAAGCAGCAAGAAACTACCGGGGTAGTTTTTTTCCTGCTCACAGTTACAGATAGCACTTATCATCTACTACAATCTATGTTTATAAAAGTCATGTCCAAGCAGTCTTGTCTTTAAAATGATCATTTAATTTGTAATATCCTTTTGTCATAAGAATGGTTTTATAGATAATCAATTAGATCATTAAATATGTAATCAATTCAGATTCGTTTACACATTCAAATTACTTTACAAATGATTTAAAGATAAGGGTGATGATGCCTTCGATAGTTAGTTAAGCTACACTGATCCTACTTTTTAATTTAGCTGTTCAACGCAAATATTGCCTCCTAACACAGCAAAAACTTATCCATTCGCCTTTGCTGGAGGCTGGAGCCTGCGTTGCTGATCGGTAGTTTGTAATGATGCTCCCTCTGCATTCCACTGTCTCAAAATCTTCTATTAAAGCCGTAAACAAGTGATATTCAGTAAATTCTCAACCGAAGCCGAAACCGAGTCCTTTTAATTGAATGCATCCATAAGACATTAAAAGCATGTCGTATTTGTATAATATCCCATTCAGTTAACTGCTTCGCCAAAGATTCTTGCTGATCCTTGACCTTTCCGACTTCCATCCTTTTAAATAGGTAAAAATGTTAAAGGGGCATCGTCACCCACGAACACCAAAACACAAAAAGCAACAATTTCTTTCTTGCTTTCTTTTTCTTCTCTTGGCTGGAAACGCATCAGTGATGCCTTTGCTTAGCACGCATTGCGATTTTTCACCTCGCGATGTTTTCCGCAAAATTCTGTGAGATATGGAAATTGTATGAAGCTGCACGCACTTGCGAAAAAAAAATCGCGCGAAAATAATTTCGCAGACAAATCTGTATTTCGCCACAGAATCTATCGCGCCGCGACGCGATATTAATTCGCGCGAATAATTTGTGGACTATCTGACGTCCATGGGCGACGATAGCCATTTACTATCAGGTGGATCAGCATGTTTGTCGACTATTTCCATAAAAAAAAGCTCTGTCCAGTCATAATAAGGATAATGAGCATATAATACCGCGTCCAGACATTCATGCCTCTGCCCTGCCCGCGTCGGTCCGTCATCAAAGGATGAACAGCTCGTTACGTGTATTGACGGACCGACAATTTGCGGGACGTGAAAGGATATTTGGAACAGGACTGCGAAAAATCACGGCACTATTTGCTTTTATGATGAATAGTCGAGGAATGTTTTTTTGGACCCTGGAAAATAAATTTTCAAACATTATTTTTCTTTCTGTTTCTTCTCTATTCTAGGCCGGCAGCGCATCGGTGATGCCTATGGCGTCACTATTATCCATGGTCGATGATAGCCACTTTACTATCGAATGGATCGTCAGCTCGTTTGCTGGCTATCTCCATAAAAAAAGACTATGAAATCGGTTTAATCGGTCTACACAACGATCCCAAAAGCTATTTACGAATTAAAAACTATTCAATCTCAACCCATATAGTTACAAAATAATACACATACATAAAGGTAATTTGGGTCATCATGAGTCAAAATGTTGTATCGAAGTCCCAATATTCCTGAAATTGCGGGTTTTTCTCTTGTATATTTTGATCTTCCTAAGAATTCACAATATCATTAAACTGTCAACCATTTAATTTTATTCGTGAAGTGCTCTTACAGCGATATCTGCTCAAAGAAAGCTCGATAATTAATTAATTAATTTTATTGATAGTCGATTTGACGCTGGCTTGAAATAATAATAATATTATTTAGTTTAATAATTATATCATTGTGTAAAGGGAAAATAACAGAATATGTACTATAATTATATACTAAATAGATAGTCAATGCATATAGTCCGTGAGCCAGATAGTATTTTTTGTCAGTCATTTCCTCTCAAGCGATAACTCGTGAAATACTTCAGACCGCTCATTTACACGCGCGTGTCGCGGACCGTCTCGTGGCGCGTCCGTAAGCCACGCCCCCTACGCGCGTGTGAACACCGCGCGAGCGCTCGCGCGAGCCCCTTTGGCGCGCGCCTATAAAACCGCTCCCGACGCGAGCCCGCGAGCCACGAGACTTGCCGCGGTCTGGTCCGCGAGCGCCCTGTTCACACGCGCGCGTACGCGCGCGTCTCGCGGATTGTCTCGTGGCTCGCGCGCGCGTGTAAATGGGGTAAGAGAGTTGCATTATATAGCATGGTGAACGTCAGCTGCCGCTCCTCGCATGTTTTTGTTTATTCAAAATAGCACGTAAACTATCACCTGACACATTTTCAAGTGAGAGGAAATTACGTAACTACAGTTATTTTACTTTAGGCTCTGTGCGCGCGCCCAGCTGACGTATAATCCACCACGGTATGGCCAGCTGACTATTTTTTACCTTTAAATAATTACGTTATCTATCATCTAACAAATTTTCAGTCGGGAGGAAATGACTGAAAACAATTTTTTTTTACATGATTGAAAGGCTGCCGCCCCCCTACCCACCCTTGGAGCGGCAGCTGACGTTCACCATGCTATATAATGCAACTCTCTGAAGTATTTCACGAGTTATCGCTTGAGAGGAAATTGGTCAGGAAAATCTGTCGCTAGCTCACGGACTAATAGTGATATCATGTACCTTTTGTCCTTCAGATGTATTGAGTTAATAACTGTGATTCGATTATGTAATTAGTGTAAGATTTGGCATTAAAATGTATTCATATTCTATAAAAAAAAATTATAGCCTGAAGGGCAGACGAAAAAGCTTACGGGTCACCTGATGGTAAGTGGTTACCGTCGCCTATGGCCATGAGCAACACCAGAGGAATCGCCAATGCAACGCCGGCGCATTACTATTGCAGTTTTCAATCCAGCCTCAACAACATGACAAAAATTAAAAAAGAAAAAATTTGTACGACAAGTAGGTACCTAATACAATTTGAGAACAATGCTCAAAGACAAATTATCAGAAAACAAGCAAGATGTTTTTACGTTTCATTATTAATTCCATTCATTATGTTCAACCCAAAAAAGACAAGTTCATCATACTTGTATAAACAAATTAGCAACAGTAGCATCCATGAGATCTAGAAGTACGTAAATTATCTAGTTTGCCGTATCTAAAATAATTCGTCGATCTCGAAATACTCTGCGGTCGCGCTTTCTGTCATCAAAGCGTTCGCTTCGTGCGTTGATACCTTTGACGAAACATATACCTGAATGGACCAAGCATTAACGTAGTGTACTGTAGTTCATACAACATTTACTACCTATTAGGTAAGTCAGGTACCTATGTATTCACCTACCTACTTCCATGTAGCCTGTATCAATCAATATACTACATACTTAGTAGTAACATTAATAAGTTGACTGACATATTCAAAGAAAGTGCTTGCACAATATGCTTGCCACATATTTCCAAGAATTTGTTAAAATATTAAGAGAAAGAGGTCCTCGAATGGTCCTTACCTTGTCAAAAGAAGCATTGAAATTTGGCTTCAATCAGGTGAACTGATGAACTGAAGAAGACATTGTCTTCGTGTTCGTATGTTTCTTCGTTTGTCTGTTTGTCTTACCGTTCGACAGTCGGCATGTATCTTCTCCATCTATCCGTCTGATTAACTCTTCCACCCGTAAATAAAATTACATTATAAAAATAAAAGCCTTTAAACTACATTTAAGTGCACACCACCCTATTCAGCGTTGCGTAAATCTAACAAACAATGGTGTAAACCAACCGTTTATTAATATACTGCTCAGTAAATTACAGCCCAGTGAATCCGAATTCATGATCAGACTCTTAAAATCGCTAATTAGTGGTTTCCAACACAAATCCTGCTTAGTGCAAATCGTTTACAAAAATAAGCTCCGTTTCAATGGCGCTGCACCATTCATGTCGTCCAGTTAGGGTTGTCAATCTTTCCGGAATATTGTTAAAACCGACATCCCGGGAGCCAATAATCCGGTATTTTTCCAGGATCAAATTAATTTACATTACCAAAATATGTTAAATGCCACGAACAAATTTTAATATTAATATTAGATGCCTCTTCAAAGATAGTAACTTACGACAGTATATTACTACTGATTCATCAACCAACCCGAGAAGAAAATTGGACATTGTTTTAGGGAGCTATTTATTTAACACTTTATTGTTTATACACCATAAAATAAATATACATAAGAGCACAAGAAAAGAATACAAAACAATAGGCGACCTTATCGCTTTGAAGCAATTTCTTCCAGTAGCAACCCAGTAGTAGAAAAAAAATAACACGAAAACAAAATGGGTACAGGCATACCTACATAAGGTAAAGCAACGATATCCAATCTAATACTATCTAATTTTAGACAATTTTGGTGCGTAATGTAAAAGACCTTATTACCTACTTTACACTTAAAAATAATCGCGGCCAGGGATCCCTAGTTGGCAGCCCTACCAGCCAACCGTCCACTGTTGACGAATCGCCGTAGTCACAGTCTGGGCGCAGTAAATCTTGCCGACGCTGCAGCAGATTTCAAAAATGTTTGCCCCACGGTCCAGACCAGATTTCAATAACACTATTAGGGCTTGTTTCACAATCTTCAAGTAAGTCCGAAGTAAGCTATTCGTTGGTTAAGTTGACATTTCGTGTATGTAAAATGACACTTTAACGTCACTTTAACCGGCGAATAGCTTATTAAGGACTCTACTTGAAGATGGTGAAACAAGCCCTTAATGTATTAGCTACTTCCTAAAGTAGCTTCTAAAGCCGCTCTAAGCCATCGTTAATCTGTTACTTGCTAAAGCTTAGAGGCTACTTTATAATCTAATAACGTTTGTTTGTCGCCTACTAACAATAATATGGATGTAAGAAGTCCGAAATTAGCTATTATTATAGGTTACTAAAGGTCATCTTAGTCTCAACACCCCAACTCGGTCACTAACTTAACTTACTTAAATCGCTCGTTACTTAAATCGCTCTTTAGTACAGAATTTGTATGGTGTTTCTTTAGTAAGGAGCGATTAAAGTAACCGTTAGTGACTCTGAGTTGGGTGGGGCGTTAGTATTCTCAATAATGTATGTCGTAGGTATTTTGTTTATAAAAGGAGTATTTTAAATAATGAACTTTACAAGATAGGAGTGTAAAAAACTTTTAATGAGAATCGTTTGCTTCAGAATTTGTAGGTACTTGTTTTTCTAAATGAAAACAATCTGTTTGAATATACCAAGTTTGCTGAAAACATTTTATATTCTTTATTCTTTTACAAAAAACCCTGCATTTTGAACATGTTAACTGATGACTTCACCAAGTTGATATAAAACGAGTTTTCCGTAGACAACGGTATAAGTAATGGCGCGACCATTTTTCAGGGCGCGAAAAATTGATGCTTTAAATGTCCAAGCTATTTCAACTCCATCCGTTGTTTAGTGAGTCTTTGGGAACGTCGCGTTTAAATTTAAAAAAGGAAGTGACCCATAGATAAAGCTGATGAAAGTTGCTCACAGATATAGATACCTTTCTTTAGTTAGCATACTCTGAACAGAAGATACCAAATGTTGAATGGGAAGTGTATATTTCTAAATAAATAAAATATACATTTAATATTGTCTACCACAACAATTATTTTTTACACTTCAGGTAGACAAAAATGGATATTATTATGTAATTTAAATAGCCTTACTATATTTGAATATTTCATGCGTTAGTCTAAAATTCACTTTTTATCTTGATAACAAACATAATTCGACTCAGTTAAAAACAAGTGTTTTTATTATGTTTTGATAATATAGTATACTAAATCTTCACCCGATAATTCGAATAAAACCCCTATATAACCTCTCCTCGAGCGGGTAAATATAAAACACGGCACACGCAGAAAACAGACAACTGCAACTAATGGCGCCGACGTTTCTCACAGCCCGAGAAAAATTGATGTTTAAATGTCCACAGTCTATCAAGTTTAATCTTTTGAATCTGTGCTGTGATAGTCTATAGATTAAATAAAAGAATGCTACGAATACCTACGTTAAACTTTGACTTTTTCTAGACGTAAGGGAAACGTAATGATAATAACTTTCGAAGAAGATCGAGCTAAAATCCAAATTAATATCAGTCGAAGATATAGCAAGCAAGCAAGCAACAACCCACAATTGTCCCACTGCTGGGCTCGGGGTCTCCTCTCACAATGTGAGGGGCCATAGTCTACCACGCTGGCTAAGTGCGGATTGGTATACTCACGATGTTTTCCTTCACCGAAGCAAGTGATAATTAACTTCTAATACGCACATAATATTTGAAAATCAGAGGTGCGTGCCAGGATTTGAACTCGGGCCCCTCCGTTCGAGAGACCAACGTTCTAACCGCTAGGCTTTAAGAATTGTTTGTCGAAGATATTATTTATTTGTTATAAACAAAAAAAAAAGTGTTATGTGATTTTAAGCTCATTACTGTTTCCTTTTGCTTTCATCGACAAATTATTTAGTAAATAATAATCTTTTGAACTCTTCTATAAACGATGCCAACCAAAATACCAGCTTTAGTACTTTCAGATACTCATAAAAAGCACTTAAAATCCATTGACAGAATGAAATAACCCACCAAGTACCGTCCGTCTGCAAAAAATCTGCCGGAAATCCGAATAACTCTTTCAAAGAGGTTTTAATCCGACAGAACGGATTCCAACCGAAGCGCTGTTTATGTTAATATGACTCGAGGAGAATTTCAAATTCGGAATTCGGATTTCATTTTTAAAACATTATTTTAAAGTAAGAACACTCGTCGCGCGGATTTGTAATTCGAACGAACGGTGTTCGGCGTCCATTTGCAAACGGTGTTTTTGATATTAAAATTCGTCACAAACTTTTCTGTTTACTATTTTAATTAGTTTTACTTTGGAATCATAATATAATGAAAGCTGAAAGTTTTTTTTTTGTAATGAAGGTTATTTTTAACGAAGTGACTATTTGTACGAGTACTGGACAAATATATTATATCCATTCGTACATGTATTTAACTTTTTTTAATTAAGAATGACTCGGATGATTAGCTTTCTTTTTAGTCGTCCGACAAACGAATAAAATAACTTAGTTGTCCAACTATCGGTAGAATTAAACAGCGAGTCTTATTAGGATGAAATACATGCATGCGCAAGGGGTCTCCTTGAAAAAGTAACGTGACGTGATTATGAAGATGTGTGGGTGAAGCCCCCCACCTTGTAAAAGTAACGTAACGTTATTTTATTCGTCCACTAGCTGACCCGGCGAACTTCGTATCGCCTAAGAATGTAACAAATCAGAAATCATTAAATTCTGTACAGCCGTTCTTAGCCGTTACGGTTTCTGTGTGCTTCTCCCTCTCCCTCTCCTTCTCCCTCTCGCGCTCCCGCTCCCGCTCCCACTCCCGCTCCCACTCCCGCTCCCGGTCTATTTTCCGGGATAAAAAGTATCCTATATCCAACCCCTAAGCTTTATTTTATATCTGTATAAATAACTAATCTATCAACTACATATAACAAAATTTTACCTTATCCCACGGGAACAGGTCTATTTTCCGGGATAAAAAGTATCCTATGTCCGTCTCCTGATTCTAAGCTACCTCCTGATTCTAAGCTACCTCCTCGCCAATTTTCAGGCAAATCGGTTCAGCCGTTCTTGAGTTATAAATAGTGTAACTAACACAACTTTCTTATATATATATATAGATTTACCGGACGACTAGCTTCAGCCTAAAGATTCGTCAAAGATTCGTCCGACTACTGTACGAATAATAATAAATTGTTCATACAGTATCCGTATTAATAGATTCAGCCTATTTGTAAAGTAAATACGGCAAAATCTAAAAGTAAAAATAAAAATCAATAGAAAAACGTGTGTGTACTTATGTACGCACGTAAGAAGATATACTTACCTACTAATACTTATATACTTACTTACTAATAAGTACTTCTCGCTCGCACCCACGACCCGCGCTAGAAATCCAAAACAACTCCAGCGAATGCTGTGTACGCACCTTCATTATGTCGCTTTTTGGCTGTTGCATCGTACAAATTTTAGTCTCATAATTTTTCCAAACGTCCTATAAGAAGTAACTTAAAAAATGTATTGCGTTAAAAATAAATTCAATTTTTTTTAGTATTTAAGTTATTTTTAAAATAATTGATTGTATTATTTCGTGTGTATTTGTTATGTAAATAATTCGTATTGAAGGAATTTATTCTTTCTATTTTATTATTTTAACACCTACTATCAACTTATAATAATATTCCAACTAGTTATTCGTGAAATGTTAATTTACTCTACATGTAAAATACAGATCCATTTGGCAGCCAAGCTGTTTAATTCCGACTGACCTTACTCTGAGAATACACTTCGTTACTCAAATATACACCTCTATTTCACCTAAGCTGATGACTAGTTTTAATCGTTTTTGCTATTTCACACTATCTTTATACTTCTAGCAAATAATCCAACAATGTTCATTGGTATAAAATAGTTTTTTTTATGTAAATAGCCACCGTCACCCATGGAAATCAGCATGACCAAAGGCATCATTGATGCCGATAAATAAACAGAAAAAAAGAAAGAAAGAACTGGCTCCCAAATGCTGCCTCGCTACTGCTCAACTGGGAGAGTCGGAACACGCCACGGGCCAGCTTCTTTCGCCTCTTACGACACCTTAGTAGCCAGCATGAGATTGAAGTCAGTATTCTAAGCCACACCGACACGACTAAATCCTCTCAAATCACTTTCCTAGTAACCTGTCAAGAGCAAAAACCTAAAACAAAATTGTTAACATTTAGAAACTTGGATAGTTCATTCTCGATGTAACCGTGTCCAGTCTGACAACCTTTACAAATTGGATCGCCGATGGATTTCGCACTAAACGAAAACCTTTGAAGGCTTACCCAATACGAACTCTGATACAGCAGAGATGCCCATATGAAATAAATACGTTATCCTGTAGCATGTTACTTTTCTGAGAATAGACTTAGCTGTGGAACATCTATAGTAGGTAGGGGATTATAAACGAATTTATAGTATTGTCTTGATTGGAGCTTGTGTTATAATGTGGCAACACTAGCGAACCACTGAAACTTTCCATCGCCTCGCGCGCCGTCTACCAAGCCCATTGCGAGACCGACTCGGACGGCGAACGCACGCACTCTTTTTCGATACTAGATTACCTACTCATAACCGTTCTTAAACCTTGAATTTGTATTGAATTCAATTTGATTAGCCCTGTGCAACCTGAATTACACTTTATTGCGTTGGAGCAAGAGTCGCTATTATTGAAATGATTTTGCGGAGTGCGCCTTCTGTACTTATTATAAGTACTATTATGTGTTCTGTACTATTACTTACGTTCAAATTGTAATTGTTAAATTTAAATTCTTCATTACAATCTTTATCAAAAGTAAATCGTAGTTGTAATTTCATCTCCGCCTTCATACCTACAACCACAATTTCAACTACATGATATGGAAAACTGGATCCAAACTTGAGGAGTGTTATTGAGGGAAGCGCAAGAATTTACTACTTCTGTGGACAACGAGAAACTTCGATTTGAATAAAATATGAAGCAAAAATCTCGCTATGGAAAAACAGCTAAATAATTATTACTTTTATTACTTATTTTTAATATTAATTGAATCATAGTATATTGTCCAAACGATATTATAAAAGTGAAAGTTTGTTAAGATATTTGGGTCACCATCACGCCCATTGTACGAATTAAGATGAATTGGCACACAGACAAACCATGTTCAGACTAAAAAAATAGGATAAATTTTATCCCGGTTAAACCTTAAACGTTCCCGTAAAATGTTTGTTAACTCTTCTGCAGGCGAAATCTAGTAAACTATATGTTTAATCCCCTTGTTCAAATGTCTTTCAACCAGCGATAAAACAGCTCTCAAGCAATAGCGGGTTAATGTTGACCTCCACGTAATTGTAGGTCCAGCCTGGAGATGTGAGATGTGACCGCTAGAACTGTGTCTCGTAAAAACCCGCGAAATAACCTCGCACATGTCAAATTCGGACTGAACCGAGCGTGTTTCCAATGCTGCTGTAATTATAGGTTTTTAATGTTCTACTTTTCTTTTAATCCCCGACGCAAAAAGGTGTTATTGTTAATAGTACCTATCAAGTGTTAGTTTGCGGAAATCCATTGTTACTAATCCGCGGTTAACATGTATGATAGTTTTTATCTATATACTTTAAGACATGCGTGGCACCTCCCTCCCTCCCACAACGGAAACATACACTACAATAATTCTGTTGGTATATACTTTTAATTATTGTAGTGCAAGTTTCCGTGTTGGGAGCCGCGCATGTCTTAAAGTATATATCATATCATCATACATGTTAACCGTGGATTGTTGCAAAGTAGACTAATACTAACTTAATAAGAGGGGTGTTATAAAGACGTGTCTGTGTATCTGTGTGTATTGTAGCTCTTAAACGAATGGACCGATTATGATGCGGGTTTTTTTTTTGAAAGATGACGTGATCTAGACGGTTCGTAGCTATGTGTAGTGTAAACAAACTGTCGGGGATTTTTTTAAATTTATAGTTATATGTATTTATTTAAGTTAATGTTTTTTATAGTACGACGTGCTGTGGAGTTTCTTTCGCTGATTTTCTTCTCAATGATAAAATGATGCTCCATTTCTGAAAGGGTGTTGTGAGAAGAAAAATTTTATTAAAACTACATGAATAGATTTTGAATCGGAATTTTAATTTGGTGGCCACCAAAATTTGCCCCAGTGTGCGGCTTAGAATACTAACCAAAATTCTCGCCGGATGAATGTCGTAAGAGGCGACTAAATCCGGCTCGCTGGTGGGATTATATTGGTAATATTGATTTTAATTGCTCATAATTACCATTATTACTATTATTATTTCTCCATGGGGTTCGCCTGGATAGCTACCACCCTTGAGCATGAGTCAGCCGCCAATTCACTCGTTGTGTTCCGGCTTGAGAGTGGCTTGAGAGTCAGTTCATTCTTTTTAGGGTTCCGTAGCCAAATGGCAAAAAACGGAACCCTTATAAATTCGTCATGTCTGTCTGTCTGTCTCTCCGTCCGTATGTCACAGCCACTTTTCTCCGAAACTATAAGAACTATACTGTTGAAACTTGGTAAGTAGATGTATTCTGTAAACCACGTTAAGATTTTTAGACAAAAATAGAAAAAAAAACAGTAAATTTTGGGGTCCCCATACATAGAACTGAAACTCAAAATTTTTTTTTCATCAAACCCATACGTGTGGGGTATCTATGGATAGGTCTTCAAAAATGATATTGAGGTTTCTAATATCATTTTTTTCTAAACTGAATAGTTTGCGCGAGAGACACTTTCAAAGTGGTAAAATGTGTGTCCCCCCCCCGTAACTTCTAAAATAAGAGAATGATAAAACTAAAAAAAATATATGATGTACATTACCATGCAAACTTCCAACGAAAATTGATTTGAACGAAATCTAATGAGTAGTTTTTTTTAATACGTCATAAATCGTAAACCGCAAAAAACATCGATCAAAGTTACAACGAACTACAAGAACTTTTATATTATGTTACTTGCTGCTACGGAACCCTTCATGAGTGAGTCCGACTCGCACTTGGCCGCTTTTTTTTTCTTTTTCTTGGCCGGTAATGCATGAATGATGCCTTTAGTGTTTCTTATATCCAAGGGTGACGATAGGCACTTATCAGTGTATCGTCAGCTCGTTTACTGACAATTTCCATAAAAAATCTGTAAAAAGGAGAAATTATGTAGTCATGTAACTGTATATCCCTGACCACGATCATAGATGTCCACGAGCTTCGATACGCAAACAAAAGAAATTATTATATTAGCTCACAATTTGAAATTAAAGATATCGTGACGCACTCATCAATGGAACTAGAGCGCACCAAATCGCACGTTCGCTTGAAATAAAAAGGGACAACGCACGCGTAGTTTTATGTAAGTTTTACTGAACACATTATCCGCCGTTGAATAATACGAGGACTATCTGCCGCACGGGTGGGGCGCTAGTGGGAGCGATTTGTGAACGAATTAACTTTGTGAAATGAAACTGTCAAAAGTGTCTTGACGTTGTATAGACAAGGTAAATCATGTTTGTTGTGAGATGATTGCATGTATTGCGTGTTTCCGTTGTCGAAGGGAGAGGGAGGTGCCATGCTTTTCTTAAAGTATACACCTTAATAAATGCCAGAAAAACATTGCATGCATATTTTAATTTGCCTTACTATTTTCCATCACACTGAAATGAAAACATTTTTGCTACCGGCATCAGTGACACCATACCATTTCAAGACGTTGTCAAGTGTGAAGTCTGAAGCTGAACTCGAGGTGTTTTTGTAGTCTGACATTTGGTACACACAACTTAATAATGTTCCTAGATCCCTACAGACACGGGGATCTAGTACAGCCGACAGACGTGAAAAAACGTCGACACATAACTTAGTTGGCAAAGATAAGAGTAGAGAAAGATAAGTCTCAAGTTCGATTCCTGGCCGATGGTGGGGTGTTCTCGGGTTTTGGGTATTAGTGATGTGTTATTGTATAGTCATTCAATCGACACATGGAAGCCTATTACAGGAGTAGGTATGTTTGTGAGGGTTTTATCGAAGTGAACGTTACACAACACAAGCAACTACAACATTTACAACTACTTAACTTTAATATCTATACAAATAAATAAAATTGGAGTGTCTATTTGTGGTATTAAAATAACCGCTTTTTACTAAGTGCATTTGGATGTATATGTCTTGTATTGGATGTATATTATATATATATATATATATATATATGAGGAAGGAGAAGGAACACGTGACTTATTCAACCAATCAGAGCGCACATGGCGTTTGGTTATTTGTTACTTATTATTTTAGGGGTGAGTTCAGTAAGTTTATCAATTTACGAAAATGTGGGCGTAAAATAATAAAATTTATGTCTCGTTTACAATCCTACGAAGGCTTATAAATTTCCTAGGAAATTTATAAATTTGCGGTTCTTGTTATTTTCCTGTGACATATAGGTACACTGTACATATACCAAAACAACATTTTCTACACTTTTTATCTCTCTGTTTCGGCTAATCTCTGAAATTTTGTGAAAGTTTGTAATATTAGTAAAATTTAATCGGTTCAAAAAGCGTTGTTCGTCTATCAAGAAACGCATTGAGTAATTTTTGTTTTAATTGCGAAGTTAATCTGTCACGCGCGCATCGCAAGATGAATCGCGCTGGACCCACGCAGCTGCGGCTGGCTTACATTGGTGCAGTACTGGTGGCACGTTCTGGCTTAGTTTAGTATTATGTTGCGTATTTGTTGCCAATATTTGGAGCTTATTGTGAACATTGTGAATGTACTTTGAACACCGCATTTCTAAGTACTGAAACTATTCATATACATTCATATATTTCATATCTTTATTAAAGTATAGAAGATTAATTTGTAATGCAACTGTTATAAATAAAAGAATATTCAATAAATACATTATATTACAGGTAAAATCAGGTAAAAATTCAGGAATTAAAAAAAAATAACTTCAATTATTTAAACTACTTTAATAAATTTAAAAATTGCAACTATAATAAAATGTATGCTTAATAATTACTCGTACATATAACTGTTTCCCGCAGTACTAATTACATTCCAATCTCATGCTTCTGTTAGTCTATCTAAAAGCACCTACTGCATCACCATATTGCTTCCGCAAAAATTTCGCAACAGCTTTTATGTGCCTAATCTAGTGAATTCACTACTATAGAATAACATTTAATTTACTAATAATACAGGCACAATTTAAGATATTAGAGCCATTAGCGTATCACGGCAAGTTACTGTGCCAGTGTAAACTGTCCATTCTAAGTGGCGGCGTGATTAATCGCTGATGAGATGATGAGATTTCTTTGTTTACTTTTTCTGCTGAATTATTGAGCGTCGGGCAGATGGTCCAGGACAAAGTATTTAATTATTAAAATACTGATAAAAGAAAGAACTTTATTTATAACTTGGAAATACAAACTTCTATGAACGTAATAAATCAAAACTTCGTAAGTTTCTTATAAATATTTATTTTATACAAGAAGGTATTGAATAGGGATGTTGACTAATTTTAGGATTCAATTTGATTTTATAGACAGAACCTTAAGATTCATGAAAAAAATATTATAAAAATAATAATCTTCAATTTAAAGACAAAAATTGATAAATAAAAATCATTTTCAAATTTCCAACCAAAAACGTCACGTGACGTCACTAGCCGATATTCAATACTATCTGTCGACTGAAGTTAGTTGCACTTGCATATAAAATACGGACAATGACGTCATAAGCTCAAAATGGCGTTTGAGGTCACGTGACAATGAGTACAATTTTTAACATTTTAAAATAATTATATTTAATTTATTGTAATTTATTTCGACAAAAGATTAATATTTTAGATGTTTAAATGTTTTCCTTGATACTTTAAACATACATTTATTTTAATTTACTGGTAGTGTCAACATCCATATTGCCGATCGTCTTTTGTTAATCAGTAGTTGTATTGATAACTCATCCACGGTTCAGGAATCCTTTAATTTGGACAATAATTCCCTCCTAACAAATTAGCTTGTGAAATGTGTTGTTATACTGAGTGGTATTACAGGACAATAATTTTGTAAAAGTTAGTATTAGTCTACTTTGCAAACTTTTAACCGCGGATTATTGCAAAGTAGTCTAATACTAGCTTAATAACAATAAATAAATAAATAAATAAACGCTAACACACTCACACCCCCGCAGTAGGTTATTACCTGTGTCGCGGGTGGCATGGACGACACATATAACACACATCACAATCACACCCATGACCCGAGCACAAATATTTATCTGTCACATAAATATCTGCCCCGGGCCGGGAATCGAACCCGGGACCCCTCGCTTCGCAGGCAGGGTCGCGAATGGATGTCCACAAAGTAACGCCTGATACTGTTAAATATTATATATAAACTAGCTGACCGGGCAAATGTTGTTCTGCCAAAAAATTTTTAGGGGTAGGGGGATGAAAAATAGATGTTGTCTGATTCTCAACCCTAGCCGATATGCACGCAAAGATTCACGAAAATCGATCGAGCCGTTTCGGAGGAGTTCAACTTCTAACACCGTGACCCGAGAATTTTATATATTACATTTTGTAAAATGTATCAACTCAAAACTAGTATCCTGTCAAATATCTTTTGAGACCCCAAGGTCATGTGACCTCTTACATTTAGTCTTATTAAATAAAGTCTTATTTAAAGTTAGATACAAATCATATTGTCTGTGTTGAGGCTTAAAAGGCACGTAGTGAGGTAGAACTTACAGGTGTGGCAATTAGAGAAAATTAACATTTAACGACCGTTTTTCATTACTCGGGTAATGCTAGTACACATTAGATAATGATGGTGTTTAAGTTATGTTATTGTAGTTGGCATAATTGCCAATTATTCAGATGGATCGCGCTCTCTTGTAAGACCTAAAGAAAAATTAGAGCAGGAAAACAACCATATTTAGCCAAAAGGTGCCAACGGAATCTTATTACCAAGGCCTAGTGTCCACGGCGCATCATTTGACGATTGCATGCAAGATGCTTAATGAAACATACTCATAAGCAATAGACAAACTCGATAATGGAGCTCAGTGAATAGCAAGCCTATAGCAACCTATAATAATTATATATCTTTCAAATAGTGACAGAATTATTCAAGTAGGTGTCATGGTTCCGGAGATCCTTCTACACAATTCGTGCTCACGGAATTTGTCTTCTCTCTTTATATTGTACGAGTAACCGCCCTCGCTTTGCTTCGGTTTTTTTATTTTTTTACACCTTGGGTTACATTATTGGAATTTTCTTAAGGATCCCTAATTTTTTTGAAAATATAATATAGCCTATGTTACCCGGGGATAGTGTAGCTTCCCAACAGTGAAAGAATTTTTGAAATCGGTTCAGTAGTTTCGGAGCCTATTCAATGCAAACAAAAAATCAAATCTTTCCTCTTTATATATTAGTATAGATAGACTACTTAACTATAGACTATAGATATACGGGTAGAATATTCAAGTGAAGATGTTAAGTATAGCATTGTAATAACTTATCACAGATTATAATGAATTCAATCCTATCAATAGCAATTACAAATTGGTTTGTATTGCAAACTAATTGGTCAACATTAGTTACGTTCCACGTATTAAATTACTGCTTTGTTTAAATACAATTAAATGGCGCATTGAGTGGGCACGAATCGACCGATCAAACTGATATTAATGAATAACTTCAATAATAGGTAAGTCTCGTGTAATAATTATTATAATTCGTTCATGTCGCGTATGTGTACATCAGTAACTGTGTTAGCGTGGTCCACGTCACGGGAAACAGCAGGAATTTTAACCTGATTATGTGAATCTTTTTTAACTGTACAAAATAACCAGTGATAAGTTGCAATATAGTCAAGAAGTTAAAGTGAACTAGCTTATTAAAAACTTTTCAAGCAGGGAACACCGACGCGTGCAAGAAATAGTTGCTTGTCCTTTGAGACTACCAATAATCCTGGTAATCAAATAGTTTCAGTTGCCTCATCATAGGAGAATTTAATGGAACTAGTAGGCAAACTTTTGGGGTGATGAACTAAAACTAAAATAAGGCATGAAAACTGAATACTAAATTAATACATGACGAATTACAACTATAATTACATGTGACAAATTGTAACTTTCTTGAGACATGACAAATTATTATTAATTTAATATAATCACAGACATAAAAAAAGAACAGACGTAACCTTGTCTAATCGAGAGTGAAGCTGACAGCTGACAGCTCGCTTACCATGTGTGCGTAATTTTGTAATTTTTGATTGGCGATGGTGTCAATGTCGTAGCCGTATGGTGTCAATGTGTGGGTGTGTGTACTTGTACGAATACAGAGTTGGTATTCCTATAGGTGCTTCACTGAATTTGTTCTTGGGATTATGTCCGTCTTTTTTTTAGGTCCGTGAATATAATAATATTTTTGGCGCATGACGAGTTAGAACAATCTTTTAGGGTGACCAGTTGACCCCTAATTCGTTATTTCAGTCCTTCGCGGCACGCATGAGGAAACAATCTGGAAAAGTAAGCCACCCATGAACCATCCAGTTGAATTGCATGGCTAAAATAAAATTACCCATAATCTCCACATGCACGCCCACAAATTTTGTTCAGTAGAATTTACTACAGATAATTATTATCTATTCAAATACGTGAACTACAAGCATGGAGTATAGAAGGTAGGAGGGTCATCGCTGTATATGAAAAGTGTCCGTAAAAACGCGTCGAATTACGGGTGGCGCTGCGGTGCGGTCTACAACAGCTATGTATGTTCGAATATCTATTTATCAGACACTAGCGCCATTCATTACGGGTGGTATAACTCAGCAAACTTCACTCCGTCTACAACAGCCATGTTCATATTACATCTATTTTTCACACACTAGCGCCATTCTGAAATGGCCATTATTGGAACCTCTATTTTCAGTAAACAGCTGGACACTTTTTCTCCTTTCCCGTCATATGAGATGGCCTTCCTTCTACCTTTTCTATGCTCCATGACTACAAGCAATAAACTCAAGCAAGCAAGCTTTATTTTTTCCCGCATGAAGCTGTAAACAGCAATTGTTAATTCGAATAGAAATGTATAATTTATTGCTTGTTCCTACTATGAAATAAAAATATATAGAAATAAAAAAATTGGCGTGGTCTATGCTAAAATGTCATAATGGAATGTCTGGGCTTTGAAGGGCATGTTAACGTTCAAAAAATTTTGAGAAATATACTTTTAAATTTAGTCTCTCGTACTAAAAATGTTACAGATTTCGAATTAAAAACGTCTACTCGTAATTGAGGAATATACCTCGTTATTGAAGAGGAGGTTTCGGTATTGAAAAGTAAGATTTAAAATTAGAAGTAGGTAGGCTTTAATTAAGAATTGAGCCAAGTGCAGGGATGTAAAAAAAGACGGACGTAATCCTAAGAACAAATTCAGTGAAGCACCCATAGTAATACCAACTCTGTATTCGTACAAGTACACACACCCACACTTTGACACCATCTTGATATGACATTGACACCATCGCGAATCAAAAATTACAAAATTACGCACACATGGTAAGCGAACTGTCAGCTGTCAGTTTCACTCTCGATTAGACAAGGTTACTTCCGTTCTTTTTTTAAGTCCGTGGCCAAGTGATTGTAAAGAATAGTCCACATTGCTAAGTGATTCAATAGTTTATACCAATTATACAATAACTTTCCAGATCTGATTGATTAGATAAGTATCCTGTAGCTAAAACCTGTTCTTTACATATTATTATGATATGTGATGTTTACATACATGAATGTAAGGGCTCATAACATACTGTTGCAGACTGGAGTCCGTTAGCCTACTAACATTGTCTAAGCAGTCATTAGCAAGATAAGCGTTGATCAATTCACTGTGCAGTACAGATTATATCCGACTTAGTGCGTGTACTCTGGTAAACTTGTGAATTATGTTGTCTACACTACAGTTAATTTGTATCTTGCTAATATAGCCACTTCTCTCAATCCTCATTCATCAAAATCCTCTTTTATTAACATACTAGCTGACCCGGCAAACTTCGTGTCGCCTAACAAACTATTTTTTTTTTCTAAACTAAAGGTAGCCTAAGTTACTCCTTGTTACATCAGCTATCTGCCAGTTAAAGTCCCATCAAAAGCGGTCCAGCCATTTCAGAGATTAGCCGGAACAAACAGACACAAAGAGACAAAAATTGTAAAAAATGTTTTTTTGGTATATGTACCATACATCCAAATGCACTTAGTAAAAAGCGGTGATTTTAATATTACAAACAGACACTCCAATTTTATTTATTTGTATAGATGTATAGATCTAAAGATAAACGAATGGACCGATTTTGATGATTCTTTTTTGCTTCAAAGCTGACAATGAAAATAAACAATAAATAAACGCTTACCCACTCAGACTCCTAACTATGAACAACCTAAAATAAGACTTCACTGACTCCGACGATCCAAGAACATAATTATACACTTAACGTACATATACATTTATCAATCACATAATGTTTACCCAAGCCGGAATCGAACCTGGGATCCCTCGCTTCCCAGGTCCAAGGCTTCCAAGGTCACTAAGCACGCGTCGGAGTATTAGTAGGTCCTTTAAGTTGAATTTAACAAGGAGTTATTTTTTTAAACTACATTTTTCTAGGACTTCATCATTAAAAGTTTAGTATTCCCAGTTCCTTCTTTATTCTTATTCCTGGTTTCTTGTCGTAAAACGCTACGATTAAAAAGAAAACTGGGATATAACTTGTAAGTTGCAAGTTGACAAATGGGTTAACCATTTCTTTTTTGGCTGAGAATGCGTTGATGACAATTTGCGTGTGACTAAAAAAAGTATGCTGTTAAACAACAACGTCAAAATTAATTCACCTTTTTGTTCAAGATATTCAAGTAAAGTTTTAAACAGTACCAGTAAATATAAGTAGGCACATAATTCCCCTTAAATTTGCCTTCACGTGAGAAGCTTAAAACTTGTACCAATCCCAGCATATTTAAACCATTATTATTCGGCATGTGAAATAAGCACGCCACATACATACCTATTTGGGAGAAAATCGATTATGACACTTATGATAAACTGGCTTGATAGCACGGACCTAAAAAAAGACGGATGTAATCCCAAGAATAAATTCAGTCAAGCACCCATAGTAATACCAACTCTCTATTCGTACAAGTATACACAGCCACACATTGACACTTCACTGCTTCAATCGCGAATTAAAAATTACGCACACATGGCAAGCGGGCGGCCATTGCTATGCTTCACTCTCGATTAGACAAGGTTACGTCCGTCTTTTTTCAGGTCCGTGCTTGATAGTATAAAAATATGACGTACATTTACAACTGTACCTATCTACCACTGATATTCTTATTATAATTCAATGTTTTTCAATTTGATTCTTGCCACACACTCGAGTGTTATTAAATTTTTAAATAATATATAAGTATTTTTAATACTTTATTAGCTGACACGGCAAACTTCGTATCGCCTAACAAAATATTTTTTTTTCTAAAATACAAGTAGCCTAAGTTACTCGTTGTTACATCAGCTATCTGCCAGTGAAAGTCCCGTCAAAATCGGTCCAGCCATTTCAGAGATAAGCCGGAACAAACAGACAGACAGACAAAAATTGTAAAAAATGTTGTTTTGGTATATGTACCGTGTATTACATACATCCAAATGCACTTACTGAAAAGCGGTTATTTTAATGTTCCAAACAGACACTCCAATTTTATTTATTTGTATAGATATAGATTATTTCGTTTACTTTGAACTATATCATTATTATCATCTTAAAATTCCATAGATAAGTACAGTAGAAGAAGTGTATCTATTTTTTAAATACGTGGTATTTCAACTAAGTACAGATTAGAGTGTCAGACTGCGCTGTGTACATTTCAACGCGGAGTGTGTACGAGTGTATCCGCTGAGCTGTCAAGAGGTAGTGTGTACACTCATTGAGTGCTGTACACTCGGACGTATACAGCTAACGTATATGTTGTTGTATGAGTACTAACTGGCCTGTAGACGTTATATTGACGTATTTTAAAAATCCAATCGCTTCGGATTGTAATTTTTATGGCAGTAGCCGGCAAACAAGCTGGCTATCAACCTGATGGTATGTGGTTAATGTCGCCCGAGGATACCAGTGACACCAAAGGCATCACTGATACGTTGCTGGCCAAGATAGAGAGGAGAAAAATAAAGAAAGCAGCCGGAACACGACGCGAAGCTATCCATGTGGAGCCCATGAAGAAATAATTATAGTAATAATGTTATAAATAAATTATAAAATCAGTATAATCCCTCCGAGGGGTCTACCACCAAATACACAAATATTTTATTAATCAATTCGTAGCCATTACAATGAACCTAGTACTAGTAACTTTAGTGGAAAAGTTCTCTAACCACACGAAATAATTCAATTGTTACAAATTGCATGAAATTTTCATAATTCAGATCGGATAATTGTTCGCTTCTGATTAAATGTGAATTGTTTTGTCACGTCGACGATTACCTGTGTACTTTTTTCTCTGTATTGTGTTACTGTTACATATTCTCGGTCTAGGTTAATAGCCTTAATTCTTTTATACTTAATACAATTATTACGAATATTCGTAGTTCTAATAATATCTTATATTAATGTTCCACTGATTAAGTACTGACACAATTAATTACAACTGCTACTATTGTATATTTTAGTATCTTTGCACTGATATTATCTATTAAATTTTACATTTAGTGGATATTTGATTAAATAACAAGTGTCTTACATTATAACCTGTCAAAGCGTTCGTCAAACAAATCAGAATGTGAAATAATATGATGGAGGCAGGAGGAAGTCCTATTCCGCATGACTGATTGATGAACGCAGAGGCGTTACAGTGAAAAATAAGGGTTGAAAGTTTGTTTGGAATGGGTGAAAAAATATGCGTTTTGACTACTACTACTTCGATTATTTAATAATAGAAATAAAGAAACATGTGTGTGTATTTAATTTATCGAAAACATATCACTAACAAGTGAAAAATAAAGATTAAAACTTTGTATTACAAGGAAATAAGTTTAAATAGAACTGTGAATGAAAGATCAGAATAAACTACTTTATTCAGGAAATAGACACGAAGCTGTGCAGCAAAATCTAGCTGCGAACGATTCATGTTTAAAACATAAGGCCTTCCATAATTATTCTATTATGTCCTATAAATATCTGCAGTTAGTTCGAATAGAAATATTTTCGTAGACCGCGGCGTTGGCGGGCTTTCGTGCACTGGCTGGAGGGAAGCCAAAAATTGATTTCTAAATTCTTTTTATTAACAAAAAGGGTTAGCTCTGGCAAATTATCCGACTTTAAATCTTTCACTGGTAATAATCTTTTCTTATTCCCCTTGATATTTCATCGGATCTTTTCAAGAAATTTCGCTTTGGTTATTGCAACTGCGGTTTTAATATTTATTGAAATTACTGACCAATTCAGTTCTATGGATTGTCTAATGGATATAGCAACCTACTGGGTTGAGCTTGAAGACCTTTATGACTGAGAGCTGTAAAAATTCAAAATAATTCTTCGCACTTTGGAAATAGCATCCAATTGACCAATGATATTGTATGTAGAAAAAGAGGCAATTAACTTGGTTGGGTAAATGTCATTTTTTACATAGTTGAAAGCCTCCACATCATAGAAACTACTAATAAGTTTTCTACAGACCTCTATGCAAATACTTTACACAGTAAAATAGTATGATAAATTAAATATTTTGGGCGAGGAATTTTTGTACAGTTCGCCTATATCAGCTGGATCAAACTAATCGGCTTCCATATCTACTAACTAACCTAGGTAGCAGAAAAAAAAAGTTTGAGAATCGATGGATTTAAAATGAACTGCATGTAGCCAAATCAGTATACTTAAGTTTGATTCCAATATGTTAATTTGTTGATGTATCCATAATAATTTAACGCAAATGTCTTTTAAACAATTACTTAGGTATACCTACACACCTTATTTCGTAAAAACGCTAAAGTCTTTTAACCTTATGTACTCTCAATAAACGACATTGGTATTTTAAACAGGTCACATGTGCGATGCCCAGAACTAAGTTTAATTGAACCTTCGACTAGGAACGGTCAAGTTACTGAACTCCGCCCTTCTCTAAGCCGGGTGTTAACCCCTCGCTCTGTGCCAAAGGATGTAGCCAAGACAAACATTGCTTCAACTTTTCACACAAATATGGAGACCACCAAATAAAGTTGATACTTTAAAAGATTTGATAGAATTCTTAGTTTCTTATTGTAAAGATAATGATTAAGTAGAATCTTAATTTTATTTGTGGTGTTTTAATTTAAGTTTTATTTTTTTACCGACTTCAAAAAAGGATTGAATACCACCTGTATTCAATTCGACTGTATTTTTTATGTTTGTTGCCTCAGAACTTTCAACTGGGTGAACCGATTTTGATGATTCTTTTGCAATCGAAAGCTGGTGCTTGTCATGTGGTCCCACTTAAAGAGCGAGATGTGTCATGTGACTAATAGTTTTTGAGTTATCCCTAATTTTGAAGTCGGTTTTTTTTTGTTAAGAATTATTAGCACTTGTATCTATCTAATGGTTATTATTATGAATGGAATCGTAATTTTATTTCTTATATTTTAATTTATGTTTTGACAAAAGAAAAAGAGGTGCGCTTACTTAATTTAATTTGCCTACAACGTCAACTTAAACTTTAACTATACTTAAACTTAAGTTTAACTTCATTTTATCTTTATTTTGTTGCTGTACATTGATACAGCAATGACAAAAATCCTCGCATATTTTTACTACCCCGTCTCCAATACAACGATATAGAAATCACAATGCATCGTGTTGACCAGGATAACGGAACCACTTACCATTAAGCCGTCTATTTATCTATTTAACCCCCTCCCTCCTCCCCCTCCCCTCCCGCAAAAGAGGGATGTTATAAGTTTGAAGTATCTATATGTCTGTCTGTGGCATCGTAGCTCCTAAACGAATGAACCGATTATAATGTTGTTTTTTTGTTTGAAAGCTGACGTGATTTACATTGTTAGCTATGCGTGGCGAAAGTATACCTGATAGGGATTTTCTAAATTTTTAAATTTACCATTATTTAATACAAAACAACTCAGCAGTACAAATCACACTATCACTAGGTAAAAGTCCTTTACCCAAAAATAATGGACCGTGGAGTACAATAATAAAGTAGGTAAATCTAATAAATCAGTACGGGCGCCGCGTTGCCCTCCCTGTAATGGCATTAAACCGATACTGTCGGCCACTGCTACACTGCTCCTTCGGTAGCTGTAATATATTCAAGATATTAACAATAATAATCTAAATTTTACTAACAAAAAATAACCGACTTCAATATTACTCAAAAAGTACAAATCGAATCTCGTTCAAATTTATGTGGGACCACATGACAAGCACCTGCTTTCGATTAAAAAAGAATCATCAAAATCGATTCACCCAGTCCAAATTTCTGAGATAACACACATAAAAAAATACAGTCGAATTGACAGTCCTCCTTTTTTTGAAGTCGGTTAAAAAATGGGCACACACTTCAAATAAGAAAAAATATTATCAAAAAAACAGACTGCAAAAAAATTACTGCAAATAGGAAAATACTTTTTGCTTTTGTTTGACTAATTTACTATTCTTATTTAGATATAAATGTATTATGTTATAAAGATAATAAAGTACTTATTTATTTTAACTATCTTTCTTTTTTTCTTCTCCCTTTCTTGGCTGGCAACAGCATCAGTGATGCCTTTGGTGTAGCTGATGACCATGTCCTCGTAGGCGACGATAGCCATTCACCATCAGGTGAATCGTTATCTCATTTGTTAATAAGCTGTAGATTTTTTAAAGTTTATCTCCTTTCTTTATATCACACATATACACAACAAGTTCTCACAAAACTTAATCTAGTAAAAATAGCTACGCATCCACATCAGCACAAGCTTTATAAAGCCGTAGAGTGGTTTTAGTAAAGTACGCAGATTTCGAATTTCATCAATACTTCGTTGATTTATAATATAAGCACCGTAGTATCAGCGTTAATTTAAAATGATCACATTACATTGCCAAGTAACAAAAGATTGTCTGTTAGAGACTAGACTTGATGCAGACAATAAGTACATAGTCAGTAATGTATTAGACACGAACCTATTACACAAGTCTTGCATAAAATATTCATATGGCACAAATCTGCGAACATATACGGTCGCCGGCACAAATTATGTATGGTTTTTGAAAGAACCCGAGTTCACAAGCAATTAAAAATAAAAATGACAAGAATTAAGCGCATTTTTGTACCTTTAGTGAAAATTCGAATGAAAGGCAAATTGACAAGTTCTACAAACACATCAACATCTCTGATGGAGGCCATACACGATCAAGTGTACTTGTCAAGTTTGCAGCGGACTTTACGCGGCATCCTGTAAACTTTTTTTTATTGAAGTAGCCGGTTAACGAGCTGACGATCCACCTGATGGTAAGTGATATCGTCGCCCATGGACATCAGCAACACCAAAGGCATCACTGATGCGTTGCCGGCCAAGAAAGAGAGAAGAAAAGAAAAGAAAGAACTGGCTCTCAAGCCCCGAGCCGGAACACGACGAGTCGTTTGTCAGCTGACTCATGCTCAAGGGTGGTAGCTATTCAGGCGAACCCCATCGAGAAATAATAGTAGTAATAATGTTATTAATTAACAATTAAAATCACCAATATTATCAATATAATCCTTCGAGGGGTCCTACCACTAGCGTGCCGGATTTAGTCGCCTCTTACGACACCCATCCGGCGTGGGATTGGTGTTAGTATTCTAAGCCGCCCCAATACGGCTTAAGAACTTGATCGTGTATGGCCACGGTATAGCAATCTGGCCATATAGCCCATATATAATTATCTCATGCACACTGGATGCTGCCTCAAGTCAAACTACAGACTTGACAAGTACACTTGATCGTGTAAGGCCTCCATTACCCACTAAAAGTGACGTAGACGTGGTAGTTTCGTTTTTTGGAGATTAACTCCTTATCTATCGATTTCATATTTATCATCATAATGGTCATCATCATCATGGCGGACCCCAGTCGTGCGTCGGAGCTGACCCACACTTTTTTTATCGATTGTAATTCATTGCCAACAGAACACACATAATGGCAGTGGTACCGTATATCACCATCCATGGACTTCACACCAAAGGTGTCATCGACGCATTGTCGACCTAAAAGGAAGCAGGAACAGCGTTTATTAACTATCTCTGCGATCCTGCAACGGATATGAAATTGGTTTTAAATCGTGTAAATTGTATTTAATAAATCGTATTTAAAACACTTTAGTGATAACATTAATTTCAAACCAGTGAGTAGATGAATACGAATCTAAATCTGATCAACTCACAGACATGAATCTATTACGTCTTTATCACACAGATTGAATGTGTGGGAGCCTTTTGAGTGATTTCAGGATTTCTTTTCAAAATGGCTTCGGGTTGCATTTAACGCGATTTGGGTAAACCATTTATTTCACAGATAAGATTGAAACGTAAATCGAATAACAAGGGGGCTCTTTCTGAAGGGTTGGCTTTTTGCTGTTTACCTGCCTCGGATTTGAATTCAGCTTACATTTTGGTAACATGGATAGTTTTTGAGTTTTAAACAGGGGCGTAGCTACCGCCGTATCAGTCGTATCAATTATATGGGGCCATATATAAAAAGACGCTCTCCAGCGGCCTACAACCGCTACAGTTGGCACTCCTTTTATATTTGACAGCGAACGTCGAGGGGGCCCTACAACAAATATTGATATGGGGCCTCCTTAGTGCTAGCTACGCCACTGGTTTTAAAACAGGTTTACTATGAGGAAGGATTTATTCTGCATCTGCAGCGAATTATTAAGCACGCAAATCTTCTGTCTTCTAAAATTTTTAATAATAAAAATGAAGAATGGTAAAACCTACAATTACTCATGTTTATCCTGACAAAATTAATTCAATTAGAATATGGTAAGTTAAATCCAATATTTGAATTCCCGCACTCATTCATCAAAAACCTGGTATTTCGAGAGTAAGGTTCAGTTCATAAGACGAAAGCTAAAAATTATGATTTAAGTCTCTGTGTATCTCTCTATACGAGTATATGTTTATCAATTCTCGCAGAACTTTTATACTACACTAGTTGTGAGAACACTTAGTATTGTTAACGTTCCTGCGTTGGCTATAGGCCACGTGACACCGTACTAAATTCAATATGATGCCCTCTAGAGGATATAAATTCAACACGGCAGTCAACATAAATTCAACACGGCAGTCAACAAGGTGCTAAAACTCCATCGAAATGCCAAATAATAATAACATTATGAGAATAGTATGAGTAACCTGCTCGAAGAATTAATCATATGTTGAATTTATAATGCCATAAAGTCTCTCAAGCGATAAATTAACCTCAATAAATAAATGGTTTTCATGAATTCAGGGTACTAGGGAGGGGCGCTAATAAATATTTCCCCGATGAAACCTTCAAGACCTCCAGGAGACCAGAAGGATTTTCCCAATGGAGCCTCCGAACAGTTAATTTAATTAAAGAGTCAACTCCAATACTTTCGTCGATGCTCGCCTTAACTAATATATTAGGGCGGCCCAATCGGTCGGGCGGCTTAGGGCGGATTTAACTAGATTTTTCCAGTATAAAACCAGATTTTGGCTCCCGCTCTCACCGAAATATATCTCAGGTTTGGTCGTGTCTACTTTTTTGTGAGATACTTTGCGAGTTCAAGCTTATTGAAGTTCCGGTTCTTAATCAGCAAGAGTGTTAAGTATGCAGGGCGTGATCACTCGGATCTCCCGGTTCATCATCTGTCATCGTTTCTTCCGGTTGCTTATTCTGCCAAGGATGTATCAAAATTATTCTAAATATTTATAACACGGACCTAAAAAAACAGACGGACGTAATCCCAAGAACAAATTCAGTGAAGCGCCCATAGTAATGCCAACTCTCTATTCGTACAAGTACACACACATTGACACCATATTCCTTCAATCGCGAATCAAAAATTACGCACACATGGTAAGCGGGCGGCCATCGCTATGCTTCACTCTCGATTAGACGAGGTTACGTCCGTCTTTTTTTCAGGTCCGTGATGTATAACTACTTAAGGCGCGGTGTGATCTCAATATTCACAAAACTAGGTTTCTTTGGTGCTTGAGTACGAGGAAACCCAATGAAAATATCGCACGCAAAAAATACAGAGCATAGAAAAAGGTCTAAAGAAAAATGTTAACCGAATAGAATATTAAATAGTTGTTTGATATTCCCAATAAAAAATCGTAATTTGCTATACAAAAATAAACTTAATCGTCGAAGTTCTCTGTATTTTCAGCGGTAACAACTTTTTTTTTTGAGAATATAATACGTGTATGGTTTTATTAAAACTTAAACCGGACAGATATTGAATTTAATGTGTATATTTTGAATAACCTAAGGAAAACCCTCAAATTAAATGTTTATTCGCAATCTAGTTACATTGTTAGCAAAAATATGCTCTGCAATTTTGAACCCTATTCAGCGTCACGTAAATGTAACATTAGATTAGCACAGATATGCGGTTGTGTGAGTGAAATCAACGTTTTTAAATCGTAGTCATACCGCGCCTTAACTTTAAAGCTTGCTACAGCGATATATTTTTTCCTTGACTTAAAATAAAAAAAGAAGAAGTTAAGTTTAAAAATAATTTTAGCACTACTGATCCAAACATGAATTGATCATTTGGTACAACCAGCAATGCCAGAGACAGCCCGTTTCCGTGGGAATTCCGGGATAAAAAACAGTCTATGTTTTGCCCTATAAACTCCTCTATCTTCTAGTGAAAGTTCCATTAAAATCGCTTAAGTTGTTCTAGAGACTGGCCCGAACAAACCGAAAGACAAAGAGACACAAAAAATATATTATATTTAAAAAAAGTTGGTTCTGTGTTGTTGTCGTGTAAATAACTTTAAGCTCTTGAGAAAACAGAAATCACAGCCATATGTAATTTTATTTATGTGTATAGATTGTATAGATTAATACTTACTTATTATCCATGGACAGCATTGCCCATGTAATAAACACCAGGTGTAGATTATGCGAGCATTTGAATAAAACAAATATAATTCCGATACAATTAATGGAAGTTCCCTCTCAGGGATGGGTTTAAAGGTAACAAGATTGATTTATCAACTGTTTCGCAAGCATGAGACGTATCTTATCGGAACGATAGCGAAAGTGTGTATACATTTACGAATGTAGTAGTATGTATGTTTAGACGACCCTGTTGCCTAGTTGGTAGTGACCCTGCCTGCGAAGCGAGGGGCCCCGGGTTCGATTCCAGGCCGGGGCAGATATTTATGTGACAGATAAATATTTGTAATCGGGTCTTGGGTGTTATTGTGATGTGTCATATGTGTCGTCCATGCCACCTGCAACACAGGTAAAAACCTAGTGCGGGCGTATGAATGTGCAAGCGGTTTAAAAAAAAGTAGTAGGTATTAAATAGAAAACGCTTCACACTGAATAAAATAAGGCTATACACTCTTAGCCCCGCATTGGGATCCCCTGTATCGTGAGTGCCCTGGACAACACGCAAAGTCAAGAACACACACACCCAGACCGAGAACAGAAGTTTAAACTCATCATTAAAATTTTTGCCTTGCTGGGAATCGAACTAAAGACCGTTGCACGGGGGTCCATTACGCCATGCGGGTCGTCAGATGTTAGTTTATTAACTAAACTACATTTATACTTAGTGCGTCAATTTATACTTACAGTAACAAATTAACACGGCTACAGATGCAGTCACAGATATAATCAAGTTTCAATTCTCTTTTTTTTGCATATTGTTGATCTTGTCTGCAATCCAACCTGATGGTAAGTGGTGTAAGTCCAGGGTGGAAGGCGTACGATCCGTGTAAAAGCCTTTTGGTTGCTTATGACGGCTGATATTCGGATTTAGTGATCTAAAAGTAATGGTTACCATGTTATACGGCCATGCCAAAGGTCCTGGGTTCGATTCCCAGCGAGGTGGAAATTTGAATGATGAGTTTTAATTTATGTTCTCGGTCTATGTGCGTGTGTGTTCTTGTCCTAATGTGTTGTCCATGGCAGCAACGACACAGAGAATCCTAATGTGAGCCGGAGTGTGAAGCGTTATAAGATAAAAATGAAATTGTATCATATCTATAGCACGTAACGTCATGCTACACTTTTAAGGACGACTGACATTCAGTCCTAGTAGTAATTCAAAAGTAACTCAGTCAGTAGTTATGTAAAAGTAATTGTAATCGTATCGTATCGTATCGACAGCATAAACTGCCACGCTAGCCCGCCGAGCGCGTGCGTCGAGCCGTCGGCAGGTGCGAGCCTAATGCCCGTTTTATTGGCGTCCGGCGCATGCCCGCCCAGAGGACAGGGGAGGCGTGGAGTCGAACACACTCCATTATAACATAATTTATGCAACTGAACGGACTCCAATACAAGGCAATAATTTGTACAGCTCTAAATTAAAAGCGTCTAAATGCTTCCACAACTTTTATTTTAATGACATGCTTGACAACACAAAATTCTTTTTATCTCCTTTTTAAAAAATAACATTTTTTTCTATATATGCCAACTAGCCACACCAATATAACCCGTCCTCTACAACAACACTTCTGTACCTTTTAACAATTCTGCTCCTACGTGGCACCTCTCTAAAGAGTCCATCGCAAATTGTACCTAACACTGTAATTTGTTGGTCACAGTAACCATGAACACATTCGTCGTCAGCATCATAAATAAATACTAACTTCTTCTTCTTCTTCGTCTTCCGGAGAAGAGATAGATCGATCGATTCCAAAGTTTTTTTTTAACTTATCTACATTGTTGAAACATAAAGAGGAAGTTTTGATTTTTTATTTGTTTGTTTGTTTGTTTCTTTGTTTGTAATAGATAAACTCAAAAACTACTGGACCGATATCAAAAATTCTTTCACCAATAGGATGCTCTATCGTTTGAGTAAAAATAGGGAAATATAAGAAAACCGAAGCAAAGCAAAAGTGGTGTCCTTAATATAAATAATAATCTTAAACAAAAATTTAAAAAGCCCCCGACAGTTTTATTTACACTAAACATAGTTAAGAACACTACGAGTGAGTCACCATTCGGACTTAAAAAACTAGATCAAAATCGGTTCATACGTTTGGGAGCTACGATGCCACAGACAGATATACATATACACACATAAATATACAGATACACATATACACAGACACACAGATACACAGATACACAGACAAGTCAAACTTATAACCCCCTCATTTTTCGTCGGGGGTTAAAAAACTTCTTAAAGTCGTAACAGTGCAGGCAGTCTCCACGCCATTTGATTCGGTAGCCAAGTAACGTGCGACGGTGCGACCAGTAAGTTATTGTCAATAACATCCGTCAGCCGCGGACAGTGACGTGTTGGCACTGTTGGTAGCGAGCGCGTGGTACTTACTGCTGACAAATTATTGTATCTTCGGCTTATTGAGACGTACTTTTAACGTGCTCGCTTTAAGAGTGACGTGCTATTTATTTCTTTTTTGAAGTGAAAACTTCTTTAGCAATTTTGTCATTTGAAAGTCGATGAAACGAAAAAGGGACAGTAAAAAAAGACAGACACATAAATTCATAAGATTAAGCGTGGGAGAAAATGAGATAGGAAGCATTATACAGTGTTTCTTAATGTCATGTTACTTTAAAAAGTGCTAAGTTGTATTCATAGATGGCACGAGGAACAAGATAGAAGATTCATTTTATTGCTGGATAGATGGCGCTAGCTGCTCATTTTACTCTTCATATTGTATTAAGAGATGGCGTTAGTTACCATACCACTGTTTTATTTTTATTTATTACAAAATAGTTTTTGAAAGATAATTAAAACAGACATGTTGATATATGTCTGTGATTAAAACTGATACACGTTATTAAGTTAATACCTTTATTTATTCTCTCTTTCTTGGCCGACAACGCAACAGCTTTTGTGTCGCTTATGGTGCAGCGCAGACGACGCTCTTTTTGTGCGATCGAGTGTGCGGACGCACAAATGTTTACATGGCGCGCAGCCGCACTTTTTTGCGCGTCGTATGCGTTACTGCATATAATTGCAAAGGTTCTATTTTCACAGACTTAAAAGTGCGTCACGGACAGTGTGCCGTCTGCGCTGCACCTTAGTCCATGCGTGGCAATATGAGTTCAGCTCAAGGTACAGGATATTTCCGTTCTACTTAAATGTCATTACTTCCCAGAATTTGATCATTTTTAACACTATCGAATGGTGTAATAATACAGGATGTGTTTTTTTTTTCAAATTCAACTGGTTCGATTCCTGGCCAGGGTTATTAATTTTTCAAAAAATCTAATGATGTAGTTTTAGTTTTCATCAAAATCAGCCCCGAGACTCCTTTGACCACTTTTCACTATTCCACATAGTTTCGAATTTGGCCATCCACGCACACTGGAAAAATTCATCCTGTATATTATACAATATTTTATAAAGAGTTTCTTGCGCCATTTCTTCTCCTACCTGATAAAGCACCTTTTCGAAATGACTGTAGAATAAAAAAAGACGTGCAGAAATGTATCGGTATTTTTGCTCAATAGTGATCATAGTATTCAAACAGGTTAATATTTTAAGATCTATACGCAGTTTCATAGAGTCAATCTAGGTATTAAACACAAAAAATACTACTGTGCTGTTAACCGTTGATCAGTTCTCCCGTCTGGAGCCCAAACTGAGTGTTAGTGTTAGTCATACTTAAAAAAAATGGTTGTCTGTAAAGTCGGTTTACGGACGGTAGTTTAACGTGACAACGTCATGACAAAGCTCCGCTCCACTCAACTACGATCGCCTACGGCTCGCCTACGGCATCGGCTACGATACACCGATCGTAGCCGATCGTGCCTTTCTCTCGCTTTTGCCGCTCTCTCGCTCGCGGAACGCTACATTTTTTCGTGCGTGCGCCCGGCGTTCATGGTTTTAATAAACGTTATCACGTCAAAAACATTGTCATTAAAACTTAAGTACCCAATGATATTATATAAAAAATTAATAAGGAAAAGATGAAGTAGGTCTAATTAAACGTGCAAGATTCAAGTCACACAAGCAGGGTAAGCTTATTAAAACCGTTTAAAATATGGGTAGGTCATCGAGTGGTGTTTGTTTAAGAGTTGAGTTTGAGAGTAGCAAATTAAATTCCATTCCATATTATTACCAAAGCTGGCAGAATCCAGCCCCTAGAATAGTACCTACTGGCATGCCATTATTTTTAATTGCAAAGCCGTCGACGTAGTACTCATCAGTTCTCACGCAGTGGATTAAAAGCCAATTACGGAGATACGGTAAGCAAGATATGCATCGGCTCTGGATTACTATCCGATATACCGTACTTGGACTTAATTGTTACCACGTTCATTATACCATATACGTGTTACGTACCTACCAGTTGTAACGTAAAATTATAACAAGCATGATAACAGTAAGTAAAAATCACTAAAATTATGCATTTATTTAATGAAACTCTTTATGGATTACAAAACAGGCATTTATTGTATTATTATGAGCGAGATTAATATTTTAATATTTTGATAAAATAAAACTACAAAATACGGCGAGCCGCCATGATATCTTGCCAATCAGTCTCAATCATCACGAATAACGTCACGCCTCAGTAAACAAACGAATATGACAATACTGACAAAAAATCTTGTCTATTACTTTCCTGAGGCGTGACGTCACAAGCGACGCCATGACACTGAGTGTTTTGGTGCGAATTTTTAACCGACTTCAAAAAAAGGAGGAGGTTCTCAATTCGACTGTATTTTTTTTATGTTCGTTACCTCAGAACTTTGGACTGGGTGAACCGATTTTGATGATTCTTTTTTTAATCGAAAGCTGGTGTCTGTCATGTGGTCTCACATAAATTTTATTGAGATCTGACAATGGCATCCATGATAAAAGCATGTAAGTCTTAAAATTTGTATTAAGTAAGCGCGACAAATGGACGAATAACTCATTATCATGCCAACCGATTTCGATGATTCTTTATTTAATCAAAAGCAGGTGCTTGTCACGTAATCCCACATAAATTTGAACGAGATCTAACAAGTAGTTTTAGAGTAACTTTGAAGTCGGTTATTTTTTGTTAGTTAAATTTATAAACTTATAAATTGAAGTGTATTTATTTTATAATAAACCTTACTTTTTTACGGAAATATGTTACTATAATATTATATCATATTTCCCAACAATATATAACAGTATTTTAAAATTTTCATCATGCCTATTATGTTCTATACGTGAAAGATTTGAAGTATGATAACATCTTTTAACATATTACACAAAATACAACGTTTCGGAAAAGTGAAAGGAAAATCCTAACGAAAAACTGAGACCTTACTTCATTAAGGCAAATAAATCTCTAAATACAAATGAATTCATTATTATTAAGTATGTCAGAAAAAATGAGATTAAAGCATTATTTTTAAAAGATTTTATATACTTACATATTTTTTTATCGAGACTCCGCGATTTTTCAAAATGTTTTTATTAGGATTGGCATCTAAAGGAAATCTCTTTTCGCACAATAAGTGTTAGCAGTCAGGCAGTCAATCTTCTTAGAAAAACCATTACATAGCACAACAAAGCCAGTATAAAACTGTTTACTCGCTGAGAAAATGTCTGCAAATTTTTGCTCCAACTCTCCCACCAACTTTGTTGTTACTTTATAATTTGCATACGAATAACATCTAGATTTTATCTCGGTTAAAAATTAAGAAGAAATTAATTTACCTCGTTTTCAGGAATAAGGTTTCGTAACAGAAACGTTGCGTAAGATCTTTGTATAAAGTTATGAAATTATCCAACAAAAGATCAGCCAGGCATGATGGTAAGTTGCCATCCTAGAGCGTTACTTCTACTACTGCTACCATAAAAAAATTGATGCATTGCCGATCGACACAAAAACATCTCTGATTCAAATAGTCTGCATTTGTTGTAGATTTCAATGTTTATTATAATTTTTAAACGACTTCAAAAAAGGAGGAGGTATTCATTCGACTGTATTTTTTATGTTTGTTACCTCAGAACTTTCGACTGGGTAAACCGGTTTTGATGATTCTTTTTTTATTCGAAAGCTGGTGCTTGTCATGTGGTCCCACTTAAATTTAAGCAAGATGTGACAAGTAGATTTTGAGTAATTTTGAAGTCGGTTATTTTTTGTTAGTAAAGTTCAAATTATGTTTTCTATTTATTTGTTTGTTTGGGTGAAATCTTTCAAGCCTAATTAGACCTACTTCCACATTCACATATCCTAAGGAGTTGACATTTTACACTTTGCTTTGGTTCTGATGACTATGCATTTTTTTTGACAAGCTTGGCCTGATACTTCTCCCAGGTTTGACTCCAGCCGAGGGAACTCCTTAATACCGTGTCCTACGTGGCGACTCAACGCGAACGCGATCGCGAACCGATCCGATGCGAATTCAGTGCGATGCGGTGCGATGCACGCGAATTTTCACTTCACAATTTTCACATCAAACCAACTGATCGCGTTCGCGTCATATCACGCCGCACCGCAACGCACTCTACGTGCTTTTGGTCACGTAGGACACTTCAATACATCTCGACTGTTTGTTATTTTTGCGTCGGGCCGCGTCGCTTCGCGTTCGCGTTGATTCACCCACGTAGGACAGCGCGTAATAGTTAACAGCACAGTCCCAATTTTTGAAGTTACACTTCTTTAGGCGCGTTATGAAATAAATGGAAAAAATGTTGAGTGTTTTAAGATTTGTGACACAAAAGGTGACGAAAAACGTCACAGGTGATTTTTTAACGCGCGTTTTTAGCAAACATAAGTTATGCTTTATTTTTCTTCAGTATCTACATTGATAATATAAAACCGTGTATTAATTTTTTTTTGGACTATTGCTTGTTCGACGACCCGTGTGGCGCAATGGTTACCATGCCGGATCGCCGCACCACGGGTCCTGGGTTCGATTCCCAGCGAGGCGGAAATTTGAATGGTGAGTTTGAATTTCTGTTCTCGGTCTGGGTGTGAATTTCCTTGTCTAGTGCCATAGTCCATGGCACCCACGACACAGGGAATCCTAGTGTGGGGCTATGGTGCTATTATTTATTTACAATATAAAACCGTGTGTTTAATTGTTTTTAACTATTGCTGGTTTTAATTACTGTTTATTTATTTCTGGTGTACAAATAAAGAATATTTGTATTTTGTATTCTGTACCTTTCCTTGCCCTCAAAACAGCAATCGAGATAGCACGTTAAAATCTTAAATGGTCCGCTTAAAGACTCATTAGTTGCGAATGGCGCTGACCTCATATTTCTGCATCATATATTCCGTTTAACAAAGGATAACGTGGCTGGGAGGTCGACACTCGACAGCGAGGCTCGTTGCTCGCTGCTCGCTGTATGCACCAGCTCAGTCGACTGGGCAAACTAAACAGTGACATTTGCATATTGTTCCGACTCGCTGATGCTGGCTTTGTTTTTATATTGCTATTTAAAGGGGAAGGGGCTTGGAGTTTAGAAGTGAAGCCTGAATGATTTTAAGTTTCGGCGACTCTCAGTTGCAAAAGACGGAAAATGCTAAATTAAGTGACTAAAATACAAAATACTTAAATCAATAAACTAATAGCATGCTATTATGAAAAAAAGGTTTTTGCAGGTGAGGAAGAACTGTGTAAGAGCTTTTGAATTTCTTTATTATTATTTACTTAAAGAGTAACTTAAAAAGTTACTAGTTTTGACTGAATTAAAAACTTGACACAGAGTTTTCAAAAAATCATTCGCTACAGCACGGACCTAAAAAAAGACGGACGTAATTCCAACAACAAATTCAGTGAACCACTCATAGTAATACCAACTCTGTATTCGTACAAGTACACACACCCACACATTGACACTTCACTGCTTCAATCGCGAATCAAAAATTACGCACACATGGTAAGCGGGTCTTTCAGGTCCGTGCGCTATAGGTGTAAAATAGAGTGTAAAAATCATCAGCTAGTTTACATATTAAACTTTTACGATACCTTTCCGAACCTGCCTCGTCGATCAATTAAAATGTTGATTTTATTTCTTGTAGCTGCTGAGAAACTGGTATTCATTAAAGATGTTTTACGTAAGAATGTTAGTGAAATAAACTATTCTATAGTAGACTGTAGTATTGCAGTCAAAGCAATAAAACAGCATACCTAGCATGTATACGTCTAGAACACGGTATGCTTCTAACGTTGTGCCAGTGATACTCAATCTTGTGAACTAGTTGCATAATAATCCACTAACTGAGGTCGAGATGACGCGGACGTCATGCACGTCAAAACAGAAAGCTGATCTAAACGCCAAGTGTTGTTTTTCGAGAAGCTATGCTTACGAGAGAAACTAGAATTTACCTTAAGTAAAGGTTTACCTTAAGTTACGTTAAGTTAGTTGAGGTTTATGGATTTTATTTGAGTTCAAATGGCTAAGTGACCTTGGCGTCGGTTTTTAACAAAAACAGAAATCAAAACTCATATCTATGTTATGGATGTACTACTGAATGTACTTAAAAGGCACATGATGTACCTTTGGCGTGTTACAGGATTTAATTAAAATATCATGATGATTATATAATAGAATAACATATTTTATAAGTAATAAAAATTGTTACTAATAACTCTATGGGCTAAAATTGCCTGAAATAAATAATTTTCATTTTTTTATCATTTTTATATTTCTTTTATGAATATCAGTTTAAATATCAGTCACCTCATAGTCAGTGGGGATAAATTCCAAGATGGAGAGCGCACTAACCCAATAAAAGCCTATTTACTCTTCTCTTGAAGACTTCCACTTTAGGAAATTGAGAACACCCGCGCATTACTATAATTATGCTTAGTGAAAGATTGAGAGCCGTTGGTGTATAGGTCGTGAGCCTACCACAGAATGTGTGTAGCAACAATACATCACGGGGCATGTTATGTTCCACATGTGGACGTGGCCTTGTAATGGACAACATATAGCGCATTCGATTAGACGACAAGACGAAAGGGCTGTCGGAATTTGTGCTAATAAAAATTTGTTTAATTTAAATTTATGCCGTATTGGAGCACTAAAATTACTAACCTCAATCCCACAGACGAATGTCGTAAGAGGCAACTAAATCCTTGCTACTGGTGGTAAGGCCCCTTGGAGGGATTATATTGATAAAACCAGGATTTTTTGGGAAAATAAGACTCCCATTTTGTTGCATGGTAGAGTCAAATGAACAGCTATGTATGTAACAAAAAAGGGAAAATATTATCGATTTATTTTTTGACGACATCATGTTTCATAGAGCAAATTAGAAAATTCCACATCTATTCACTGCCGACCCCAGAAAAAATACACATAAATGGTCGACAGACGAACCCAGGACATCTCGCCGGCATGGTCTCCACAAACTGGACCAATATGTACTTAGCCTATTTCTTACACTGCTGTAGTGTTCCTATAACAGCAAATCGTCTATATGGCCATATAGTAAATCTAACTAATAATATATTTTGTTTCTAATAGATAAACTTAAACTACTGGACCGATTTCAAAAATTATTTTACCGGTCAGATGCAATTAAATTCAATTCAAATGTTTTATTCAAAATTGGTTTGGTTTACAAACACTTTTTGTCATGCAAGCTACGCCAATGTTTCAACAAGGCCCTACTGTGAAAGGGCCCGAGAGAAGAAGCAGCAAGAAACTACCTTGGTGTTTTTTTTCTTACTCACAGTTACAGATAGCACTTATTAACTACTTACAATCTATGATGCCCTATTGTTTCAGAGTAACATATTGTATTAAAAAAATAGGAATCTATACTAAAACCAAAGCAAAATGAGGTCGGTTACTAGTCTATCTATACTAATATTATAAAGAGGAAAAATTTGATTGTTTGTTTAACAGGCTTTGTTGAACAGGCTCCGAAACTACGGAACCGATTTGAAAAATTCTTTCACTGTTGGGAAGCTACCTATACTATCCTTGGGTGACATAGGCTATACTACATTTAAAAAAATACGGAGCCTTGATAAAACTCCAATAATGTAACCCAAGGTGTAAAAAAATAAGAAAACCGAAGCAAAGCGAGGGTGGTTACTCGTCAATAATAAATATATTAAGTTAATGTTAAATTCTATTTTAAGACAATGTGTTTTGTACGCGACGGGAGCCCGACCCGCCAGCGGCGCCCCACTTCCGGTCGACGGATCACATGTGGCCCATTTTATATTTGTGTCACCTCAGACTTCATCGCGATGTTACAGAGTTACTTAGAATGGGTTGTGTCGTTACAGATTATACTGTAAATCGATAGTTAAATCCTATCGAGTGCAGGGGTCAAAGGTAAATGAACAATTTTAAATGTAATATTTTTTTATAACTTGATTACAAATACAAACCCAGCTGATGGTAAGTGGAAATGATGTCGTGTATAGTAAAGTACACTAACTTAAAATCTAAACCTATTAAATGATCAAGTACACTTGATCGTGTATGGCCTCCGCACTTCTATATCGATCAATAGCGTGAATGAATGAATCAAGTTTGGTAAACGCTTTTTTCGTTTATCCATTCTCGACAATTTTCCCTGAACTATTACTTTTTAAATGTAGGTAATACAATGTGGGACAACAACTGTTCAGGGAAAAATGTTTCAAAACAATAATTAATAAAGATCGACAGAAACGAACAGCATCAGAGACCAATGATACGAAAAAGATAAACAAACATCCATACTGATTTCTTTTGGATTTGCAGAAAGCAAACTAATATAAATGTTTGTATCGCGAGCGCTGGATTCTCATTACGAAGCCACACTCCACTGATTCTTTCATTCGGGAGAACTCCAATTGTATATCTTTGTCCTTTATTATAGGAGCGAAAATAAAATATTAAGCAGGCTGCACACTTTGGCTGCTTCGCTGTGCCCGGAATCCGGATAGCCGGATACTTTATCCGATATCATTTTGTTTGCTAAATGGATTAACCTGAAATAAAATAACGCTACTCACTCATAGCCCACACGATGATTTCCTGTGTGGATGCCATGCACACACAAAGACAAGAACATACACACCCAGACCGAGAACAGAAGTTCAAACTGATCATTCGAATTTCCACTTCGCTGGGAATCGAACCTAGGACCCTTGGCTCGGTGATCCAGCATGGTAACCATTACGCCATACGGGTTATCATAATCTGCTTGTGCCTGTAATCATTAACTCGTACGTTTATTTAAACTGTCTATCCAACTGTCATGTGTATCACACAATGTGACCCAATTAACAATAGATGAATAAAAATGATTATGGAATTTAGTTAAAATAAATATTATTATTATTAACCCTACCCACTTTTGTGTGCCATAATTTAATCTGTATTTGCTATAGTTTTTACTGAAATAAATTACCAAAAATTTGTCAAAACAATAATACAAATACTAATTTAGTCTTAACGAACGCTTTCCCGGATTTGAAATCGGACGCGTGTAACTTGCCTTACGAGTACAATTGTAATTATTGGTCGTTACGGACATCCGGCTTTTCAATACTACTCAAGATATCTCGGTAAACAACAGTGTATTTTCTGTGTAGGCTTTGTATTCTTTATAGGTACTAGTGATGGGGTCGTATCACACTCTGAATAGAGTCGACATGCTACTGCCCTAGTAAGTTATGTTTTTTGGTCTTCTACGTGCCTCGTAATCGCGTAAAAAATAAAGAGAATGGAAATCCATCGTATTGTTATCTAATATAGAGTGTTTTTAGAAAATAATCTAAATAATGATAGGTATGCGAAAGCTTAACAGCCATAGTAAAATTTTATTCGTTCACGTCCAACAAAGTTTAAATTTTTAAAATGTGGTTATTTTTCTGAATACCTTTTTCTGAATGCCACCAAAAATAATTTCAATTTCAATTTCCAACCAAAACATTAGCTAACAGGAAAAGCAAAGGAAAAACATCTAAAAGAATAATACACCAACCGAAGCATTCCGAGAAAATTGGACATTACAGCTGAAGAACAAATCTCTGGGGATACCTCGTTGAGAAGAAACTACTTACCAATGCCAGGTAATGCCCGCAACTTAAAACTAGGTTAAACAAGAATTTTCACTATGTACAGAGAACACATAGTTCATCTGAGACGCGGTAGTTTCTTAACCGTGTATTAATTATTCAATAACGTTTTATGTTTGAAAATTTAATAAAAACATTGGACCGACTAACGTTGAGGAACAAAGATCCTTTAATTTAGAAGAAGAAAGAGACCACGTCACGCAAAAAGAAATATAAGATGACACCGGACCAGGACCGGACGAATCGTCAGTCCACTTACGACCTGAAGAAGGGCTCAGAACCGACCAGAGAGGTGCAAGTACTCGAATATTCGTCAGAATTATATTAGTAATATTGAGTTTAATTGTTAATTAATATCATTATTACTATTATTACTTCTCCATGGATTCGCCTGGATAGCTACCACCCTTAAGCATGAGTCAGCCGCCAAACGACTCGTCGTGTTCCGGCTGAGGGCTTGAGAGCCAGTTCTTTCTTTCTTTCTTTTTCTTCTCTCTTTCTTGGCCGGCAACGCATCAGTGATGCCTTTGGTGTTGCTAATGTTCATGGGTGCCGATAGCCACTTACCATCAGGTGGATTGTCAGCTCGTTTTCCGGTATAATTGCCGGTATAATACAATTAGGTATAAGTAATGGAGCCTTTGAAATATGTAGAAAAGAAACCGTTTAAACATTGCTCTCTGCTTCTATATTCGGCTTCATTCTTCCCGAGGTACTACGTATTACGGCAGCAGTACAACAGCAGTACAGCAGCGGTACAGCAGCGGTACAGCAGCGGTACAGCAGCGGTACAGCAGCGGTACAGCAGCGGTACAGCAGCGGTACAGCAGCAGTACAGCAGCGGTACAGCAGCGGTACAGCAGCGGTACAGCAGCGGTACAGCCGTGAGCCGTGTCAATGTTTGCGCGCGTAATACGCCTTTTTATGGCGGGGGAAACAATGGAATTAGCGAGCCGAGGTACGATATTTTTTACGCTTGTGATTTTCTGTACGTAGTTGAACGTTGTTATAGACTAGCGGACAGCCGGCGGATTTGCCTGCATTTTCCGGGATAATAAGTACCTTTTCCGGGATAATAGGTACCTTATATCTTATTCCAAATCATGGTCTACCTGTGTGCTTAATGTAAGAGTAATAAAGATCCGTACAAACTTTTACATTAAAATTTATAATTTAAGAATAGTGGGATTAAACGTTATTTAAAATAATTTTAAGGAGCTGTTACATATAAAAATAAAACAAGGTATTACTTTATTTTTTTGTATTATTTTATCTGTCTTTTGTTGTAGATCTCAACGAATACTTTTAACGAAAATTTGTTTGAATGATACACATATAGTGCGCAGTTTTTGGTGAGTATAACACATTATCAAAAACTGAAAATTTAACTAAATATGTCATTTATACAACAATGAAAATAAAGTATTTTTTTTCTGGCGAAAAATGCTAGTCTCTAATCTATGCTTACTCGCACTTGGCCACTTTTTGTATTCATGACCTGGTTAAATTCTCAGATTGGATTTACATTACACTTTATAGTGAAATAATTAAAATTATGTATAAATTTATAATAATAAACAAAACCTTTAAGAAGATACGAATTTAAATCACAATTTAGTAATAAAATGCAGAACTGCCTGTGCCTGTATATTTTTTGTTTTTGTGGAAATAGCCGGCAAACGAGCTGACGATCCACCTGATGGTAAGTGGCTATCGTCGCCCATGGACATCAGCAACACCAAAGGCATCACTGATCCGTTGCCGGCCAAGAAAGAAAGAAGAAAAAGAAAAAACTGGCTCTCAAGCCAATATTATTATATATCCTAAAGTACGTTTTGGTTTGACCTCTATCCTCCATGGTTTGGCCATTATTTAAATTTTACACTTTCTTTTTTGAACTCGCCAAGTAACCATTAAGAATAAAAGTTAGTAGTTACATCGGCTGACCACTGCAGTTGATGCAAACATCCGGGAACTGCAGTCCCGAGCAGATAAACTGCACGTTCGTCTGCAACTTCATTTCCATACAAAAAGCCACTAACTCATACAAATGCTTCATAACATTCTAAGCGTAAATGTAAAGCTATGGTCAAACCCGAGCGGTGTGATAAGGATAAAGTTCTTCAATCAAGCTGATATTTTTGTAATGGTCACAAAAAAACACGCTGCAACAAAAATAATTTTAGAGTAGGTTTTTTCCAGCAGTTAGTGCCCCCATGGGGTTTTCTTTAGATTAGATGACCTAAATTACTTCGATCCCCAATTTCTTAGACGTAACGACGTGGCAACATCCCTTAACTGCAGTGTCTAATTGAATAATATGCTGGTTGAATTAAAATTGTTGACTAAAATTTTTAGTATGCTTTTAGCAAGCAAACAAGCAGACGGGTCACCTGATAGTAAGTGATCACCGCCGCCCATGGACATTAGCAACACCAGGGGCGTCACCAACGCGTTGCCGGCCAAGAAGATGACTATAGATCCGCTTGACCCGACATGAAGTGAATGCTTGACTACAATCCCACCTGATGGCAAGTACTATCTCTTTAACCGCGATAGTTCTTCAACGCCGACGCGAGCGACGCGACCCCGCCGCCGAGACGCCTTGATTCGACCAACGCCTCCCGACGGTATATCGTATTCGCAAAGCCGTGGCGTCGCGTAAATTCGAACGTCACGCCAGATATCAGGGCGATGTTGACGTAATTCAAGATACACTTATATTATAATATCACGCCTTGGTGTACTTCCTTCGGCCTTTGCTCTCAGGAGAATTACGCGAAGAAAGACTTGGCCTCCGCTTATTTTCAGTTTTAAGTTTCAGTTATGTTTCAATAATGTCAGATGATGGTGCGAAGATGGTGTGTTCTGATGAGTTGTACGATGGTCTACGAGTCCAATACAACAGCTAGAACATTTATAAAATACGAGTAACCGCCCTCGCTTTGCTTCGGTTTTCTTATTTTTTTACACCTTGGGTTACATTATTGGAGTTTTATTAAGGATCCCTTATTTTTTAAAATATAATATAGCCTGTGTTACTCGGGGATATTGTAGCTTCCCAACAGTGAAAGAATTTTTGAAATCGGTTCAGTAGTTTCGGAGCCTATTCAATGCAAACAAAAAATCAAATCTTTCCTCTTTATATAGTAGTATAGAGTATAGATAAGGATCATTTGTATTATGACAAGCTTTTATTTAACTTGTTTCGTTCGTTAGTTTGTAAGCATGTGATACGTATGGACCAGTAGGTACTATTAAGGATTCTGTGGTATAAGTGAAATTTTGAAAGCATCCTCTAATCCTACGAAGCAGAAATTTCTCAAATTGATTTGGTTTCGACGACAATACTTTTTTGTAATAATGGTGACCTAATACTACCCTCAGGGTTGGCTCTAGACCAGGGAACCCCTCAACGACCGACAGCATAAACACAAAATTTTAAAAGTTTTTTTTTTATTAATATTTATCTTTTATTTTTACTCAACCTTTTAAAATGATATGTTAAGTAACACCACGACTCCAGCATAAAGTATCAAGTTCCCAACGACATTTTTTTGTTATAAATATTTGCAGTACTTAAACTCATTCATCGCAAAATACACATGCCAAGATAAAATATGGCCGACAATTCGGACGAGACGAGTTTGGAACAGAAGCATGGCTTAAAAGTTGTTTGTTTTACTAACTTTTGGGGTTACTTTTGGCTCTCGAACGAGCTATTGTCATTTTAAATTATATTCACACAGGGCATTTATACTTTGAGCTTTTCAGAACACCACTTTCACGCATTTTATCGGGATGCCTACTTCGGCCACTGAAATATTATTTTATACTCATACAAACTGTCATCCCCTATTTCAAGGGGATTCCCCTAAGAGGAGTGATTTCCAAAAATAATTTCCTAGTGCTTCTCTATATTATCTATAGTTATAAGGAAAATGCAAAATTCCATGCTTCTAGCTCAAGTGGCCCGGGTTACACGCACAATAATGATTGTTAACATAAGTCTGCACTTCGCTATTTTATTGGAAACTTTTACCTGGGTTGGGCCTGGGTTCCTTGGAATTGTTGATTGACAATCATTATTGTGTGTATAACTTAGGCCGATGATTCATTTATTTTACTAGCTGACCTGGCGAACTGTACCGCCTGTCAATCTCTTCCTCTCCCTCTCCCTCACCCTCTCATTTTCTGTCAGTCGTGCCAACCACTGAATATTTATAAAAAGACAAAAGACGTCAAATGTTTACAGCTAGGAATATTTTGTATTGGAAAATTAAATTATCGTTTTTAGGTATTTTCTGTTACTTTTTGTTTACGTTTCTCACCGGTTAAACCTTCCCTGAAGTTCAACAAATATTTTAAGATCAAAATTAGGCCAAATCGGTCCAGCCATTCTCGAGTTTTAGCGAGACAAACGATCAGCAATTGATTTTTATATAATGTACTAGCTGACTCGGCAAACGTTGTTTTGCCAAAAATTTAGGGGTGGACCACCCTTAACATTTAGGGGAATGAAAAATAGATGTTGTCCGATTCTCCACCCTAGCCGATATGCACGCTAAGATTCACGAAAATCGGTCGAGCCGTTTCGGAGGAGTTCAACTTCTAACACCGTGACACGAGAATTTTATATATTAGATATAGAAGATAGATATTTATTTATTAATATACCTATTTCGTGTAAGCCCTACACATGGTAATGCCGGGAATGACAGCACCATAGCACCCCATGGATTCAGCGAAATGTCTGCTCGTCTGTTTATTTTAATTTTACTTTTTAACACATGTCCGAATGTTGGCGCTGTTGGGTCTGTTAACGCGATGTTTTACGTTTCTCTTCTCGTTTGGATAAACCTCGCTCAAAATGTTTTGTCTTTGTCCGGATTACGATAAAGCTTGACAAACAAATTTACTCCTACACTCACCGGTGGGTGAAGCCAGTGGGTGCACGGGTCACGGGTGTTTCATGTTCGGGAAAAAACTACAGTACCTACACTATATCCCGGTTGTATATTCCTATAGTATGATTGTTATGTTTACGAAACCATTCTACGGGCGAAGCCACGAGCAGAAACTAGTAGGTAGATAAGTGGATAAATACCAATAATATTAGCACAACATCATTGATATTAGCCGATAACATTTTATATAACGGTACTCCATAACCATTTATTTAGGACGTGACGTTACCTGTCGCTAGCGCCATCGATACTAACGAACGGGCGTCATACGTCACACGTCGTAGGATACGGTGAGTCGCGTGTAGGGTGCACACTCGTCGGCGTCGAATGGGACATACAATTAAAATAAAATTAAAAAAACCTGACAATTTATTACCACTAAACATATCTAAGAACGCTCTCGATTAAGTCACCTTTCAAACAAAAACTAGATCAAAATTGGTTCATCCGTTTGGGAGCTACGATGCCACAGACAAAAATACAGATACACAAACACGTCAAACTTATACCACCTCTCTTTTTACCGGGGGTTAAAAAATATATTGTCGTTGTTCGTCGTGAATATTCCACCGCTACGAATGACGCGATTTGCCTCGCCATTCATTGTGCGCGCCGCGAAGAATTGGAATAACTTGCCCTCGTAGGTGTTCCCATCTACCTACAATGTAGATGTCTTCAAGAGAAGAGTGAACATACTTTTACTAAGTTAGTGCGTTCTCCATCTTAGACTTCATCGCCACTTACCATCAGGTGGGATTGTTGTCAAGTACTACCTTATTCCACGTAAATAAAATAAAAAAATAAAAACAATTTAGTACGCAGAGTGCCATCTATTGCGATCTAACTTTAATAAATTTTAATACATATTATTTATATAAACAAGTGCACGCTAAATTCATTTTATATCACTTTTCCAGTCCTAGGTGTGCTGGAAGAGATTAAATTTCTTTTAGAAATAAACATTGCCTATAAACAAAATTTCTTTTATAACTTTTTGTAACCAATTTTATACGTGTACATAAACTATTAAATAAATAAATAAAATAAATAATCTACAATTTTTTCCAGTGTAAACTGTAATTGGTGAGCATTAAAGTTTTGTAAGAATCCCGTTAACTCCGGAGGCATGGCGATCCTTCTCCGTTATGGTTATTGGTTATGGATGTGTGAATGGAAATCCTAACACAATTTATGTTCGGGGAGCAGCGAGTTAAATTGAAATATAGTTTTTAGCGATGTTCAATAATATATTACAGGGAATAGCTTTGACTGTACTGCCGTATTGAGATATAGCTTAAGCGTTTTTAGCTTATAGCATCAGGGCACGGACCAACAAACTAATATAGCAATACAATATCCGCTCAGTGTGTGGTGACTATTCATTCGTAAAATAGCTCTTTCTATGCTTTTTTCTTTACATAAACAACCTTATCTAAATATCTGTATTAATACGATAAAAGAGAACTTCGCACTCTTAATAATAATGCTATGTGAATTATTCTTGCGTGCTTTTTACAAATGAGTGAGATTTGGTACATATAAATAAATAAAATAGGTTAAACATATGGAATACGTCATGTTACAAATAATAAAATGTTGATTAAATAATAAATAATAGTTAAAAAAAAAAACTAAAAAACACGCTTTTCTATAAAATCCAACTAAAAAATAGAAAATAAATTTTAATAAATTTGAATTAAGAATAATGTAAAAACACATTAAAAAAATACAGTCGAATTGAGTACCTCCTCCTTTTTTGAAGTCGGTTAAAAAATAAGTTAGACGCACAAAAAAACATTCCCAAAAATTGTCCTATTCAATATTACTTTCCCATACTTGCCATTTGCCAACTTTATAGCTATAATTTTTATTATTTTCTTGTCACTTGAAGAAAGAATACAATATTTGTTCATGTCAACGTAGATTTTAATAATTAAACTGAATATACAATTACGTTTAAAACTAAATAATAACAGTTGCCAAAATGATGCCAACAGATAAAATTACTTAACGATGAAAGCTTAGCAACGGAATTTAATATAAATTTAATAAAAAGTAATTGAAATACACAAACTGTAGTCTGTGGTCCAGGGTCCAGACTCGACCAAGCTCTTTAATATCTGACTTTGATGTTGTAATTCACGAACCTTTGATGAAATTCAATTATTTTTCTCATTAGTTAAGAATTTTATTAGTAACCGCCCTCGCTTCGATTCGGTAAACCTTATCTACCTTATTACACATCACAAAAATAATTTAGATTGGATTAAATTAATTAATTCATTACCGAATTACATAAAACAATGCTCAATGTTACCCCAAGAGTATTAAAATATATCAGCAACAATCACAGCTTCCGTGCTTCGGAGGGCACGTAAAGCCGTCGGTTCCGGTTGTTATCGTAAGATAACAGTCGTTAAGCCATGTCGGAGGGCTTCGAGCGGCATGAAAACTTCCAAGACTCGGGTCGGGTTGGCCACTAACCCCTCCACCAATCTACACTGGAGCAGCGTGGTGGAGTATGCTCTAGGCCTCCTCAAGAGGAGAGACCCGTGCCCAATAGTAGGCCATTAATGGGTTGAAGCAATTACGTAAATACGTCCAATATATTAGTGTTTCTCATTATCAGTCTGTTCTAAATAAATTGATAGGTTATTTACATTCAATATACAAATGTAATCTATCGCGCAAATTAATCACCATAATTATAAATTATTGATTACTAAATTTATAATAATACTAGCTTCTACCCGCGACTTCGTCCGCGAGAATTTAGAATTAGATCCAGATCCTACTAAAATTTAGATGTTAGGTTTAGATGTTTGGATGTTTGTGAATTAAACTTACAGTATCCTGCTTTTCATCCCAAAGAATGATGTCGACAACATGCTATTTCGTGTTCTAGCAAGTTGCTAAAGATTCGAAAAAATCATAGGGCATGTCGTGAGGAAGAAGTTCAGCGGCAGGCTACCTTAAGAGCTGCTTAAACAGGCACATCATCGACACCAGCACCGTATTCATTATTTGGCGTGCCAGCGAGCTGCTTAGGGGTCATAAAAATTAAAGGAAACGTCGTGAGGAATAATTTCAGCAAGCTTGAGAGCTACTACGCCGGAACATGCAGGTAAACGACGTTAGCAACATGCTCATGAAACAGAATGACGGAGATGGGCTGTTGCTAGCGTATGAAGCGAGTCACAACACGCGAATCTCAGTACCCAAAAGCTTATAAAAAGGGATAAAATTAACAAAGCGTGTAAATTTTGTGATGCGAGGAAACTGGAGGAAAACTATAAAGTTATTCCGCAATTAGAACAAACAGCAGAACCATTAACAGAATTACGTTTACACAAACGTAACACAAACGAACCATATCATTATTTAAATAACATCGGTATATTTAATGGATGCTTCCATATAATATGACATCTTTATTAAGGGCATTGAAACGAAACGAAGAGACTCAGTGTTTTATGTACTCCATAGAGTGGCAAGAGGGAGGTTGCCCCATGCATATCTTTTAGTAGCTAAAAGTTATATAGCGTCTTAGCCATATCGATTATATCGCTAAAAAATTACACGATTCCGTAGTCAAAAATAAGATTTATTTGTCTGTGGACCTTATTTAAGCAGATGAAGTTGCAGTTTGTTATATCGTTAAACTATGATTTAAAATTAAAAGTATGCCAAACTAAGTATTTTCCTTGCAATCATCGCGGGTCATCGCGAAACATGATCATTATCATACTTAAAGTATGAATGGTATAAAAATATATGTATATGTATATTTATGTACTAAATAGATCCTATAATAAACCAAGACTACATCGCTACTTACCATCAGGTGGAATTGTAGTCAAGCATTAACTTACAATTTAAGAAAATAAAATGTGTGCTATTCACACATAACGTGGTAGAAGTGAAACCTTCAAAATTTTTTTTTTATAGCCTGAAGGGCAGACGAAAAAGCTTACGGGCCACCTGATGGTAAGTGGTTACCGTCGCCTATGGACATGAGCAACACCAGAGGAATCGCCAATGCAATGCCGGCCCTGAAGGAGAACTCTTTTTACACCTTTTTTGAAGAATCCCATGTCATAGCGCTCAGGGAATACCTCAGAAGGAAGTTCATTCCACAGCTTGCACGTACGTGGCAAAAAAGTTCGTGAGAATCGGACTGTAGAGGTTCTCCACAAGTCCAATCGGTGTGGATGGAACTTCAATCTTCGGCGAGTGGTGCAATGATGAAAAGGAGACGTAGGCATCATGTCAAACAATTCCTCGGAGCACTCACCGTTGTAAAGTCGGTAGAACACGCAGAGAGAACCGATGTCTCTTCTGAAACTCAAGTGTTTTCAAGATAATGAGACGAATAAAATTTCGGGAAGATGATAATTGTAGGTTTTACTACTCCACTCCACTCCAGTCTCCACTCAACTCCAGTCTCCACTCAACTCCAGTCTCCACTCAACTCCAGTCTCCACTCAACTCCAGTCTCCACTCCACTCCAGTCTCCACTCCACTCCAGTCTCCATTCCACTCCAGTCTCCACTCCACTCCAGTCTCCATTTAACTCCAGTCTCCACTCAACTCTAGTCTCCACTCAACTCCAGTCTCCAATCAACTCCAGTCTCCACTAAACTCCAGTCTCCACTCAACTCCAGTCTCCACTCAACTCCAGTCTCCACTCAACTCCAGTCTCCACTCAACTCGTCTCCACTAAACTCCAGTCTCCACTGGACAGTTTCGTTTCATCGAATTTCAAATCACCCCCGTACTAAAGAAGTTTTCACTTCAAAAAATCTATTTGTCTATGCGTCTGGTTTTACAGTGTTAACATTCATCATCATCCTGCCCATTTCTCAATTTTATTTGGGGTTGGCGCAATATGTTTTCCTCTTCCACACTTCCCTATCAGCCGTCATCTTTACACTATCTCTCTTATCTTTCATATCATCTGTATCACAATCCATCCATCTTTTCTTTGGTCGTCCTCGTCCCCTTCGTCTATCCATCACATTCATATCCATCACTCTTCTCGTCACATGAGTTTCCTCTCGCCTCATCTCGTGCCCATACCGTGATATTCGGTTCCCTTTTAACTTTTTTGTAATTTTTGCCACTTTCAAACTTTCTTCTAATATACTCATTCCTTACTTTGTCCATTCTCGTCACTCCACACATCCACCTCAACATTCTCATATCTATGATATGCAATCTTCTCTCATCCATCTTCTTTGTAGCCCAACATTCTGATCCATACATTACGACAAGTCTTATGACGGATTTGTAGATTTTACCCTTAAATTTACGAACAACAAATATTTTTGAAAATTGTTTAGTTATTTGAATTGTTCCGTTGAGGAGTCATATTTCGTCTCTGACACACATCTTGCGATGTCAACGATAACAACAGCGAACATATTTAAACACGATTCAGTTATTCCCTACGACTGAGAAGCTCACTCTTAACATCCAGAATCCATAGTCTCACTATATTGACCAAGTTGAGTAAATTCCCAATACAATAAAAAAATCATGAAAATCGCTTCTTAAACAACGAATCTATTCCTCCCTAAACCCATTGTATACTAACGGTCTTGTTCATTAAAAACTTATTTAAGGTTTGTAGTGTTCGGCTAAAGCACTGGTTATATGCATGCACAGCAATAAAAAATAAAGAAATATTGACAAGGCCGAATTGACGTAAGGCCGACACCACACTAGGATTTTATAAGCTTACGCGTTCATCCGACACACGTGATTAATGATTTGCTAAATAAGTTAAAAAAATCTATATTTATTTCTATAATGTAAATGAAAAAATATAGGCAGATATTTACGAATGTTAAGAACCAAATTTGATGATTTTTTGACGTGACAACGTCTATAAATTGGTTGACTCGGGTGTCATTCACGAAAACTGTGTAACGACCAAGTAAGATTTGCCGGAACGTTACCATGCACGCGCAGCATTAAAGAGAGAGGCTCGCTCGACCGGCGCGCGCCTTGCGTCTCTCTTCTACGCGAGCGTTTCTGGCGTCGGAGTTGAATAGACTAATTAGTGAACTTATGTTCCAAAAACTTATACCACGAACAGACGTTGTCACGTTAAATCTCCGTCCGCATGCAGACTTTACAGACAGCCATTTTGATATTTTTGCTATTAATTAAACCTGATAAGATATAATATAATATTTCAATTGCAATTTATATTTAGAGCTAGGAAAAACCTTGATAAGCTACGAATACTTATTCAACGTAAAATTATTATTTTTTTATAATTCATCGATCAAGCGTCTAGCGCTAGGAACGCTCGACAAACGCTGATGTGTAAGCAGCCTTCATTTTGCGTAAAAAATGCTGTGTTTGTTTTACTTGATTTTACACGAGATCGATGGTTACTAAAGCTTCCATTGCATGATAAAAATGATCACAATGTGCCTCACCGCAAATTTTTATATGTTTGTAAATAAACATATTAAAACAATGAACCAATTATAATTTAATCACTCAATCAGCTGTTTTGAGTTTTCTAATGTCACTGTGATGACAAACGTCAAAACTGTTTTCCTATTACCATTTAGTTTACTTGTTCTCCCTCGGGAATAGATCAATATCTCGGGATAAAAAGTATCCTATATATTATTCTAGGTATTAAACTATCTGTGTGCCAAATTTCATCTATATCCGATCAGCCGTTTTTGCGTGATTGCAACACAAACATCCAAACATCCAAACATCCAAACATCCAAACTTTCGCATTTATAATATTAGTAGGATAGTAGGATAGGATTCCTGCGTGTAAGCTTGTGTACCTTTATGACTTTATGAGTATTATTATTGAAATCGTACAATGCGAGGTGACATTGTTATTACCCCATCAAATATAAGGGATATCAAATGACAAAACTACGTCAGATCTTGCATTGACATTGTAATTTGAGATCGTAACTCAATGAAAGATTCACAAACCGGCAGCAGCACATTACGAAGACAAACTTAACTGAACTCGGACTCGAACAAATAGTTCATGGTATTAAAAAACCATATCTGACTCACTGAAGTTGTTGAACTTTTGTCGTTAAGGTTTGTTTCCACAGACGGCGTTCAGCTCAATTGAATCGGAGTAATTACTCACTCGACGGACACTGAACTTAATAAACAAGTTATAATTTTACGGGCTTGGCAATGAACACTTATTTCTAATTTGAACTGCAGTGCACATCATTATAGAGTCATAGTCATAGTATAATTAATAAACAGAGTCCTTTTCTCTTTTCTAGTATGGATAATTGGTTAATTTGAAAGGTAAATTCTAAGGTTTAACCCGTCGGTTACCGAGAACGTTCCAGCACGTTCGAACTCAAAGGTACCGCGATCACGCGGATCCTAACGAGTTAAAGCGTCTTTAATCACCAGAGACTGACAAAATGTAACCACTAAGGAAGCAGTGACGTGTTTTCCGAGTATAGAATATTTATTAGATTATTAGAAAGTTGTTTTTACACCTATAACTGAGGTGACACTTATGATTGTAAATTGCATTTACGTATTTGTATCTGGTGTGTATCTCGTTGGTGTAACATATAAAATAAATAAATAAATAGACTTTATTGAACCATACAAATGTATAAGGCCAACAAATAATAAGATATAGCCATCCCTTTAACCCACTCATCATTTGCAACTCGTTATTCTTTTAACTAGCCGATTTATTAACGATAATTTTCTCCTAAAGCAATTAAGCTATAGCAACACAATAAAAAAAGAAAAATTCCCACTCATCAAAATTCCCGAGTAGTCGTCATTTTAATCACATTAGAAACAGATCCATAACCTATTGCGAAAGTCCTAATCCTAATGCGAAAGTTTTTATGGATGGTTGTCACTCTTTCGCACAAAAACTAATGCACGGATTTTCATGAAATTAAGCACTCGGCTATACCATGATTTGGAATAAGACATAGGGTATGTGGGAAAATCCCTAGGAATAAATAAGTTGCCGTGACGACACAACAATGGAAACACGGCGTAAAACTTGGTCCATCCGACAGTTTTAACGAGCGTCATTATATTTAACGTTCGTTTTTCATGTCACTTTCATTATTGGAGTCTGATGGAGCTATAACGTCTGGTTCCAGTCAGCGGCACTCCGGGTATCGATATCGAGAACTGATAATAAATCGCTCAACCAGCTGAGGTTTGAAAAATCCACACATTTGTATACACACTCTCTAATGAAAGGAAAATAATAGTAACTTAAAATATTCGCTGTAATTCCTATCGTCACTTCTTATCTATACATCTATACATATACATACAAATAAATAAAATTCGAGTGTCTGTTTGTAATATCAAAATAACCGCTTTTTAATAAGTGCATTTGGATGTATACACGGTATATAATTATAACAAAACAACATTTTTTTACAATTTTTGTTTGTCTGTCTGTCTGTCTGTCAGTCTGTCTGTTTGCGGCTAATCTCTGAAATGGCTGAACCGAATTTTACGGGACTTTCACTGGTAGATAGCAGATGTAACAAGGAGTAACTTAGACTATTTTATTTTAGAAAAAAATAGTTTTAGGAAAAGAACAATACCTTTTTTGTTAAATACACATAACAGCTAGTCATTGATAAATGTTTCGATAAATTTTCTTTTTTTCCATCTGTAGCACAGAATCCTAGCCTCTACGAATGTGCTACGTAGGTCTACGGTTCTTATAGCTACGCAAGTGCTACGCTGCTACGGTTCTTATCCATAGCAGTTTTACGGCATAATAGTAACTGATAAGAACAGTACGAATACAAGCATATTATAGTTGGTAGCGAGTAGCGACCCTGCCTATGAAGCGAGGGGTCCCGGGTTCGATTCCCGGCCGGGCAGATATTTATGTGACAGATAAATATTTGTGCTCGTGTCATGGGTGTGATTGTGATGTGTTATGTGTGTCGTCCATGCCACCCGCGACACAGGTAATAATCTCCTGCGGGGGTATGAGTGTGTTAGCGTTAGCGTTAGCGTTAGCGTTAGCGTTAGCGTTAGCGTTAGCGTTAGCGTTAAGTATTTTATTGAGTTTCACAATACACTCGTGGTTAACAAGAACCCCTGTACTACATTGGAGATCTATTATTGACAAATACAAATTAACAAACCATCCTGGACCACATCTCCACTTACCATCAGGTGGGATTGTGGTTAAGCATTAACTTATTTTTAGTAAAAATATACATATATGTATATATCACGGAACAAATGGTGAGCATAATGCTCAATGCGTTCTCTACCAGCAAATTTATTGGACGAAACAGAAATGCACTGAAGACGGCTTACAAAAACTAATTTAATGACACATATACCGTTCTACATGAGAATGCCTTTTTTATGTAAGTAGCCGGCAAACGAGCTGACGATCCACCTGACGTAAGTGCTATCGTCGCCCATGGACATCAGCAACACCAGAGATTAGTTTTCAGCAGTAACACACATTTCTTGTTGGTTCCAAATGAGTGTTTTAAATTAAAAAATTTAAATTCATAATAAGTGGATGGGTTGCTCAGAGTGGTCTGTAACTGTACTACAATATGTAAAATAATTAATTCGACTAGGAACATAATATATATATCATTTCTTTTTCAATCAAACAGATCATAAGCACACATGCACTGTCAATTTTTATATTTATATCATATAATCTTATTTATGCTCCTCCACGAGCCCTAAATTGTACTTCACGCTTCCGACATCAAGTATCACAAATTCACAAGATAACAGCCTAGTTGAAAAGAGATAAACGTACAAAACACAGATGAGTAAAAGAGACAGAAAACGGTGTAGTTTCATATTGTCCTCATCTCAATATTGAGATTAAAAGTGACGCTTCGCTTGGCGCAAATTATTAGTTGTAACGTCAGCATAATAACGAGTTTCTTCATTTTATATCTTATAATACCTTGCAGTTTGAAGAAGAGTTTGAAGCAAATAGACTAGTGATTTATAAGTGAGCAAAATTCAATCCATTCATATTATTTACCAGCTAGGAGCTAGATAGCCAGCTTCTTCTTTCTATTTCTTCTTGAATCATCTCACACAATGTAGAAGTTCTATAGTCTATGACGCTGGACAACTGCAGAAAGGTAGGCTTCACATACCTTTGCGGAACACTCAGCGCACGTTTTTTTATAGTGTATTCCTTCAATTGGAAATAAGATGTGGGTGCAGAATTTGAACCAGACCTGCAAGAGTTGACCGTTTAGGCTATCTCTTTAAATAATGTAACAAAATAATGAACGTAATAGCGCGAATTGTTACAAAAAACGCAATTGAATTTAAAAATGAAATGTGAATACTACATTTTTTTATAAATTTCACAAACCCCTGATTATTGCCAAGAAATTTTCTAACGCAACTTAGACTTCGTGGAAGCGTTTCAATCCGCTTTTGTACAAATAAAGTTTTATATGAAGGAACACAAAAAAAGGAATTTTTGATATGCTCCGGATAAAAATAGATCCTGAATGAAATTCAAACGAACGCCGCAGATTGGTTATATAGCATTTTGCTGACGGTACACAGTTGGAGCTCACTTCACCGAAATGTACCAGCCGGCGTCGTTTTTGCGCACCCTACCTCTGACACAGACACCTTTTTATGTAAAGGCCGGCGAAGATCTAGAGTTACTGGAAGTATTTACAACTCCATTGATTAATTCGTGTAAGCTGTTTAATTATGTACTACGATAAAATTCAAAATGTGTTGAATCAGTATTTGTCGTAATGCTAAAAATTAGGACGAATGACCAAACGTTTACTTATTTTTAGCTGTATTGTTGCTTATAATACTGACCCTGGTCCTATCATCGGCATACCAGGGTGTTACGTAAGGATTATTTTATCTACTATGAGTAACCGCCCTCGCTTTGCTTCGGTTTTCTTATTTTTTTACACCTTGGGTTATTGGAGTTTTATTAAGGATCCCTAATTTTAAAAAAATATAATATAGCCTATGTCACCCGGGGATAGTGTAGCTTCCCAACAGTGAAAGAATTTTTCAAATCGGTTCAGTAGTTTCGAAGCCTATTCAATGCAAACAAACAATGAAATCTTTCTTCTCTATAATAGTATAGATTATTATGTCATTAATATTTTACTGCTATTATTATCTTACCGTGAATGCCTGGCTGGCTGTCACCCTGTCGCATGAGTCAGCCGCCAGACGACACATTGTGCTTTGGCTTGAGCCACATCTTTAATTCTCTCTACTTTCTTGGTCCGCTAAGCTTCGATGATGCCTTTGAAATTGCTGATATTGACGGTGGCCACTTACCATCAAGTGGATCGTCATCACGTTTTTCATACATACAAAAAACTTATCTTTGAAGTCTCACAAGTTACAGAAGATATTTATTTGAAATCAATAACATATTTGCAATTAAATAAAAATACTTTTAAGGTTAATCAGTGAGTCTCGAAAAACTGTACTTCTGTTTAGCCCAGTGGTTAGCGGGCATTCTGCATTAAGCATTAAGCGCACCTTTTGTACCCTATTATTTTATTGTGGTCAATAAAAGTTAAATAAATAAAAACCAATTTTTTATATCAAAAGCTTCTATCTAATATATAAAATTCTCGTGTCACGGTGTTAGAAATTGAACTCCTCCGAAACGGCTCGACCGATTTTGGCTTGGATGGAGAATCGGACAACATCTATTTTTCATCCCCCTAAATGTTAAGGGTGGTCCACCCCTAAATTATTTTTTTTAACTTTTGACAGAACGAAGTCTGTCGGGGCAGCTAATCTGGTATAAAAATATTTTTATCTCATCCAGCACTTCTAACCTGTATCCATACACCTGTAGTACGAAGAATACCTCGCTCGGTGCCACGCCATTTTCAAACTATGCTAAATTTAGTGCACTGACTGAAACTAAGGGCAGCTACATCTAGAAGTGAATGTTGTAATCGGACTATGATCGATCGTCTCCCAGATAAACGTTGTAGCTGTAAAAGACCACAACTCGTCAATGTGGTTTTGCTTAACCCGAGTCTCGCCATCTCGCCAACAACACAATGACCTCAGATGAGACGCAAATCATCAATCGACGCCATTGAAGTATAATGTCATAGAACAGACATCTCGAACAAAATGTGATCCGCCGGTAGGTTCTATTTTCAAAATTGAGCCCCCGTTCTCCTTTCAAAATTGAACGAATCCATTGAAAATTGAAGCCGATCGGCGCCAATTCATACATACATTGTGATCGCGGTGTCAGTTCTATATGGTAGTAATAATACTTCAATGATCGAAGCTATTATTACATTACATTTAGTTATTCATTCAACTAGGTTGAAATACGGACAGCACTGACACACATGGTGGGTTCCTGTACTCATTTCATATTAAAGCGGTTTTCGTTCTCTTCTCACTATAATCGTGAAGCAAGATCGCGATTTCTTATCCGCGTTGCATTTGTCAAAGGCGAGTTTTCAATTAAATTAGCTTTGTGTCGCCTGCAGAACGAGCGGAACTTGGCTATTCTTCACTTGTTCCCTCTGGGTAGGGAGATAGAAAGTTATTTGATTTGTTTCATGACAAAAATTTGCTAGTGCGGATTAATACGCCTTAGGTGCAGCGCAGACGACGCTCTTTTTGTGCGATCGAGTGTGCGGACGCACAAATGTTTATATGGCGCGCAGCCGCACTTTTTTGCGCGTCGTATGCGTTACTGCATATAATTGCAAAGGTTCTATTTTCACAGACTTAAAAGTGCGTCACGGACAGTGTGCCGTCTGCGCTGCACCTTTATTTGACTGCGAACGATGCATGCCACAAGTAGCTCTGGTAAGTAGCCACTGAAAGTAAAGAAATATTTTGAATTCCAAACGCAATAAATCTCAAATTCCTGAGCGTTCATAATATTATCAACTAGCTGACCCGGCAAACTTCGTATCGCCCAACGAACTATTTTTTTCTAAAATAAAAGTAGCCTAAGTTACTCCTTGTTACATCAGCTATCTGCCAGTGAAAGTCCCGTCAAAATCGGTCCAGCCATTTCAGAGATTAGCCGGAACAAACAGACAGACAGACAGACAAATATTGTAAAAAATGTTGTTTTTCTATATGTACCGTGTATACATCCAAATGCACTTAGTAATAAGCGGTTATTTTAATATTACAAACAGACACTCCAATTTTATTTATTTGTATAGATAGCGATAGCAATAAACACGCATTGAGTTAAATAAACAAAGAAATATTAAAGAAAACAAATTAACATTTGGTAGAACTGTAGTTAATTAAACTTCTATAAAAAAAATAGCGATAACTATATCGATAAGTTTTGTTTGTGACAGTGTGACGCATTTATGAGCTGAGTATTATTGAACTAGCTTTGCTTTATCCAAGATATCTGGGATAATAAGTACTCCATGTCATATTCCATATTATGGACTACCTGTGTGCTAAACATGAAAATGCATTCAGTAGTATTTTCATGAAACAATAACATACAAACATACATACATCCATACAAACTTTCATACATATAAATATTAGTAGGAAGTGAGATTGTTGCGCTGAGGTGTGATCCATTAGGTTGTAGAATTAGTTTCTTTTTCCTTACCTTCAGTTTCTTTCTTAAAATGGAAACTGTTCAGTATTCTATTACCTAACTTTATCGATCGTTTTCTACTTGACTAAAGCCCCAACTCAGAGTCACTAACGGTTACTTCAATCGCTCCTTAATAAAGAATCACCATACAAATTCTATACTTAAGAGCGATTTAAGTAACCGTTAGTGACTCTGCTTTGGAGCGTAAGTTTACTTTAAAATCAATTTAGATTTTACATACCTATTTGCCTTGGTAAATTTGTCTTGGTTTTTGTATATATTTATATTTGTTTGTATATATTTATACTTGGATTTTGTATATATGTTACCGGATATCTGTATAATTTAGCATTCTATACAATACCTAGGCAATGTATAGAATATCTAAAACGTTCAGGTAACGTTTTGAATATAATTTATTTCATACTTAGCCCAGGCATTCTATACAATACTCCATGCGTAGTTGGTAATGTGTGTAAAAGACGGTTCTCTGCCTTTTCGCCGAAATTTTTTTGGCCGATTATCACTTGCCAACTAACGTTTCACAGAATTTTATTTCTCCGAATAATCATTTGCCAACTTATCACATATATTTTTTTATTTCCCAACCTAACAGTTGCCAACTGTACGTTTGGTCTGCCTTTTATAATAACACTTTTCTAAAGGCCAACTTTCAAGTAGCGAATGTTTCAGTTATATATTGTTTGGTTAGGTAAGATTAGGTTTGTAAATTTGCGGTTCTTGTTATCTTCCGGTGACATATGCACTTTTAGGGAGAATTTAGGGGTTTTTGATACACAAAAAGGCTTCCAAATGTCTCCGGCGCTGCGGGAAGTGCAGCCCCTCCGCCCTTGCGTAACAAACTGCAGGCATTCCATGCTCGCCTACGCAGCTTCGGCTTTTTGGTCGCCTGCGGCGACCAGCCTCAGCCGCTTCGGCTCACATGGTGCCTGCAGTTGGTTACAGCGGGCGGGGGCTGCTCTCCCTCCGCGCCTCCGGGGTTTACATTCACTCTAGGGGTAGGACAGACTAGTACCACGTGGGGTCGGGGTTGACTAAGTCGGTTCTGTCACCAATTTTGAAAAATCCGAAGCTGCGTAGGCGAGCAGTGTAGTGTAGGAGCCATTAGACTGCATCTCTCCTTACCATCAAGTGTGATTTCGGTCAAGCATTAATTTAAAATGTATAAAAAAATATCTATTCATGCAGTCGGTTTATTAATGCGGCTTAAATGTCCTAACTTGAACGGTGTATCGTGACTTAAAGAATAAAGAATGGAATATAGAGGAAATGAGAGTCATCTCACACGAGGGGAAAGTTGAAAAAGTGTCCAGCTGTTTACTGAAAATAGAATTAGTTCCAATACCAAACACCATCCTACGACAATAGCGCTGGCGTCGCAATAAGTACGATATGAACATAAGCTGTTAACGCTGTTGTAGACGGAGCTGCGGAGTGAAGTTTGCTGAGTTCAATAAAATTTATCCTAGGCTACCGCAGCGCCACCCTTATTGGAACGAAGTTCCTTATCGCGCGTTGCGAAAGGGGGCTAGGCGGAAAATTTGATAACGAAAAATTGTAACGACACTTTTTGCCGTCGTTAGTCGTTACAACTCGTGCGGCGTCGCTACATGTCGTGCGGCGTGCGCATGTTTCTCTGTCTGTCTCTCTCTCTCTCTCTTATAAAAAGCAAGCCAGATATTTTCGTTTCTTGCAGTAAGTACTAGGATAGCAAAAACATGCAAGCGAGTGTGCCAAAACAAATCTGGGGTATTAAATTTCTCATCGGCTTTGTTCACCTAGTAGCTTGCTACTAGCACTGTAGTAGCTTGCTACTGACACACTCGCTTGCATGTTTTTGCTATCCTAGTACTTACTGCAAGGAACTTCGTTCCATCCGGGTGTCCCTTGACACCTCTCAAGTTTTGGACGCTTTTTTACGGACACTTTAAATACACAGAGATGGCTCTCCTTACCTCTATACTCCATGGTTTAAAACAACAATGTGAACATATTCTGTGAACCTGTTCGCGTGCAGCTGTAACGGTCACACACAATCACCAATGGTCCATTCGAAAACAAATTTTCCCATTTTGAAAAAAATAGTAACATGCACGTAATAAAATAAATTGACGGTGGATGTGGGTGAACATAGGAAACATTATACGAGAGATGATACGACGCGATACCCTTCATGCGATGGAACTCAAATTGGTCCTATTAGGACTATTAGACTTAGTAGTACTCAGGACATACACACTATTCAAAGGCGACGCAGTTCATGATTACAGGACCGTCAGGCACATACATTCGAACAAAATCAGAAAAAAGGTCACAGACACCTGATTCTTACATCTAAGAACATCTACTGAATTCTAAAAATGATTTATAAAATGACGTCTAACAAGTATGTACCATTTGACAAAAGCTTCACTCAATGGATTCACAAGTCAGCACTCCCCTAAAAATAATAAAACTATTACTTGTTCAATTTCAGACGAACACCTTGGAAGTAATAAACTCTAAAGTCGATTCGATATCAGCCTGCAAGTTCGTCGAGTTACCTCGAGCGAGATATTACCTAGCTGACGTAGGCTAGGGTTGCCAATCAATAATGCGAATCATTTTTTATGATTTTTTTTTATGATGGTCATAGTCATGCACATCTGTTAAGCTAAACGGAAATAACACATTCGCTTTTAAATGATTGAAGATTCGTTTTACGGCTGAAACTGGCGTTTTACGTTATTGTAACAAGTTTTGATGTTATGGTGCTCCCTCACCGCTGCACCGGGAGCATTCGCGTGTAATGTAACGTTACAGATTTGAGCATTACATCAGTGAAGGAGGAGAACCGAGCATTACAATGCGCACCTTGTAATGATGCAATGTGTAATATCTTGATACAACTTGTAACATCAATGCGCTTGAGAGATATTGTATATTTATAATGTAGGTATATGTAAAAATTGCTCAATAAATAGAAAATATGGAATTTAGATTTTTATAAAAAGGAAATTTAGGTATCCATTAATGATAACGTTGCAATATTTTAACAACTTGTAATGTTATAATTTCCTTTTTATAAAAATCTAAATTCCATATTTTCTATTTATTGAGCAATTTTTACATATACCTACATTATAAATATACAATATCTCTCACGCTCCACTTCCCGTATAATGTTACATTACACGCGAATGCTCGTCAGTCAGGGAGGTAGTATTGTAATGTAATGCTCAAAGACGAATCTATAATGTTACATTACACGTGAATGCTCCCGGTGAGGGAGCACCTTTAGAAATATGTACCTAATTGTGCTTATATTAATGGTCGATGCATGCGTAACGTGGAGGGGACGGGGACGGGGACGGGACGTGAAGTTTTGGAAACATCGTTTCATAGAAAATGTAAACGATAGCGCATACGCCACGGAGGCACGCACAGGACGGGAACGGGGCACGCACGTATATTTATGCCCCATCCACGTCCCGTCCCTGTCCCGTCCACGTTACGTATGCATTGACCTTAAGTCTTTTGTGAGACAGAGTCAATCTCTACATTGCGATTAAGAGCGTAAAAGAGCTGTCAAATTATACCTCAATGTCGTATGTCAAAAAAACACTCCATGTAGGTATAGTTAATTTTTCTGTAGGTAATCAACATTTCATAAACTGTTATATACGTGTTAGTTGATTTTGATTTTAGTCAGCCTTTCAGAAACCGGCGGCGAATCATAGTCGGTTGTAATATTCAGATTCAAATGTCATACGTGGATCACGTAACAGTGCTATGACGTCACTGTATGAGATTAATGTCTAACCAGTATCTTACGATAGGTATATATTTTTAGCGTGACTACCAACATTATCGCAAAATTTGCAATGAGTTATGTTCAAATTCACAGGCGTGTATTGTTTGGGAATAAGTCTTTATTTCTTTAAAGATTAACAATTATGGTAATCAATGTAATTATTATCAAACATTTTAAAGCTACAATATCAAAAACTTTATGTAATAATTTCCATACTCTGTCATAAGTTTATTTTTGATCATTAAAAATGTGATTGGCTGTAGGCAGCCCTGGAATTCGGTAAACTCGCTAACTAGATCTAGAATTAATTCTCTGGGTATCTGCTACAGTTGCTTGATTATATCGTGCCTTTATTCTCGTAAACGTTAGTTGAGAAAACAATAGCTACCACTTTACTACCATCTACCAGCCAGCTCCAGCGTCTGTCGTTATTCTGCATAACTTGCAATATCTATTTATGTTCATTACCTATACATTTTCTGATAGCATCTCTTTTTAACTGACTTCAAAAAAAGGAGGAGGTTCTCAATTCGACTGTATTTTTTTATGTTCGTTACCTCAGAACTTTGGACTGGGTGAACCGATTTTGATGATTCTTTTTTTAATCGAAAGCAGGTGCTTGTGATGTAGTCCCACATAAATTTGAACGAGATTTGATAAGTACTTTTTTTATGGAAATAGCCGGCAAACGAGCTGACGATCCACCTGAAGTGGCTATCGTCGCCCATGGACATCAGCAGAAAGAAAAAGAAAGAAAGAACTGGCTCTCAAGCCCCCAGCCGGAACACGACGAGTCGTTTGGCGGCTGACTCATGCTCAAGGGTGGTAGCTATCCAGGCGAACCCCATGGAGAAATAATAATAGTAATAATGGTATTAATTAATAATTAAAATCAATATTACTAATATAATCCCTCGAGGGGTCCTACCACCAGCGGGCCGGATTTAGTCGCCTTTTACGATACCCATCCGGCGTGGGATTGGGGTTAGTATTCTAAGCCGCCCCAGTACGGCGGTTATTTTTTGTTAGTAAAATTTAGATTATTTAAATTGCCTGTCAGAGAATTATTAGAGTTAAGTCAGCTTTTTAGGATGTCGTTATCACAACAGAAATGTTATAATCGTAGTTTCACCACGTCCGTCCATCCTTCTGTAGTTTTTTATCCCTGGAATAATATGGCAAACATTAATTTCATTCCGAATAAAAGCTAATGCCATCAAAAACATAACTTGTAAAAAAAACCAAGTCTCGCAACTCAGTTCTTCTACCGTAAAAAGTTGTGAGATCCATGTAATACCAAGTCGGTTAATTTATTCAGTTCCTACTTAAGGGTCCTTCTGTCTTAAGTTATTACGTAATTAGCTAACCTAACAAGTAACAACATCTTATAGTGACCATATTATCAATATTAAAAATCTTTTATGTTTTAAATAAATAGATCGACTTGACCATCGCATGAAAACACAATGTATCTCACAAGTAATACCTACATATTATTATATTAAATTTGATTGTTTATTGCGATTGCCAAGTCAATCTATATATAAATATACCGTGTTTATACAATGCCTGCTTGGTTACTAAAAATTCGGGCTTCTAGCTTTATCCACAACAAAGTTATAGGGGGTCGAAAATGGCCTGAATTGCTTCGAGAAAAGGATGGTACGGCCGTGCTGCTTTTTTGCTCGACTTGGCGGGGGCACGGCAGTGCCCCGTTTCGGGTGCATATCTATTTATTTATTTATTTATATACTCAGTAGCTGCCCGGACAGACTTCGCTCTTTCAAAAGTTTTTATTTTGAGATGTAAGCTATCCTATCTTTGAATTACGATCAAACTGCACGCGGTGTGCAAATTCGATTAAAATCGGTTAAGTAGTTTAGGAGTCCATCGCGGACAAACAACGTGACACTTAATTTATATATATTATATTATAAGATTTATTTAATTAAGATTACATGAAACGTAAAGTTATAAAAAACTAGGCGATACAATTAAATTGCATAAAATAATATAAATTTACAAATGAGTACAGTTGTAGGGATCGGAGTAATTAAGAACGCGAATTGTTGTATAATGCTCGTCTTTATTAGTAAAACATTCAATATATAGACTTAGGCTACTAACACATACAAACATAGACATAGTTCTATGCCACACACTACACAGTAAAGGGTATTAATTTCGTATTATCCGTAACACGAGTTTACGTAAACACGCCATTTACAACCATATTAACTAACATCAATATTATATCTTGTTTTTGCGCTTTAATCCAAGTTCCTTTCACTCATTTCCCAGGAGGAGTTTCTTCTTACATATTGTATTTCCTGGGAAACTGGAAGCGAGATGGATAAGTGCAGGCTACGTAATATGTTAAATTTATAGGAAAAGCTCTTTTATACAAGCTATAGACTATTGGCTTCAACCCATTGAACCCATTAATGGCCCACTGCTGAGCACGGGTCTCTCCTCTTGAGGAGGCCCGGAGCATACTCCACCACGCTGCTCCAATGCGGATTGATGGAGGGGTTAGTGGCCAACCCAAGTGTTGGAAGTTTTCATGCCGCCCGAGGGCCTCCGACATGGCTTAACGACTGTTATCTTACGATAACAACCGGGACTGACGGCTTTACGTGCCCTCCGAAGCACGGAAGCGCTCAAGAAATTTTTGCCACTAGCTGTCACTAGCTATAGACTATTAAATATTGGTTAATATATTGCAATATCAACGTGTTAACAAATTAGTATCGTAACAAAAATCGAATTTGATTGTTATTGCTCTCAGAATTTATTATACGTTTTGCTTATGTTAAGTATGTTAAGTTTTATATTCGTATGACATTTTGTAATAGCCATGTCAGTCTCTAACTCTTCACACTCATAGCCCCACACTAGGATTCCCTGTGTCGTAGGTGCCATGAACAACACACTAGACAAGGACATTCACACCCACACCGAGAACAGAAATTTAAACTCATCATTCAAATTTCCGCTTCACTAGGAATCGAATCCAGGACCCTCGGTGCGACAATCCGGCATGGTAACCATTGCGCCACACGGGTCGTCGACATAGAATACAACTGTGTAGTCTAGAACTAAAGTAGTCTACAAGTATATCACAACTCTTAATTAGCCCAAAACTTATCAGTTTTTACACTTTAGTTCTCTTTCCTCCCTTATTAATCCGCATTGAGCTTATAATAGTACTTTTAACTTCTCAGTTATGAGGGAACGCGTAGGACCACTAGGGTAGATGTCATGCACCATAGTTGAATCAATAATTGTTAAACAACTTTTTATTTTAATATTGGTTCATCTGGTGGTAAGTTGCCAAAAACAGTATGATCGTCCATAACACCGATGGTAGCACCAACGACTTGTCGGTCAAGAAACTTAAGAATTAACTTTTCAACTCTACAAAAACCCTTAAAAAACTTAGCAAATATTTTGTATCCCTTGATAACTATTTAAAGATAAAGATTGAAGTAGTTATATATTTAAATTTCCCTATAAGCTATAATGGAAGCCAAAGCGATCGTAAGCACGTAAAACGAAGATATTATCTATCAGAACGATCATTTCAAGTTTTATCGTGTTCTATCTTATCTTTAGTGTACAATAAAGCTCTCAGCTACGCTTAGGAAAATGCTTCTTAAGCGAATATACTTGTACCAAAGGCTAGATTATATATACAAAGAGCTTCGGCCGCTCTATTAGAGGTCTGTGGGAAAATATGTATAACTAAAGCCTCAAAGACATTGTCTGTCAAAACTCGTACCGTCATGGTATCAAGTTGAAAATAAAAAATAAGCTAAGATAAGCCAGTGTTCTTCACATCGTCTTGTTTACACTTAAAATGAAGGAATTTAGACCATGGCGGTCAAACAGGGGAAAACAATTTTTGCTCAGCTTTGAGTGTTCTCAAAGCTGAGCAAAAATTTTTGATTTTGATTCCAAAAGCAAAATGTTTTGATTCCAAAACCCTTTACAATAATGCAAATACATAACAATAATTTAGATTCTTATTTTATTTATTTCCTTATTCTCTTTTAATAACATTGTAATCGTTTCCTTATAAATATGTGTTAATTAGTAAAATTGATTTATCAAATCAAAATCTTTTATTCAAATAGGTATCACTGATACACTTATGCACGTCATTTTTTTAATCTACCAGCTTTTCGGAAAGGCTTGTCATGAAGGAGAAGAAAAGCCGTAAAGAAACTCCTCGCACATCTAATAACAATAGATCTAATAAATAAAATGCAGAAGACTACTTTGTGTAAGCGGTAAAGAAGAGCCACATTCAATAAGTTGTTATAATAAAGTTATATTTAAAGAGTGGAGTATGACGTAACGTGCTGCGTCTGGTATTCGTTGCGGCGCTGAGTTACGGCGCCATCGCGCCATGGCAAAGCTGCTAGAGTTATTATTGTGGACCCTTATCGCCGCAACTCGCTTCTCGATACTAACTCGAGTAAACTATGTCTCGAACACGGACCTAAAAAAAAGACAGACGTAATCCCAACAACAAATTCAGTGAAGCACCCATAGTAATACCAACTCTCTATTCGTACAAGTACACACACCCGCACATTGACACTTCACTGCGTCAATCGCGAATCAAAAATTACGCACACATGGTAAGCGGGCAGCCATTGCTATGCTTCACTCTCGATTAGATGAGGTTACGTCCGTCTTTTCTTCGGGTCCGTGGTCTTGAATAAACAAAATGTTATTAAATACCAGTGGCGTAGCTAGCCCTAAGGAGGCCCCACATCAAATGGGTATTGAAATAAATCAAACGCTACCTAAATATTAGCCAAAGCTTACTACAATACATCTGATTAGCAAACAAACCAACTTAGCAAATAAACGAATTAGGAAATAAACCAACAAACATAAATAAAAAAATATTGTAACGGGATCTAATTGCAATTTTCATTACAATTATTGTAGGAGATGGTCTAATATTTGAATAATCCCACTGAATAAATACATAATAGCAAGGTGGAGATTCCCTTTGAAGTAACCTGAGAAAGTAAGTATATTTGCGTCAATGATAAGTCTCCTGCTCTATACTCGTATATTTATAGTACTAGTACTTAGGTATATTTATTTGATATACAACTCGCATCGCAAGTAAAACGCATCCGCAGACCGTAGTAGGGGCTAGATCAGATTGTGAAAATCCCCCGATTTAGCTCCGAAACGGCTGAACCGATTTATTTTGACGTAATCGTTTGATATCTCTTACAAGTATAAAATCATATTTTCCCCCGACTTTACGGCTAAGCTGCTTCGTTGATAAATCGATGGAATTCATCTTTTATAAGTTTAAGACAAAGAGTTCGGGACGATACGAGCAGTTTCCATTGTTGCGTAATGGCTACTGATACACACTTACTCGTAGATATACGTATGTCACAAACTTGGGTGGCAATGATTTTGTACTGTATGTGTATAGCAATATGTTTCATTTTAGTTTACTGTGCTTAGACCAATATTTCATGTTCATGGGCGACGATAGCCACTTATCATCAGGTGGATCGCCAGCGTTTGCCGATTATTTCCATAAAAAAAAAAATGTGTGCAATTGACACGTGGTAGAAATGAAACCTTCAAAAACAAAGGTATTAATTTGATAACGTGTATCAGCTTTAATTATCTTTCAAAAACTATTTTGTACTAAATAAAAATAAAACAGTGGTAGCTAACGCCATCTCTTAACATAATATGAAGAGTAAAATGAGCAGCTAGCGCCATCTATCCAGCAATAAAACGAATCTTCTATCTTGTTCCTCGCGCCATCTATGAATACAACTTAGCACTTTTTTAAATAACACAAGAACAAAACCGGATATCCCGAATATCTCGAAAACGATGCGTCCTAGACAATTTTTGACACGATTTCCAACCCCCCTGTAGAGTCTATTACATAAACCTTGCTGCACCCACCCCTAACCACCCCAACCAAATTTTAATAATAAAAAAAAACCTTTCTTTCAGGCAACGAGGCCCATATTATAAATACCTTACAGACTAACATACATACAACAATATACTTAAAACTAATTCACTTATTCGCGAAGTAAGACGCGCTTCCGGTGACTCCCGGTGGTCGTCGACGTCCATGGAACTTTCGGAAGACGACCCCCTTTGGCCACAGCTCCTCCTTCAGGAAGTCCGACAGGAGCTCGGTTGGAACACGCACAACAAACGAGTTAAAATTCACTGGAGTAGCCCAGTAGTATCTACTACTAGGTAGGTCCAGCTATAATCACTAGGATGTAATGCTGAATCTTGAACGTAAGCGTTTCATCGCAAGATCCTCTCAGATACAAGCGGGAATAGTGAATGGGCCTTAATAAAAAGGCTTATAACTCAACATAAAAGCAATGCAAATATTATGTGAGCCATACGTCTGCGCTATATTAAATCAGGCAAATCGTCGTCTCCGGTACACTCGGCCCTATATTGCTCACACCTGTTTGGTCCACTGTGGGTCGTTTGGTGACCTTCTCTGGACAAAATGTGTTGCTTTTAATGATAAAATCAAATCAAATCAATTTATTTGCTGGAATATGGGTTAGTTGCACAAGTATTAAATTTGTTATGTTCGCCATATTCCGCCTTAATAAGGCATGCAAACTTTACAAACAAAATGTCAAAGAAAATATGTCTCATCTACTTATCTATTGCATAATCTCTTAATAACTATTTCATAATTAAATTTACTTTTGATAAAAATGGTAATACCAAATTTAATATTTTAAATAATTTACTATATTTACATACAAACCGTTACCAAGTAATGTCAATCGTATTTTAGTAATTAATTAAGATTTTTTCCTGTATTAAAATAGTCTTGAAGGAGGTTTTCTTTAAAACAGTACAAGTTAAAAATTAAAAATTGAGTTTAATGTTGATTCATATTTTTAATGTGAGTTCTTTTAATATACAGAATATTTTTATATAACTCAATAATATATTAATCAACCAATACTCCTTGTTATACCGCTGGGTAAGAATTTCTTTGAATATCGAAAAGTCAATGGCAGTGATAATACATTACATGTGACTGTGACAGATCAAGAAGCTATTTAATTTACTGTTTTCATTACTTGTAATTTCAGACATGTATTGTAATGACTTGTTTTTATATCCTCCTGTCAATACTACACACGTTACAGTAAAATTGAGATCGTAGGTAAGTATTTTTCTTATAAAAGCCAGTTCAACCACTGTGCAATATGATAATGTTAGTACCGGACATTTGTCCCGGCCGGAACAGAAAAGGTTGGGGAAATATTTAAGGAAAACGTCATTTGACTGACGATATTAACCCTTCATTTGTCTATGGTTTTTGCAGCGAAATTATTGTGGTGTTTGATGTTTTGAAAATGTACGAGACCTCGAGATAGGTATAATCCTACAAAAAAACTGTTTATTTACAGATTTTTTTGTTTTAAATAACCCCATGTTTAATAAGGAATATAAACCCATGAATAAACTAATCATTAATTAGTAGGTAGTATTGCCAGTCAAAAAGACTTTCGACATAAAGATAACATCAAATAAAAGTCCTTATTGTATTCAAGTAAAACATTTATTGTAAATAACAATGACAAACAAAGCAAAATTTAAAAGAGCAACAAAACTTTAATCAAAACCTTGCAAGACAAAATCCACTAAAGAATCAAGCAGGTATTTCGAATTTCAAAAAGGAAAGGATCTCAAAGACTTAACAATCAGCGGCAGTAAAGTTGCCTTGTTGATTGCTTCTACTGTAACGAACTTAAAAAAATAAAAACAAAACTCAGAAGAGCCTTTGCCTCTTGATTGTGGATGAAAAAAAACAAAAGAAAGAACTTCAAAATGAGCACAGATTATACATGCGTAACATCAGCAGCTGAACAGTATACAAGTTTTGGCGGGAGAAAAATTATAGTCCCTTTGGGAACCGCAATCTATCTAACATTTTTGCAAAAAAATACAGTAATGCGTATAAAATTCTTGAAACTTCGACAGTCCAGTCTGAATCTTTAAGTAGAGTTATAAATATATTCTTACACCTGAATTTCACGCGTAACCAATGCGCGGGAAAAATCGCCGCTTTATTGCAGACGTCATTTTCGTTTCCCTTTCTTTGTTTATTTGGTTTTCAGGGGATTTTATGTGGCCTGGTTTTGTAAACGCGCGCTCCTTTTATTTTTGCTTTTTGTATTTTCTTCGTGGATTTTTTAATTTGAAGACTACCTACTACTCTTGTTTTTGTTTTGTTTTTAGTATGTGAAATATAACAATGGTTGAATATGTGTATAATAATATTTACTTCGAATATCTTTTCTATAGCCCAAGGGAGCCAGAAATTAAAAGTTAAGCAAAAACCTGTCATGTACATGTAGTGCGGTATTAGTTTGCATTAGGATCTTAGAGGAGTAACATTTAACACAAGTAAAACCTAGCTGTCCATATACATATTTCAATTTAACGTAGAGTCAGCTTATCATATTACCTACTTATTTATATGAATTCATATATTCAATTAGTGGTTTAAAATAAGTTTAAAGTGTTTGTAATATCCAGTTACGAAAATTGATCTTGCTTCAGAATATTGCACGGAAAATCTTTTTGTCGAAGTGACGTGTTTGTTTCGGTAATTTGCGGTTTGTCGCCTATTTGCTGTAGCCTCGGGCCTCATTAGAGGGAATTGGAGAAGCTACACGGCAACATTTTGTGTCGGTGGGCGAGATGTACGTACCAAAAAAAATCGTTGTATTCCAAATAATGAAGATCACGAAGAAGGAAGTTTAAACATCTATTAACTAGCACAGGCTGATTCACTGAAAGTTTGTTTATGATAAATATAATTTCGCCTAAACTCCGATTCTAAATATAAGATTTGGAGTAATTATAACCAGTTTCCAAGTTAATTCCGTTGTGCAAAACAGGGAATTTGATAAGTGAGAGGGCTTCCGACTGAAACGGGCATTCCGTCCATTTTTGCCAAAATTAATTAATATTTTCACAATGGCTTCGCTGAATCATTTGTTACCGGTGCTTCGGTGTTTGCTCCGTGTGGACTTGGGCTCATTTAAATTTTAAACAATACATTAATTTAAAATGAAATAAGGTACTTTTAACATTTTTCCCATCTTTCACATTTAATTTTCTTGGAACGAGTACCTTCCTAAATATTATGATCCCACCGAAAACATTTTCATGTAAGATGTTGCCAAGACGGGACCATATGGCTCGCACTGTCAAAAAGTTATCATGTAGAGCCAATCTCATGTAGAGCCAAGCTTCTAACTCTACAAGCCCTAATTTCACAAACTCCTACACCTTAGTCAAAATAGACAATGTAAAATTTACTAAAATAGATAAATCATGGTGATGGTCATGAATAGGACGCTGATTATTTCGTCCGTTTGCGACTACGTTGCTTTAGTACAAAAAAAAATGTCTATTTTTTATACTTAACTAGTTACGGAGGTAAAATAAAATATTTTGTTCTTTTCTTATGTACGTATAACACAATCATTAATGTGGAGCTTTCTTTTAGTATTCTTCTTTATGTATGTACCTACCTATGATCGTTAAAAGGTTGTACTTGTAACTTCATATATTATGTACATAAATAATATATTGTCGGAGAAACAAAAAAGTTATAGTTAAAGTCCTCAGTTTCAGTGGTCCCTCGCGCAGTCAAGCAGGCAAAGACAAATTACTTTATTTCTTTCCCCTATTTATTTATTATGGTTCCTTCTGCTTTCATTATTTTTTTTTGTTTATAACTGTCCCTTATTTTCCGTTTCGACTGGCCTTAATTGTACACCCGATAAACTTTTATTACGGAATATGGCTCGTTAATTAACTTTACAACTTTTTGTAACGGGATTTTTTTATATATCCGTTGATAATCTGTGCCAGTACTTAAAATTAAAATTACCAAGAAAACTGTGACGGTACTGATCTCTACATTAAATAAGTAGGTATATTTTTAATCTATTAACGTAATTTTGCTATCGATATAGATACGGCCAAAAATATGATTTTTACGTTTATTTGTCTGGCTCTAGACGTTACGAATGTCCATGGACGGCAATAGCCACTACCCATATCCATAAAGTATCCCCATGTATACCCATTAAGTATCTACAGTAGCCACGCGAGTTGATTGCAGAATTTAGGTATGCGGCTAGATACAAAAATTCTGCATTCAACTCGCGCGGCTTCTGTATTTTCTCATTTCTCGATGACATCTTACTTATTTAATGACTTATACACACGTAATACCTACCTTCTCATTTCGATACCCCTTCACCGCAAGACAAGGGCTCTTCAGCCTCCAATCCGAGAGAAATATTTGTATTGTTCTCATACCGTTATAAGAGTCAGTTGATTGCTTCAATATATCTTGGATAATGTTAGTACATATTATTTCTGTAAAAATTTTCAGTTTTTTTTTAGAAAAATTACGTCTTATTCTAAATAATCAAATAAAATAATAAATAGCTCGACCACGATACATACCGTAGTAACCTATAATTAAAACTACATTAAGTTCTAAGTTTACCCATGACTTGGTTGTAATCATAATGTAATTGTCTTGTTAGTTACTGAAATAAAATAAAATACTTAAATAAAATAAAATAAATGGTAAGTCGTATCGGATTTTAGACTGGATACTATAAATGGTTAGTTTCTTGATTATTTCTATCTGTTATATTACCTACATCTTCTGTTCTTACAATTTCATAAATAAAATTTAATCCTTGTCTTTGTAGCTTTGATCTAAAATCAGAGGGATCAAATCCTGTACTTTCACTTGGGCCTTGCCTTCTAAGTTTAATATAATTATTGACTCTTAAATATTCGGGAAAAGTAGGATAACTAGGATTACCATGGAGCTTGATCCGAAAATGGATTTTATTACTGCAGTTATAAACCTCTAAAACTTGTACTTAAACCATTAATAAAATATAGGGTGACCAACCCTTATACTTTTTAGAACAGACTAAAATACCAGTCGTTGATATGTATGTACAGACTTTTAGAAGGTTACAGTTACTTTCTTTCTTTTACTTCTCTCTTTCTGGGCCGACAACGCACCAGTGATGTCTTTGGCTGATGTCTGCTGTTGCTGATGTCCATCAGCGACGATAGCCACTTACCATCAGGTGGATTGTCCGAACGTATATCGATTATTTCCGTAAAAATAATTTTGAAAAGCATTTCAAAAAGATTAAACGCCTTTTTTGAAGTCGATTAAAATTACATCGTCTTCAAGATTTAGTTCGTAGGTAGATAAGTGCTGCATCCATGTTCTTTGAGACCAAGACAACGTAATATTCCTCGCTCCGTACTGACACTATATTGCTGAATCCTTTCTCGTTAAACATATTAATGAGTGGCGCCAGTTGCGGTTTTCACAAACCATTAGTCAGTCCATTACATAAAATAACATCCTCATAACAAGGGTGATGATCTGTTGTTACTTATTTTATTTATTAAGATACACTAGGTACTCCTATAAATAGGTCTATCCCAACTTTTTGGCTTTAGTCCTCTATTGTAACCAAAACTTTGGTTACCCTATTCTCAAAAGGAATGATCGAAATGCTTTTAGTTGTTCAAAGTCGTTAACCTCGGAGAAATCTGCGATGAAATATTTATTGGATTTAAATAGGCGGTGGATTTGCGTGGAGCCACGAGCTTCTACCTTCGTCACGCACCGTTACGCCGCTAAGTTTTGGCTGTACGGGTTTTGGCCTATACTACAAAGTTAAAAGCAAACAGGTAAATTCCCTATTGGTATTCGATAAGCCTCCGCACTTGGATTTGTTGCACACCATGTTTGGAAGAGAATTTATCTAAAGGAAAATACTGGCCGTATTGGAGCAACCAAAACTACAAGGAGCAAACTTTCTTATTCCTTTTTCTCTTTTCTTTCTTGGTCTACAACGAGATAGCTTTTCTACTATTTTATCGGTTTCCGTGGAAAAAAAAAAACTTATTAATGTCTCACTTAACACCGAAGAAGTGTCGTCGATAGAGTGCGTTTCACTTAAGTTTTTCCGTTTTTTCATAATAGTAGAATGGTAAAGGAACGGCAAGAAGGAATGGCAAAGGAACTTGGAGAAACATACTGTGGACGCTTTTTGCCGGATTCCGTATGCAATATGGCAGTTAAGTCCGGTTTAGACGTATTAAGTAGTTAAGTAGATAACTAAATTTTAAGTGAATAATTTTAAGTGCGCGTCCAAACGTAATAATTTAGTAAAGCTCTTTACTTCATACAATTCTTCACAACCTTCTTAATTAATTAAGCATTTTACTAAATTTTAACTAAAAAGTGCCTGTCCAAACGTGTTAAGTGATAAGCCCCGCCCATCTTCTTAACAGAAAATAGAAAAATTTCAAAATTAGTTGTTGACTTGCGTACTAAATTTTAAATACTAAATTGTCCGTTTACACGTATTAATTTACTTAAAATTTAGTTTAATAATAATAATAATATCTTTATTTTCAGTATATAAATGTACAAAGTATAATTTCGCACCCTTAAAATGAAAGTGACCTAACTCAAAATTCCTGTAATTTCTGTTTTTGCTACAAACTTACCTTAAAATGCGTACCCTAAAACCCTGTGATGAAAAAGAGCTCGAATTATGAGTAAGAAAAGGACAACCTAATAATCGGTCACTTTCATTGATCGCTCTATTCATCGATATATACTTTTTGAAAACTTTCTTGCTCATTTCCCATAAATTCCAATTTTTGAGTTAGGTCACTCTCATTCTAAGGGTGCGATTTGTTACAGACATAGTTATTATAGTAATAAGGACAATAGTAAACAAAGATCTTCAGTTGCCTAAACTGATTTAAGTTAATTACTTAATACGAGTAAACCGAACATTAATCGATTTTCCAACGTAATCTATGTGAAAATCTGTTTAGAGGAAACATTTCAAACGATCCTTAAACTCTAGCTATGCTCCGCGGTTTCTTCCTCCGAAGTCCGAAGCTTACTTCGATTTCCTTAGGGGTCATTCTAACTTCGTTTTGCTTGGCCACCCATAATGTTAAAAATACTAAAAATATATAATCTTCTTTAACGATTGAGTAATCAAATGTATTTTTTATCTGACTACCATTGGTCTCTCCAAAGTATAAACGAGTCCATGAAAAAAAACTACAATAATTGTATTTAGGTAGGTAGAGTCAATAGAGTAGAATAGACAATGATGTTGTATGATCTTTGAGAATAGATGATGTATTTATAAATAGTTTATATATAAAATTTTCTTTCTAATAGGCATGATGACAGATTTTGAAATACTGTTCTATATTGTTGGGAAATATAATCACAACGTATACCATATTTCCGCAAAAAAAATAAGGTTTCGTATAAAATAAATACATTTCAATTTATAAATATAAGTTTAAAATTCACACCAAAACGCTTCAATGTGTCATGGCGTCGCTTGTGATGTCACTCTTCAGTAAAATAATAGACAAGACGTCATTATTAGTATGGTGATATTCATTTTTGTTTTAAGAAGTGTGACATAATTCGCGCTAATTGAGACTGATTGTCGTTCAAGCTAACATGGCGGCTTTAACTTGCCGTATTTTGTATTTTATTTTATCAAAAATATTGATAATCTCGCTCATAATAATACGATAAATGCGTATTTCGTAATCCATTAATAGGGTTTCATTAAATAAATACGTAATTTTAGTGATTTTTACTTACTGTCATCATGCCTATTAAACAGCTGGTAAATGTCACGTGATGGTAGTTGTCATCCTTGAACATCGTATACCAAGAACATCTATCTGCGACAAGTTGCTGACAATGCTGACCAGAGCGAAAGTAACGTTTGAAATAAATAAAACATCGTAACTTTTCCATCTAAGTACTATATTTAGACCTAAAAAACATACAAATTATAATTATCTTACAATTCACTTAAAAATATAAATAGAACTACTGAAATCTTTATCTAATACGATTAAAAATATTCAAGTCACATCAATTTTTTTATAGTAAATTTTATTATAATATAATCTTATATTGTTGTATTTATTGTAATAGTTATCTAGGGAGGTACTTTGTGCTTATTGCTCTATGAGAATAAATATATTGTTATTATAACTTATAATGCTTTTAATACATAAGATTTGCAACCAAGTTTTTCCTTTTTCTTACTCCACTCACACTTTGTTATGCGAAATAATTATAATTATAATAATAATAATTATTATTATATTATATTATATATATTATAATATATATTTTATTATTATTATAATTATTATTATATTATATTATATATATTATAATATATATAATATAATATAATAATTATTATTATTATTATAATAACAATTGTTATTATTATTTCTGATTATAATGTGGTTCTCTTCAAGTCAAGAGTGAATAGGCTTCTCCTAAGTTAGTTGGCTTTACCATCCACAACTTCATTTCCGCTTACCATCAGGTGGTTTTATGGTCAAGCACTAACTTATTCTGCATTAAAAAAAAAAGTTAAATAAAATGGTTAACGTCAAGGTCGCACTTGTCATTTGACCAAACTTATCACGATTCTAGTTTTGTAATCTGCAAGAAATCAAACTTCCACCAATCGACGGAGAGACCACTGACCATGATATTATATCGATAAACGAAACAGGCCTGATATTAAGTGGTCACTATCGGTCTTTAGAAATGTCTTTAACTACTATTACGTACTATTTTGTCTTCTGTGCTACAACATAACCCCTCAAGAGCAAAATGAACCCTCTTTTTAAGTAAAACTAACGTGTAAATTCACAAAGACCACAGTTACAAAAAACCCAAAGTAATTCACTTATCAAATAACATAGTAATAAATAAATAGTAAACGCTGACATACTCATACCCCTATAGTAGGTTTGTACCTGTGTCGCGGATGGCATGGACGACACATAACACGACACAATCACACCCATGACCCAAGTACAAATATTTATCGGTCACATAAATATCTGCCCCGGTCGGGAATCGAACCCGGGACCCCTCGCTTCGCAGGCAGGGTTGCTACCAACTAGGCTACAGGGTCGTCAATGGAGGTCAAGTTACAAAGGTTATTTGAGTTATTTTTAAATAAGATTAAGGAAATAGCCAAATAGCCACTATGTGCCAGTAAAAAACGGCAAATAGAAGGCCAGTAAGGTAAATATTACCCGCAAACTTTAAACAATAGTTTCTTTCGTTGATGTTGTTACAGATTAGGCGGAACGTGAATGAAAATTTTGGTGACAATTTTAAAAGTTAACCAAGTGTTGGTTGGTTTGATAGTCATAAATTAATGCACAACTTAACATTACAAACAAATTAACGCAAATTGACGTCGAAAGTAAAACTCATGGAGAGACTTTTACAAAATTAGCAAAAAGACCAACATAAAATTCACAAAAAGACAGAAAATTCACATAAAATTTGAATATGTGTCCAAATCTTTTAGTATAACTATGGTATCATCTTATGGTATGGTGTGTTAATATAAGTCAAGGTAAGATCTCCAACTCGGCTGGTAGTGGAATGCTCTTCATCACAGCGAACCTCTTCAGAGCATCATACTTGCTTCTGAGAGCCTCGATTTCGTCTCTAATTCTAGTGTTTTCCTCTTGCATGGCTTCCATATCATGCCATTCCTGGAAAAAAAATCAAAATATTTCAATATTTAAATTCAAATTTTATTTAAAATTGGTTTATACAAACAAACATATTAAAACTCAAAGACTAATGAATGTTATGTTTAAAGAATATATTTATTCTCAAAAAGACATACAAACGTCACTTACTTGAGAATATAAAATTAAATTACAGTAATTAAATAACATCATTCGTCATATTATAAGGTATATTCTACACAAGTACTCAATTAATGCATTAAACCAGCAATTGTAATATTGACAGAAGCCAGTCTATTTTTACAAATCATTATGAGGGTGGTTACTTCTCCCTAATATACTGTGACAATTTCGATTTAAATGCATTAAGTGAGCTTACATTTTTTATGTGTGCAGGTATTTTATTATACAATAATGCTCCTTCGTGCGTTAGGGTTTTACTCCCATATGATGTCCTGACTTTTGGGATCGCAAGGAAGCTAGCTCGGCGTTTGCTATACGACTGTTGTTTTTTAAAAGTAATGCTAGTATGAATCTTTTTATTAAGGATTTTCCAGATAAAAACGCAAGTACTGTATATGTATAACTGTTGAATATTCATAATTTTGGTATCATTGTAAATTTTTGTAGTAGACGTCCGAAAGGGGTAACGAAATAGATTTTTTATAACTTTATTTTGTGCAATTTGTAGATGAGCCAGTCTTGTTTTGGTAGCGCTTCCCCAGATTTCAATGAGGTATAGTAAGTGCGGTTTAATTAGTGTATTGTAGATAGTATAGCGTAGTTTTCGTGGAATACAATGTGCTAAGTTACGAATTGAGCCGTTGACTGATGTTAATCTATTATTTATATGTGCAATTTGGGTATTCCAAGTCAAGTTACTGTCTATTCTTAGTCCAAGGTATTTCTCGGTATTTTTTTGTTGTAATGGAATATTATCAATTGTAAGGGGATCATGGGGTGGTATTAATTTATTTTTAGCTTTGAAAATTATGTAACAAGTTTTTTGAATATTTATTGTCAACAAATTATGTTGGAACCATGTGGATAATGTATTTAAATCTGCTTGAGCTTGAGGGATAAGATTTTTTATAGACGGACCAAAATAAAATAAACATGTATCATCAGCATACAAAGTGATATGACCATGCAAGCCCAGGTCCTGGATATTATTTATATAGGCTAGAAAAAGCAAGGGACCCAGAATAGATCCTTGCGGAACACCATAAGTAATAGGTAAAGCCTTACTTTGGTATTTACCCATTTTAACTATTTGGAATCTATTTATTAGATATGATTCGAACATTTTTAAAGCATTGCCATTCACCCCTATACTTTCTAGTTTTTTTATAAGTAGTTTGTGACTCATGTATGACTCATGTATGTAATGAATGTTAGTGTTCCAAAGATCATTTGCCATATCCTCTTACCATGTTTAATAGGGTGCACAACAAGAAAGATGATTTTGACTTTGTCATGGAATGCCCTTATGCCCTAAGAGTGTGTCCGCACAGTTTACATACATCCTTGCTGTTCACATAGACACTGCGACACCACAACATTATTACTATGTAACTAACTTCCACCCTGTTGAGTTGACGGAGTTGGATGGTTTATTCACATTCTGGCTGGCTTCAACCCATGAATGGCCTAGAGCATACTCCACCGTGCTGCTCAAAGGCGAATTGGTGGAGGGGTTAGTGGCCAACCCAAGTATGTAGTTAAAAATGAGATTTTTAGATGTAAGTGTACTATTCTTTTACTATAATTAAGTTTAAATAGAGAAAAATAAGTACCTGACTCTTTTCAGTTTCCAGTTCGTCCTTCTGTTCAATCCGTTTAATGCGACACGAGGCGGCATAGCCACGGTTCTTTAATGTACGACGTCGCTGCTTCATTCTGAAACACAACCAACAGACACTCGGAACTCTCACTGTGAATCTCAGTGCGATGTTGCAGTGGAAGGCTTCAGGTGTGTCCTAATAATATTATTAATGTGAAAGTTTGTATCGACAACCAGTGTGGCGCAATGGTTACCATGCCGGATCGTCGCACCGAGGGTCCTGGGTTCGATTCCCAGCTAGGCGGAAATTTGAATGATAAGTTTGAATTTCTGTTCTCGATCTGGGTGTGAATGTCCTTGTCTAGTGTGTTGTCCATGGCACCCACGACACAGGGAATCCTAGTGTGGGGCTATGAGTGTGAAGCGTTATTATTATTACTATTATTATTATTATCTATGTTTATTCCTCTTTCACGCAAAAACTACTGAACGAATTTTAATAAAATTTCGCAAGCATGTTGAACATGACCTGGAATAAGACATAGGGTATTTATTATCCCGGAAAACCTGGGCGAAGCCGCGGGCAGAGGGCTAGTTTAAACATGGCTAGTTAGTACTGAACACAATATGTTCACTAGTAAACTACCTACCTTACAATTTGTTCCCGAGTGAGACCTCTCATTTTCAGCTGTCTGTTGAGATCCCGCACGGAGATAGAGACCAGCTCGTCGTCACTGATCTCCGCACAGGGGGTTGGAGACAAAGGAGCCTTCAGAACAAGAAAAAATATCAGTTTTTTTATCTCAATCCGATAGTTCAGCTACTGTAAAACGCTGTCTGAAGCCTGTAGAATGATCATCCATGGACAATAGGCCTAGAAGCTAGAAGTCAATATAGATGCTACATTCTACTCACTCCCACAAGTGAGGAAAGAAGCGAGTTTTAATTCCTTGAGGAAACAAGCAAACACGAAATATAATCACTTTTTAATACATGTAAACTTACCATAATAGCTTTCCTCACTCCCAGTTCCTTTAAATCATGAGGCATAATACGTTTTTATTTGCAAAGTAACGGGACTCCGTTGCGACGTATTTTCTCCTTGTTGGACTTGCTTTCGAATTAGTGATTGAAAGGCCAAGTAGTGTTTCACAATACAAAGGGGTGGAAAAATAACTATATTTATATTTGTATTAAATAGAATTCTAGTAGAAAGTTTGCGAAAGAGAAAGACCACTTATTAAATTCGGCCAAAACAAGGTAAATAAGAATGACATATGACATTTTATTAATGACATAATATTAGTTGTCAAACTTGTCAAATAAATCTGATTGTTAGCCACACAGATTACTATAAATGCTAATCAAAACACAGACTCAAAATACTGTTGTCTATTAAAAAACAAGAACTTTATTACAAGCAACTGGACTCCTAACTTCGAAGAGCTACATGAAGACTAATCACATGACATTGCATGAATATTTTTGACGGTTCACAGGCCTGATTGAGGTTGACTTCAGTCATAGTGTGTCCATAACTTAGATTAACAATACGACTAATTAGATTAATTTTAGTCCTATTTGAAGAAGTTCTTCGAAATTGCCGAATTTAAATTATTGAAATGAAATTATAATAAAAATAAATTAATTTAAATAAAATTACATATTTCAGCCATATTTATTTATGTGTAATATACATTCCACTTATAATCAGATGATTATGTTACATAATCAAATTAAACTATCCTGGGATTGTAGATTATAATTATGGACAGATGGGCACCATGGAAAAATAATTCACACAATGTCGGAGCGCGAGAGCGTCTTCTACTTAGAGTCCAGTTGTTTATACAAAGTTCTTGGTAGTACCTGAGTATCTCCATGTAGTCTGTGCAGTGTGCTTTATAGTGTTTAAGTACTCTGTGCTTTGTGTGTAAAATTTAGTTTTTTGAGTTGACGGGTGAGTTCGTAACGCTTGGAAAAAAGTCTTGTAACGCATTTTCTCTGATAAAAGTGCAACAAAATGGCTAAAAGGAAAAATAAACCGCTCATTGATTCAGATTCCAGCAGCGAGTGTTCAGATTTGGATTCGGTAAGTTGCGTAAACAACTAGGTTATACTTAAGTTTGGCAAAACATCCTGACGACATTCCGCAGAATCTGCGTATTTAGGCCAAGATCAATGTCTGAAGGATCTAATTATGTCCGTTACGCAGTTTCCAGAGAGGGCTAGAAAAACTGTACATTCTATATACTAATGAAACCACTTCACGGCTGGCTTACGTACGGTATTGATACTTTTATGTTTTCCTTTTTTCCTTGTTTTATAATGACCCCTGCGGCATGACTCATGTGAAACGTTAAAAGTCACTTTCTCGAGATCAATGCGACACTCTGACGTAAACCCCAAATTACTGATTAGAAATGGTAGCTGAATAGGAACATGCTTTGAAACTTAAAGGTAAATCCTTTCGATTGTTGTAGCTTCGTATGAATGAATCCATAGATTCATAACATGTCAGAATTTTAGTTTATGGTGCGTTTTAGTACAAGAAGGTTTTCCTGCTTCAAAATGGTCAAGTTCAAGATAAGTCTGCTTGAGTTCATTAATATACAATTAAAATTATTACAATTAAAATAAAAAATGTTATCATTGCTAACAGTCTGTAGGCAAAATCATTCAATCAATTATTTTTATTATCTAACATCCATCTGGATGTAGCCTTATAGTTTTTATGGATGCCTGGAATTTTTGGTTATTGGTCCATTAGCCCTTAACTCGTTAGAATCCGCGTGATGGCGGTACCTTTGAGTTCGAACGTGCTGGAACGTTCCCGGTAATCGACGAGTTAATAGGATACAATACACACTACTAAGCATAGGGTTGTTCCTCTTGAGGAGGCCGAGAGCTGATTCCACCAAGCTGCACCAGAAGGGATTCACGGTGGAGACAGTAGTCTAATGTTTGGGAGTTATTTTTAAATACCATTAAGAGTTTACATGAAAATTTATTGGACTTGAAATAAAAAGACTAAAAGTCAATGCATATGTAACGTGTTTTTACCCGGACAGGAGCGGAAGTGAAGTTTTGAAAACATTGTTTCATAGAAAATGTAAACGATAGAGCATACGTCATGGAGGCACAGATGGGACGGGAACGGGGCACCCTGGTATATTTATGCCCCGTCCCCATCGCATCCACATTACGTATGCAGCGACCTTAAGACACAGGCTCAGACCATAAGTCTTATGTCATATACAACATATACACACATCTAACACTGAAGTGTTAGAATTGGACATTGAAACAAATCAAAAATTTATATCTGAAAAAAAATAGATGTCCATAGAGGTATTAGTGATAGAATAAAAAAAAATGTGCATAAGTATATATTATTATCATTAATATTTTGCATTATAATTTATTTGGATAAATCTAAAGCAATAATTGGTATTAGAATTTTTACCTATGTATTTCACTTCATTTACAAAAAAACAGTATTAAATGTAGATTATACTAGCTGCCTGGACAGACTTCATTCTGTCAAAAGTTTTTTATTTATTTTGAGATGTAAGCTATCCTATCTTTCAAGTTGGATCAAACTGCACACGGTGTGCAAATTTGATTAAAATCGGTTAAGTAGTTTAGGAGTCCATCGCAGACAAACAACGTGACATGTAATTTATACATATTAAGATAAAATGTTGTATCTATCAATTAGGTAATTGGAATCCATTTCTATGTTAATAATTGCAATATTTGTATAGTCCCATTTTTTAGATAAGTTTTATTTGGACTTTTAGAGAAATAATTTATATTATTTTGGAAAAGTAATTAACATTAAATATGATTATTCATTCTTAACAAATCTTTACAAATTACAAATAAAGAAGATTGTTTACAAAACATGATTTTTTATGAAAACAGAATTTGCCTTATCTCTTTTCAAATTAACAGTATTCTCCTTTTACAGCAATTTCTGAATCTTGCTAAAAAGAAGAAGAAACCTGGTGACTCCCCTCCCGCTGCCAAGTCCAAAAGCAAATCATCAGACAGTGAATCTGATTGGGATGAAGATGACAAAAAGGACAGTAAATCAGGTGCATTATTTCTTCTTTCGCCCCAACTCGGAGTCACTAACGGTTACTTAAATTTCTCAATTAAAGTAACCGTTACCGACTCTGAGTTAGGGTGTTACGTTATAACTAAATCTTGTAGCATGACAAGATTGACAAGTGGATCTGTATAATATGTATAATAACACAAAACTTTGATCACTTTTAGAGAAATCCTCATCATCATCAGATTCAGATTCAAATAGTGATGCAAAAAGTGATTCATCCAGTAAGAAGGAGCCAGCGCGGACGTCACGCAAGACATCTTCAGAGCTCTCTGATGATAGCAGGAGAAAATCTGAACCAAAAAATGTTGATATCAGAAAAAGCACGGATAGTAATGGGTCGGGGAAGAAGAAAGAAGTTTATAGTGAACCAGAAGAAGGTAAAAACATCTACCATCTACCAATATATCTGTTTCTTCATTACTTTTTGTCTATAAACTCACTGTGCTAAGGGGCCATCCATAAATTACGTCACACTAATTTCATGACTTTTTGACTCCTCCCCCTGTCCTTGTCACAGCTGGTCGCATTTATGAGACCTCCCCCCTAGTGTGACGTCACATATTATGAAATTTTACAACTAGAAAGTATTAAATTAAAACAGCAATTCTGAAATAAGTTTTATTTCTATTACTTGTTTTTTAATATTTACCTATACATACCAATTATTCGATTTTGAAATGTGACGTCACGAAATTTAGGACCCCCTCCCACCCCTTGTCACACGATGTCACACTACATCGAACTCCCCCCCCTCCCCGAACGTGTGACGTAATTTATGGCCCCCTACTCCCTTTGGTCCGTGGGCGACGGTGGCTGCTTACCATCCGGTGGATCTTTAGCTTCTTGGTCAGCTAATTTCATAAAAAAATACTATTTCAAACCTACCTTAACATGCCAGACATGTTTGTAGAATTCATACTGCATTGGGTTTGGTATCGTCAATTCTTATTGGCGTTGGCAGCAGTTCATTTGTTAACTATTCATTAATTTTCCTTTTAGGTGAAGTATCGTCACATTCATCAGACAATGATTCCCTGGACTCAGAAGAAGAGTTTGATGATGGGTGAATAATTACTCTGTTTTTTTAGAAATAAATTTTCCACATAAGAAATTTAATGTTGGTGCTGTTATTTGTCAAACAAAATAAGATAAGTATTAGAGTTCATGAACTTAAAAAAGCCAAAGTAGGCAGTTACTAATTTAACATATTGTAAATTTCTTCTAAAACTTACTTTTGAAAGTGGTAAAATAAAATTGAAAATCACTTAATAATTGCAGGTACGATGAGAACCTGATGGGAGACGAGGAGGACAGAGCTCGACTGGCGGCCATGTCGGAGAAAGAGAGAGAGCAGGAGATATTCAAAAGAATCGAGCGGAGAGACATGATGAAAACCAGGTCAGTTTGCCACACTTATCTACTGTACCTGACATATCTGCGTCCCAACGCCTTAAGAAAGATATTACACAGGTGCGGCAACAGTTAACGCGCTAAACCAGACGTCGCCTTCTTAATGCCATTACACAGTGATAACTTGGTAGGAGGTTCTTCGGACACATCATCCATCAATCCATCAGCCCTTGGAAGTTCACTGTTGGACAAGGCCTCTCCTAACTTGCTCTCTTCTGACCGGTCCTCAGCTTTCTGAATCCAGTGGATGCCCGCTGTCTTCTGCATGGCAGTCCACCTGGTCGGGCGATGTCCTACACTCCTTTAGACTCCTAGACGTGGGCACCATTCCAGGACCTTTGGTCCCTAACGGTTACTATTAACATTATGCAGGTGTAACAGGGTCATTAATCAGTCATTAATTAATTCATTATTTATTGAATTCCACCAAGATGGGAGATCGAACGCAAGCTCCGTCTTGCGCGTCGGTCGGCGGCCGAGCGCGGCGCGTCGCCGGGCGAGCTAGCGCGGAGGCGCGAGGCCAGGAAGAAGAAGCGGGCGTTGCGAGAGGAGCGAGCGAGACAGCAAGCGCAGCGGGAGAAGGAGAGGGAAGCTGCTAGGGAGCGGGAGAAAGAACGCGAGCGGGAACGGCAGCGGGAGAAGGAGATGGAGAGACATGGTGAGCCTTATGTTGACTGTTGACTTGAATGATAGATTGATTTGGAAGTGAAAATTTTTTAGACTAAAATGATAACTTAAAGATAGAGATTCGGTGATTTTGAAAAAGAAAAAAATATATTATTAATTTCATTTTGAAATACAAAATAGTGGCGCAATTGATGCATTAAAGCATTTTCTAATAGTCAACATTCAGTAAGGTGTTATAGATTAGTTTTATGACCTTTGACCACATACATATAATAACTAATTGAATATACCAAAATACACTTGTCAGTGTTAAAATCTATCCAAAAATAGAGTAAAGGTTAAATTTAAAAAATAAAGTAAGTGACACTAAAACACCTGATAAAGTGTAGGATAACATGTATTGTAACTACATTGTTACAGAATCTGATGTAGAAGAGGTGAAGGAACCAGAGGCTAAAGGAGACAAGTCACCGCAGAGCCCCGGAGAGATACAGGATGATTCCAAAGATGATGGTGAGTGTGAGCTATACATTTCATGTATGATTTGTCAAAATGTGAATTATTTTTATTGTGTTTTATTAATTAACGATTTTAATAAATTATTACAGTTTTACGCGCCGCGCGCCGTAATTAATTAATTAAAATTTAGTTTCCGTTTTCGGGAAACGAGCAAACCGCGCGTGCTCACTATCATTAATTATGCAACATCTTTAATTAAACTGTATCAAATCAACAACTTAAATCTTTCTTTCAACTATCGTATGGTAGCAACAACCCGTACACAGTTAAATAAAATTGGTCCTTCGAGCCGGATTCAACTACCAAGTTCACATCTTTTATTTTTTAACCACCCTTTCTATCCATCCACCAGATCGATCAGCCGAGCGTTCCTCCTCCCCTCTGTTCGGCGCCAAGACGGAGCGCAAGCGTAACGTGGACGACCGGCGACTGAACGCGATGGCGGCGCTGCGCGCGCAGAGGGACGCGCGCGCCGTGCGCGTTGAACACAAGCAGAGGAAGCGGAATGAACAGCTCGCGGACCGGGCTGATGATGTGAGTCTTGTTACTGTTACCCCGGCTCCACACGTTGGTCCCAACGCCGGTAACAACGTTGGTTGATTAATTTGGTGAGGCATACACCCGTTGGCGTAGTCATTAGTTGTGTCCCGTCAGAACCAATGTAAAGATGTCTGATAAAGAAATAGAAATTGCTCTAGGCGCTTTTACAGTATTGAATACATGATATTATACAAAAAAAAGCCGCCAATTTTCTTTCTATAAAGGCGATAATATATGCTTTTTTATCTTCAATTGAGTAATCATTCCCATATTCTGTTGAATGGTTTACCAGTACCTACGACGACGACTCATTGATATTCGCCCTCGATGCCTGTTGCAACAAGACTGAGAAAAATGCCAATATGTGGACGGATCGCCAGCGTTGGCGCAGATTCCTTTGAAAAAACCGACACGCGCCGACCAACTACTAATGCTCGCGCCAACGTTGGAGCCAATGCTATTTTCTAGATACACACGTTGGACGAGTGGTGTTGGTACTACCGTTGAGGCCAATGTGTGGAGCCGGTCTTAGGCTAGCTCCCACCGTTGGCACACCAATTTTGGTCTCAGTAATACTCGTTCAACGTGTATATTGCAGAAATTGGAATTGGTCCCAACATTGGCCTGAGCGTTCACCATCAATTCACCAAATTACCCACTGACGTCGTTTTTACTACAGTTGGGAGCCAACCTTAATAGTGCTTTTAGAATACTGTTATAATACAGTTTGACTAATGTTAGACTGCTATTAGAACAACATAACACTGTTAGACAATTAGATTGCTATTAGAATACTCTTAGAACGATGTTAGATTACTTTTAGAACACCCCTTTGCTTAATACCATTAACCTGTCAAAACTATTATCTTTCTGCCCTTTTCCCAATTTTATTTGGCACAATATGTTTCTCTTCCTTACTTCCCTATCAGCCGTCATCTCTACACTTACACTATTATCTTTCATGTGATCTCTCTTGCCTGAAATAAATAATTTTCATTTATTATTTTTTATTTTAAATATAATTATGATAACATGGTGCTGGTAGGACGCGGACGCGGAGCTGATCGGTGGCACGAGCAAGCAGAGCGTCAAGCTGAAGGCCTCCGACATCTACTCCGACGACTCCGGCTCCGACTCCGACGACAACAAGTCGCAGGGTGAGTCGTGTCGTGTCGGTAGTGATAAATGACAGTTTATCGTTGTGTTAGAGTGTGTGGGAGCGAACGGGTTCCAGTGCCGATGGCAGGATGAGTCGTGTCGTATAGTGTTAAGCCCAATGCATACGTAACGGGTTTTTTCCCGTACGGGACGGAACGTGAAGTTTCGGAAACATCGTTTCATAGAAAATCTATACGATAGTGCATACGCAGCGGAATCCCGTACGGGACGTGGCACGTACATCACATCATCATCGTCGGTAACGATGTTTTTCCCGTCCCGTACGGGAAATAACCCGTTACGTATGCATTGGGCCTTAGTGGTAAATGATAAGTTGATAGTCCATCGTTGTGATGGTTATGGTGTGTGGGAGAAATCACCCGCTTTCATTCAGCACTGGAACCCCCAGTGCCGATCTACCAATGCTTATTGGCGCTAGTTAGTGGCGAATACAGGATATTTGTTAAGGGGGTATTCCTCCACGGATTCGTTAATGAAATGAAATTGACCTTGATTTGATATTGTTACAAGTGGGTCACTAGTCAGCCGTGTGCAGCGCTTATCGCAGGGTTTAAAGGGGATTATGTATGTGTGATTTATTGATATAAAAAATAATAAACAACTCATTGTATTTTGAATCATATGGTGTCTTTGGGTCATTGGGTGATAACTCAAATTTATATTAAATATTTTCCTACTTTTAAAGTATGCCCTGTTTCAATAACACCATAAAATAATTAACTATATTTGTAATCAGGTCGTCGTAGCTCAACCAGTTCATCTTCCTCTGGTGGCGAGGAAGAAGAGAAGAAAGACCGGCGGGAGAGGGAGAGGGAAAGAGAGGAAGTTGAAGTCAAATACGCTGACTCTAAGGACCAGATTAACAAGCTGAGACTTAGCAGGTATCTCTTAACAAGCCATGAATTATATATCGCTAGGCAATTATGAAAACCGAGAATAGGTATGATGATAGTAAGTAAAAATCACTAAAATTATGTATTTATTTAATGAAACCCTATTAATGGATTTAATTACGTCATGCCTCAATAAACAAACGAATATGACAATACTGAAAATGACATTTTGTCTATTGCTTTACTCAGGCGTGACGTCACAAGCGACGCCATGACACTTTGAAGTGTTTTGGTGCGAATTTTAAACTTATAAATTGAAGTGTTATTTTATACCAAACCTTATTTTTTAATATTAATTATAATATATTTCTCAACAATATAGAACAGTATTTCAAAATCTGTCATCATGCCTATTGATCAAATCTCTTAAGGGCTTGTAACAAGATTTCATCATTTCACTATATCAGTTTAGGGAATTGATAAAATCATTGAAATTCTCTAACAATAAGATACATAATTTTATTATGACCTAAACGACGAATGACGACGAATAGAAATTTAACATGACAACAAATGACAATATAACAATAATAACAATATGACAATAAAGTTGTAATTGAAATGATGCTTATTGTAGATACTAAGGTACATCCGGCCCGCTGGTGTAGGGCCCTCGAGGGATTATATGGATAACATTGATTTTAATTGTTAATTTAATACCATTATTACTATTATTATTTCTCCATGGGGTTCGCCTGGATAGCTACCACCCTTGAGCATGACTCAGCCGCCAAACGACTCGTCGTGTTCCGGCTGGGGGCTTGAGAGCCAGTTCTTTCTTTCTTTTTCTTCTCTCTTTCTTGGCCGGCAACGCATCAGTGATGCCTTTGGTGTTGCTGATGTCCATGGGCGACGATAGCCACTTACCATCAGGTGGATCGTCCGGAAAAAAAAGGTACCGGCTTAGGCATGCATAAGAAATGACGATAATACGATGTTAATATTTCAGATTCAAACTAGAACGCCTGGTGCACCTGCCGTTCTTCGCTCGCGTGGTCAACGGATGTTTCGTCAGGATCGGGATAGGGAACAACAACGGCAACCCTGTGTATAGGGTGAGGGCTGTTTTCATTCGTCTATTATCAGTTGCTTGATGAAGAGATGCACTGGACTCAAATATTGATACTTTAGTCGTCTCACATTTTAAGAGATCTAATGTTCTCAAAATGTGAGACGACTAAAGTATCAAATAGTTAACTAAATTTTAAGTAAATTAATACGTGTAAACGGACAATTTAGTAGTTAAAATTTAGTACTCAAGCAAACAAGTCATTTAGAAATTTTTCTATTTTCTGTTAAGTAGGTGGGCGGGGTTTATCACTTAACTCGGCGGGAGGCGCACCCCATAATGCAACACGAACTGTCGCTACCGGGTAAAAAATACCACAATGAATTTATTTTAAAAATGGGGGTTTTATGGGTATTTTACTGAAACAAGTTTTTATGTTATATTTTAATGTATTTGTCATGAAACAATGTGTGAATGAAGTATTTATCTGATAATGTAATCTTCTATTGTTTTAATGAAATCACAGCATACAATTAAATGTTTTTTGCACATGGCTTACCAAGATACAAAAATTAGGCTCTGAACATATTAAAAAATTAAAAAAACGAGATCAATACCAATTGAACATAATATATTGTTACTTATAACAATAATTGTAACATGTATTAATTTGGCATTTTTTTGAAAAAAATCGTTCAAAGTATAACCTAAAAATAATCACCCAATCAATCGATAATGATAATAATCGATGATAATAGTATGTTACAAAAAATTGTTGACTTCACTAATATAGGTATACATAGAAAATCTGAGATCAAAATATATCAGAGAGAGAGAGAGAGAGATTGTAAGTCTGCAGATATTCCAGAAATTAGAGGTCTTTTGGGATTACTCTATTATTGGCAGGCTTCGAAGCGGACATCTTAACACTAAAGACCTTTTGTCTACAGACAGCGTTTTACACTGCGAATTGAAATATATGTGGGAAAAAATGAAGGCATTTACAATCAAAGTAACTCTGCGGCTGATGTGCTAAAGCGTTTGGTGGAGCCTATAAAAAAATCTAATAGGAATGTTGTGATGGACAATCGGTTCACCAGTTTTCCGCTCATGGACGAATTACTCAAGGATTATTGACTGTGTTAGGAACCGCTAGAAAAAAAACCTCAAGTGCCACCCTTTTTTATATCTACAAAAGGAAGAGAGATAAATAATTCCGTTTTCGCATTTCAACCTGATTGCACTCTAGTATCCCCTGCTTCTTGCTCTGAATTGCTATCATGCTCACTAAAATCTTCATTGTCTTCAATTTCAGAAATATGTTCATCATCACTATATTCTAAAAGCATTTGTTCATCATTAAGAGGAAAATAAGGCCTCTAGATAGTCTAAAACAAAACAACAAAAAATGTAGACTAATAAAAATAATAAGACACAAATAGTCGCTACTGGGTAAAAAATACCCGTACGCACCTTAGACATCTGTTGTGTCTAAAGGCGGACTGTCGCACGTTTCTCAAAAGGTACCTAAAGCGGAGCGGCACAAAATTAAATAGAAAAATAAATATTTATGAATTTATGCACTATGTGGTAAATTTTACCCGGTAGCGCCTCCTGCCGAGTTAACACGTTTGGACAGTTACTTTTTAGTTAAAATTTAGTAAAATGCTTAAGTAATTAAGTAGGTTGTGAAGAATTGTATGAACTAAACAAGTTTACTAAATTGTTACATTTGGACACGCACTTAAGATTATTCACTTAAAATTTAGGTATCTAATTAACTACTTAATACGTTTAAACCGGACTTAAAGCCAGCTACGGGACGAAGGACAATTCTGTGTCCGCTGGGTTGGTCCGCTTGGTCGTAATGCACGGACCTGAAAAAAAGACGGACGTAACCTCGTCTAATCGAGAGTGAAGCATAACAATGGCCCCCCGCTTACCATGTGTGCGGAATTTTATGTAAGTGTCAATGTGTGGGTGTGTGTACTTGTACGAATAGAGAATTGGTATTACTATGGGTGCTTCACTGAATTTGTTGTTGGGATTACGTCCGTCTTTTTTTTACGTCCGTGGTTGTAATGCTAGTTCGTTTGTATGGCATGCAGGTGGCAGAGATAATCGACGTGTACGAGACGGCCAAGATCTACAACCTGGGCAACACGCGCACCAACAAGGGGCTCAAGCTGCGCCACGGCACGCAGGACCGCGTGTTCCGGCTCGAGTTCGTCAGCAACCAGGTGCGTGTGTGTGTGTGACTTGTACAGGTCGGCCGCTGTATCTCGGCGCGTCTGAACTTCGCTGAAGGCTGCATGTTATGATATGTGTTGTTATACTGTACTGAGGGTCACCAACTTATGATCAGGAGATTGCGATGAAATCAAAGTCCGAAATTTTGAGTCGTTTTATACTGAATTAATTTGCCAATTACATCACACGGTACCGGTACAATTTAGATTAGATACGAGTTAGCCAAACGGGTGTTAGGGAACGGCTGGTGAGACGTGCGGCTTGCGCGGGTGCATACGTTTACGATTTCATCTTGTCAGCAAGTAGGTCACGTCCCAACACTGCACAGTAACATACTCAATACTCATTTATTGATATGGAAAATACACGTCATCAATATAAAAAGTAGAGTTACAAATTATTATAATAGAAAGGAAATGTCAAGAATAAATGAATGTCGATGGCAAAATTTTAAAAATAGAATAAAAATAATTTCACTAAAACCAGTAATAAAATACACAATGTATGTAAATTAGTTATTAAAATCAATAATTAAACTATTTTTTTTTTTATATCTTATAAGTTAATGCTCGATTAATTATTAATAGTTAATTAATTGTTACCTAAATTATAAATTAATTTGTTTGATACTTTAAGTAGCATGAATTCCTCGACACTGTAGATTATAATTGATAATTCGCCAATACTCGATACGCGGTGTATTGTCTCAGTCACACGTTAGCATGTTCGTGTTGCCATCTCTGTCTTACATGCGCTAAAGTTCGCAAAGCCTGTGTTCAGACGCGCCAAGATACAGCGGCCGTACTGTACACATGCATGTTCGCATTTTGTCTTAGTAATTTTAATATTTTCTATTTATTTTCTCTTTTATTAACCAATTTGAAAAAAGGTATTCAATTCGACTCTATTTTTTTTTATTTGTTACCTCAGAACTTTGTACTGGGTGAACGGATTTTGATGAATCTTTTTTTAATCGAAAGCTAGTGCTTGTCGTGCGGTCTTACTTAAATTTGAGCTAGATCTGACGAGTAGTTTTTGAGTTATTTTGAAGTCGGTTATTTTTTCTTGGTAAAATTCAGATTATCTATACGTGATAGTTTGATCGCTGTTTCCCATAGCATCGATGGTCCTTGTGTGGGAACCAGCCAGTGACATCATATTTAAGTAACTAAATTATTTCCCTACTGATTACTTCCTATTTGTTCCAATGCTAGTAAGCAATAATACCAATATTGTTTATCTTGTACAGGAGTTCACAGAGACGGAGTTCCAGAAATGGCACAAAGCCATAAAAGACGCGAACAAGAAACCTCCCACCATGGACTTCGTGAGGAATAAGATCAGTGAGGTTAAGGAGGCACTCATGTATGAGTTTAAGGTATAATCTATACGAATAAATAAAATTGGAGTGTCTGTTTTTAATATTAAAATAAGCGCTTTTTACTAAGTGCATTTGGATGTATACACGGTACATATACTAAAACAACATTTTTTACAATTTTTGTCTGTCTGTTTGTTTCGGCTAATCTCTGAAATGACTGGACCTATTTTGACGGGACTTTTACTGGCAAATAGCTGATATAACAAGGAGTAACTTAGGCTACTTAAAAAAAAATGTTAAATACCACGCGGACGAAGTCGTGAGTAACAGGTAGTATACCATAAATATCTTTATGCAAAAATCGTGTTTAAATATGTGTTTTGAAATTGAATAACACCACAAAATCAAACCATATAACTAAACTGATCAATGCAAATAATTTAGTTATGTTTAAAACACTGCAAATAGGGAAGTTTGTATGTGCAAGTCCAGAAATATGTAGTCTTCTACCTAAATTTTCCCTTATCAATTTTCCTTGACACTTGTAATCTATTCTTAATTATTTTAAGTATTTAAAAATACTTATTTCCCTCCACCAACCCTGGAGCAGCGTGGTGGAGTACGCTCTAGGCCTCAAGAGACCCGGTCTCAGTAGTGTGTCATATATGGGTCGAAGCCACATTAACGATATGTTTCTTTTACTCTCGTGTTAGGAAGAAGACATCGAGAAGATCGTAGCAGAGAAGGAGCGGTTCCGGTCGCACCCCACCAACTACGCCATGAAAAAGACGCAGCTCATGAAGGAGAGGGACGTCGCGCAACTCAGGTGAGTGCTAGTATAGCCTTGTACTTTCTTTCCTATACACCTATATACTTTCTCACAAACAGCTGCTTACGTATTCGTCCGATTTCGGAGCAACTTGTCTCGATCCGTGCGAGCTTCGTACAGTCGCACCATATACATACACGTTAAGCGAACGCTCGGCCGAGCTACATGGTAGGCGGAGTGGGGGGTGTTAGGTTTTATTTTCGTTACGGAATTTATTGATTCGGTCGCCGCGCTCAAAGCCCGCGATAAAAGCTATGTAATAGCTTAAAATAAAAAAAAACTGTCAATTTAGTAAATAAGAAATAAGTAAAGGCTTGCACTTTCATACTATCGCAGTAGGATTTCTGTCGCCAGTGACAACAACACAAATAAGACATCACTATAACACCCATGACCCGAAGTCCCGAATACAAATATTAATCTGTCACATAAATATCAACTCTGGCCGGGAATGCCCCTGAAGACTTCGCTTCGTCACTACCAACTACGTTTCAGGGTCATCTCATTCTTTCATAATGAATGATTCATTCCTCTAATCCACGTCTGATGTCGTCCTTCATTCCTTCCTTTGTTCACTATCCAAGAGGTGACGAAAAGCTGGTGAGGTTTATCCACTGCTCTGTTTGTTTATTGATTGGGGCTCTACTCACTCCCCCGTCTCCCCCACCCTCAGAGGCGACGAGGAGCTCGTGCTGGAGCTGAACGGCAAGATCGCGGAGCTGGAGGCGCGCGCCAGCCAGCTGGACAAGACGCGCACCTCGTCCATCCAGAGCATCTCCTACATCAACAACAGGAACCGGAAGCTCAATGTGGAGACCGCTGAGAAGGCTATCATGGAGGAGGTATGGTTAATATACTACTCTAACGCATATACTACTCTAACGAATTGGAAATATTCTGTAATGTTAGATGTAAGTTGAATAAATAAATAAATATGAATGTGTCGTGAGATGAGGAATCTTCGTTGAATTGTGCCAATGTTATATAAGACGCAATCTGAATTTTACCTAGAAAAAAATAACCGACTTCAAAATAACTTAAAAACTACTCGCTCAAATTTAAGTGGAACCACATGACAAGCACCAGCTTTCGATTAAAAAAAGAATCATCAAAATCGGTTAACCCAGTCGATAGTTCTGAGGTAATAAACAAAAAAATACAGTTGAATTGAATACCTCCCCCTTTTACGAAGTCGGTAAAAAATATGAAATAAATAGAAATAAATAGAAATAAATCAATTCTTTATATGAAATGCATTGTGTATATTGTATTATTCAACTCAATTGAATTACAAAAGACTAGCAGAATTGGATATGGGATATGTTTTAATTTTGAAAATACATAAATTATAAAAGTAGATTAGACTTTTAGCTATAACAACAAGAACATGAAGCAATAGTTCAGAAGGCATTCACATACATAACAATATTTGCAGGTGAAAGCGATGAAGGGCAAGAAGACGGACGACCCGTTCACTCGGCGGCACACCAAGCCCGTCATGAACTTCAAGTCGCACCAGGGGAATAGGAGCCAGGTGAGATCGTAATACCAACCAAACAGGCAAACAAACTAATAGATTGACAGACATGCTATAAGCGAATCTCGCAGCCCCTGTGAACTGTGCCAGCAGTTGAAATTACGATTGAGTTGCCTGCTCTATGATTACATTAAACGAGTGGCTATAATGAAGGCATTCCATGGAATACTTTTAATCTTAATAGCTTGAAAACTATAGAATAGAATACATCTCAAACTTACCTTAATCATTGTCCTTCTTTAGATTTAACTAGCTATTACCCGCGACTTCATCTGCGTGGTATTTAACGAAAAAGTTATTGTTCAGTTCACAGAGTTTAATTTTTTATTCATCCTATTTTGTTCTAAAATAAAAATAGCCTACGTTACTCCTTGTACATCAGCTATCTGCGAGTGAAAGTCCCATCAAAATCGGTCCAGCCATTTCGGATTAGCCGAAACAAACAGACAGACAAGAATTGTAAAAAATGTTGTTTTGGTATATGTACCGTGTATACATCCAAATGCACTTAGTAAAAAGCGGTTATTTTAATATTACAAACAGACACTCCAGTTTTATTTATTTTATAGATAATTTTCTAAATATAATTAACAAATTATAGGTAAAAATTGTAAAAAGAAAGAGTTTAAATATTAACAAATCATATTACTTTATGATTGGATCTTCAGCTGCATTAAATGTTTTTAAAACTCTTACCTCACCTATGACGTCCTTTTTGTCTCAAAGTAGATGACAACATACCCACAAGGGTATGTTGTCATCTACTTTGAGACAGACTACCACAGCAAATGTATGATGATGGTCAAATTTGTTATCCAGGAGTTACAAAGGAACGAGGAGGCAGCAGCGGAAGCGCGGCTGCAGCAGGAGGAAGAGGAGAAGAGGGAGAGACAAGAGAGGGAGAGATTGCTGGTGAGTTGTATTTTCAGTAGAATTTGTTGCGAAAATATCTTCAAATAAAATTTCGTTTTGTAATTAATCACTTTATATATGTATGTATGTATGTGACATGTTCAGTCACTATACATGTTTATTGGATCATACATTTAGTTGACGTTGCGGCCCGTGAAGATCTAAAAGGTACTCTAATTATGGTACAACACTATTTATAGTTAACCCGGTATTATTATAGTCCGTCTTTTGAGACGAGTCTTATTTGATAATTAATCTTATGCCCCAACTCAAGAGTCACTAACGGTTACTTTAATCGCTCCAAAGTAAAGAATCACCATACAAATTCTATACTAAGGAGCGATTTAAGTAACTGTTAGTGACTCTGAGTTGGGGCGTTAGTGTCTTTTTATCGAAATGTTCAATTTAAAAATAAGGCTGACACAAAATGAAAGGAATTTATCTCGGCAAACGTTGTTCCGCCAAAAATTTAGGCGTGGACCACCCTTAATATTTAGGGGGATGAAAAATAGATGTTGTCCGATTCTCCATCCTAGCCGATATGCATGCTAAGATTCACGAAAATCGGTCGAGCCGTTTCGGAGGAGTTCACCTTATAACACCGTGACACGAGAATTTTATATATTAGATAATAATTTAATGGCAAAACAAATTCCCTAATTATTCTTTCACACTAATTTTAATTATTATTTCTATAAATCTAAAAAAAACGAAGTATAATGTATACTAATATACTATAATATACCTAACCTAACCCAACCATGGTACAACACAATCAAACCATTAACTATTGTTGTATGGACAGCAACAACAACAAGAGCAGCAGCAACAGCAAGACCCGGAGCGCAGCAAGCGGGAGCGGTCCGCGACCTCGGACAACGCCAGCATGTACTCCCTGCACGACTTCGATATTAATATCGAGCTAGACCTGCCTGTTGCTAGTAAGATCAATTACATTTTTTTTATGGAAATAGCCGGCAAACGAGCTGACGATCCACCTGATGGTAAGTGGCTATCGTTGCCCATGGACATCAGCAACACCAAAGACATCACTGATGCGTTGCCGGCCAAGAAAAAAAGAACTGGCTCTCAAGCCGGAACACGAGTCGTTTGGCGGCTGACTCATGCTCAAGGGTGGTAGCTATCCAGGCGAACCCCATGGAGAAATAATAATAATAATAATGGTATTAATTAATATTTAAAATCAATATTACCAATGTAATCCCTCCGAGGGCCCTACCACCCGCGGGCTGGATTTAGCATGTTACGACACCCATCCGGCGTGGGATTGGGGTTAGTATTCTAAGCCGCCCCAATACAGCTCAATGTGAATAACATGTCTTTTAATAAACCAATAAGAAATCAGATGGGTAACACTCTTAACTGAAGTAGGGTAAGTCGGGGCAAAATGTGACAGATAACACAAATATACAGATAAATGCTACTGCAAATGTCATATTATTATGTCACTTGTGCCCTTTATTATAGGTAAGAGTGGCCTATTCAATTTTTAAGAGTTTATTGAACTACTTAATTAGTAAATAACAATAAATTAATGTAAAACATTTCTCCATTACAGAAGTGACCTCCTCCCAACCCAAGCAAATGACAACAAAAGTCAAAGAAACTGGCCCCAAGAGGTCGCTGAACCTCGACGAATACAAGAAGCGTCACGGGCTAATATGAGTGTTAGTTTGGACAGTGCATGTGATTGTGTCATGTGGGTGATAGTGGACCGTGTCAGTGTTGGTGTGCGACAGACAGACAACATACAAGTGACCAGTGCGGTGTGCGATAGAGACAGATATGTGACCAACGTTGGACGCATTGGCCAGTGTATTGGATCTATTATTCGTTCATTCATATCTCTGTATATATTCATGTTGGTTTACTCATGTTAATTAATTGGCCATTGTTACACTGTATTGCCGTTTAGCGTTTGTTAGTACCAATGTTACTTGTTTATTGTATGTTAAATTGTTTCACTTACTCATCTGTTTTTCATAACAAACTTCGTCATACTACCTCTTTTATAATTGCTTTCTTTGAATAATAGTTCATTATATTTTGAGTGTTTCTTCTCATTATATACTTAAAGTATTCTGTTGAATAATATACAGTATGAAATTGTATAATTTTATACTATTTTTACTATTATAAATATGTATATCTACAGACTCACTGGCAAGTATTTGTTTGAAAATTGCATATAACATAATTTTTTTAGCTGATGCAGTTTATCCCTATATTTTTCATATATATCCTATATTCTCTTCTCTGTTCTATTACTTCTAGAGATAATATTATTTTAACAGCATAGATCAATACTGATTAGCTCTCTATAATGTGCATTATCTTATGAATAAAATGTATTTTTATCTGGTTATGCAAGTTTTCAACTAGGTACAATTATATTTTTATTACGTGTTGATCAGTGAAAATACACTCCATTTGTACAATGGTTTCCAAGTAATAAAAATAAATAAACCAATTTAGTTATACACTGATTAAACATAATTTATTAAAATATATATAATATACATCTCAAAGTATAACTCGTTAGTAATTCAAATGTTTTATATAAAAACGCCAACCAACACTGCATCTTTCGAAATCGCTACTTAATAAGTTATTGTAGTTGTAATGTTAAGACGAGGTTAATATTCAGAGTAATGTATAGTGACTTGTATGTTAGTTAATTATGTATAATTTGAAATGCATCCTATTACACGTTTTGAAGTACTACCTTAACTACTTTGAATGTGAAAAAGTAAAATGAAAAAAATACATATTTATTTATTCATTATTTTTAATCGACCACGTGTCATTTTTGACTTTTGCTTATAAGTTTCTTGAAATTGTAAGGGCTTGTTTCACAATCTTCAAGTAGAGTCCTGAATAAGCTATTCGCCGGTTAAAGTGACGTGTCATTTTACATACACAAAATGTCAACATAACCAACGAATAGCTTACTTCGGACTTACTTGAAGATTGTGAAACAAGCCCTAAATCTTTTTAGGTCATATTGCAGTTAACATGAGTCATTTTACATGTTATTTTGATTCAACTTAAAATCACTCGCACTCATACCTCAAAAAATCGCACCCACCAATTTGCCTTAAATATAGATATTAATTAGGTTTGAATGCAGTCAAGATAAACAATAATTTGATTAAAACTTAACACTTACCATTTATTAAAGGATGCATATCAAATTGTGAAGCTACATAACAGTAGATGTTACATGACATAACAAATGCTAGAACTGTATAAATATACAATTCTGCGCTGTTATGACTTATGACTGAACAACTGAAGTATATTATATTATTATTATGCAATTAGTGAACATTAAATTATAATATTATTGTGTTAAATTTAGTGAAGGCGAGATATACTGGTACTGTAATAGTCAATTCTAATATCCTATCTGATAACCGACCATGGATAACCATTACCTGTTACCCTGCCTGTGAAGCGAGAGGTCCTAAGCAGACAAGGATCATCTCCAAGAACGAGTCACCCACAAACTCAGGCACTGTGGATAGCCATCTTTGTTAACTGACTGATTAATAATATGTAGAAAAATGAAAAAAAAAGGAAATAATTATTACGTGGTATTAGATTTTACCTTAATATTCAAAGGTATTCTATGTATTCTACCATCCAGCAAGAATTCAAGCAATGTAGCTTAACACCTAATGGTATAAGGTTATTGTTATTGAAGGATAAGTCAAGAAAGTTAAGTCAGGATGTGTGTCTGTATATAGCATATGAAGCATTTCTTCGGATCCTTATACAGAGATGTGGCTTGAGATAATGCTGAGGTGAACACACATTAGAACATGCCGACACATTAGGGGCCATCCATAAATTACGTCACACGTTAGGGGGAGGGGGGGGGGGGGTCGATGTAGTGTGACTGTGTCTCATTTCAAAACCGAATATTGGCACTTATTTCGGAACTGCTGTTTTAATTTAAAAATTTCTAGGTGTAAAATTTCATATGTGACGTCACACTAGGGGGGAAGCCTCACAAATGTGACCAGCTGTGACAAGGGGGGGAGGGTTCAAAAAGTCATGAAATTAGTGTGACGTAATTTATGGATGGCCCCTTATGGGCTATTTGATCTTTAGGCTGCAAATAAAATATCATATCTGATAGTCAATATTCTTTTTTTAAATGTGGTCTTGAACTGAATAATAATTATTAATGGGTTGATAGCATATTAAGGATGACCATTAAAGGGAATTTTAAGGGTTTCTTACTCCTCTATCCTGATATCAAAACATGGGCCTATGATAATCCTCGTGAAAGTATTAAATAAGTTGTTAGATAGCTTTTTTGACATATTTATTAATCATTTATTTTATTGTATGTAGTATGTTTAATGGTTTTATTTTTACATCAATATGTTAGCATCGCCTTTTTATGTTAGACTGTGTAGTGTGAGTTTGTTAAGATATAGTATATGTATCTATCTTCCTATTGAGGGCGGATACGACCAAACTATGTATAAACTTCGTTTGAATTTTGTCAAAGTTGACATCATTTTCGTAGGACAAAATTAACTGTACACAAAATCTTCAGTTGCGCGCTGTAAACGAATTATATTTTTGGTTGGTTTACATGTTCAATCATTCATAGTCACACGTCAACTATTTGAGGGATTAAGTATCCCTGTGATAATCTTACTTTTCTACTAATACATGTTATAAACACGGACCTGAAAAAAAGACGGACGTAACCTCGTCTAATCGAGAGTGAAGCATAGCAATGGCCGCCCGCTTATGGTAAGTGTGCGTAATTTTTGATTCGCGATTGAAGCAGTGAAGTGTCAATGTGTGGGTGTGTGTACTTGTACGAATACAGAGTTGGTATTACTATGGGTGCTTCACTGAATTTGTTATTGGGACTACGTCCGTCTTTTTTTAGGTCTGTGGTTATAAATGTGAAATTGTATAGATGCTTGTTACTGTTTCACGCAAAAATTACTGCTCGGATTTTCATGAAAATAAGCACACAGATAGCCCATGAACCCTAGATCTAAAATAAGGGATTATTTGTTATCCGGGAAAACGTGGGCAGAACGCTAATATCTATGTAAATAAATAAAATTGGAGTGTCTGTTTGTAATATTAAAATAACCGCTATTTACTAAGTGCATTTGGATGTATACATGGTACATATACCAAAACAACATTTTTTACAATTTTTGTCTGTCTGTTTGTTCCGGCTAATCTCTGAAATGCCTGGACCGATTTTCACGGGACTTTTACTGACAGATAGCTGATGTACCAAGGAGTAACTTAGGCTACTTTTATTTTAGAAAAAAAATAGTTAGGCGATACGAAGTTCGCTGGGTCAGCTAGTATAACATATTTGGTCAAATCCGCCGCCAGAACACCATAAATTAAGGTAGTGATATAGAATGACAGTAGTTTCTGTCAAAACCAATGAAGACTTCCCTCGTGAACATAGTTTTCCAATACATTTTTTATATGAAATATAAGTACGAAAAACAGATAAGTGCTTCTTATGATTAAAGCAATACTATGATATAGTGTGAATTACCTGTTTGTAAATCAATGCTACTTCTACAGAACTATTTTGACTTTCGTATATTTTAAATATAATGAAGGGGTGTATTTATCGTTTACCATAAACAAGATTTTTTTTTCTTTTGTTATTAACAAACAGATAAAACATTGAGAAAATTTTAAATTTTTTTTCTGATCGGCCAGCATGCTGCCATAAAATATGAATAAAGTTTTCTATATTTTTATCAGTGTTTGTAATATATTGTATCAAGATCTAGTACAGTTATACCATAATTGGACTAATCCCTCTGAATCCCACGGAAGCGCATTATTTAATTGGGCGATGAAATTTTTTTCTTTAACCACCACCAGACTGGTCTTATAGTATTCTTCAGATTATTAAAAATGTTAATGTTATAATAAAACTCCTTACTTTTATTCGTAACTTATTTGAAATCAAAGAATATGTCTGTAGAAGTAGCCTACCTGAATATTTATTGTAGTTAAATATTAATATTAATTATTATAAGACATGAATAGCTATATATTTTTAATATGGCTCTAATTTCAAGAAGTGTACTCGTTAAACTAACAAAAAAGCTGTAATGATGTATGATTCCTTTCCGAGTGATTTGTTGATAAATATTGATTGTGAGTCAAATAAGTAGAAATAGTTTTGATGTGTGTGCGGGATCATTGCCATATTCGGTTGATTCTAAGTTAAATTCTGTGCACACATAACTTTTCTAAGCTATAGTAGGGTCGATTTGCAGCCGATACAAATGTAAACAAACCATTAAAATCGTTAGGGTTTTTCACCAACTGACATGAATTTGTACACCAAATGCGTTTTATTTAGATAAACTACTCATTAAGGCAAAACGCAAAATAGTACATTATTTTCAAATCGCTTTCAAATCGCTTCATGGAAATAAGGTTGTCATTGCAAATTGCGAAGTATTTGAGTGATGACAGTGTTATTTAATTTTGTTTGTTTCCACATTTACTTGGAGTTTATTTATTGTTATCGATCAATATGTATTTATCTAAGAATGCAAAAATACATTAATGAGTTTGTCTAAAGAAAACGCATTTGGTATACACATTCATGTCAGTTGGTGAAAAACCCTAAAAAACTATTTTAATGGTTTGTTTACATTTGTATCGGCTGCAAATCGACCCTACAAAAAGTCCTATATCGATATTTTGTAAAGATTTAAAAATTACCAACGATGTATTGCCTTTTTTTATTTTTAAACGAAAACTTCCAAGTAAAAATAAACGCACTCGCCAAAGGCTTACGAAGTTTTTCATTATCCGATGAAAATTCAGTCAATGACGCCCCGGTGATATTGTGGTTTGTGGTAGACTTGACCCTTGGCCACGGCTTAAAACTAATATAGAGATGAGTTAGACGAATATTGTTAATTTATAAATTTCGGTGACATTGTGACTAATTTGGTGCGGATTCGCATTGTGCCATGCTTTTATTTGTTCCTAACAAAACACTCTGAAAGGAAACCGGCGTAGCGTATTGAATTTCGTTATTATTAGATATGACTTTTTAGATAGAAATTAATCGTTGTGTTTTCCGATTATTTGTTGTAATTCATGTGGAGAACACTAGACATACTGGTATTCGTATTTTTTTATTAAATGTGGAAAATGGCGAGCCTCCCGGTTCAAAATGGCGTTCTTAAATTTTGGCGCCAATATTTTTGCCGCCAATTTTCAGATGGCCACTATCATTTGTTTTAGAAAAGACTGTTATATTATGATTGGGAATATATTAACAAGCATGAGTTTTTATAGGCTTTATAACTAGGCCTATAGAAGCCTTTAAGGGTAGAAAGATTTTTGTTCAAAATAGTTTAGCGTTGAAAATATTCAATTGTAGGACACCAACGAATGTTGATTTTTCAATCGAAAATACCAACATTATCGATGATTTCGGTTCATACTATGTACATCTAATCCCCTGTTATTAGTTTTACATTTGGTATTTAATTGTTTTAGGTGAAGCGACCTATGTCAACGTCGTATTCTAACCTCCACTTTGTTGTAAGATAGAATGGACAGTGTACTCTAATGGTATCATTACTTTTTAATTTAATGTATTATTTATTTTTTAACAAAAATGAACAACATTATTACTGAACGTGTATTGAATAAATGAGAATAAGGCTCAAATTGCTTGAATAAAGCCTCGAAAAGCAATAAGTTGTTGTTTTATTAAATGTTGATTTTGGAAAAGGTAACATGGAAATCTTGACACTATAGAATGTTTTATATTCTTCAAATAAATGTATTTCTTCTCTCACCACTAGTACTGCCAACAGGACAAGTGGGAACTAAAGTTTCTAAGACATAGGTATTTAAAGCAAGCAGTGTCTTTGTATACCAAAATCCACAAAAATATATCCGAGGGTAGTTTCATAAAAACCTGCTTCCACAATCAGGTTAAACTAGGTGTTTCCATGAATGTCATCGTAGTTGCTTTCAACAACAGAATTGGTACTCAAACTACATTTTAAATTAAGCTTATAAACGTGTGCAAATATTAGGTTTGTCTCCGCGTGTGACTACCTACCTACCATTAAGCCACATAACAAATAATTATAGTACTTGCTTTAACTAGAAGAACGGCAAGCGCTTGCGAACCCGGTAAATATACTATAATCTCTACATACTTACATTTCATTCACCACTTTTTTTTGCGAGATTCCATTCATCCATCAACCTGCAGAAGTCCACTGCTGGACACAGACCTCCCCTAACATTCGCCATTCTGTAGGCTAATAAATAAGATTTCTCTAATGTTGTTACCTATGCATCGCCGCGCGGTCACAAATTTCTGGATTTTTTATTCTTTAAAATCTTTTTTTACAGGGTTCCAGTGGCCAGAACGAACATCATAAGGCCAGATGCATTCTGGGTAAGTCACATAAAGAAATTGAGAATAGGAAAATAAATAAAACAACATTAAAATGTAACAAACACACGTCTTGATTAAAAATGCTATTCTAGTAACATGCGAACATTTTGAAGTAAATTATATTTTATACATTAGGTCTAAAGACGCTTACAGACTGGTGTAATATTTCTATCGCTTATTAATATAAATAAATAGCTAATTTTACAATAAAATTACAACTACGACGGGATTTGGTTATTTTAATAATTACACAGATTTGTAATTGAATTTATTTTAAATTCCTACTAAATACAATAGTAACAGCATGGACTTAGAAAAAATAGCAATACCATCTTCGACTAAATTCCGTAAATCACCGCTTTATATACATGAGCCATATACCTGTATAATACTAGAATTGATATTGAGTTGCACAATAATTTATTTATACATATTATACGTCAAATATGAGAATTAATGTGATAAAGAAAAATCTATTTCACACATTCACTGTCTTACAAAATATAACTGACTGTTTGTTACTTAAAACTGTCAAGATGATGAAAAATAGGGTTTATTGGTGGTTTTCCTAGCATATCATGTATTATAAATAGTTTGGTTAGCATGTAGTTAACTTTAACAATAAAAATGCAAATAATATTTACATAGTGACTACGTCGTATTTCCCTGAACGCTTCTATTTCTCAAGGTTAATAATATCGTTTAGATCTAGACCATGAACAGTATTGCTGAAAATATATTTTATACAAATATTTTTAATTTTTTTTAAATATACAAAATGCAAATTTATTTTGGCAGTTAAGACGGTTTACTGCGGAAGAATCGCACTCAATGATATATAGATGGCGCTGATAGTAACTTTATAGTGACTGGTTCACAAATAGTTGGGAAGAACGTTTAATTCTCGACTACAGGACACGAATTTTATTTATTCCAACAGTCTTAAAGATATAACATTTTTTTTAATATGATTAGTGAAAGATCGAGCATGATATAATAATAATTGCGTTTGTTTCGTTTTCTCAAGAGCAGCTAACTAAGCTGACCAGAACACCACATTATGCCTTCATACCGTTATAATTTATACAAAATATATCATATAATAATATGTACTTTATCTCATCCCATAGTAAAAACAAGTACCTTTTGAGTATTGCGTAAAATTAAAAAGTACCTATATTAGGGGCCATCCATAAATTACGTCACACTAATTTCATGACTTTTGACCCCTCCCCCCTCCTTGTCACAGCTGGTCACATTTGTGGGACCTCCCCCCCCTAATGTGACGTCACATATTATGAAATTTTACACCTAGAAATTATTAAATTAAAACAGCAGTTCCGAAATAAGTTTTATTTCCATTAATTGTTACCTATACAAACCAATTATTCGATTATGAAATATGACGTCACGAAATTTAGGACCCCCTTCCACCCCTTGTCACACTACATCGACCCCTCCCCCCTCCTCCTAACGTGTGACGTAATTTATAGATTGCCCCTTATTAACTTACTTAATTTTCATCATAATTCCTATTAGGAAGCCAGCAATTTGATCACAAAATCAGACTATGCTAATTTCTATAATTTTATACAATTTTAAAAATATTTCCTGTAAATTATGGATATGGAAACTTGATTAATTATATTTTATCGGAATAAATGTTAATTTCAAAAACACTTGTTGTAATGATCAGTTTTAATACACAGTACCATTTAGGTAATACAACTTGTGAAGGAGAGTTAGAAAGTGTTTAGATTACTGCAACATTTTATTAGCAAAATATGTTAGTTTTCTCACAAAATGGAAATAAGTTGTTATTACGTCACTATTGTAGGAACTGATATCGGAATTTGTTTATAAAATGAGATAATGTCACCCGCATATGTGTAAGCAAAGTAATCTTCGTATTTCGTCTATCATAACGTTGCTATGGTGTACGTCATAAACTTATAAAGGTTTTTGAAGTACCTTTTGAAGTTTACTTCAATCTTTACATAAATGTCAAATCACGAATATTACCGAGATGCAATTAAACGTACGTCTACGGTAACTCAACATCCCCATATCCTCAGGCTCAAACGAATGGTAGAGCATGTGTGAGTGTGGAGGTGGATGGTCTGAGCGGTCACGTGTGGTGGTACTGGAGGTGCGCGAGGGGATGCTCGTAGAGGGGGTAGAGGGGCTGCGGGGCGTGCGCCGGCGCCGCCAGCGGCAGTGCGGGCGCGTCGCTGTCGTCGTCGGTGGACGAGTCCAGCTGTTTGTCACCGGTGCCGCCACTGGAATGATACAAATATAAAGTAAATTAAAATTGTTTAAAAAATTTAAAGAAATTACCATTTCAATTTTTTAAATACATCAACATTGTTGTTACAAATAATAGTACCTGGGCGACCGAGGTCTGCTCAGGTGAGAATAGAGCAAATAAATTTTCCCAGATATGAGACATAGCTAGATCGATTCCTTGCCCCAAAATACCCTAACATTGCTGTTTTCATATAATTCCTTCGAATTAATTACTGGGCAGGCATATCAAAGGAGATGCCATAAAAATCCAAACACTATTTTTTGCAAATAACTTCTACGAATAGACCCCTATGGGTATTATTCTTGCTGAAAAACATTATAGAAAATTAAAAACACAATTTTTTATGTTCTATTTCATCTCAACAAAAACAATGATAGCCTTCCTGCTTATCTATTGTCTATTCCCAAGCATCGTCTAGAGATATAGAAATAAATGAAAAACAACAGGGAAAGATCAAGTTACCAGTTACCATGGCTTAGGGGCTGGCTGTCGGCGCAGATATGTCAATTTGTGCGTGCCTCCATCGCTTGGCTACCCGTTTTATACTATAGCTTTATAAAATAAAAACGAAACATGACACTTTCATAGCTTTTGACTGTACGAATTTTTTTATGAAGTCAGCTGTTCATTTGAAGATTTTTTAGGAAAGAGGTGCTAAACCTTTTCAGATTTTTGAACTAACTGGATATAAATGTATAAAAACTCAAAAATAATACTTTGTTATCTACAATTTTATTGGGAAGACAGTAGACACATTCAATTTAAGAAAATGCTTTAACGGAATAGGAAACAGGTCTACACAAGAGCTATAATTTAAAACGTGAAAAAAGAACGATCTTTCTTTCATAGTAGACAAATAACCGAAATCATTTCCCACAACGGCCACAATGCAACGTCTAGTCTAGTTCGAGAAAAATAAATTACAAAAACAACTGAGTATACCGCTGACTATGACGAGGCGTATCGAGTTACCGCTGTTTAAGGGACTGTCTGCGCGGATACGTCACTTTATGGATAACGTCATCGGACGGCATGGAATGGTACTCATTGACAACTGTTTATACTTCACACACCCTACGCGACGATAGCGAGCTCGTGTTGGTAAAATAAAATCATTTTCCGAGAGGCACATTAACTCCCACGTAAACAAACACATCTAGAGTTTTAAAATTTCATTTTGGTTACAGAAGCTCGTGTGCCTGAATATGTTTTTAGTGGAACACTCTCGTCTCTCGTTTTAAGGATTACTTTGTCGTTTTTGTTCATAAGTTTATGGTTTACTTTTAATATTACGTCATTACCGTGCATTATGCGCCATGTTGATGTTTTAATTGGTAATTCAATAAATGCATACGTATGATGTACTGGATTTATCTGATGGAGTTACTGAGGAGTCGAGATAAACACACGGTCTACAGGATTTCTGGAGATGTAAAAGACCGAATGTCGGCTTTGTTTAATTTTTTGTGTACAAATACGCAAGGGACCTAATTTTCTAAATCCTGTTCATAATTAGTGAAGTGGAAACGAGCGGCTGGATGAACACGAAATCGGGTCTTTGCCGGCAGAAAAAAAGCAAAACAATGCATTATGGCCGCCGCCCGCGTCTTGCCGCATGCGCCGATGAAATGTCAAAAAATGAGGAAACTTGCGTTATCCAATTAAATAAAATACATTTTATAATTTTTAAAACTGAATATTGATGAAGAGCTCGTATAGTCACATGGCAGCATTCTTTTAAAAATAGAAAAGACGGATGATTCGCGATGAGCGGTGATTCCGGAAACTTACGTATTAATGAAAGCCAATTTATGTCTATTATTTATTAGTAATCCCAGTAGTTTCTTGCTGCTACTTCTCCCGGACCCTCTCACAGTAGGGCCTTGTTGAAACATTGACGTAACTTGCATGACTTTCAAAAAGTGTTTATAAACCAAACGAATTTTGAATAAAATTTTTGAATTTTGTCTATTCTGACGGGGTAGTTAGTAAAAAAAGCCGTGGTGTTCTTCATCAGGCATAAAACTATGAAAAACAAAAAATCGTGTCACTAAACAGTGATTTTCTTCCTTTGAAAACCTCCACGCAACAGCATTTAGAAAAATCCTCCTGAATCCGTATATCTTCTTTAATTACCAAAATCGAGTCCTACATCCGACAACCACGCAGCAGAAGCTAGTGTTAACACAAACTCAAATTCACAATGTACATAAGTACATTATTGTCGGACGTCTGTCCTGTACGCTTTTAGGAGCAGATGTGACGGTGTCGGGTTACATCGGCCGTCTTGCTCGCGCGTGTAGCGCTGTCCCGTTCGCACGCGGGCACTAACACATTGGTAGTACCAACACTGTAGTTGGATTAGTGCATTGCTAGACATGTAATCATTTGTTGTGACGTTGAGAAGTTATATAAATGTTAAGGTTATTCTAAACCTAGAAGATATATATGGATATATATGAATTCCCTTCAACATTAAGACCTGAAGTTTTCCCCCAGATTCAATGCGAATAGAAGTTGAGGGAACAGGAACGCAAAAAGTCCTAAGATTGTTGGAAAACCTGTCATAATGAAATCTTAAACTTAACTCATTGTAGACTGAACACATTTTACGATAATACGAGTACTCACGATATTTATTTTGTATTGCGATATTTCGACCCAGTTGCATGAATGAAAATGAAAAAATAATAAAATCTTGACTCACAGGCCTACAAATGTTTTCCACGGCAAGACTTATCTTCCAGCATTCCCTCATTATCTCACAAAATACATGTTAAGTGATGTCAATAATGTCTTTTTTTTTATGGAAATAGCTGGCAAACGAACTAACGATCCACCTGATGGTAAGTGGCTATCGTCGCCCATGGACATCAGCAACACCAAAGGCATCACTGATGCGTTGCCGGCCATGAGAGAAGAAAAAGAAAGAAAGAACTGGCTCTCACGCCCCCAGCCGGAACACGACGAGTCGTTTGGCGACTGACTCATGCTCAAGGGTGGTAGCTATCCAGGCGAACTCCATGGAGAAATAATAATACTAATAATGGTATTAATTAAACATTAAAATCAATATTGCCAGTAAAATCCCTCCAAGGGACCTACCACCAGCGGGCCGGATTTAGTAGCCTTTTACGACACCCATCCGGCGTGGGATTGGGGTTAATATTCTAAGCCGCCCCAATATATTGCCACATGCAAGTCACGCAACACAAGAATCCTAGACTGGAGTATGAGCATTATCGTATTTATGAGAATATAGCAATCCTAGAATGGTTCCCTTTACGTCGAGTAACAGCAACATGAATAATTGGTGCATATCATTTTGTAAATGTTCAAACTAAGTGCTTTAGATACGTATAACTATTCTACGTAGGTATCTACATACCTAATCTATACTAATATTATAAAGATGAAGAGGTTTGTTTGGTTGAACACGCTAATCTCAGGAACTACTACTGGTTGGAATTGGAAAATTATTTTTGTGTTTGATAGTCCATGTATCGAGGAAGGGATATCGTATATCGATATATATAACATAAGTACCTATTTCCACAAATTAACGCGGGTGAAACCGCGGGGCACAGCTAGTTAATAATATGGCAACAAGGCTGACACAATTACCTATGTTTAAACCTTAGATGAAATTTCCTTCATCTGAGGTTTAAACACATGAACACATAGCTATTTATGTTCATTATGATCAAAATCATATTCGATAACAATATTTACAAAGGTTAGGTTGAAGGTATAAAATTCCCACAATCTCCACTCCCCGCTAGCGGTAAAAAACCTTAACAAAACTGACATAATTAAACTCTCACTTAAGCGCAATGGTGGCATGAACACCTACATCACAAACACGTCCTATTCACTAAAAACTCATAGTTCAAAGTTTTCGTACTCATAAAATTAAGAAAATATGACCCTGCAACTTCACCAAATATTTTTGTTGCCACTTGGTCGAAGCCGTGGGATATTATAAGTGGCTACAGCGCGTAGTAAAGTACCAAAATAATTGGTCCTCCACGAAATATTTAACCAAGTGCTTCTTGTAAATAAATCTTCCCTTATCTTAGCGTTTTTTTAAATTTGACGCCGAACTTATGACTGACACGATACTAACTTGAGCACAGGATATTTAGTAGCAAATGTCATGATACAGATAAAATTAAAGCAAATAACAGTGATTTTCTCAATCGATATAAGTACTAATTTCAGCATTAAGATGCATGTACGTAGGCAATAAATACAACGATTTAAAAAAGAAATGTTAAATTAAGTACTTTTTTGTTATTTAAAAATCTTCTACATCTATGTACTTCTCGCACTTGACTGTGACGTTAGCAAGCGACGCTGATAACGTTCGATCGAAACTCGATTTTCGATTCGATTTGGTTCTGGAGTACGCCTTCATCATCCAGTACGAATCGAATTTTCAACTGTAACCCTCGTAAGGACTACCGATTGGACTGTAAAACATTTGACCGGGTATAAAAAAAATTTCATCAAAAGGGGAAGTAGCAATAATCAAGATACGAAAACCGTGTTCTAATTTAGTTAAAAGATATTAATTTCACGTTCATTATCTTTCGAAACCTGATCGTTTGAAAGACGACCTTAACACCTTTCAACAAAGCCCATTTAGCACGTAACATACATTGCAACTACGAATTTCGTCGATAATGCAGAATTTCAAACGTGGAATCTATATTCTGTACGAGACCTTTCAGTTTAAAACCGACCGTATCGCACTACAATAGAGTGGGTTTTAAATAAACAAGAACACAAATACGCAACTGACGTACTTGGCAGGATATCGGGTTACGAAGCCGTCCAAATGGATAGGTAAACTCCCCTCTATATTGTTAGTACTCTGTTCCGTGGCTTTATTTTTAATACCGACACGATAGCTTCGAGCGAGAATTTCGATTATATTTTCTGCTATACGATGTTTCATGACTTCATGAAACAAAAATCGGAAAGATTGATTAAGATACCTGATTATAGTGAGGTAGTTCTTGGTTTAAATAAATTTAAAAATCTGAATAAATTTTGTAATTTTTTTAACATAAAACCGAAGACATTGACGGCCCCAATACATGATTTGCATGTATTGTTATGGCAACAAAACCTATGGATAGGGGACCGTCAGGCTACTAAAGTCTACTTAAACAAATATCTCGTCATTGCTCTTACAAAAATTAACTTAAAATCGATATACGACAATAAAATTCCCATAATATAAAATTTCCAACGTATAAAAACAGAAGTGCTAATTCAGTCATTTTACAACGGATATCACAGTACAATCACTGCGACTGCGAATAACACGAAGATAAGAAATCAGTTCCGTCGTAACTTGTGAAAAAAACCATTTTGTTGTGACTCAAAGGTGTAAAACTCCTTTATGTTATTCTTAAACTTCCTGTATTTGGAGTAGATAATTTAAGTAAATAATTTTACAATTTATATGTTTTGTTCCGAACTTTTAGTTATAGAATTTAAAATTAAGGTTAAAGCCACTATAATGCACAACCATACACTTCTGCTAGTGTCGGTTCGATTCCCGGCACCCGGGACTTCTGCCCCACTGGGCGCCGCAAACGGGATTAAAATAAAGATTTCCATGGTGATAACGTTCAGGAATTAATTCCCCTTCGTTACTTCATTTTTTGTTGCAGTTTAATGTAAGCATAAACCTATAACTTGTGGAGGTGCAGATTTGTATGGGATTTAAAACATTTATAGGGCGAGGTAACATTTTATTTGTACGGGTATTGAGGAGTAACTGAGAAGTGTCTCGCTTTCGCCGCAGTCTGGCCGAGATGATCCATTATCCATATATTGTCTACTCCATAGTAGACAATATAAAATAGTAAAAACTTGACTTCATAACAATGTATCTTATGTAAAATTTAAATAAAAAAAAAAGTTAAATCCTAATAATAAGTTAGTTCTACATTTTTTTTTGAGGTCGAAACAGTTTAATTTTGTCAACTGTCAAGAAATCGTTCTATTGCCAATTGAATGATGAAATGTCATTTATCATGAAAGGTCTAAATTAACTTTAAAAATTATATGGGTACCATTAATGGGTACATACTTTTTTTTATGTTCTAGTAGCCAAACGTGTTGACGATCCCGGTGGGAAATGGTCACCGTCGCCCATAAGTAATTCAGTTAACCAATAGACGGTATCAAATACTTGGCACTACCATCAAGGTTGGTGAATCAATTTTAACTATGGCATTACCAGTAGTACATAGCGGTAGTGCAACGGAAAATATACCAAAAATTCTAGCCTTGGAAATCTCTATACAGTCTTTTGCCAAAAGGGCCAAAACTGTCAATAGGATAAAACGGGAAACTTTTCATAAGAGCAGTGGTTCTCCGCAGACCATAGGTGATTCTCGGAAACTTCCGAAGTGGCGCCTGCAAAGCCTTACTGATACGAGTTAACGTTTGTATAGAAGTACTTATACAAAACACAAAACATTAATAAACAATACTGATGACGTCCCACACATTAGATGTGCGTGATGTTTATTTATACACCTACCAGTACAATGAATTTGCACAACGGGAGTATAATTCGTGTTCCATAGCAAGACAAATTCTGTGACGTGGTCCCTTCCTCAACCCAAAAAAGTGAACGCATTAGATTAACAAGGGGTCATCCACAAATTACGTCACACTAATTTCATGACTTTTTGACCCCTCCCCCCCCCCCTTGTCACAGCTGGTCACATTTGTGAGACCTCCCCCTCTAGTGTGACGTCACATATTATGAAATTTTTATTTCCATTATTTTTTTTTAATTTACCTAAGTATACATACCAATTATTCGATTTTGAAATGTGACGTCACGAAATTTAGGACCCCCCTCCCGCCCCTTGTCACACAATGTCACACTTCATCGACCCCCCCCCCCCTCCCCCCTAACGTGTGACGTAATTTATGGATGGCTCCCAATGAGAAGAAAAATTAAGAATGCATTTCATTGAAAACTAACTTTATCCTGTGTAACATTTGCGCGCGCCACTTTTATTTCATTCTAAAAAACTTATTCTAATCTGATTTTCATAACGCGCCAAAATAAGTATAGTATACGTACATAACTACAAAACATTTAGGTTTACAGGGAAGTGTAACATTGTGATATTATTATGCTGACCGATATATTGTGAAATTTAATACTAACATCACCTACTTACATTATTGTCTGAATCGACAATTAATACGCTGAATTATTAAACATTTATAATTGTCACGCTCGCAGCAGTCGCAGCAATGAACCTAAAATCGTATGGAAGATATATTATAGGAATAAAGTGAAATTGATATTAATATCTAGGCTTTTTACCGAACCGTGTGAATTCATAATGAATTCATCGTTCATTCGTATGAATTCTAATAATAAAGCAGTAATATGGCAACCGATCGAATCTAAATAAATCGAAATTATCGATCAGATCGAACGGATCAAAATAAGTTAAATACTGTAATTTTATATTACTCATGTTTAGATTCACTTACGATACTTTGGATATCACAGTGTACGATAAAATTTAAAAACCGGCAAAAATGTCAAAAATTTAATACAATTAAATTTACCGGTTAAACAAAGAAATATCTTACGATTCATGTAACCGGTTTCATGAAAACATCACTAGCAAAAAACAGGCAACATTATTTTTTCATTTCACATTCGCATGTCTCAATTCGCTTTGCGGAATTTTAAAAACTGGGCAATTGCGTGTCAGGCAACGCGCAATGTAGGGTTCCGAACTAGTATCTAAGTATATTGACTACTAGCTGCCCGGACAGACTTCGTTCTGTCAAAAGTTAAGAGTAAAAATTTAATAAATTTTTCCGAGTGATCACGTTATTTATATCTCAACAATAAACGACAATTACTTACAAAAATAAGTTAATATTTACTATTCCTGACTACCGATCCTACTTTCCATTGAAGATTATGAGGTGTCAATCCCGGAAAATTTAACGATTCTGGTGGATAGTTGACGACATCATCTTGATTAGTTGCCCAATCAACTGTATGTGAAATTTGTATGTCTTCAATTCACCGGCAATTTCATTTTGAAGTTTATTTTATCTACATCCGTAATTTTGGCAGCTAATATAGCATGTTCGCTCAGCCACAAATGATCTTTGTAATTTTGAGAGACATTTGGGAACACGTTTTGTATGAGCTCGATTGTTGTTTCAGTAAACTGACAAAAATATAATGCAGCCAGTCGAATCATTAACAGGGATTTTGCCATTACCAAGGTCAATGAGTTGCTTTGAAAGTATTGTTTTAGTCCACGCATTTTTTTTTTTTTACTATTATAAAAACCTTCCGTGGACTCCGAGGAACGTACAAAAAAATTTTAGCCAAATCGGTCGAGCCGTTCTCGAGTTTAGCGCTTAGCAACATCCATTTTTATGTACTCGTATATAGATTACTCATTAACTACTTATGCTAACATAGCCGTGATAGTTTCCTTGTAAATTCATCATGTTATTATTTTGTTGTTATTTTTATGTTATTGTTATGTTGTTATTTTTGAGAATTTTTTTAGCACTTTAAAGCCAAATATTTTGCAAAGGGACCCCTAATTCCAAAAATGGTCTAAGAAGAACCATAATATTTTTAAAAGACCGTTTCAGCGATACCCAACACTTAGGGTACGCGACGAATAAAAAATTCATCCTCACGTTAGATTACGACTTACGTGTAGGGGAGTTACCTTGAAAAAATATGTTTTTCGATATTTTATCATACAATGAGGATCAGTAAAGTTATAGCAAATTCTATAGAACTAGTATCCACGCGATTCTTTATGGCATATGAATGATATATCTTTTTGAATCATCCAAATCGGACCATTACTTACGAAGATATTAAGTAATAAACATTGCCGTTCCGGCCGCTAAAATTCAAACTACGCGGGCGCGTGTGACGTCACGATTACGGTCGCCGCCAGTTAGCCGTAGCGATGGGCCGAGTAATACTTTTTACAACTCGAGTTACTCGAGCAAAATTAACCGTTTACTCGAGTAAAAACTCGAGTAACCGAACCGACGCGACAGCGAGCTCAGCGAGTAGCCGACGCGAGCGAGTAATGAGTTGACTGAGTAAAATCGTCGCAACGCGAAGCGCGTCGGCGGCAACTCGACGAACTCGACGATTAACACCGACTAAGTTGAACCGCGTCGCCGCGTCGACTCGCGTTCGTCGCTGAGTTGAATCGGCCGAGTTTACTCGAGTACGTAAAATCGTTACTCGAGTTACTCGACCAAAGAGTTTACTCGAGTTACTCGAGTAAATTTCGTTGAGTTGCCCATCGCTAGTTAGCCGCTGGCAGCGATACGGCGCGCAATGTTTTGTTTCGATAATTGTGACTTTGAAACAAATTAAGTGTCCCATTTGTGCCTAATTCACCTTTTAACTATGTATCAGTATTGTATAGTGCTTAAACGTTCAAACACTTCTATGAAAACGCCAAAAAAAACTATTTTTTAACGTGCCGAAAAACTCAAAACTTCGTAGAAAATGGTATTCCGTTGTAAAAAGACAATATATGATTTATCTTCAATAGTAACTGAGCTGGGAACCATATCTTTAACATATATAAATTTCGTAGTTGTATCTATATAGCCAGCTGTGGTTGGGCTCCGTAACATTTTTTTTCAGTGGCAGTCGTGGCAGATGGCTCCTCGCTGCGTCTATGGAGCCACATCAAAAATGCTACGCTATGTTTGCAGCCTCCCTTTTGAGCAGCACAGTCATGGAAATCCACCTTCTCTACCGTTCAGCACCAATACGCTTTACTTTTTAGGGTTCCGAAGTAAAATCGGAAGTATCGGAACCCTTGTAGTTTCGTCATGTCCGTCCGTCCGTCTGTAATTTTGCATGGATATACATATGTACACATTTATTAAAACTCCAGAATCGTGGAATAAAATACTGAAAAACTTTTGTTTAGGGTACCTCCCCTACAGGTGTGAGGATGAAATTTTTTATTCGTCGCGTACCCCGTAGTGTGGGATATCGTTGAAAAGGTCTTAGAAAAATATTATGGGTCTTCTAGGACCATGTTTGGATTTAGGGGTGCGTTTGCGAAATATTTGCCTTTATAGTGCTAATTTTGGTCGAGCCCCTACTACTACTCAAAGGATGATTTGTAACGATGAGTGAGAGGGAAATAAAAGCGGCCAAGTGCGAGTCGGACTCGCCCATGAAGGGTTCCGTAGCAGCAAGTAACATAATGAAAGGTAATTTGCGGTTTACGATTTATGACGTATTAAAAAAACTACTTACTAGATCTCGTTCAAACCAATTTTCGGTAGAAGTTTGCATGGTAATGTACATCATACATTTTTTTAAAGTTTAGAAGTTACAGGGGGGACACACATTTTACCACTTTGGAAGTGTCTCTCACGCAAACTATTCAGTTTAGAAAAAAATGATTTTAGAAACCTCAATATCATATTTGAAGACCTATATACTATATATACTATAGACTATAGACCCCACACATATGGGTTTGATGAAATAAAAATTTTGAGTTTCAGTCCTAAGTAGGTATGGGGAACCCCAAAATTTATTGTTTTTTTTTTCTATTTTTGTATGAAAATTTTAATGCGGTTCAGAGAATACATCTACTTACCAAGTTTCAACAGTATAGTTCTTATATGTAGTTTCGGAAAAAAGTGGCTGTGACATACGGACAGACAGAAAGACAGACATATGACGAATCCATAAGGGTTCTGTTTTTTGCCATTTGGCTACCGAACCCTAAAAAACAGCCATTGACAACCAATATTAAGGTTTCTGTCATAGATCATCAGCGTAGGGAACTATGCACTATAAAGCGCAAGTAGGTTAAAAAGCCATCCGCGAAATGATCTACATAATACCGAAAACAACATTCGTTTATCAATAAACTATAAACACTTCATTCATATGTTCTGAATATATCCCTGTACGTATACCTACTTTACATTCATTCTTTCTTACCCCTACCTACTACTAACAGCTTAGAAGTTAGACCTAAAGATTCCTAATAAGTACCTACCTACCAACAGTCAGCTTCAGAAACAGCTTAACATTATAGTACTTTATAATAGTAACTGTTTCGACGGTTTCCGAACAACATTATGACAAATTCAAGAAATATGTAACAAGGTACTAAAATGTTAAGCTACTTCTGATGATAACCGTACATGTAGATAAATAAACAGCATATAATTATATATATATAATTTCAGCATATAATTTCTAATATCATTTTTTTCTTAACTAAATAGTTTGCGTGAGAGACACTTCCAAAGTGGTAAAATGTGTGTCCCCCCTGTAACTTATAAACTTTAAAAAAATGTATGATGTACATTACCATGCAAACTTCTACCGAAAATTGGTTTGAACGAGATCTAGTAAGTAGTTTTTTTAATACGTCATAAATCGTAAACCGCAAATTACCTTTCATTATGTTACTTGCTGCTACGGAACCCTTCATGGGCGAGTCCGACTCGCACTTGGCCGCTTTTATTTCCCTCTCACTCATCGTTACAAATCATCCTTTGAGTAGTAGTAGGGGCTCGACGAAAATTAGCACTATAAAGGCAAATATTTCGCAAACGCACCCCTAAATCCAAACATGGTCCTAGAAGACCCATAATATTTTTCTAAGACCTTTTCAACGATATCCCACACTACGGGGTACGCGACGAATAAAAACTTTTATCCTCACACCTGTAGGGGAGGTACCCTGAACAAAAGTTTTTCAGTATTTTATTCCACGATTCTGGAGTTTTAATAAATGTGTACATATGTATATCCATGCAAAATTACAGACGGACGGACGGACATGACGAAACTACAAGGGTTCCGATACTTCCGATTTTACTTCGGAACCCTAAAAAGTAAAGCGTATTGCTGCTGAACGGTAGAGAAGGTGGATTTCCATGACTGTGCTGCTCAAAAGGGAGGCTGCAAACATAGCGTAGCATTTTTGATGTGGCTCCATAGACGCAGCGAGGAGCCATCTGCCACTGAAAAAAAATGTTACGGAGCCCAACCACAGCTGGCTATATAGATACAACTACGAAATTTATATATGTTAAAGATATGGTTCCCAGCTCAGTTACTATTGAAGATAAATCATATATTGTCTTTTTACAACGGAATACCATTTTCTACGAAGTTTTGAGTTTTTCGGCACGTTAAAAAATAGTTTTTTTTGGCGTTTTCATAGAAGTGTTTGAACGTTTAAGCACTATACAATACTGATACATAGTTAAAAGGTGAATTAGGCACAAATGGGACACTTAATTTGTTTCAAAGTCACAATTATCGAAACAAAACATTGCGCGCCGTATCGCTGCCAGCGGCTAACTGGCGGCGACCGTAATCGTGACGTCACAGCCACGCAGTGAACTTTGTAAGTAATTTGGTCATAACTTCGTCAATTTTTGTCGTAGAACAAAAATTTTTTCACTGTATGTTAAGGATTTCTTAGCTCTATAAATCTGCATTCTCAACTAAAAACGTTACGGATCCTCATTCTGGAGTTTTAATAAATATGTATATCCATCTCAAATTATAGCTTTCTAACACTAAGATTCTCGACGCTTTGCTTTGGACAGACGGACGGACGGACAGAAACACGGACGGACGGACATGACGAAACTATAAAGGTTGCGATTTTACTTCGGAACCCTAAAAAACAGAGTTTAGTTTTCCTTGTAAATTCGTTATAATATAACGAAAAAATTCACAAAAATAGTTCATAAAAACCAACTCTAACCGTTTAGCTTGCATGGGGGGGCACTTGACTAACCAAAATCAATACTTCAAAGCATAGATGTAATTAAAAAACGGCTTCAAAGCCAAATATTTGCAAACGGACCCCTAAATCGAAAAATGGTTTGAGAAGACCCATAATATTTTGAGAGACCTTTCAACGATACCCAACACTATGTTGTAGACGAAAAAATTAATCCCCAGGTTACCTGTAGGGGAGGTACCCTGAAAAAATATTTTCACAAAATTCTACTGTTTTGCACTTTTAATCCAATATATGTAAATATATTCATGCCAAATTACAGCTTTCTAGCACTAAGGGACTCTGTGCTATGCTTCGGACAGACGGACAGAAAAACGGACAGACGGACGGACGGACGGACGGACGGACGGACGGACATGACGAAACTATAAGGGTTCCGATCTGTCTTTGGAACCCTAAACAGGCGACTACGTAAAAATATTTGATATCCAACACGGCATCTTAATTTTTCTTTATTAATGATATGACTGTCGTCTAGAGAGCGTCAGATTTAATTTATACATTATGTATTAATTATAAAGTAGGTATATATATACATTATGTATAAATTATATAATAGAAACGGCACATCCTACTTCCTGCTTAGGTATATTATAAATGTGAAAATTGTTGAGGATGTATAGATGTTTGTTACTCTTTTACGCAAAATCCTAAAACCTAAACCAGGTGATATCTGCAACCTTCAGGATATACCTAGTACTTGCAGGTGAGGAATTGATAGTCAGCGTTTATATTATTCAAAACTTTAGATATCCTGGTGCCAGCTTATTTATTGATAAAACATTAAGAATTTGAAGTGTTCGGTATGAAAATTAAAGTACATATTCGGTATTAAAATCGCTATACATTTTCGACAAAATAGTTCCCAATTAAATATATTGTGTATTATTTGTAACGACCCTCATTATAACTTCAGAAGATTTAAAATAACTTAAAAACTTACCTGTCTTTATGTTCTGCTTGTCTGTCTCTTTGTCTTCTATTTTTGAACCAATTTGAAACCTGAAAAATAGCACTTCCATATTCATATACTTTAAATATTAATACAATTTCAAACACACTGCTCTACACTAATGCAAATTATTATCAATTATCATTTAATGATTTAACACAAAACAACGGAACGGATTTTACAGAAATACGACGTACAGTTAAACCGCTGCGATGTCAAGATTTGGTTTGAGTTGCTGAAATATCAAATGACATGAAAAAGTGCCATTTGTAAGGTCTGAGATCGTGCTCTTGAGCAGAGATTGGTATATTAATACGGGCCTTAGAATGTTATAACTTATAAGTATAATTAGTGGGTCTCCTGAGTCATTGATACTAGCAACAGTGGCAATCGCAAGGCATTGATGATGCGGCGTCTGTGGCATAGACGTCGATGACCACTTGCCATTCGATGTCGTGTGCTCCTCTTTCGTTTATTTATTTACAATAATAACAACAAAATGTTAATAACAAGATAATAACAAATACAATCTTAAAACTGACTGCCCTGAAAAGTATGCTTTCTACACGGACCTGAAAAAAAGACGGACGTAAACTCGTCTAATCGAGAGTGAAGCATAGCAATGGCCGCCCGCTTACCATGTGTGCGTAATTTTTGATTCGCGATTGAAGCAGTGAAGTGTCAATGTGTGGGTGTGTGTACTTGTACGAATAGAGAGTTGGTGTTATGTGCTATGGGTGCTTCACTGAATTTGTTCTTGGGATTACGTCTGTCTTTTTTTAGGTCCGTGGGTTTCTACTTCTTTTTTGTCAACTCATTCAGGCAGGCCTGGTATGTATTCAATATTCAAATGGCAATGAACTAAGTTCGTCAATAATGTCAATATCCCACGCGGCGTAGTCGGCGTATGTTCCATCATAAGAAAAAAAAACTTAGAAATAAGGCTGTTTATAACTGGTCACCATCGGAGCAAATCTTGTGGTGGCGTGTAACGAGACACTCCCTACCGCTTCCTCAAAATTCAAATAGATTGTGTTACAGCTACGTACCTACGTCGTACTCAGACTTCGATTGACTCGCCTTCCTTCGATATAAAATTATGTTTGCTTAACATACAGACGGACGAATGTTAAATGTTTGGATGTTTGTCACCCAATCACGCAAAGACGGCTGATCGGATATAGATGAAATTTGGCACACAGATAGTGTTTCATACCTAGAATAAAGTATAGAATACTTTTTATCCCGAGAAAATCATATGTCCCCGAAGGAGAAGTAAAATTTATAGTAACAGGAAAACACATTTTGACGTTTGTCATCACAGTGACATTAGAAAACTCAAAACAGCTGATTGAGTGAGTAAATTATAATGTGATTCATTGTTTTTAATATGTTTAATAACAAACATTTGAAAATTTTGCGGTGAGGCACATTGTGATAATTTTTATCATAATGGAGACCATCGATCTCGTATAAAATCAAATAAAGCCAACACAGCATTTTTTACGCAAAATTAAGGCTGCTTTCATACCAGCGTTTGTCGAGCGTTCCTCGCGCCCAACGCTTGATCGATAAGCTATAAAATAATAACAATTTGACGCTGAAGAAATACTTGTACCTGATTAAGTTTTTTCTTAGCTCTCTTAGTTTTTTTATTAGCTGTTGTTATCGTTGTTGACATCATCCATATCGTTATCATTATCAATCGGTGACATCGCAAGGTATGATAGTGTGTCTAGAGACGAAAAATGTGACTCCTCAACGGAACAATTGAAATAACTTAACAAATTTTGAAAATATTTTTTGGTGGTAACATGAAACAAATATTGTCTTTTAGGTGTTTAGGTAGGTATGCGTATCAAATCGTCGTCCAAAACACTACCTCAGTGCCTGAAGTCGAAGGTGTTCGAGCTGTGTGTGTTGCCAGCGATGACATACGGATCCGAGACGTGGTGCTTCACTATTGGCCTAATCCACAAGCTCAGAGTAGCGCAGCGGGCTATGGAGAGGGCTATGCTCGGTATTTCTCTACGTGATCGCATTCGAAATGAGGAGATCCGTAGGAGAACAAAGGCAACCGACATAGCACAAAGAATTAGCAGGCTGAAGTGGCAATGGGCTGGCCACATAGTTCGAAGGACCGATAACCGTTGGGGAAGAAAGGTCCTCGAATGGCGCCCACGTCTCGGAAAAAGGAGCATAGGACGCCCCTCGACCAGGTGGACTGACGACCTGAAGAAGACAGCGGGCATCCGCTGGATTCAAAAGGCTCAGGACCGGTCAGAGTGGCGTAAGTTAGGGGAGGCCTATGTCCAGCAGTGGACCTACAAAGGCTGATGGATGGATGGATGATCAAATCTGGAATGACACGACGCTAACTAGATAGACTAGAAGACAACACCCAAAAATCATAATATTGGTTCTCAACTACCTTGATTAGCGCAAAATGTATTTTAACACAATATAATAGTTGATATTTCCCGGAATGACTAATAGTGTAGAAGCTGGCTGGATGATTTGTATGTTATTGTTTATGTAACGGAGTGCGATGCAATAATATGCTTTGGTCTTCATTTTAGTAATTATCGTAGGTATAGCGCGACGCAGCGTGATGTATCGAACCAACGTATGACATGAAGAAAAGTGATATTAATCAAAAATTCATTAATTTAGTTTTTTTCTGAAAGTTTAATTTTAATATGTATGATAGATTACGAACGATAACAGCGCTTATGAATTTTCTGAATTAGCCCGACACGTTGCTTAGCTAAAGTGCGGAGTGCGCCAGGCCTAGTGTTAGGTCAAATTGCAAGCTGAAGTTCATACTACAAAGTTAAATTTCACAAATTGTGTCACAACTAGTAACGCGCGCGCGCGCGCGCGCGCGCGCGCGCGCGCGCGCGCGCGCGTGTGTGTGTGTGTGTGTGTGTGTGTGTGTGTGTGTGTGTGTGTGTGTGTGTGTGTGTGTGTGTGTGTGTGTGTGTGTGTGTGTGTGTGTGTGTGTGTGTGTGTGTGTGTGTGTGTGTGTGTGTGTGTGTGTGTGTGTGTGTGTGTGTGTGTGTGTGTGTGTGTGTGTGTGTGTGTGTGTGTGTGTGTGTGTGTGTGTGTGTGTGTGTGTGTGTGTGTGTGTGTGTGTGTGTGTGTGTGTGTGTGTGTGTGTGTGTGTGTGTGTGTGTGTGTGTGTGTGTGTGTGTGTGTGTGTGTGTGTGTGTGTGTGTGTGTGTGTGTGTGTGTGTGTGTGTGTGTGTGTGTGTGTGTGTGTGTGTGTGTGTGTGTGTGTGTGTGTGTGTGTGTGTGTGTGTGTGTGTGTGTGTGTGTGTGTGTGTGTGTGTGTGTGTGTGTGTGTGTGTGTGTGTGTGTGTGTGTGTGTGTGTGTGTGTGTGTGTGTGTGTGTGTGTGTGTGTGTGTGTGTGTGTGTGTGTGTGTGTGTGTGTGTGTGTGTGTGTGTGTGTGTCAGTACCTGTACAGTGGTGAGGCCGGTGGTCTCGGCCAGCTCCCGTTTCTCCCGCGGCGAGGGGTACGGGTTGTGGAGGTACCAGTCGCGGAGAACTGATCTCGACTTTTCCTGTGGAGTACAAAATATTGATAGGACATACACGTAGTAACACACAGCCCCGGATCTACGATTTTTTCGAATCGGGGCAGAAACTTGATAGTGGCGCCTACGGAGTTTTGTACTGTTAATGGTTACGGTCAGTATTGCCAATGAAAATTTTTGGAAGGCCATGTACATTAGACAAAAAAGCCGTGTTTATATGGAAAAAGTTCAACTGTGGACCGTGTCGACAGCTGCCAGTACCTATATTATGCTATCCAATTATGCAAATAACAATGCCATCGGTTCAGCGCTCGGACTAAAAAAAAAGACATCGGCAGTGAATTTCATGTCCACAAAACAAGGAACACTTTTCATTAGCCTAGTGGCGCTGTTTTAAGGGTTTTAACATTCGTTAAATGTCTGCAAAAATAATAAATAACAAAAAGATCGTAGAATTTGCTACGGCCCTACAGCCGTAGGCCGTAGATTTTGTGATGTTTTGGCCCGAAAGCCGTAGAACACGGTAATTGCCGTAGCATTGGCAACACTGGTTACGGTTCAGGGGCTCACTAAAAGAAAAGGTTATCGGGCGTCTACCCGTACATAAAAACGTATAGGTACAAAGCAGCAAAATCGGTTCAGCTCTTGGATTATTAAAAAAAAGTTCATCGGCCGCATTTTGGCGCCCCCTTAAACTAGTGCCCGGGGCGGGTGCTCCGGTTCGCCTCCCCCCTAGATCCGGACCTGCTGTAGCATACTCGATTTCGAGTCTTAAAAATAAGACATCCAGAATGTAAATTAATTGCTCCGTATGTTCAGCAAAAAGTAAAAAAAAATACTTCTAAGAAAGTATTCGTACACGACTGGTGCTTAATAATCATGAATGCTTTCTGAAAACTTCAATATTTTCTATTTGAAACTGTACTTTTAACACAGTTATACAGGTGGTACCTACCTACTGTAGCCTGTGCGTTCTTGGCCACACCTAACTCCCGGCTACAGATGTGTACAAAGTTTGTCACACACTTCACTAGAGGATGCGTATCGATATAAAATAAATTAATTATATGAATATTTGTTAAATAGCTCGTCTAGGGTCATTGTGAGAAAAACACGATCATAAACTGTAATATTTTCCTTTCATGTTATTTTCTTTTGAAGTGAAACTTCTATATAGCGAAGTGACGTAGACGATATATCGCGTGGAAATATTTGAAGTAAATCTGTACTAATATATAAAGAGAATAAACGAATAAACTCAAAAACTACTGAGTCGATTTTAAAAATTCTTTCAGCATTAGAATGCTTCATTATCCCTGATTAACATAGGCTATATTTATTTCTAGAAAAAATTAGGGATCCTTGCTATTTATATTGTGTGCTGCCTGGAGGAGGTCGGTCACCTGATGGTAAGTAATCAACCGCTGTCCATGGACATCGCCAGCACCAGGGGCGTCCACAACGTTAACCGGCCTAAAAGGAAGCGACAGACCCGCTTGTTTCATAACTCTATGTCATAGCCTAGTCACCACTATCCAACTAATCCCACTACCTAAATGTGGATGTTTGTAACTCTATCACGCAAAAACTACTGAACGGATTTTCATGCAATTTAGCGCACAGGTAGACCATGACCGGGAATAAGATATAGGGTACTTATTATCCCGGAAACGCGGGCACAGGCGCGGGTACAGCGCTAGTTTTAAATATCGATAGATGTAAAGAGAAATTGCACAGCTATACTTGAGTCAAACTCGTATCAGAATACTTGTCAATAAATCGTAAAAATTCCTTTATAGGGTTTTCACAAACTGATTTGTATTTCGCACACCAAATAACTATTAAAGAACGAAATAATCATTATAACGTTTGTGACAACTTCATTATTTTAATATTGACCCATAACAACAACACACTAAGAGAAAACGACGTAAAAACCAACATCTTAAAACAATTTTCGTCATGAATAACTCACGCTCGCACATCCTTAATTTCGTGAAGCGACTTCAAACCTTTGTAGAAACTTATTGTTTTGAGGCCGGCCTACCTATGACTATAAATAGAAATGACTACGAAAACCTCACAGCTATAATGGCGCTTACATGCTTTGCAACTTGGTCGTATTATATTTCGAAATACAGTGAAATCAACTTATCTGTGACTATAAGGAGGGCGCTGCCGGACGCATTGGACCAATCATAGTGCGCATAGTAGTAATTTATGAATGGGATGGCATTAGTTCCAATTTTCGCCACGTCACAAATAAGTTCTTGAGAGATGGCACTGTACAGATTATACAGATATTTCATTCCACTCAATATGCATGAGCATAAAATTATTTATAAGTTAAATTTCATTAAACAAAGCCGAATAACATTTTATATTTATGTTTATGTATTTTAAAACAGTCTATATCGATTTTATACGTAACTATTCCGTGTTATTTTAAACTTTTGCAAAATAAATATTATGTTTAAAAATAAAATAAAATTACAAAGAGTGGAACGGAACGCGACTTGCGAACTCCAGATTTAGTTCAAACGCACTTTATACGACCAAAAGTTTCATGCACCTGTTTGTTTGTGGTTGCTAGGCAACACAGTGCTTATGTAAATTCTGATTCGAATGTGAATATAGTATAGACGCCATGCGCTAGCGCAGCGTCGCGACCGCGCACTCGCAACGCCTACGAGGCTACGAGCCACGACGCAACAAGCGATTCGTGATAATGTATTTGTTTAAAAATTGGCTTGAATGACGATTTGACGTCGCGACGTAAACCCATTAAAAGAAAATTGTTTTACAATGAAAATCACATAGCTACTACTGATGATGTACTCGTGATGTACTAGTACTGAGTAGTACGAGTACTACGAGTAGTACTAGTGACGATACTTTTTTGTGGTTTTGAGCATAATCTAAATTTTAACTACTTGTCAGATCTCGCTCAAATTTATGTGTGACCACATGACAAGCACCTGCTTTCGATTGAAAAAAGGATCATCAAAATCGGTTCACCTAGTCCAAACTTCTGAGATAACAAACATAAAAAAAAATACAGTCGAATTAAGAACCTCCTCCTTTTTTTGAAGTCAGTCAAAAATACCTATAAACATTAATTCTAATGTACTAATTACTAGTTTAGTTAGTTACTTATAATTTTACAATGTGAATATGCTTGTGTTTCAAAAACAAACGACGGATTGAGGTGATTTGGGTGGACTTATATCAGGAGGGCTGAAGAGTGAAAAAGACTACCTTCTACCTCGGAAAATTATGCTTCTCCCCTACCCTACGGACGAAACCGTGGATAACAGCTAATATATTAAAAATTTAATAAAATATCACAAATAGTACAGTATTCTTTGTAATATCATTCAGCACTTAACAGAAATTAACTGTCTCCTTAGAGACTCATCATTATCATTTTTCCCAGTGCCCAATTTCATTTGGGGTCGACGCAATAATAATTATGTTTTTCTCTTCCCTATTTCCTTAGCTATCAGCCGTCATCTCTACACTTACACTCTTATTTTTCATCATCTCTCACACAATCAATAAAGACTCAAATGTCTCCGATGGATATACATATTATTATGTGCACGTACAGACCTTAAAACAGTAAGAGGTCTCCTCCCCATCCCATATGGTGCGGGGCAGGGGGAACTTGCGGCGCACCCGGTACTTGCCGACGGCGCCGAGCGGCCGGCCGCGCAGCCTCTCGGCCTCCATGTAGTGTGCTACAAACAGACAGACAAATAACGCTTAACACTCACAGCCCCACACTAGGATTCCCTGCATCGTGGGTGCCATGGACAACACACAAAGACGAGACACACACCCAGACCGAGAACAGAAATTCAAACCGTCCCGCTAGGAATCGAACCCAGGACCCTTGGCACGGTAGTCCGGATGGTAAACATTGCTCCACACGGTCAAAGTAGAAAAATATTTTGTGCAGTGAAAACCGCTAGCCATTTCCGCAGAAACTAACGTGAACATAATTAATAAGTTAATAATATTTTAAAAATCATGTTTGTGGGAACTGTAGCGTTTGTACTTTGTTTTGTTGAGATCATAGCTCACAGTCCCTGCTAATTCCTCTCAGTTGCAAGTATCAGATAGCAAAATCAAAGTTCCATCCACACCGATTCATCATGGAGAACCTCTAGGGTCCGATTTTTTCGATCATTTTTGCCACGCAAGTGCAAACTGTAAAATGAGCTTCCTTCTGAGAAGGTGTAAAAAGAGTTCTCCTTCAGGGCCGGCGATGCATTAGTGATTCTTCTGGCATTGCTCATGTCCATAATTAACGGTGACCACTTACCATCAGCTTGTGTCGATTCTGTTATTATTTTTTCGGCTTCGATCGGCTTCCTCTGTGACCGTGGCCACTTACCATCGGTTGACTTGGCCATTCGTTTGTCGGTTCTATCCACAGACCTGTATACTCTAGTATACAATATGTCTGTGGTTCTATCACTCTACGGTTAGCTACATAAAAAGTAGCTCTACCTCTTGCCGTATTTGCATTTTTGATTTTGCAATTTGCCTTCCTAACAAAAGGTCACCGTATCGTAAGTTAATCAGTATCCATAATGATTATTAATTGTTATCAATGATAGTACGAACCAGGGAAATCAATCTATCGAGGATTGAATTTTTCAGACCGAACTTGAGATTAGAATATCCTAACAACAGAGAACTCTACATTTAATGTGTAATATACCTCCTTACATGATCTAATTCGGTACATGCACAAAATATTGTCTTTTTAATTTAATTACATAAAGAAATAGTGTATACCTAATTGAAATCCATATTATAACACATTGAAAATAACTAGTTATCATGGTCTGTACCAGCTATACTCAACGTGCGGCCCGCCAGGCTTTTGTAGTTGGCCCATCTGGAGTTATTTTATAATTTTCACGGAAACCTAACTCAATAGCACTTTTTTATTTTTTTGTTTTGCGACCCGCGACAGCATGACTGACAAGTTTTTGTGGCCCGTGTAAAAAAAGGTTGATTACCAGTTACACAGGCCACGAATGTAGAACACCAATAAATACTCCATTTTTTTTGACGAGTCCTATTTGGTACACAATCTTACAGAATATTTTCATTGTAATTTGTAATTTAAAATAATCAGTTTCAGAATAAAAAATAACCGACTTCAAAATACAGGCAGTCGTCGACTTACGTCGTTTCGATTTACGTCGTTTCAAGTTACGTCCAACAATGTTTTGACACTATTCCTCAAACATACGTCATTTGTTTCGATTTCCGGCATAGGAAAAATAACTAGCAATTTCATAAGTGCATATATAATTATTTTAAGAACTTACTTTTGATAATAAAGTATGTATAGCCTTTGTTATAAATGCAGTTTTTTTTTTTTATTTCGAGTCCGTGTGGATCCTAACCCTTGAGTTTTACATGTAAACATAATATGAAAAAATATGTCTCGACTTACGTCGTTTCGATTTACGTCGCGTATTTCGAGAACCTAACATGTAAGTACGAGGACTGCCTGTAATTCAAAAACTACTTGTCAGATCTCGCTCTTTAAGTGGGACCACATGACAAGCACCAACTTTCGATTGAAAAAAGAATCATCAAAATGGGTTTACCCAGTCAAAGTTTTGAGGTTACGACATTTAAAAAAATACAGTCGAATACCTCCTCCTTTTTTGAAGTCGGTTAATACGGCAAAATTATAATAATTTAAAGACAGGTAATTTAATGCCAAAACTAATTTCTTTTTACTTTTAATTATTAAATTAATTTAAATAAATGTAGTGGCAAGACTGTTTAGCAATACCAAATTAGACTCGTCAAAAAATCGGGCTATAACCACTGAAGTATAATGTCATAGAACAGACATCTCGAACAAAATGTGTGTCCCGCCGGGAGGTTCTATTTTCAAAATTGAGCCCCCGTTCTCCTTTCAAAATCGAACGAATCCATTGAAAATTGAAGCCGATCGACGTCAATTCATTGGGACATACATTATGTTTGCGGTGTCGGTTCTATCTAGTAATAATACTTCAATGGCTGCAACAGTTCAATTCACGTCAGATGAACTAACCTTTTAACCATAAATTTTGTAGTTTAGAATGATTATGTGCGCTGAATGTGTGTGATTCTAGTAGCCTATAGAGCTCCTTGAAGTTCCCGCGGTGGAAGGCGACCATGGCCTTCGCTTTGAGGACTGACTCGTGTGCGTGCAGCCTCTCGCAGGCGGGCAGGGACCAGAGGAACCGGCCTAGCCGCTCGATGTTGCCTGCTTGTTGAAGGACCTGGGGAAGGACAAAAATGCAACTTGAGTGATGCTAATATCATACAGCGGGTGTGTTTTTATTGAAGATTGTTAGTGGTCGCAAGTGGCATATTAAAGATACTATAAACAATTTAGCCGTATTGGGGCGGCTTAGAATACTAACCCCAATCCCACGCCGGATGGGTGTCGTAAGAGGCGACTAAATCCGGCCCGCTAGTGGTAGGGCCCCTTGAGGGATTATATTGGTAATATTGATTTTAATTCTTAATTAACACCATTATTACTATTATTATTTCTCTATGGGGTTCGCCTGGATAGCTACCACCCTCGAGCATGAGTCAGCCGCCAAACGACTCGTCGTGTTCCGGCTGGGGGCTTGAGAGCCAGTTCTTTCTTTTATTTTCTTCTCTCTTACTTGGCCGGCAACGCATTAATGATGTCTTTGGTGTCGCTGATGTCCATGGGCGACGTTTGCCACTTAACATCAGGTGGATCGTCAGCTCGTTTGCCGGCTATTTCCATTAAAAAAATGAAAATATATTATAAAACACAAAAAATGTTGTACGGATGTCCTTTATAGGCTCTGAAACCATCCAACCGATATACCTCAAAATGGTTTCATTTGAAAGGCAATAATCCGAAGGTGGTTTGAGACCCCAAAACAATTTCGATTTTCGACTTTTTCCATACAAACTATTTTTGCGTAGTAGCACACGCCGGGCATCCAATCCACTTACAACACTCTCAAATCTCAATGATATTATTATTATCATTTGTGCAGTCGAAGTTTTGAGCTGTCATTCGTGACCATTGAAGTATTATTACTAGCATATAGAACCGACACCGCAAACATAATGTATGTCACAATGAATTGGCGCCGATCGGCTTCAATTTTCAATGGATTCGTTCGATTTTGAAAGGAGAGCGGGGGCTCAATTTTGAAAATAGAACCTCCCGGCGGGACATATATTTTGTTCGAGATGTCTGTTCTATGACATTATATTTCAATGTTCGTGACCTGTCTATGGGCTTCATTTGAACCGAAATGGCGGGAATCCGATAGATCCGACAGACAGCAGTCCGCCGCACCGCCGCCGTGAGTTAAATATTTCGTTACCCTGTGATACTTAACTAATCTATAGATTTGTCACCGATACAATGTAATCTTAAGTATCGATACTTAAAATTCTATTTATGGTTTTGTTTCGAGTTAGATTTGGTGAGGTTTGTAATCTGACTCGGCCGTAATAGATTAACAATGTTGTGGAATCTCAAGTGCGAGTGAAGTTATATAGTGTTGTGATCTCATGTTCTACTTTTATAATACCATATTAGGTAAGTAACGTATGAATATTGTAACATTATTTTATGTAACTTAGCCGACAAGGGAGCAGCACATGACAGCCACCTAAAGGTAAGTGGCAACCGACGCCCATGGACATCAGGAACACCAGAGACATCACCGAAGCGTTGCCCAACAAGAAGGAAGAGAAGAAAAGAAAGAAAAAAAATTAGAACTTAATTATTTATCAGATATTTCCTATGGACAAATTACGTGACATTGATGTCTCAGAAAGTGCACCTACTTTTTTTTTGTTGACGGGACGGGACGCTACAGAAAAATAAAAATACAAATAACAACATTATTATTTAAATTATCAAACAGCCCAAGTTACATTGTAGGTACTTAATTTTTACTTATTGTTAAAAATGTATCACACTGTAACATAATAAGACTTGCTGACATTGTTAAACAATAAATATTTTACCAATCTGACTCATATTTCTTTAATTTCTTTTATTTTTTTCTATTTTCTAAAAGTCATAATAGAAATTGCTCACTCTTGTCCCACATGACTCTATACTTACACAGTAAACGGCTCTACATTTATCTCAAATACATAATTACTATTTGGATTCTCGTGGCTCTTCTACAACAAAATATTACGTCCAATTTTAACTTCACATTAATAATTTTGGCGGCGCAACATTCAAAACTACTAAAATTCTGAAAGAATAAATGTGTTTTCTTTTTCACTTTTTTTCAAAACTAAAACGTTCAGTTTTTGCTGCATTTAATTAAATCAATATAAAACGCGGAGTAAAGCATAGCTATAAAATCAGAAAACAAGCCCCTACATGATCAGTCGTCACTGTAATAGACCAGCTGGAAACACCCTTGGACATCAGTAGTCAAAAGCACCACTAACGGTTTTGACCAAGAAGAAAGCAGTAGACAAGTTTTACTCCGCGCTCAAATTGTAATAAATGAAGCCTCCCGACATCCCAGTTAACATGATGGTTTACAGTTAATTCTCGTCAAACTCTCAGTTAAAATGTAATGACGACATAATATATAACACATCACAATAACACCTATGACCCAAGTATTAATATTTATCTATCACATAAATATGTGCCCTGGCTGGGAATCGAACCCGGGACCCGCTTTGCAGGCAGGGTCGCTATCAGCTAGGCTACAGGGTCGTCATCTAATTTGAAAATATCGAAATGATGAAAAATATCAAATACTTAGTTGTATCGCAATTTATACATTAATTTTATCTAGGGCTTGTTTCACATTCTTCAAGTAAGTCCGAAGTAAGCTATTCGTTGGTTAAGTTGACATTTCGTGTATGTAAAATGACACTTTAACGTCACTTTAACCAGCGAATAGCTTATTCAGGACTCTACTTGAAGGTGGTGAAACAAGCCCTTAATGTACTAATATAATAAAGCTAAAGAGATTATTCGCTTCTTTTTTTGAACGAGCTAATCTCTACATCGACATAGTTCTTACCTACAATTTATGAAGATCTGTTCAGGCGTTTCAAGGTCATCAGCTTTTTTGTGAAAAAAGTTTTGGGGGATTTTTGAATTTTATAATTTACAGTTCTCTTATTAATGACCTCTGCAGAAGGCTTGCCAATATGGCCTATTCCGAATAGACAGACAAATCTACTATTGAACACAAAAGTGTACTTTTTTTGCGAAACAACACTGGCAAAATGAATTTCCTCTAGTTTCGCAGAATGGCTCCCTGAGCACAAATACGTTTGTTAGTTTAGGCGAAAGACAAAAACTACAGGACGTCCCACGTGTGGAGCAGCCAATATTGTAAATATTGCAGACCACCCTTTGTGGTCACGTTTGGTAGGTATTCATGTACCGACATTATTTTTTGTGTATGTGATTTATTATTAATTAACATTGTAACCCCTACGACACTTAAAATCGTGGTCCTATTCTCACGATCCTTTTGCCACGCACTTGTAACTGTGGAATGAGCTTCCTTTTGATATAATCATGGATATATTACTCCATCTGGATTCTGGATCACTGACTTCGTAGAGGTATCTAAAGAACGATGACGTCATAATAAATAAATAAATGTAATAATGCCACGCTAAAGGAACGCTCATCGTAGTATACCATCAGTCGTCCAATGAATAATGTGGTCAATAAAAATTTTCAAACAGATTACGGCAATGGCCATCTGCCATCAATAAATAAACACATGTCCGTACGAGCGTTACAAAGGTCATTAATTTGATGTATAAATAGCGTGAAACATGTAATATTCACACTGAAATGTGATGAAATCTGTAATGATGACCATAGACATAATACTACTAGACTAGACAAGCGGGCCTTCTTTGCGTCACGCTATTAGAAAGAGAAAGAGACCAAGGAGACCCGCGTAACTCGTAAGTAAGACAAGGATAGGTTTACCTCCTGCCTTTCTTCGCAGCGTGACGGTTTCACTTACATATGCTCAGATACCTTGCCTAGTCTAGTAGTATTATGTCTATGATGATGACTCAATCACTTTCTGAGTTACACAGAGTAGCCTACGCCCTATATGTAACTGAAGGGTTGAACTTCATTCATCAATCAATCATTACCGTGGTATTAGTCATACGTTAGACGACCCGTGTGGTGAAATCCGAGCAATGGTTACCAAGCCTGTACACCGTTCGAAGAGTCCTGGGTCGATTCCCATTTCCCAGTGACGTAGAAATTTGAATGATGAGTTTAACGGTGTTTAACCGTTCTTTTCTTTATATGTATGTTGTCAATGGCAGCGACAAATCCTAGCATGAAACTTTATAGTGTCATTGATTTATCTATTTACTTATACGTGAAACAAAAACGTTGTACTCCTTTTGACGTGACAACGTCTATAAATTGGTTGACTCGGGTGTCATTCACTAAACTGTGTAACGACCAAGTAAGATTTGCCGGAACGTTACCATGCGCGCGCAGCATTAAAGAGAGAGGCTCGCTCGACCGGCGCGCGCCTTGCGTCTCTCTTCTACGTGAGCGTTTCTGGCGTCGGATAAGATTAAAGAAATTTCTTTCTTAATCAAACTTATACCACGAACAGACGTTCTATCTATTTGTATTCTATTTGTCGCATACATCAACGAACTTCCCAACGTGATAAACGCTAAAAGTGTTCTATTTGCGGATGACGTATCACTATTGTTTGAAGGTAAAAACGACTACGGGAATTTAGAAAACATTAAAAAAACATTTGAACGTGTTAAAAATTGGTTAGAATCACATAATTTAGAAGTAAACGCAAAAAAAAACGAAAATAATGCAATTTAAACCTTACCAGAAAATAAATCTAAATCTTAATAATTTAATAAATACATTAGGCATTGAAGAAGTTAATGATTTTAGGCTATTAGGTATAACAATTGACACACATCTTACATGGAAACAACACTGTATAAACAAAATAAAAACTAAACTGTCCCAATTTGCTTACGGATTCAGTATTTTAAAATCACACTCAAACCTTGAGACCGCGCTCTCGGCTTATTACGCTTATAGTCCAAGAGCTAGTGAACCCTCCGAGTAACGGTCTTCCTGTAAGGCTAGAAATTTGTACACTGATGATTTATAGCATGCTAAGGGCAATAGCCATGACCTGGCAGGCGTCAGCCCTAAAAAAAAATGTAAAAAAAAACTTGTTTCTGTAAGCTTAAAAATTTAATAGGATGTAGTTTATTTATTGCAAATCTTGAAAAAAAATTGACAGGCGATTACAATGAGCAAGAGTATGTGACAGGCGAATCGAAAAGTGCACAGTTGATGAGGTAAAATAAACTTTCTCCTGTATAGTTGAAATTTGGATATGTTTTTGAGTAAACGTTTTAGAATAACTATGTACAATGACAGGCGGTTTCGAATAGCATAAGACCTTGACAAGCCGTACTTTGCTAAACACGAAATTCTCACCTTGCCTTCGATGTATATAATGGAAATAGCTTGATACGTTCGGACGCACCTAGATGAATTTGATTTGTGCACCAGTGCTCGCAGAAAAAATTAATTAATATTGCCTAAACCAAACCTTACACTCTTTAAAAATAGTCCACAATACAGAGCTATCAAAATATACAATAAACTACCTGAGAACCTCAAATCTATGCAAAGCGACAACCTTTTTAAAAACCGTCTAAAAACCATCCTCATTAATAAATGTTACTACACTCTGAACGAATTTTTTACTAGTGACCTACATTGTGTCGAACAATCTAAATATAAAGCTAAATGACTTAAATAATAATAATAAATAATAAAATAAATAACGATAATAAATAATAATAATAATAATAATAAATGCTACATATCGACAACCTATGCCAACTAGGATAAATAATTTTTCTACACACCCCCACTAAACTATTAATTTATAAATGGAATAGACAAATACTATCGGACGATGGGATGGGAACGATCAACGAACGCTATTTTAGCGTGAGCACTAGCCACTAATTTATGAAACTAATTTATGAAATTAATTAATAAAATTATATAATAATAATGATACGAGGAAATTAAAACTTTAATATTTTTATATTCCAAATATACATAATATTAGTTAAATTAGAATTTTATTACTAGCCAATAAAAAATACACACTATACTAATTATACAACTTATACAACCAGTAAGAAACACTTGACATGTATTATAAATAATTTTGTGTAATAGAAATTGGATATTATATTTAATTTTTATCAATCAATATAATAATATAGAATTGTATACTATATTCGAATTAAAAAAATTTTATCCTTTTAAGTTATTGTGACCTAATAATAGCAAAAACAATATTTAATGTAATTAATAAAACATAGTACCTAAGATATATTTTATAGGTGCAGCGCAGACGACGCTCTTTTTGTGCGATCGAGTGTGCGGACGCACAAATGTTTATATGGCGCGCAGCCGCACTTTTTTGCGCGTCGTATGCGTTACTGCATATAATTGCAAAGGTTCTATTTTCACAGACTTAAAAGTGCGTCACGGACAGTGTGCCGTCTGCGCTGCACCTTAATGTTACGATTTCAATGCAATAAATTTCAAATATATTTTCCTATTGAGTTGATTGATGTTGTATAGTTAATTAGTTAAGTAAAATGTAACTAGAATGTAACCCGTAACTCACACGACAAGTTTGCTGTGCCCTGCCAGGGTCATGTTGATACCAATTGTATAATGTTATCCTAACACCTATGTAACACATGTTATAGCAAATAAATAAATAAATAAATAAATCTCCGTCCGTATACCGACTTTACAGACAACCATTTTTTTACTAGATACTATTATAATACTATTATGTAAGTGCCGAGAAATGAGCACGTGACGTTTGCAATTTTCATGTCATTCCCATACGACTCTGTAGCCTAGTTGGTAGCGACCCTGCCTGCGAAGCGAGGGGTTCCGGGTTTGATTCCCGGCGGGGCAGATATTTATCAGGTAAATATTTTTGTGCTCGGGTCATGGGTGTTATTGTAAAGTGTTATGTGTTTGTTCTTATGTTGTTATTATGCACGTTTTTGTTAATGTATCACCATTTCAAAAAGGTGCTTTGTCATGGAGGAGAAGAAATGGCGAAAAAAATGGTTACTTTTACTAACTAGGCTACGAGTCATCGAAATAAATTCTATACACACATTAAAATTAATACAAAAATAACTATTAATCGTATACCACAATAAGTACCCCTTAGAGATTCCGCTAAAATTTTATACGGGGTGAAAATATCGTAACCATAACAGGTCGTCAAATCTAATTCTATGCAACCCTCTAATAGGGATGGGTATCGGTTACTATCGGGGTGAGATAATGAGGGGTTGGTATGAGTAATTGGTAAATATAATGATGTTGCTGATGCGGAACTTCTACCGAATTACCGGTTTGTTAGGAAGTGTACAAATTTGTTTATGGTAAAACTTAAACCCATTATTTACAACATACTCGTATAATTTTACGCCCCAACTCATAGTCATTAATGGTTACTTAAGTCACTCCTTAATCCAGAAATAGCTGACCCAACGAACTTCGTATCGCCTAACAAAGTATTTTTTTCTTTTCTAAAATAAAAGTAGCCTAAGTTACTCCTTGTTACATTAGCTATCTGCCAGTGAAAGTCCCGTCAAAATCGGTCCAGCCATTTCAGAGATTAGCCGGAACAAACAGACAGACAGACAGATAGACAAAAATTGTAAAAAATGTTATTTTGGTATATGTACCGTGTATCCATCCAAATGCACTTAGTAAAAGGCGGTTTTTTTAATATTACAAACAGACACTCCAATTTTATTTATTTGTATAGAGTATAGATGTATAGATATAGATGTATAGATTTGTATGGTGATTCTTTACTAAGGAGCGATTAAAGTAACCGTTAGTGACTCTGAGTTGGGGCGTTACTTATTTAACTACTTGTTTCGGTCATAGCCCAGCTTGTCAATTATATGATCGATGAAGCAACAGCGGGCGGGGTCGGTAGTTGGATGGGTGACTACTAAGACTAACTTTCGTGTTTTGTGGGCACGGCCACGTAAAGACTATAGACGTCGATCCGGTGACGTCGACTTTATTCAACTGAGTCTTAAGTCTATTTTTAGTGTACTTTATTCACCTATGTACCCAGGTGATTTAAATCTACTGGCTGCAGGTGAATTAAGTATACTAAATATATAGTAAATAGGGTAGACCTATATTCACCTAGGTGATTAAGGCAAGCTATACACGAGCGATTAATGTAACATCGACTCTTTCTAATATGATATTTTTTTATTAACGAAAGAACTAATCTTTCTCGGTTACTATCGTGTGATGACAGTCGTTAATCATGTCGGAAGCCACAGCACCATGAATACTTCCGACACTCGGGTTGGCCACCACCTCTCTACCAGTCCGCACTGGAGCAGCGTGGTGGAGTATGCTGTAGGCGTCCTCAGTTATGAGAGACCCGTGCGCTGTACAGTAGTGGACCTTAAAATGTCATTATTTAGGGTTCCGAAGAAAAAACGGAAACCTTCTAGTTTCGTCATGTCCGTCCGTCCGTCTGCAAAGCGCTTAGACTCTTAGTGCTAGAAAGCTGTAATTTGGCATGAATATACATATTTTGGTCTAGGCCTCCTTAAGAGCCGTGCCCAGTAGCGGGCCATTAATAGGTTGAAGCCATACAATACATATTTATTAATACTCCAAACCCTGTACCCTCCCGTACAGGTAATATGGGTATGAATGTTTTTTTCGTCGCGTACCCCATAGTGTGGGGTATCGTTGAAAAGGTCTTGAAAAAATATTATGGGTCTGCGAAACCCGTTTTTCAATTAAGGGGGGCCCGTTTGCGAAATATTCGGCTTAAAGTGCCAATTATGCTTAGAGTCATGTTTTGCCCGTGTTGTTCGAAGACTAATAAAATCCTTGAAATCATCTTTCTGAAGCGAATCAAAAGCGACATTATCAAAAAAATACATGAACTCTCAAAAAGAGATATTCCTCGATACAATACCAATGGAACCTAAGACCTTATATACAATGTACCTATACTATTACAAATAAATGCATTCATTCATTCATTCATTCATTCATTCATTCATTCATTCATTCATTCATTCATTCATTCATTCATTCATTCATTCAAATTGAAGTAAATGTTTCATCTAGCAAGAGTGAATAGGCTTTTACTAAGTCAATGCGTTTTACCACCCATGATGACTACATCGCTACTTACCATCAGGTGGACCGTGGTATTGTAGTCAAGCATCAACTTATAAGATATTAAAAAAAAATCTATCACCTTAACTTAGGTATACCTACTTTTATTCATTGTAGCATTTTCTTTTTATGGAAATATTTAATTAAATAAAAAAAATGATAACCAGAAATCAGTTTATATTAAATATGTTTCACCTTTATTATCATTCTTTAAAATAATATCATTTTGTCTGTCTTATTTTTAAACTACAATAACGATAAAAATATATCCTTGATAGAAAATAACCGACTTCAAAATAATTCAAAAACTACTCGTCAGATCTAGTTCTTTAAGTGGGACCACGTGAAAAGCACCAGCTTTGTATTAAAAAAAGAATCATCAAAATCGGTTCACCCAGTCGAAAGTTCTGAGATAACAAACAAAAAACTTTTTTGAAGTCGGTTAATAAGGCAAAATTATAATAATTTAAAGACAGGTAATTTAATGCCAAAACTAATTTCTTTTTACTTTTAATTATTGTTTTAAACTAATTTAAATAAAATGTAGTGGCAAGACTGTTTACCAATACCAAATTAGACTCGTCAAAAAATCGGGCTATAACCACTGAAGTATAATGTCATAGAACAGACATCTCGAACAAAATGTGTCCCACCGAGAGGTTCTATTTTCAAAATTGAGCCTCCGTCCTTTTTTGAAGTCGGTAAAAAAGACAATGTAGGTTTGTTTATATCAAACGCGAATATTTGTAAATAGTATATGCACAGCAACCCTCCGGAGCCCGGCGGCCCCGCCCTCCGTAACCGGATATCCGGCCGGCGATCGCCGAAGCCTCGCGCACCCTACTCTACATAAACTTTACTTTCCTTCAACTCTACTTTTCTTATTGTAGAGCAATATGTAGGTATTACGTTTTAGACCGTGATAGTAATCGCTTAGCGTCAAGTTTTTGTGTCTGTTCGCAAAGAAAACAGTAGCTCGAGCACGAATATTTGCGAGAAAGTATTCGTATGGTTAACGTAAGCAATTTGTCAAATTTGTATGGCATTTTAGTACCATTTACGTACGATAGGGGCGCTTTTGAAAAAATGCCATACAAATTGCTTACGTTAACCATACGAATACTTTCTCGCAAATATTCGTGCTCGAGCTACAGATCTCCATACAAAAATCCTACTAATCTACGAGTATACTATACTAATATTAAGTTAGTATTAGTCTACTTTGCAACAATCCGCGGGTAACATGTATGATGGTTTATACTTTAAGACATGCGTGGCACCTCCCACCCTCCCACAACGGAAACATGCACTACAATAATTAAAAGTATACCAACATACATACCAGCACCAACGCGTGTTTCGCCCCGAAACGGAGCATCATCCGGGTAAGTTGACTCTACGATGGTTAGTCGCAAAGTAGACTAATACTAACTTAATAACAATGAATTTCCGCAAAGTAACGCCTGATACTATTAACTATATACTAATATTATAAAGCTGAAGAGTTTGTTTAATAAACGCGCTAATCTCAGGATCTACTGGTTCGAATTGAAAAATTATTTTTGTGTTTGATAGTCCATTTATCGAGGAAGGCTTTAGGCTATATAACATCATATATTTTAGTAGTTAGTTTTTATCACACGTTAATACGCAGGTGAAACCGCGGGGCACAGCTAGTATTATATGTATGTGAAAAGTGAGGATGTATGTTTGTTACTCTTTCACGTAAAAACTACTGAACGGATTTTCATGCAATTTAGCACATACGTTGACCATGACCTGGAGTAAGATATAGGGTAGTTAGTATCCCAGAAACGCGGGCAGTGCCGCGGGTGAGCGCTAGTCTGTAATACTTTGTCAACTAAACTATAATAATTGTATCACAATCAACTTAACCAGTAGACTGTTTTCGTTGTTTTCGCAGAGCTGGCATTAGCAGAAATGTACATCATATTCCAGGATGGTTTCGATAGCTTTAAGCAATTGTTTAAGTCGTGTTCTATAGGCCTGTAGCCATAACACTCCTTATCAGAATACAGGGTTAAGAGTTAGCACACGGGCCCGTTCGCCTGTAGTATTAGCAACTTATTGGTCTTATTACTTTTATATGAGCCGTTACCCGTGCACCTACTGGCTTCATCCACGGGTGGGTCAAGGCTGCATCAAGGTTGGAATTTTACCTAAAAATATCGATAACCATTGTCGACAATTTTAAAATGAAAAATAACATTAACAAATTTAATGCTGTCCCATCAAAACATTTCATATAAAATTGGTTGTCATTCGCAAAACTCATACTCTTGTGTGCAACTTTACAAATCGAACAAGCTGACGATCCATCATGGTACGTGGCTATCGTCGCCCATGGACATCAGCGACGCCAAAGGCATCACTGATGCGTAAGATGCGTTGCGGGCCAAGAAAGTGAAAAGAGGAAGAAAGTAAGACATGGCTCTGAAGCTATTATGGAAATAGCATAGATTGTCCGTTTCGTCAAGGTCGCATTTAGGCTTTCTTTCGATTTGCCTTCAACACGGTTTTGAGTGTTTTTGCTAAGTATATCGCCCTGAAGTGCAATACAACTGTGAAGGAGTCTGTAGAGAGGCAATGTTGAAGCAGAGGAGCAGACTGCAGAAGTGTTCAGGCGTAGTGAGGTGCGGTGTGGAGGCGAAGAGATTTGTAAAAATTTTAAATTGGTGTGGCTAGTGGGCATAGAAAAATAATTTTGAAATAGATTTTATGTTATCATAAATGTCATTAAAATAAAAATTGTGAAAACGTAGACGCTTTTATTTCAGAGCTTTACAAATACTAACGAGACAATCACGAGAAGTTCATCACTGGCAAGGTCCAGGGGAGGAGACCACGAGGAGGGACTCCTGTGCTTTCGGATCCAAATCCGCACCTCTCTTGACTTGCTTCTAAAGCCTCTTGACAAAACTATTTATAGACTGGCCAGGAATTTTTCAGCCAACCCACTCGCGATATATTTTTTAGTATACTAAATTGTGCATAAAACACTTTTCATCCATGGGTGAAGGTCGCGTCTAGTTCAGATCTTAGGGTATTTTGATCGGCATAACGTCATGACGCCCCTTGTGTTAAAGGCGTCTTAGAGAGACGGTGACCACTAACCATTTGGTACGGCTACACGTTATTAACATGCTTAACTTAAGACAGAACTAATTGAAAATAACAGTAACTTCAGCTTACAAATAACTTGTAATTAATATTCTATACACTTTCGGTCCAATCTATATATATAAAAGAAAGTTGTGTTAGTTACACTATTTATAACTCAAGAACGGCTGAACCGATTTGGCTGAAAATTGGTGAGGAGGTAGCTTAGAATCAGGAGACGGACATAGGATACTTTTTATCCCGGTAAATAGACCTGTTCCTGTGGGATAAGGTAAAATTTTGTTATATGTAGTTGATAGATTAGTTATTTATACAGATAATAAATATAAGCTCGGGGATGGATATAGGATACTTTTTATCCCGGAAAATAGACCTGTTCCTATGGGATAAGGTAAAATTTTCGAGAGCGGGAGCGAGAGAGGGAGCGTGAGAGGGAGAGGGAGAGGGAGGAGCACACAGAAACTGTAACGGCTAAGAACGGCTGTACCGATTTTAATGATTTCTGATTTGTTACATTCTTAGGCGATACGAAGTTCACCGGGTCAGCTAGTTTAAAATAAATCATTAATTTAATGCTGTAATGCGTGCTATGTCAACTTTAATTTGACCATGATTTGACCCAAGTTCAACGGCTTCAGACTCTCCCTAAATTAATTTTAGCTTTTTAACACCCACAGATAATTAATCAATGTAAATCCCACCCCACACGATCAAAAGACAAAATTAAATTGCTCACCTCACATACGCACGCGACTTGCTCCTGTGTGAAGCCAAAACTCGGCAGGGGGGCGTCTCTAGGGGGGGTGGCCTCCCGCTGTCCCCACTCGGGGCCCCCCAACATGTCCAAATGCTCGTCCCCAGCCACTTTGACACCACAATAAAAATTCACACACAAGAAATTTAGAGCACTGGCAACCGACGAGGTAGAATGCTCGCCTTAAATAACAACTTTTTAAACGTCAAAATGCGCGCACTTTTCCCTTTTTTATCTGTAATGGTAGTATTTACGGTAAATGCGTTCGAGTCTTGTTTAATCTTTCACCGTTTTGTTTTTAATTCCTCTTAAAGGCAGCTAAATAAACAGTCAAAGGCAGCAGTCCCAAAAACGTTTAAACAAAAGCAATCACCTTAAACACCGATTACTTATTTGTGTTTGGATCGAAAGGATTCGAAAAGGCCCGAAGTTTGTTTTTGAATCGAAGTGAGCTGTTTTTATGCGTTCCGTTTTATATTTTCAATATTTGTACTTTCAAATGTTTTTTTTTTCTTAAGTTCACTGTCACCCAGTCTCTGTCTGGTTACGTATTCTTAGTAGTAAAATTTAATGTTTAATGATAATAAATGCGTCGTTTAATTTTATACATTAATTATTTACACTTCGATTTTGTTTTTCTCTTCTTTTTCATTTTAATTATTCACGATTGGCGTTGTACCTGCAACAAAAAAAAACTTATATTAGTATGCAATAAACAACCTGTGAAGGAGTTAAAAAACTAAAAAAAAGAAGTCCCAAAGTCTTTTGAAAAATAACTTTATCGACTAAAACAAAACACATCACTCATTTTCCTAACCGCCAGTTAATCAAGAGCCGAGGATCTTGAAAGGGTCGCAGTAATCAATTTTCCATATTTTTATTGTACCAAAAATACCATCACGTACTTTGAAGTATTACTGCGATCACTGACAAGACAACAAAAGATTTACTATATTATTCCACGGGACAAACCAAAGTGTGCTTTGTGACATACTTAAAGTGTATAATGCTTACGGAATAACTGAACCGTGTACGTTCGTCTCTGTCTACTGTATTGTGCTTTTTAAGTTAGAGAGGGATGGCGAAGGGTCGCAAGGGGGCAAGATGTTAAATGTTTGGTGTTTTAAGTAATTTTTATCATCGACACGATCGCGAGGGAGGCCTGCCTGATATATGGAGCTGACGGGTTAATATGGATGCGACTAACCATATCGATAGATTCAAGAAAAGGTGTACGATACAAAATTTAAGTGGGCATATGAATTACAAAATATAAGAAGAATAAATACTCTTATCGACAAACTGAAACAAATTTCTTTTAAGACAAACTTTTTCAACGTTTCAAATCTTAGTGATAACTCAGAAACCACTTATCAGATCTTGCTTTTTAAGTGGGATCACATGACTAGCACCAGCTTTCAAATAAAAAAATGGTTGTCTGTAAAGTCGGTTTACGGACGGTAGTTTAACGTGACGTCATGACAAAGCTCTGCTCCGCTCCGCTCCACTCAACTACGATCGCCTACGGCATCGGCTACGATACGCCGATCGTAGCCGATCGTGCCTCTCTCTCACTTTTTCGTGCAGGCCGTGTTCATCGATTTATAAGACGTTATCGCGTCAAAAAAGAATCATCAAAATCGGTTCACCCAGTCGAAAGTTCTGAGGTAACAAACATAAAAAAACTGTCGAATTTAATACCTCCTCCTTTTTTGAAGTCGGTTAAAAAATGGTACTTTCAATGCATATTTTTACACTAAGAAAAGTTAATCACAGTAATAAATTGTTTCCGTTTCCTTTACATTTTACTTCTCTTATTTCTTTTACGGTTTTTCATGCCAAATATTTGTATTGAAATTCGTAATTGAAAATCATTACGTACGTTTATCAATTTGATCTTAATATTTATAAATAATATACGGTTATGATCTATGTATTAATAAAATGGAACCACATTGTTCCGAGTTGTTTTTATTAGTTACCAGCTGACCCGGCAAACTTTATACCGCCTATCAATCTCTCCCTCTCCCTCCCCCTCTCCTCCCCCTTTCCCACCCCTTCTCCCTCTTCCTCTCACATTTTGTCAATCGCGCCAACTGTCAAACGACTGAATATTTCTAAAAAGATAAAAGACATCAAATGTTTCACAGCTAGGAACATTTTGTATTGGAAAATTAAATTGTCGTTTTTAGTACTCTCCGTTACTTATTACATATTTATGTTTCTCACCGTTCAACTCTTTCTTGAAGTTCCAAGTTATTTCAACATCAAAATTAGCCAAATCGGTCCAGCCATTCTCGAGATAAAGCGAGACGAACAGCAATTGACTTTTATATAAATAGATTTGCTAGGTACTTATTTTAATTTTCTTTAGCTCAGTTGATAGGTGATTGACTGTTGAACGTCTTTCGTCTATATTAAAAACGAGTAACTGCCCTCGCTTTGCTTCGGTTTTCGTATTTTTTTACAACTTATTGGAGTTTTATTAAGGATCCCTAATTTTTTTTTGAAAATATAATATAGCCTATGTTACTCGGGGATAGTGTAGCTTCCCAACAGTGAAAGAATTTTTGAAATCGGTTCAGTAGTTTCGGAGCCTATTCAATGCAAACAAAAAATCAAATCTTTCCTCTTTATATATTAGTATAGATAACGACAGAACCAGTAACAGAAATAGAATAACATTGTTTTGAAATAAAACAAGCTTACATACTGACTGAAAAACAGTTTGTTTTTATTGTCATCGCTGGCCGGCCGCCAAATAGGTACCGCTTGTCAATTGTGCCGTAGCAAACATTAATATTTGTAATTGTGCCATCTTTTTACAACGACCAGCAAATATTCCGTACATTCACCTAGCCGTGGACCTCGTTTCAAGCTATTAGGGCTCAAAATAATCGTCATAAATCTGAATGTAGCATCTATTTGGAGATTAATATTAGTGTTATAACAAAATTTTCTAGCGAGTAATGTACCGAGTGACACACTTCATATTTAATCTCTATCTAGAATGTTCTTAAAAAAGTTCTTTTAGATACTTTATAGTAGTTACGTATTTCTTTGATATTATCATTTAATAAAAGACATGAACAGTTATTTTCGTGCACAACGCTCATAAAACATTTTAGCATTCAAAAATACAATTAAAAAGAAATGTCGCTGTTTAGCTCATTTGATATGGGAGACCTGAATTAAAATCTGTTCTACCTCGGTACCTAGACCTACGCAGTTCCTTCGATGGAGGAAAATATAAGTCAACCTGCCTAGTGTCTATGAGTTTTCATGTCTCACACTACGTGAACTAAGACTTTAAGCCTTCTAATTTTGTAAGCACAATAACCGTTAATAAAAAAGAAGAAAAATCAAAAGCAACAAAAAAAGAAAACCTTTAAAAGTAATATCGACATCAACCCATCCCTATTACCCCACGTGGCGTCCGCGATCCTTATCGAACAACACCAGCTGTAAAACACAAGATTTATCGACAGATTACCGCAGCGCGATAATGGTACGAATCACCGAACTATTAGTGATGTGATTTCACAAAATATTTCAAGTATACCCTTACTTCTCGCTTGGATTTTTAATCTGTATCCATTCAACGTCGATTTATATTAAAATTAGAAGAATACCATCTCGTATCGGTGTTGGTTATGTTCGACCTTGCACCGTCTTTTGAACTAGGTCATCTGGAAGCTCAAATGCGGTTTCAGTTTTATTATAATTCGATACAAATCATTGGTCGATGATGCCGTATATTGGATTTGCCTAATGAGACAGAAATGATTGAGAGTCTGACGGAGGTAGATTTTACGGATGAGCGACAAAGCTGACTGGACAGGATGGTAAGTTATCATCGTCGCTCAAACATCATAAACAACACCTGAGGAGTCTGAATATGCGTTGTATCATTGGCTCTGGATGTGACCTCTTCTTAAGCCTGGGTAAGAGCTCTTTTTGAGCCCTTTTTGAAGAATCACATATCGTAGCGCTTCAGAAAACCCTTAGACGGAAGCTCAGTCTATAAGTGGCGGATATTGAAATTATTTATATGTTTAGGAACCTGCGGAATATTTTTCGTGAAAATAATAACGTTGGCTTAGGTATATTAATTCCAATCATGTCTAGTGGAGAATAAAGTAGTAAATATTATTAATGGTATAAATATTTAAATAAACGTTAGTTAATTGGTAGAGCGATCACTAAATGTCTTGTTCGTTTTTTCAATATAAATTGAACGTCCGCAAAAACGACACCATTATTGGATTAACTTGCTAGTCGTTCTGTCAGAATCAACTTGCTAGAAAATCAGCTAGAAAAGTTGGCATTTCAAAGATATTTATAGAAGGACACAAGTTTGTCTTTATGTAACTAATTCTAAACTTCTGGTGCTAATTAAATATTTTAAAAATAGCAATGATTTCAAAATATCTCACAACATATTCACGATAATTTTTTAAGGACAAAGTACGTTAATAAGAATTTAAATGTTGCATTTTTTTTACTTAATATAAGATAATCTATACTAATATATAAAGAGGAAAGATTTGATTTTTTGTTTGCATTGAATAGGCTCCGAAACCACTGAACCGATTTCAAAAATTCTTTCACTGTTGGGAAGCTACACTATCCCCGAGTAACATAGGCTATATTATAATTTCAAAAAAATTAGGGATCCTTAATAAAACTCCAATAAATAAATACCCAAGGTGTAAAAAAAATAAGAAAACCGAAGCAAAGCGAGGGCGGATACTCGTATTATAATAAATAAAGGATAATGCTTAACAACCCTACCTGATGGGATTCGGAATGGGTATAGTTTTGCAAGTTAAAGCACATTAACTTAGTTAATGCGTAGTTATAATGTATCTACTTGATTTCTCTATCACGATAAAATAAAATTAACACATTTTATTTTTACATTTATAAACTTTACATAAATTGGTGCTATATTTTAGATAACTCCAATCCGTAAACCTATCCTGTACGTAGGTAACTCAATTTTTCCAGTCATAGTGATAAAATATTATTTCAAATAGGCCTAACTGTCGTGGGACGCGATGGTATCACGCCGTCGTAAAACGATTCTTTTATGGTCAGAAACCTATAGGGGGTTAATTAATGACCACGTACGGTCATTCCACAAACGAAATTACGATTCTCCTCAATAATAAACTTAGTCGCATTGCATACCAAACATATGTTTTAAGGATAATTTTATCGGTAAAATCTAATTGATTGCATAATAAAATCTTATTTCTCGATTTTGGGATTTGAGGTTTTATCTGTTTTGTTTTTAAGGCAAATATTGGTAACTTGTATGACAGCAATTATCGTAGAGGGTATAATTATTTGTGTTATGTAAATAACGGATTAACTACTTTTTAATCTCATCGCAAAAACAACATAAAGCAATGCAACGAAATTTCCGATGACAACGCCGCCGCCGATGAAAGATGCTGTAAACTTGAAACAAAACGAAAACATGTAAGTAAAATAGGTTGCCAAGACTCGCTAGATCTCAATATGTCTCCAAACCCCACATCTTGGACAAAAAGAATGGCTTGGCAGGAATTGGCAGTCTCAATTTATTACCGCTAGTAAAATTACAGAAATAATAATAATCTCCAAATATACTTCTCTTTTTGAATATAAAAATATAACCTCGGACTTTGTTTTAATACCGAGGAAATCCAAATGAAGTAACGATATTATTAATTAAGTAAATATGTATATAGTTAAAGTTGCCAGATGGCAAGACTGAAATATCTGGACAAAACTTTAAAAAGTCGGGATTTGTCGGGACATAGTGGCATGGTTCAGGAATTCAAAAGTAGCTCTTGAAACAGGTACAATAACGACATATTATCTTCATTGAAAACACGAATTAAATAAGGAGAGTACCTACGCTGTAGCAGTAATTTTGTTATTGAATGCTTCCGGAATAAAACATTAATAATTTTGGTCTCCAATTTCACTTCTTCCTGCAAAGAGTTAATTGTTCCATGTAGGGCATGTTCGCTCACTACCGAGTTTTACATCCTACGCTCCTTTGGTCGATTTTATTAATAACCGACTTACTTCGCTTCGCTTCGGAAATCGGAACACATTTCTTGACAACTACAGATTCTGTTAATACTTCACTTGAAACTATTGTTAATGGAAGAGTTTCTTTACGGCTTTTCTTCTCCTCCATGACAAAGCACCTTTCCGAAGAGCTGGTAGATTAAAAAATGACGTGCATAAGAACTGTGTTACCTACATGAATAAAGAATTTTGAATGTAAGAGATTTTCAGCAATATAGGTGATGGAACCTCTATTTCTTAACCCTATTTCCACCGTATAACGATTGTTTGATAAGTTATAAAAGCAATTGTGTTCCGGTCTGAGGAGTGTTGATTACCGGTTAGGTACGCTTACCTATACAAGAGGCGACTATCTGTCCTCAGAGACCAACTTCGATTGGGACCAATACTAATGATTTATACTTCTACATAATCGTGCATTACTAATATCTGGGGGCACTAAACAATCAAATTTAATATAATATGTAGGTATTACTTGTCTTGTGAGATATATTGTGTTTTCATGCGATGGCCAAGTCGATCTATTTATTTAAAACATAAAAGATTTTTAATATTGATAATATGGTCACTATAAGATGTTGTTACTTGTTAGGTTAGCTAATTACGTGATAACTTAAGACAGAAGGACCCTTAAGTAGGAAGTGAATAAATTAACCGACTTGGTATTACATGGATCTCACAACTTTTTACGGTAGAAGAACTGAGTTGCGAGACTTGGTTTTTTTTACAAGTTTTGTTTTTGATGGCATTAACTAAATATCGCGAGTAACGTTGCTAACACTAGCAGTCCTAAATTCTACAGTTCTTTAACTAACGGATAATATCTACTGATATTAATACCTAACTAAAATTAACGTGCCTAAATGGGACCAACGCCCCAATTCTGTACTAAGGAGCAATTCAAGTAACCGTTAGTGACTCCGAGTTGGGGCGCAAACCTAATATTAACAGGATATTTAGTTAATGACTACAGTCCCTACTACAGCCCAATTCAAGGTGCCTACGTCACATATCCATGGGCGGCAGGGGATGGCGGCATGCAAGCTCTTTTGAGAGTCTTATCACATAAATAATTCTTCTAAAAAAATAACCGACTTAAAAATTACGGATAACTCAAAAACCACTCGTCAGATCTCGCTCAAATTGAAATGGGATCACATGATATAAAGCACCAGCTTTCGAATATAAAAAGAAACATCAAAATCGGTACACCCAGTATAAAAGTTATTAAGTTAGGTATGTATACATATAACACACATAAAAAATACCTCTGAAAAAACCTCCTCCTTTTTTTGAAGTGGGGTTAAAAAGAAAGCGATCAGCAGATTTAAAGCAACAGCGAAGCACCAGCGATCGTGGTAGATAGTAGGATGGGTTACCACTAGTAGCAAAGAATTTTTTCAAAAAATTCTTGAGCGTTTCCGTGCTTCGGAGGGTCGAAATTCTTGAGCCTTTCCGTGCTTCGGAGGGTCGGTCCCGGTTGGTAATGTAAGATAACATTATTAAGATTTGATTATTGCCATATTGGGACGGCTTAAAATACTAACCCCAATCCGACGCCGGATGGGTGTCGTAACAGGCGACTAAATCCAGCCCGCTTGTGGTAGGGCCCTCGGAGGGATTATATTGGTATTTACCATTATTGCGATTATTATTTCTCCATGGGGTTCGCCTGGATAGCTTGAGCATGAGTCAGCCACCAAACGACTCGTCGTGTTCCGGCTGGAGGCTTGAGAGCCAGTTCTTTCTTTCTATTTCTTCTCTCTTTCTTGGCCGGCAACACATCAGTGACGCCTTTGGTGTTGCTGATGTCTATGAGCGACGATAGATCGTCGACGGTGGATCGTCAACTCGTTTGCCGGCTATTTCCATAAAAAAAAAGTCATGTCGGAGGCCTTCCGGCGGCTTGAAAGCTCCCGACTCTTGGCTTGGCCACTAACTCCTCCACCACGCAATGGAGCAGCGTGGTGGAGTATGCTCCAGGCCTCCTCAACCCAAGAGAAGAGACCCGTGCTCGGCAATGGGCTGTTAATGGGTTGAAGACATCCGATATAAATTCATGTTTCCATTTTATCAATTTAGGGTCAGTTTTTTCTTGATTGAAGTAATTCCCGATTTAATTAATTAGATTCAAAAGGAACTTAGGTACCCTTTGGTTTACCTTGGGTAGGTGCTACATGAACTTAGTTTGATTAGATTTTTTGAAGAAAGTTTGTAATTTTATTCCGCGGATCAAATTTATTCCTCGGCATAAAAAGTCCTAGACGATCCATAAAATCAGTCATAAATCTTGAATTTTATCATCTATTTACAAAAATACAGTTTAAGAAAACATTCAAAAATATATATCTTGGCATCTACATCGATAACAAAGCTACAAGCTGCAAACCAACCGGCCTTGTTTGTGGTGCTCCCTAGTGAACGCAGCCAGTCACCAACTCACCACATTAGGGATAGGTATTGACTAATTTTAGGATTCAATTTTATTTTATAGATAGAGCCTTAATGTTCACGCAAAACTATTTTCACTAAAAAAAAGTTTCACTAAAAAGTTTCACTAAAAAAAAGTAAGGTTAAGTAGTTGCGGCGTGATTGAGGAACAAACATCCAAACTTCTTCACAAACTTTCACATTTATAATATTAATAGGAACTAATAGGATTTAAGTATAGTAAAATTAAAAGAAAATATTACTTAGAACCTTTATCAGGAATTATTCGTTAATCTCATCTACTGTATTACTCCTCTTACTAAATTACTGTTTGATTCTGATTTGCATTTCAGACAATTTCTGAAATGAATGAAAACCAGTGCTTAAAAAACCCATTTAAAATTAAATCCCCAATGCATTTTCATGTAATTATCACTTTTTTCAAAATCCATTTAAAAATACAGTCCACAATGTTTCCTTCATATTTTTTTATTACTGTTAATTTCAACGTGAACTTAGAGATACGGTTAACATAAATAGTTAAAAATTTACCGAATATTATTCACAGATTTATTTGACGGGTCACAGATTACCCCCCAGGGAGCAGTAGCGAGTGGGAATAGTGGGAATTGGGATACGACAAGAGTGAGGACACTCGTAATTAAAAACACCGGTATTTTATCAATAATCTTGTGCCTTTTTTTATTCTTCTAACCATTTTGGAAAGTGTTGAGATATTGAACAAAAACCTCATTAGAAAATAGCGTCTGAATTTAGAATAGCGCTTGTCCCTTTTGCTCTGTATTCTTTATACTTTCTTATATCATTATGTCATTAGATTCAACAGTACCTATGGTACAGACAGGTATACATGTCTGTGACCTATGGGCTCCTAATGAAATGATTTTATTAAGATTATAATGAAATAGTTACGTTTTCTTTCTGTCCTCCTTGCATTTTATTCATCAGAAAGCCACAACATTGTGAAGAAGAAAGTAACTCCAAAGAAAGTAACTCTATACATTTTTTAAGCACATATTTAAGAATTATAGTCATTGTATACCTATAGTATGTAGCTAGCTGCGGAGAATTATATGCAAGTGGTTTATTCAGCATTTTTTTTATATTTTCTAATAGATAAACAATCATACGACTCTTGACGCCCCAACTCAGAGTCACTAACGGTTACTTAAATCGCTCCTTAGTACCTAATTTGTTTGGTGATTTTTTACTAAGGAGCGATTAAAGTGACCGTTAATGACTCTGAGTTGGGGCGTGAGACATAGTTTATTCCATTTTACGCAAACTATGCTTGATATTGTTCTATGAGACCTTTTTTCGAATGGACAGTTACTATTGGCTCTAACAGCCTTTACAGCTTCACGAGACTGATTACGAGACAGATCCGAAATTATTAAATCCATAATTCCATACACGAACGAGGGTAACAGTCATAGTTCAGAGAAAAAGCTGATGGGGCTGGGTTACATAGCAGAACCGATAACCCTTGAGGAAGAAAGGTCCTCAAATGGAGACCGCATCCCGGAAAAAGGAGCATAGGACGCCCCCTGAAGACCTCTTCCGCTGTACTCAGAAGGCTGAGATACATACAATCAGAGAGGTGCCAGTCAGGGGAAGCCTATGTCCAAAAGATGGCTTGTAAAGACTGACGAATGGGTTGGATGGAAACAGACATTAGACTATTCTAATGCCGATTGGTAAAGATGGTCCACAGTTAAGCAAGGAGGTGACAACCCATATCAGACCTATTCTGAATTACCGGGCGAGACCATATTATGACCTCCAATGTCAATTCCTCCTATCAATCCTTCAATGAATGGAGAAACAATGTTATCAATTGTAAAATTTCGTTACCCTGCGATAGATTAGTTAATCTAAAGACTTGTCATAGACAAAATGTAATCTTTTAAGTATCTGTACTTCAAATCTGTTTATGGGGTTTGTTTTGAATGTGGTGAGCATTTAATTAAGGTTTATCTTTATACACATTCAAAATATGGAATAACTATTGGGCACTAGAATGAACAAGACACAAGAATTTCTACCTTTCTAAAGTAGGTATAATATTTAAAAACCGGGCAAGTACGCGTCAGGCAACGCGCAATGTAGGGGTCCGAAGTTTATGGACTATTACTCATCAAGTAGGTCCTGTACTTATGCTAACATAGCCGTGATAGTTTTCCTTGTAAATTCATCATGTAACCTATTTTTGAAATTTTTTTAACTTGTCCAACTCCAACCGTTTAGCCGGCAGGGGGAGGACACTTGACCCTAACCAAAAACCAGATATTTCGCAAACGAACCCCTAATTCCAAAAGTAGCCTTAGAAGACCCATAATATTTTTGAAAGACCTTTTCAACGATACCCCATACGTGAATAATAAAAAAATCTATTTCACGTTACCTGTACCCTGAAAAAAATATTTTTCATTAAGTATTTTATTCTATGACTCTCGAATTTTAATAAATCTGTATATTCATGCCAAATAACAGCTCTCTAGCACTAAGGGTCTCGGCGCTTTGCTTCGGACAGACGGACGGACAGACGGACAGACGGACGGACAGGCAGACGGACGGACATGACGAAACTATAAGGGTTCCGATTTTACTTGGGAACCCTAAAAACCAAACTCCATGTTCAGTAAAATTATTTAAAATGCAAGGCAACAATAGTCATAAAATCAGTAATTGAGATGTAAATGTTTGTGCGAGTCAAATCTTGCAAGCCTAATTAGATCTACTTCCTCAGGAGTTGAAATTTTACACATTGCTTTAGTTCTCGTGACAATCATTTTAACAATCATTTAGTTCTCGTGACACTCATTAATGCATTGTCTCATCTATATCAACACAAAAATCTCTTGATTATCATTGTTTATCAAATTTAAATTGGGAGTTTCCCACCGAAATTGAACCCCAAAACCTTTAGCAAATCAAGCTGTACTTCTAGAACAGCATCACAGACTACATCGCTAATCGTTTCTACAGTCAGATGTATTTAAGTCTATGGTCAGATGGGATTTGCACCTATGCCTATGTAAAAAAGATATGACTGTTTATAGACTTCAGTTAATATTACCTACCTACATACTATAATTTTAATGTCATGATACCAGAAACAGTCACATGTATTTCAATAATTCTATATACATTGTAAACCCTCTAATTTCTCTTTTTTTATTATGTACCTATAAAATTATATCGAGTTACTTTAAATTTAAGAATAATATTATTTGGTGTTGGCACAAAAATAATAATAAAGTGACCTACCTATCTAACTTACTGGACTGTAGTTCATTCGCAACTGTTCCAGTCTCGAAAATGTAACCCAGACAAATGTTCAAATAATTAACACTAATTGAAAATAAATAAACACCAGTTACCCCACGGAACCAACTGCTTAACACAGCCATAAATTTAAATAACACAGAACAAAATAGTACAATTTGCTAACACAGTTGGCGGACGTCGAAAAAAAAATAAGGAAGACCGTTGTGGTACTTGTGGCATACTCACACTCTCGTGCATCGCATCGCTAAATTAAGACCAGTCTCGCATCACGTCCACATCAGCTTAAACAAGCTAAATGCTAAAAATATACCTCGCTAGTGACGAAACACAACCTATTTACGCTTGACGCCCGCATCAATTTTTAAAAACGACACTTTTTGACAACAGAAATCGTATTCATCACCGTTTCAAATTCGATTTTTAAACGAAAACGGTTTTAAATCACAATTCGACCGTTTTGGTGTTGGAACGCGTGCGTACGGAACGACAGCGAAAATGGAACTGGTTTGAACGGACTTCCGTTCTTCGTTCCCATTGGTCGATCCGAGCCAAGGCGATCCAAATGACCAATCGGCTCCGCTTTGGTATTTCACGGGTCACGCCTCCCATTGGTCGTCGGATGAGTTCGCCATTTTCCAGGTTGTGAAACAATTGTGATTAAAAGTAGGCGGTTTCGTTCCGACGCTGGGTCGCTTTAGGATTCGGAAAACACTAGAGATATTTCTGTCTCACACCCAAAGCGGCAACAGCTGACATAATTTAATCAAAAAACAAATGATGTAACTCATGTAACCAAGAAAGTAGGGCTTTGTTTTTTTAGGCGCGGCTCGAGAAAGATGGTCGGAGTTTGACAAGTGTGAATTGAGCTGTTATGATTAAAAACTCCAGTCGAATTTAAACAACTTGGAACTTTTCAACGATTGGGAGATATTATTATGACTTGGCATATTAAAATCATAATTAATGTGTCTGTCTGTGTATTAAAGTTAGCTAGCAGAATTAGGAATCCTTAGATATATATCTATTTGCAATCAATCTCTTTTCTGGGCAAAAAAAGTAAGGTAGTAAATTTCGGGAAAGTCATTAAGAAAATCTAAGTTTAAAATAAGTTTAGAAATATGCAGAGATCTTCAAAAAAAAATGGTAGACTTACAGTAATTCTAAACGAATTAACTATGCAATGAGAGCTAGAAGGAAAATAATAGACGGGTACTTTATCTATCTAGAAATGGTTTTATCATTTTTAGTGCAGAGAACATAGGTAATAACAGAACAGTCACAGAAAATGACAGATTACAAGTAACTTTATTATCAGTCACCAGGTTCAAAAGCTATGAAAAAAAAACTTTGCAATTATTGTTTCTAAAAATCCGGCTCGAAGGACCAGCATAATTAGTGATTACAGTGGATACTTAAAAAACTCGGAAAAGGCTCCAGGACTAGTAATAGTAATCAATATGTAAATAAACAGTCTCACACTCATAATGTGGCCTCCCACAGTGCGATTCTCAGTATCACGATTGGTTTGGAACTTTGGTTCTACGCGTATCTACTATTAAATTGATACTTAACAAACAATCATAACCTGATAACAAATATTTATCTTTCACTCTGACTGCTTTGATTTGCTGTAGCGTGGAATCGAACCTGGAACCGTTAACTCCCCAAGCAGAGCCATAACCAACTACTTAAGTTAGAGAATCCAATTTCTTTCTATAAATACCTAAATAACATTCAAAAGAACAGGCAACAGGCAAACCACTTGTTAAGTAATACCTAACTGTCGTCCATGGACACATTCTCTTACAAATTGTATTCCCTGAGTCCTTGGGAGAGGCTGCAGCCTACAAGAAAAGTTATACCTGAAAATTTCTTTAATAAGTATTAAAATGGGTATCAAATGTAGCTAGTCCTAAGCCTAATAGTAGGTACCATTTTAATAAACCACACCTGCATATGTACCTAACTAATGGCTTTAGTCTGAATCTGAGGGATCTGAGTCTGAATCTGAGGGATGTTACGGTAGCTCGATTCCGATTCCGAAAAGTCGAAACTTCCGACTGATTTTAAACTTCCGGTTCAGATTTCGGGTCCGAAACTTTTAAATCGGAGGTAATCGGATGTCAAATAGCAACGATGATGTTGATAATATTACATCTGACGAACATGCAGTTTTGGACAAATACCTTATAGGGGAGGGCTTACTAAATGAATACAATAGAGTAAAATGTATTCCTATCAATGACGATCTCTTATTATGGTGGAAAATAAATACATTGTATAAAAGCAAAGCAAAGCAACAACCCATAATTGTCCCACGGCTGGGTTTGGGGTCTCCTCTCACAATGTGAGGGGTACAGTACAGGCCATAGTCTACCACGCTGGCCAAGTGCGAATTGATAGACTTCACACACCTTTCAGAACATTATGGAGAATTCTCAGGTGTGCAGGTTTCCTCACGATGTTTTCCTTCACCGAAGCGAGTGATAATTAAGTTCTAATACGCACATAATATTTGAAAATCAGAGGTGCGTGCCAGGATTTGAACTCGAGCCCCTTCGTTCGAGAGACCAACGTTCTAACCGCTAGGCTATCACTGCTTACATTGTATACTAATACATTGTATACTAAAACATTGTATACTAAATTCAAACCCCGGACCTCGAATGCCCGCCAATACTTGACGAGTCCACCAAGCTCAGTAGCAAGAGAACAAGTAGCAAGTGGTGCTGGCCTAATCTACGACCTGTTGAGAAGTAGACGGGATTTTATTACAACTATCTCCTATAAAGTTGCGAAGCTTTTATTCTTCAAGTCTAACATAAGTACTATTATTTCTTCTGTGGTATAACTTGCTTCTTTTGGACTGATTTGATTTAACTTACAGACATTACTAACTGACTTCTAAAAAGGAGGAGGTATACAATTCGACTGTATTTTTTTATGTTTTTCACCTCAGAGCTTCCGACGAAAACTGGTGCTTGTTATGTGGTCTCACTTAAATTTCAGCTAGATCTGACGAGTAGTTTTTGACTTATTTAGGAGTTGGTTATTTTTTGTCAAGAATTATGTCATTATATTTTATTTATTTATTTATTTATTTATTTATTTATTTATTTTATTTATTTATTTATTTATTTATTAACTTACTTCCTAAGCTTGTACAAACATTTACTAATCAAAAGTGCTTATTGACATCCAAAAACAAATCTTAATTTAATAAGTTAACTTCAAATTTCATGATACTTTTATATGTGCAAATATTAATGTAATGATTGTTTTTTAAAAGACTTCAAAAAAAGGAGGAGGTTCTCAATGCGACAATTTTTTTATGTGTTACCTCATAACTTTTTACTGGGTGAACCGATTTTGATAATTCTTTTTTTTAATCGAAAACTGGTGCTTGTCATCTAGTCCCATATTAATTTGAGTGAGATCTGGCTAGCAGTTTTTGAGTTATCCCTAATTATAGTCGAAGTTTTGAAGTCTGTTGTTTTTTAAGAATTATTTTTCAACGTCTAGTTAGGTGTTGTGTTGTTAGTTTGGGTATTGTTTTTAGCTGAAATTAAAATGACGGATTAACAATGCATGTATTATTTTATTTTACTAAACCTACTTTCTCTCAACACATCTTTCTTCAGCCTCTGCCTCCGGTTCCGATTTCGGTTCCGGTTCAGATTCCATACCAAATATACATCCGATTTCGGCTTCGGTTCTGATATCATCACTTCCGTTACATCCCTAGTCTGAATACAGATCTTTTACGACTCATTAAATCTCTTAGAGGTAACTCTACATAACGCTATGTCCCACCATAGTTACAGGGATTAAAGAAAACTGGACAGAGCCAAAAAATAATGTACAAAACATTCGTAATAAATACATAACTGGCAATAAATAATGCGTTACTCACTGGCAATAAATAATTAAAATCGACTTAACCTTTTATCTCTCCAAAGTAACTAAAGTCGTTAAAAAATATTTGTACCTACTTAGATACCTATTATGTGTGTGTCACCTGCTTTATTTTTTCTTTGAATATAAAAAAATCAGAAATGTACCTAACGAACAAAATGATGTATACTTCCAATTTTTTTATATAAAAAAAAACTAAAATGTAACAAATAAAATGACGTGCAGACTTTAATTTTTTATTTGAATAATAAAAAAATATCAAAAATGTAACAAACAAAACGACAAACAAGGAAGTCGGAATCTATCACAGACAAACAATTACAGCTGTTCAAAAGGCACAGCCCCTCTATTGTATGGTTAAAAAGATGTTTTATCTTGTATATCGGTATAATGGGCAAAGTATTGATCCGTTCTGAAGCGTACTTGACTGCGTTCGGTGAAGCGGAATAAGTTTTATGGTGAATGGGTTCTGTAGATTTTTTATTTTTTTACAACTTAAAATGTAGAGTTGAAGCTGGTTATGCACTAGGGCAGAGCCAGGCATTTTGAGCGGTTGGATATTTTTGGACGAGTTTAAGTTGTACAAAATGTCACACCATATAATTATGTCCCTTTTAGTATTGTGGTATTATTACCATAGTGAATGTTAGTTATATTTCAAGGATCGTCTCTACCCAACACTCTTAAACACTTCATAAGTATGGGTAACAATTTATTATTTACTACAAGAAAATTAGCCGGTATGCCACCAATTAATTTCGACAAACCTAATTAATTCTAATAAAAAACTGTAGACAACATTTCCACGGACCCCAATTTTGGGCACCCGTATTTTTGACAGCAAAAACAAGATGTCTACCGCTAAACGTCAACGAACAAAGCGCGCGTTTCCCTTCAAAAGCTTTCACAAAAGGCGACAAATAAGCGTATAATGACCATATTCAATGCATTATCTCGTTAACAAACTTTTTATTTTCTTACGAGTTACACTAAAAACAGTTTTATTCCAAAGTATTAAATACTTTTTCTCGTTTTTGAGTGAGCTGTATACACGTGGTCACCGTCCGTGTTTTTAACATGAAGAATGGGCCGAAATGAGCAAACGAAAGAATCTCATAATGGGCCGAAGCTGTTTTATTAGACCGCTGACAATGTGTAGTAGTTGTTTGAACATGTGGACATTTTGACTCATTCATTGGACGGCTTTATTAAATGTGTCGAACTGAAGTGCTTTTATTACATTTAAGGAACTTTCCTCATTAAATAGACGTTGGGCCCAAAAAAAGAAAACGGTGATTGAAAGGGAAAATTACTTACAATGCATTGTCAAACGACAAGACTGCATAATCGTGTCATTCTGTTTTTGAAAACAACATAACCATTAAACCACATATCGAAATTGAACCATTCAGAACGAATAACGTCTCCTAAATTCATTATGCTTTTTTCTTCTATTTTTTTTTTCAGTAGATTGTTAAAAAAGTAGGAAACATTTTATATTTTATGTACCTACCTATCTATTGATAAATTTGCCAATAGATCTTGTGGTTAATGGTCTCCATTAGGTAAGTACCTGTCTTCTCCTAAATATCAATCCCATCAAGGTATGGGTCCCTTTTTTACCCGACTTCAAAAAGGAGGAGGTATTCAATTCGACTGTATTTTTTTATGCTTGTTACCTCAGAACTTTCGAGTGGGTGAACCGATTTTGATGATTCTTTTTTATATCAAAAGCTGGTGCTTGTCATATGGTCCCATTTGAGCTAGATCTGACGAGTAGTTTAAGAGTTATTTTGAAGTCTGTTATTTTTTTCTTCGGTAAAATTCATTGTTGAAAGGAAGGACTCAACACTACATCACTGCTCCAATGCGGCTTAACACATCGGTGTGGTCAACTAGGGTCAGTAATTCTGACTGATTCTAATTGACCACGCCACTGTGCTAAGCCACCAGAAACCCTCTCCTAACTGAACCTGACTTAAAGATTGTTAACCTGACTAGTGATATCTAACGGTAACAACCGGGTTTAACCAAGTGTTAAAAATTGGTATTTACTCTGAGGCACGTGACGCTAATGTTTTCTTAGATTACATTTTATCTTATCTCCAAATTATTTATATATCAGTACCTAACCATTAACATGTCATTGTTGACATCACTCTTAAGCTGCTGCAACACTCAACCCTCAACCTATTTATATTTATATTTATTTACATTGGTTAGAAGTTCTTTAAATCTACAATGATTACTATATTACACTGACTAACTGATATTACATTTTGGTTCATCTGTACTGGCCACTCATCCCTGGATTGGATTTGTTACACTTACGTCAAAAAAACATCCCTTTTATAGCGATTGTTAGCAAGGAGTCAAGAGTAGCGGAAGGGCCTTTCAGACCCTTATTAATAACATGGGGTGTTAACAATATGCTTAGTAATGACATAAAGGCCCCACATTATGGGGTCCCGCAACGAGCTTTACATTAACTACGATGGATGGACTCGTTTTAATTGTGTGAATTTATCACGCCAGGTATTTGTGGTCTAAGTAATTTTTTTAGTATGGAATCATCTAGCATTCAAGTCAGGGGGCATATAAGTGGGATAGTAGTCAAGCATTAACTTATAAGATATAAAAAAAAATCAGGGGGATCATGCAGCATTCGAATATGGGTCTACTATATTCAAAAGCTATGATCCGTAAAGTGCGCAATAGTGATTCTGCAACAGAGCTACACCCACTATCTGTAGAACTCGTTGTAAACTAGCTTCTCGTCTATCTAGCTATCAGTGCTATCCCTGTTTAATTCAATTACTTATTACATAAAATACAGCCAATATCCCAAGCGATCATCTCGAGAGCGAGCCAGCGCGATAAGCCGCAATAAAACGATCGGTAACAAGGGTGCGCGCGACAAACGCAATAAAAACGGTTACGGAGTGTCGCTCAGCCGCGGATTCCAGGAATACCCCGCGCTTGTACATACTTTATAGCCCTGCCCGAGGTACAGGGCGTCGCCACATCTTACGACAACAATACCTAACATAACATAACATAACAATATCCAAGGTAAGAGTCGGGAAAAGAAAGTAGAGAACTTTCATAGCAAGAGATCTAAGCAGAAAGAGTGATTTTTTGATGTGAAACATCTTTACGCGATGGGTAAACCTGATTTTAGACTTGGCGATCGTGGCGACGTCTTTCGATGTTTCATATCTGTCAACCATCCCATGACAGCTGTTCTTTTTATATAGGTTTTTTTTTGGTATTAGACATTTGCAATTTATGATCCTTCGCTGATCTGTTTAAAGATAGTGTAGACTATTTTTTATTTTTTATTCAGCACTGTTTTCATAATATGCTTCAATCAGTGATGCTTGTGTAATTAAAGAATAACAATAAATTACAATATAAAAATATGTTAAATAAGATATAAAAAATTTACATTAATTTCAAAAACTTTAAAAATCTTGAAAAGTAAGTAATAAAAGTATTGGTATAACGGGAGCGTTCCCGTTTCCTCAAACATAAAAATAAATTTTAAATTTAAAAAAGTCGACGCATAATTTCGTTTTCACCAAACATACGAAGAACCATCTCAGTAACGCCAGCTTTCAATAAAAAGACGCATTTTATCAGTCTATACGATTAGGAGCTACAATGCCAGACAGACAGACACACTAAGAGACAAACACTCACAGACACATTGACATCAAACTTGTAACAGCTCTCTTTTTGCGTCAGAGGTTATGGAAGAATTGGTTGCTGTATGAAATTAAACGTCCTTCTGCAGAAACATTTACATCAGTAAAATGTGCACGTGCCCTTTTGTCTGTGTTGAGTCCCATAAGTTTATAAACAGTATAATTGATGCAGTGGTTTCAATAATACTTTGTAACGTTCCGTGGGAGGTCTGGTCTAGGTTCGAATCCAACAAGCGTTTCTGAAGGGCCGTTCCCTAAATCTAATTATCCCTTTCCGACCCGCTTGCTTGTAGGTAGGTAAGTATTAACTTGCTTATCTTTGATGAAAAAACCGGGCAAGTGCGTGTCAGGCCACGCGCAATGTAGAGTTCCGGAGTAGTAAGATTATCGACTATTACTCAATAACTACTTAAGCTAACATAGCCGTGATAGTTTTCCTTGTAAATTCATCATAGAACCTATTTTTGAGAATTTTTCACTTGTCCAACTCCAACCGTTTCGCCGGAAGGGGAGGGGACAATTGACTCGAACCAAAATTAGCACTTTAAAGTGAAATATTCCGCAAACGGACCCCTAAATCCAAAAATAATATTTTAGGGCCCATAATATTTTTGGAAGACCTTTTCAACGATACACCACACTATACCAAATTATATTCCGATTTAAAATCGGAACCCTAAAAATAGACCCATTAAGCAGTTACTAGATTTTCAGAACTAAGGGCTTAGTTGTTTACATAACCTACTTATAATAAATTAACCATGAGTGGCGAGAGTCGAGACCAATTTTTATCACACAACGACGGGTAGCGTGTGGTCGGACCACTTGGGCTGTCTCCAGTTTTGCCTCAAGCTTCGATCACCAACAAGCCCTCGACTCAGACGCGGTTTCCTAACGGACCAACTACGTACGCACAACTAGTGGAACGGCACAACTAAGTGTTCCCATCGGTACAACTATGTACAACTAAGCACAACTATTTTACTATAACCATTCCTAACGGTACAACTAAGTACAATCTGATAAATACGATAAATAAGAACCTCTTCAGACATAAGGGGGCTCACACATAGTCATTACCCGCTTACTCCCGATCCTATAGATTTTTTAACTACAATCCCACCTGATGATAGTAGCGAGGTACTTAGTCTTGGGTGGTAAGACTCACTACTTAGTAAAAGCCTATTCACTCTTGCCTTGAAGACACATACTTTAGCCAAGAGAGAGTTACCACGGCCTGACCGAGGATTCGCGATGACAATGCAGCCGCTTCCCGCTGACGCTGCATCTTATTGTAATTACACACCATTTCGGCAATAGCGTTTGTTCAATTAATTAAAACAGTCTTGTATCAGCTCTCAATCAGTAAACACACGTTATTATTGTAATTAATTTCCGTAATTAAATAAACTGTTTTTAAAAACATAGTTTTCGTTCGCCCGAATTTAACTGGCGCAGTCGGTAGGATCGCGGTACTTTAGGGAAGATCAAACTCTTTTCCTGGAGAAGACGGTTCTAATCGTCGTAAAACTGCGATCTTATAATCAAGAACCTAAGGGCGATATTCGCGGGAGTCCCGGAGCATTGGGAAGCCTGTTGCTGTGCAAGACCCCGGCAGGAGATGCAGTGGACGCTTTGGTGAGTGCTCAATAACTTCCAAGTTCCTTGCTCTATTTCCTGTTGTATTTTGTATTTTTGTGTGTATTTTTTATTTTCTTGTGTATTTTATTTCCTGTGTATTTTTCGATATATACAGACATAATACATATAACACTACACGTTTGATACTTGCTAAAATCGCAAATACTTCGTGTTTTGTGGGAATATTAGTAACATTTTTCTATTTTTCGTTTTTAAATAATATAAACTTGTTTATTTCTATACTTAAAGTAAATTTTTGAACTCAAAATGTCTCTTAAAGATTGTGATGCTGCTTTTAAAGTTGTGTCTGATTTAATGCCTAAATATGATGGTAATCCAAAGACGTTAAATTACTATATTCGAGAGGTAGAAACCTTGCTAGCGTTACTGGATGATATGTCTAGGAGTCACCCCGCGGTATTGTGTCTTATTAAGAATAGGCTTAGTGGACAGGCTATCGATGCCATTGCGTATGAGGATAAGCTTATATCATGGGAGGCTATTAAAAGCGCGTTATTACGTCGCTTAGGGGAACCTAGGAACGAAATTCAGGTTATGCAAGAGTTAACCCGTATGCGTCGCCTAAAATCGGAAGATGCTGATTCGTTTGGTAAACGTCTTAGGGAGATCCTTGATATCTTATATTCGATAGGTAAACATTCAGATAAAAGTTATTATGAAAATATGGTAATTGAACAGTATGTTAATCAGTTAGATTTTAATGTTTCTATAGGAGTTAGGATAGCTAAACCAACTTCGTTAGAATCCGCGATAGTTACAGCTAGGCAAGAGGAGGCCCGCTTATCTTTTAATCGTAGTATGAATTTTAATTATAATAATATGCCGTCAACGTCGCAAGCAAAATTCAAGGAATCAAATAATTTTCAATTTTATAACCCAAATCAATTCCGACCAGCAAATAATATACCTCAAAGATTTCAGTTAACTAACCCTCAAATTTCAAATAATAATAACCAACCTAACTTTAATAATAACCGACAACCTTGGCAACGCCTTGTAACACCTAATTATGTACCGAAACAAAATAATATGTCACCCCAACAAAGACAGCAGCTGATTAATTCTCTTCTACCATGGAAGAATCGACCAGGTAACTTTAATAATAAGCCTAACATGCCTCAGAGAGCTGCCAATCAACCGCGCAGTGTCTCCGACGTGACCATGAAATCGGTAGGTAAATCAAAACCTCATTGGGTGTCTGAAGAACTCTTCTATAGCCCTGATGAGCAGTATGCTGCTGAATATTACCAACCAGGCTACGAGGATTACATGCCTTACGAGAGTTACGAGGAACAACCCCTGTATGACTTACCTGTTACTTCTGACGTTGAACAAGAGGTAAGTGACCATCAAAATTTTACCCAGGACCAGCGCGCAGACGACCCCAGGTAATTAAACTAAATAATCATGACAAAGACCATTTACCCTACATTGAATTACCGGAGTTTAATGGCAAATTTCTAATAGATACTGGTGCATCGAGATCTATGATTTCCCCTGATGTTATTTTCGGAACTATTCTTGAATATTGTATTGAATATGAACCGTTTGAAGTAAGAACTGCCCATGCTACTACTAAGCACGAGCACGTTGCTTATTTACCCTTACCACCAGCTTTTAATTCGGATATATTTCATAAATTTCTACTCTTTGACTTTGACCCTAAATATAAAGGTTTAATAGGTTTAGATCTTCTTAAAGCTTTGTCTAGTAACATTGATCTGAAAAATAAAGTGCTTCACACATCATCAGCTGACATCGAAATTCATTTTGATTATCCTGCAAAAAAAATCAGAATAGAACCAAGATGTAGTAAAATAATAACTGTTAAAACTAACTTTACGGACGGACAATACTTACATGATGATTTCCTTTGGTCGAAAGATCTAAAATCCCCCGCAGCAATAGTAACTGTAAAGAATGGTTTATTTAAAACATCTATTATAAATTTTAATGATCAAAAAAAGATAATAAATAATGACACCCCTATTAACTTACAACCCTATTCTTGTGATGAAAATTACTCTAAATATAATAACAATTATAAACTAAATAACATGAAAGTTAAAACTAATGTAGATAAAATACTTACCGAAAACCTAAATAAAATAAGAACTAAACACATGAACGAGGAGGAGAAGCGCGAAATTACTAAGTTATGCTATCAATATAGAGACTTATTCTATGCAGAAGATATTCCTCTTACCTTTACTCACGCAGTTAAGCACGAACTTCGACTGACTGACGATAACCCTATTTACGTTAAAAGTTATAGACAACCCCCTCAACAACGAGCTGAAATTGCTAATCAAGTAAATAAGTTATTAAAACAAGGTATTATTAGAGAAAGTGTATCCCCTTGGTCATGTCCTGTTCACATTGTCCCCAAGAAACCGGGCGCATCTGGCAATGTAAAGTGGAGGCTAGTTATAGATTACAGGAAACTGAACGATAAGATTATTGAGGATAAATATCCTTTGCCTAACATCAACGATATCCTTGATCGTTTAGGACGTGCTCAATACTTCACTACTTTGGATTTGGCTAGTGGTTATCACCAGGTAGAAATGCATCCCAAGGACGTAGAGAAAACAGCTTTTACTACTGAGCGTGGACACTACGAATTTTTGAGAATGCCTTTCGGTCTGAAAAATGCCCCTAGTACTTTTCAGAGATTAATGGACCATATATTGCGAGGTATTGATAATGTCTTTACGTATTTAGATGATGTTATCATAGCATCTACATCCCTTCAGGAACACATAGGAAAAATTAAAGAAGTATTCGAACGTTTTAAAATACATAATCTTAAAATCCAATTAGATAAGTCAGAATTTTTACAAAAACAAGTTAACTTTTTAGGTCATGAACTAACAGATACAGGTGTTAAACCAAATAAGGATAAAGTTAAAGCCGTATTGAATTTCCCTTTACCTCAAACACAAAAAGATATTAAAGCATTTTTAGGACTAGTAGGATACTACCGTAAATTTATCAAAAACTTTGCCGCACTAACTAAACCTATGACTGTTTGTTTAAAGAAAAACCATAAAGTTATTCATTCACCTGAATTTTTAAAAGCTTTTAATAAGTGTAAAGAGATTTTGACTACTGATCCAATTCTTAAATACCCTGATTTTAATGAGCCATTTATTTTAACTACAGATGCTTCTGATTTTGCTTTAGGTGCTGTGTTATCACAGGGTAAAGTAGGATACGATAAACCTGTAGCATACGCATCTCGTACTCTTTCAGATACTGAAACACGGTACTCGACGATCGAGAAAGAACTTTTGGCAATTGTTTGGGCCGTTAAGTACTTTAGACCATATCTGTATGGTCGCAAGTTTACTATCTACACGGACCATAGACCCCTAACTTGGCTTATGTCGATAAAAGACCCGAATTCAAAATTAACTCGTTGGCGTCTCAAATTAGCAGAATACGATTTTAATGTTATTTATAAAAAGGGTTTACAGAATACTAACGCAGATGCATTATCTCGGGCAAAATTGTTTCACAATAGTATGGAATCATTAGCGGTAAATCTTGATGATAATGATGATGAAAATTTAATTGACAGAATTTTTGAAAATGTTAGGAATGAAGGCGAAAATGAAAACACGGTTCATGAAAATGTAGATATTATAGATAATGGTAGTAATAGCAATAATAATGATAACATTATAGAGAGACCTTTATCCCAGTTACAACTTGAATCTGATAGTATGAGTATAGTAACATTAGATCGTGTTCCGATAGCGACAGATACGATAGACGATAATAGACCTAGAATACCTATCTTAGCAGATGCGATAGATAGACAGTTAAAGCAATTCCACATAAGATCAACCCCCGGTTCTGTTTATAGAGTAGATAATAGATCGACTAGCGCACGATACACAATTAAAGATGTTTTTATTCCAGTAAATAATACAGAAGAAGAAGTTATCAAATTTTTAAAAGAACATACAATTGCAGATAGAGTTTTCCATTGCTATTTTTATAATGAAGAATTATATCCTATATTTTCTAAAGTCTATTCTACAGTCTTTAACGATAGAGGCCCTAAACTATTTAAATGTGCTTCGCGTGTAACATTAGTAGAAAACAAAACCGAACAACAGGATTTAATTAAGAAATATCATGAAGGTAAGACTATACATCGTGGTATACAAGAAACTTATAAACAATTACATAAAAACTATCATTGGCCTAGTATGTTACTAACTATTCAAAAATATATAAATCAGTGTGATACTTGTCTTAAAGCTAAATATGAACGTAATCCATTGAGACCCCCGTTAGCACTTACAGAAACCCCAACGAAACCAATGGAACATCTATTTATGGACCTTTATTCTACAGGAGGTGCCACATTCCTTACTATAATTGATAACTTTTCTAAACATGCGCAAGCATTGCCTTTAAGTGTAGCTAACAGTATTAATATAGTTGATGCATTAATACAGTATTTTTCAGTAGTTGGAGTACCCCTCAAAATCACTACGGACTCTGACACTAAATTTGAAAATGATGTTATAAAAGAAATCTGTGCATTACATGGAATTCATATCCATTTTACTACCCCTTATAATCCAAATTCGAATTCTCCAATTGAACGTTTTCATTCCACCATAGCTGAAATTATCCGTATACAGAGGATGTCCAATAAAGAAGATCCTATTCAGAGTATTATGAGATATGCAATATTGGCTTATAATAATACTGTTCATTCCGCTACAGAATATACACCCCATGAATTACTTTTTGGACATACAGCTTCTCGAAATCCGTTAGAATTGTATTATAATAAGGAATATTATCAGGATTATGTTATTAAGCACCGCATGAACGCTGAAGCAATCCAGGAATGTGTAACAGCCCACATGTCGAAGAATAAGGAGCAGGTAATTGCAAGGCGTAACGAGACCGCAGAAAACCTGGCTTTCAAGGTAGGTGAAACTGTTTATAAACAGGTAGCCAAAACAGCGCGTAACGACAAGACGAAGCCAGTCTTCAAAGGTCCTTACAAGATTATTCATCTGCATCCTAATAACATAGCAGAGATTATAGGTAGTCACCCTAACTCAAAATCTATAAGGGTACATTTTAAATTACTACGGAGACCTCACCTTGTTACAGGACGATCGTCACCGGAGCCTTCGTGCTCTACGCAGCAGCAAACGTAACTATAGATCCTGTAGACAACACCAACGGTATACTTTTGCTGAGAGAAGGAAAAGCTCTTAAACAAATAGATTCCTTTAGTCTTGCTTGTGTTTATAACATTACAGATTTACATGTTACTACCACTAAATTAACAGCATTATTTTCTAGCATTAAATTAGCAGAAATCCATTTGCCTACGAACGAATTACATAAAACTTATAAGGATCAAATAGCTCATACATTAAGTTTAATTGATAAAAAGATAGCTTATATCACGCCTCACGTGAGAGCAAAACGTGGTCTAATTAATGGCCTAGGATCTATTGTTAAAGCAATTACTGGTAACTTGGATAGTGATGATGCTATTAAGTACGAAAATGAGATCGCTAATCTTAAAAATCAAGTTATTAAAACTCAAAATTTACAGAAAAAATCTTTAGTATTGGCTGAAACTACAGTTAACGAATTTAATAACCAAATTAAGAAAATTAATGACAATCAGATGAATTTACTTAAGGCTTTTCAAAATATAAGTACCATTACTAATCAACTAATAAACCACATTAATTTCCTAGATATGTATGTTCAAATAGATTTTAGTTTGCAAATTGTTTTAGATAAGTTAATGGTATTAGAAGACGCGATATCATTTTCGCAATTAGGAGTAGTACACCCTAGTATAATCGCTCCGAATAATTTAGTTTTAGAAATATTAAAAATAAAAAGTAAATTTCCTTCCTTTTCACCTGTAACAGAAATAAGTGTTAGTAATATTCACGTAATAGAAAGGTCAATAAATATTAAAGCATATAGTACACAGCAATCACTTACCTTTATCCTTGAAATTCCATCTATTGATAATAATGTGTATGATTTTATCCACCTATTTTCTATCCCTAATAAAAATAACCTACTTATTATCCCTATATCCAAATACCTTATACTTGGAAGTAAAGAGTACACCTATATGCGAGATGACTGCCGTCTCCTGGATGAAGATACATACCTCTGCAAGTCTCTGGACATGAGATCAACAGAATCAACTGAAGACTGCATCCCATCTCTCATTCAACATAAAGAAGCAAACTGCACCTATGCTAAAGTTAATATGAAGACAGCTAAGATACAGAAGATTGGAGAAAATAGCTGGATTGTAGTTAACAACGAAGAACTAGTATTGAGAACCCAGTGTGGATCCAGAACAGAATACAGGAAGATACAAGGAGTCAATATAATTAAACTAACTAATGATTGTCAAGTCCGTCTCAACAACACAACTCTGCAAAGTCATATAAACACTATATACTTACATGATGTGATACCCGTACCAAAGGAGCAATCAATACCGGAAGAAAATATAAAATACGAGATAAAATTGGAAGATTCATCCCTGGATAACCTACACCAACTCATTACTGAAGCACAAAGTTTAAGAAATGAGAACGACATCAGCTGGACTACGATGATGGCTACTCCAAGCTGGACTTCTATTCTATTCTACGCGATTATAACTGCTTTTGTGGCGTGGAAAATCTACAAATGGATTTCTGGAAGAAAGGTCAAGAAGACAATTAGTAGCGAGGACGCTACTGGAAGCTGCAGGGTGCGCTTCCATCTTAAGGAGGGAGGAGTTACCACGGCCTGACCGAGGATTCGCGATGACAATGCAGCCGCTTCCCGCTGACGCTGCATCTTATTGTAATTACACACCATTTCGGCAATAGCGTTTGTTCAATTAATTAAAACAGTCTTGTATCAGCTCTCAATCAGTAAACACACGTTATTATTGTAATTAATTTCCGTAATTAAATAAACTGTTTTTAAAAACATAGTTTTCGTTCGCCCGAATTTAACTAGAGCCGAGACTTATTTTTCGACGAGTCATAAAGATTTTACCACAGTGGTAGCGTGTGGTCGGGCCACTCGAACCTGTCACCAGCCGGGTGGCAGCACCACGACGGGTGTACAATTACATGGGGCCTCGATCTGCATTTAAACAGTTTACGGCATGCACTACATACATGTTACATGTTAGTAAACAACTAATTGTGTTTTGTCCAGTATGAGTGGTATGTATTCATGATGTGCTTAGGTAATAACAATGTCTGTCTTTAAAAACTATGTGGCGTAACGTCATGGTTACCATACAGGACCGCCGTTCGAAGGGTCCTAGGTACGATTCCCAGCGAGGCAGAAATTTGAATTATCAGTTTGAATTTTTATTCTTGATCTGGGCAGTCTGGACATTTTCCGATAAACCAAGCATTCATCATCAAAACTGATGATGACCTCTTGCCCTAGGTAGCGACCGTGCCTGTAAAGTCAAAGGTCCCGAGTTCGATTCCTGGCCGGGGTAGACTTTTTATATCATAGACATTAGACACTTGTTTGTGATTCAATAATTGTGGGCGTTAGAGACGTCATTATTATACCTATCCCTATGGCCATAAATCATGAAGCCAGGATGTGCGTAATAAAAAAAAGGTTTTCTTTTTTATTTATCTGAGCTGAGAGTGTGTAAGAATTAATTTAAAAAAGGAAACCGTATTCGTCAAAAAACATTAAAAGCCAATTATTTGTCGGCAACGAATCGATGTCGTCTCCAAAACTGCTAGGAGCCTAGGACTTATTGGTATTACCTAGGTTACATACATTATTACCAACACAAAAAATTATTAATCCTCAATGCCGCCCTGGAACATTTTTTGTGATAAGACAAAAGTAAGTAACAGTTTAGCACCTGAAGGCTTGCAGGAAATTTAGTTTAGCGTTTCCACTAACTGACATAGCATCCAAGAGGTCTCTAACTGAATGGATTTGGGAATTGGGAACCCATTGTGTGCAGAAACTACCGACACAAACACAAAACCAAATCCAGGCCTTACGGATAACTGTAAATGGGTCTTGGGGTAACCCCACATAACCCAGGACACTTAGGTATCCTCTGGGAATCAAAGAAAGTTTAAAACGTCCAACAGTTGAACAGTTCTTATGAGATCTAATTACAGGTCACATCTAATCTAACTGTTCCAATCCATACAATATTTCCCGCTCATTTGTTTATTAACTGTCAGTTGACAATGACAGGTCATAAAACAAACTTTGTTATTTCGATATTTTTTCACACCGTCATACAATAGGGGGCGTTAAACGGAACGTTTTAAAACTTATCGTTGCCTTCGGCGATAAATTCTCTTCAACCGGCCACCTACCACAGATGAAATAATAATTACAAGGATTACATTACCTCGAAGAGTTATGTGAGAGGGAGCGATAAAAGACTGAGATAGATGTAAGGCTTTCGAGGTGGGCGGGGTCTGATCTGTTCTTGCCCATCGTGTACCACAGATCAGTGGCTTAATAGAAATGTCTTCTGCGATTTTTGGAACATAATATATGCTGCTGTGGTCATACTATAAAAACCATGGCTATGCTATTTTCTACTGCATTTACGTATATGTACATTGTGAAAGTCTATTTTTTCAGGCTTGATGTGAAAACTGAATTTTTGGTGAATTTGGATTTTGGATACAAAGAAAAAGACGACAGGAAAGCTGCTCACTGTTAAATTTAAAGTATTCTCAAAAGAAGGTGCTTAAAGTTGTTTCACTTATATTATGACCGATCTTAGAATTCGAAAAAATATTAATTGCTGACGTTTATGTCAATAGCAATATAGTAGATATAAGTAGTAGAAGCTTCGAGTACAAAACACATCATGAGAACTACTCAGTTCTTGAACATTTCCAACTTATTATTATTCGTACAATGTATTTGTAATAATTTCTTAGAATCCATCCATCTATCACTACAGAAATCAGTCGATAATAATTTTTATACTAAGTAACGATCGTCAATAATTACTTTTTAACACAAAAATTCAACCAATGAAAAAAACTGAAAAGTGAAAAATAAAATAAACCATTGAGTATTATAAATTAAAATCCTAAATTAACGGTAAATAAATAATTTTGAGACGGCGCCAAATAAAAAATGAAAATTAATTACATTAAGCGTAAAATGAGGGCAGTGGCATGCGATGCACACGGCAGCAGCAGCGCTGCGCACATCTTTTCACCGTTTGTTTTTCATCTGTTTGGCACTGCCTCAAAATTATTTATTTACTGTTAATTTAGGATTTTGATTTATAATACTAAATGGTTTATTTTGTTTTTCGCTTTTCAGTTTTTTTTTGTTTCATTATTTGTTAAAAAGTATTTATTTTTTAATTTTAGTTGCTATAATAAGTATACCTACCTTATTTTAACCAGTAACTCGTAACTGACTGTATAAGTTATGGGTGGTAGATTCAGTTAGCAGGTAAAAATGTAATATCAATCATCTCTTATTTTCGTACCTTTGGGGGTAAAATTTTGTTCCCCAATTTTAATTAAAATAATTTCAAGGTATACACTATTCAATAAAAAAAAAGAATCATCCAAATCGGGTCATCCAGTACAAAGTTATTGGGGTAACGGTTAAAAATTCCGTGAACAATCAATCGTCCCCTATTTTCAAACCTTAAGGGTAGGAAATTAAAATTAAAAAAATGGGAACAACTTCAAGATAAACCCATTAAAAAATTAAAAAAGAATCATCAAAATCGGACCACCCTGTGCCTATTGCTGCGTGATTATATAGATTAAAAAAATATGTACGTGTCGAATTGAGCACCTCCTTCTTTTGAAGTGAAAACTTCTTTAGCATCGTTGTGATTTGAAAGTCGATGAAACGAAAAAGCGACAATAAAAAGAAACAGACTCATAAATTCATAAGACATAACGTGGGAGAAAATGAGATAGGAAGCATTATACAGTGTTTCTTATAGTAGGGGAGCCCATGATGCTAAATGTGGATTTACTCGAGCGTCGCGGAAACCTATTAGATTTGGTAGATTAGATGATAGGAAGAATAAAGGACCATTTATTATATTATTCAGCGGTGGGTGAAGAAGCCTTTACAGATTTTCAAAATTGTTCAAACAAACTCAAAATTGTTCAAACATGGATATACTCGAGCGTGTCAGATTAGGTAAGGAGGGTTAATTGCAAGCTAAAAAGTGTCAATTTTGCTGATCTGACGATTTGAGTGTAACCTAAGGGAGTGGGAGGGTTACTCGAGTGCGGTCGTTTTTTTGTTTGTTTCAAAGGTAATAAGACCAGAATAATAAAAAATATATAATCTGACGATTTCCGCAAGCCAAAAGTAATAAAAATCGTCAATCAAACCTTGACCCTTGAACCTTGAGCGTACCTCCCCATATTAAAGGCTCATACTGTCTGGAGGTACTTATCAATATGTAAGGTATCCTCCGTTATATTAATCTGCCGCGCTCGAGTAAATCCAAAAATCCCCTCGTGTGTTTCTCTTTGTTCGTGGTTCTCTTTGTGTTACTTTAAAAAGTGCTAAGTTGTATTCATAGATGGCGCTCTTTTACTTTTCATATTATGTTAAGAGATGGCGTTAGTTACCACTGTTTTATTTTTATTTTCTAACTTTGCATCAATAGATCATTACTAAAACCTACAATTATCATCTTCCAGAAATTTTTTTCGTCGGTTAAAAATTTAAATGTAAATTGATACTTATGTCCTATCTTTCAAACACAATGTTAGGTACATTACATAATATACATTAGTTAATGTATTTTTTAGCTTTCAATTCATTTTTAATGAAGAGCATTTACAAGTCTCAAAACGGTAGCACAATGTGGCAATTTCATACTTTCTACATAATAGCCAGTCATAAGAGGCGTTGAAAATAACCTTGAGAAGAGCGTGACAATCTGGTGCGTAGCACCACAGTAAAGATATAAACAGTACGTGACTCGGCCCGATTCTCGAAAAACTTGCCTACTTGTAGCCGTGCGCTAGGGCTGTCCGTCGACAGTATTTTAATTTTATCAAACGACTTGAGTTTCTTTGTAGTGTTTTATTTATAAATGTTATATTTTCTATTTCAATAAATGCAATTCATTGTGAATAAAAAGGAAGTGTTCCATAAAAATCTATGTTGTGTTTTTATTAGTACTGTGAAGGTTCGTAAGCCTTCAGTATTGTATTAGAGACAGAGACTCTTAGGGCATGGTAAGTTCTTCTTGCAGGTTAAGGTAAATAAAAAAGGTACAACTGTCCGATTCTATAAACGCGATTCTATGGCGCGAGTAATACCTACAACATGGAGGTACTGTAAAGTACCATTACGGAAGTCGCCTATCCAATCCATTCAATGTCCATTTTCTGCAACCGTTGCATTTATTAGTTTTTTTTATGTAAATAGCCGGCAAATGAGCTGACGATCCACCTAATGGTAAGTGGATATCGTCGCCCATGGACACCAGCAACACCAAAGGCATCACTGATGCGTTGCCGGCCAAAAAAGAGAGAAGAAGAAGAAAGAAAGAACTGGCTCTCAAGCCCCCAGCCGGAACACGACGAGTCGTTTGGCGGCTGACTCATCATACTCAAGGGTGGTAACTATCCAGACGAACCCCATGGAGATATAATAATAGTACCTAATAATGGTATTAATTAACAATTAAAATCAATATTACCAATATAATCCGTCGAGGGGCCCTACCACCAGCGGGCCGGATTTAGTCGCCTTTTACGACACCCATCCGGCGTGGGATTGGGGTTAGTATTCTAAGCCACCCCAATACGGCAAAAGTAATAATAATCAACCATTTGATTTTTTTAGCCCCTTATTTATAAATCTAGGCATTTTACTCGGTGGACTTATGAAAAATAAACAATTTAGGTACCTACTTATTGCAATACGTACTTGTTTTTATTTATTATTTCACACACACACACACACACACACACACACACACACACACACACACAAACACATGCACACTCACACACTTAAGTCATTATTGTAATAGATTTAAGGTATTTTTTGTATTCCTTGTTTCTCCGAGGTGGGCGTAAATAGCGGCGACACAGTTTAAACTATTGTCGATGTTTACGATCATTTAAATTGTGAAACTGTTTTTTGTGACAAATAAATCTTTAAATCTTTAAATCTTTTAATTTATCCTACATGCACTGATCTCCTTCGGCAGGACCGAAGACCTTGAATATAATAATTTGATTTCTTATTAATAATTACAATACAATAATAAAGTTGATATTAATCAATGACGCAATAATTATACAATACCTACTTACATACCTACAAGTACGTATTACATATTATATTATATTGTATAGTATTATATATACTATACAATACGTACTTGTAGGTACGTATATAAAAATAGTCTTACCTTTGGGAGTCTCCAGGTAATTTAAATAGTGATATTCCTGGGTGACTTAATGTCGTATTATAACACCCAAAAACCGCACAATATCTTGTATTCCTGTTTGCCATACTTATTAAATAGTCACACGCCGCACACGGTCACCACAGCCGCAGTAAGGAACTAAACTAAAACAATTTGTTATTTGTACCGTGTGGGCCGCGCGCCCGGCCTCGGCCGTGGTTCAAGCCGCGCTCGTTCGGCACAGATACTGCCCTTTACTACACTTATTTCGATGTGCGTAGGTATAACGCGCGTTTCGACCGTTTGTATGAAGAGCAAATACTGTTTATATCTTTACTGTGGTAGCACTAACCATGAACTTGATATCCAAGCAGGAAGAAAAACTTCAATTATCTTTTACACTCCCTGTGGCTAAATCACATCTCCTCTGCATGCCATGTCTACGTGTGACTCTCTCTATGGTAAACACCTACTGAATATTTGAGCCTTAATGAGTGAGTAAACTTGTTAATACAGTTGATTGTTTTCCTTAACGAAATACAAATGGAGGTTTGTTGGGGTAGTTGAACTGATGAGTCTTCTTATATAGCCTTGAACTACCGGCTTATAATATTCTTTCTGGTTCTTTGAACACTGCCGGCGTTAAATCATTATGGGAGTTTTGTTATTACAATTATTGGAAGTTATATAATACGCATAAAAATATATATTTGCCACTTGATTGATACCATACAATGACCATGCAAAACAAAAAAAAATTGTGTTATAGTATGTTACAGACGATATTATTACAGACAGACTAAATTACATAACATAACGCATCGTCAGGATTGGTTTAGCACGTTATACTTTATATTATTTTTTCCAGTTTCATTACTATTTATTACGTATAATAATTATATTTTGTTCACTCCTCTTTAGAGCAGCTATATTGAAGGTCATACAAGCTATATTAAAGGATCCCGTTGGTGAAGACATCTGGGGATTGTCAAGTTCCTTGATATTGACTACCCTCTGACTAATCAATGTTAACTTTAGACCTAAAAACCTGAAGCTAAAATACTAAAGAGAACGAAAGGGGTGAGTGCCATACCCTCTCAATTTTGGCTAAGTGACTAATACGCAATTGTGATAGATAATGATGAGAGACTATCCATTATAGTTGCTCAAATTCTGCCGCTTTTCCTTGACTTTTGGCAGCTTGCTTCAAGCAGTTGCAGAAGCAGAAGAAAGTAGAAAAAAGATTTTGACCGTTAAGGTGATATCAGACGGTTCACTCGAGTGAATGCTTCATTTTTCTTTCATTCTGTGTTCATACGGCTAATAGGTACGGAACATTCACTGTTCTTTTCATAATAATGTCATCGAATGAAGTCGGGCCTCTTGGAATAAGTTTACTCGAGACATAATTATTTTTTGACAAAAAATAAAACCAACGAAAAGAAACTGAAAAGCGAAAAATAAAATAAACCATTTAGTATTATAAATTAAGATCCTAAATTAACTGAAAATAAATAATTTCGAGACCGTGCCAAACAAACAAACAAACAAAATTAATTACGTAAACTTCATTTTATAAGGGCAGTGGCATGCGATGCACACGGCAGCAGCAGCGCGGCGCACATCTTTTCACCGTTTGTTTTTTCATTGGTTTGGCACCGCCTCAAAATTATTTATTTTCAGTTAATTTAGGATCTTAATTTATAATACTAAATGGTTTATTTTATTTTTCGCTTTTCAGTTTTTTTCGTTGGTTTTATTTTTTGTCAAAAAAAAAATATTTTTTAATTTTTAGTTGCAATGAAAATTATTAAGTTATTGGTGATATATTCAGTTACCAGGTAAAAATATAGTACCTAGTTGAAACATAAATCATCTCCTATTTTCGTACCTTTAGGGGTAAAATTTTCTTTCCAAATTTAAACAAGAGTAACTTCAAGGTATACAATATACAATAAAAAAAGAATCATCGAAATCGGATCATCCAGTACAAAGTTATTGGGGTAACGGGCAAAAATTCCGTGGGTGAATAATCAATCATCCCCTATTTTCGTACCTTTAGGGTAGGAATAAAATTTTCAAAAAAATATGGGACCAACTTCAAGATATACCCTATCCATTAAAAAAAGAATGATCAAAATCGGACCACCCTGTGCCAATTGCTGAGTGATCATACATAAAAAAAAAAAAAAATATATATATATATATATATATATATATATACGCGTCGAATTGAGAACCTCCTCCTTTTTTTTTCGTCGGTTAAAAATGGCCGAACGCGAATGAACGGGATGGGAGTAATAGATGAAAGATGCCAATATCCAACACTGTTGGATCGATTCACTAATGAATTCATTCGGCAATAATGTTTCGTTTTGTGTTCAGATGTGTCACTTGGAGTGAAATGTACAAAATGAAAGAAGAAAATGAACAAAAAATTACCCGTCTGATATGACCTTTACTAAAAGATCATAATGGAAATCCCTTCCAAAGTTCCACACCGCCATATTCAAAGCGTCACGGGACTCACCTCACCTCATCGCATCCATTGGGGTTTCGCATCATCCGTGGAACTTGAACCTGTGTTAACTTCGTGAAAATTCGACATGTAAGATACTCTTTCCTAGGAATACCAGTAATACCAAACGCCTCACCGATGCATTGCCGTCTAAAAAGAAAGAAAAACATTTGTGACCTTCAAGACCAAAGACCGAAGAAGAGTTATTTGACGGCAAACCAAAGCAAGTGGGCCAGCCAGACAGGCTTAACGAATCAATTATTACAAGAGAGAGAATGGCTCAATGGAGCCGTAATACACCAAATTATTTCCAGGTCAAAGCACACCTATAGTCGAATCATTAATCCACTTTGGAGTCTGGCGCCTGAACCATTCCTTACCCTGTTTAGTCCCACACTAGCTAGGCAGTAGGCTAGTGGCTAGTCTACCTTCTAAATAAAGCAGCTACCTTATATCAGCGCCGTACACCAACACAATACAATACAAATTATCTTTACTGTATACATAATATTAAGTACAATAAAATCAGTACAAATAGAACACAAATGTACAATTGACAACACTACAGCATTATGCTGAGTGAGCATCATTTTCTGGGCCACGGGATACATGCGAACGTTGCAGAACGTTGTTCGTACTGTTGTTTTTTGATTTTTTTTTGTGTTTTTCTTTTATTTCATACGAGTAACCGCCCTCGCTTTGCTTCGGTTTTCTTATCTTTTTACACCTTGGGTTACATTATCGGAGTTTCCCTAATTTTTTTGAAAATTTTTATGGAAATAGCCGGCAAACGAGCTGACGATCCACCTGATGGTAAGTGGCTATCGCCGCCCATGAACATCAGCAACACCAAAGGCATCACCGATGCGTTGCTGGCCAAGAAAGAGAGAAGAAAAAGAAAAAGAAATATTATTATAGCCTATGTCACCCAGGGATAGTGTAGCTTCCCAACAGTGAAAGAATTTTTCAAATCGTTCCAGTAGTTTCGGAGCCTATTCAATGCAAACAAACAATCAGATCTTTCCTCTTTATAATATTAGTATAGATTTTATTTTGTAAATACGTGTTCATGTGTTTATGGCAATTCTATTCTTGAATTTAATTAATCATCTGTTGCTCAGGGCACTAATAATTTTGTATTATTCTTTGCATTATAGAGTCGGTAGGTACTTTTGTTGAACTAAGCCAACTAAGGGTAAGTACTGTAATTGACGAGCAACCGATGGATGGCACACAGTGGCACCGAAATTGCCATGATTCACCTCAATGCAGTCAGATTAACATATAGATAGCAGCTAGCCTGCATTCAGACTAACTATACGGCAATCTGGCACGCGAGTTAATACCTACATTAATAGTAGTCATTTTTTTAGGATTTTTTTATAAATTATTAATATTTATTTATTTATTTAACTTTTGCACCATACAAATTAGTATAAAAGCAAAGGCGGACTTAATGTTAAAGGCATTCTATCCCAGTCAACCTTACGATAGTAAGAACACAACGGTATGGCAGTATATCAATTAGGTTATATGAAATAACACTAAGATAAAAAATCTATATTATAATAAAATTTATATTACTAGCTGAACCGGTGAACTTCGTATCGCCTAACACTCAGTGTATATGTATGTAATGTTAGTTATAACTTTTTTAGTTTTGATAGATTTAATAAAACAGAGATCATTAAATTCCCTCTCCCTCTCCCTCTCCCTCTCCCTCTCCCTCTCCCTCTCCCTCTCCCTCTCCCTCTCCCTCTCCCTCTCCCTCTCCCTCTCCCTCTCCCTCTCCCTCTCCCTCTCCCTCTCCCTCTCCCTCTCCCTCTCCACTCCCAAGTAGCACAAAATAGCAATATAAACTTTCACTCAAGGCCCACATCGTCAATCTAAGCATTTGTAATTACTTATAAGAGTTCTTTCAATCCGTAACAGCTGTATAAAAAGAAGCGAGGCTAATTAAAATGCTTTATTCTGTTTTGTGATTCTATTAGGCACCACACACATGCCACAGACGTCACTGTTATGCAGCGTTTGGTACTATTTTCTTCTATCTGCTGCATGAGCGTATGCTGTGGAACACTAGCAATGCAGTCTTCTGAATAAATAGCCACGAGTGTGCTCTAAAACTGTTGCATTTTAAGAGAGAACTTTGTGAACTACTGTAACGCAAACAGTTACTTTGTGAAGTTATTTAACAATGATTAAATGCTTCACGCTGCACACAGATGGACTTTTACTCTATTAATCAGGTGTCAGTATATACTCGTATAACAGCATTTGTCTAGGCCATGTCAGACCTAAATTGTGAACTTTATGCAGTTACATAGCAGCCCGCTGCCTTAAAAAAGTTCACTTTTAAGCTCGTAATTCTTGTTTGAGCAGAATATTTGAACTTGTGTGGTCATCTATTCTGCTGATTGAGTTATATGTAATCATGAATTTTATTATTTTATAACGTGTGGCAATTTCCGAACTAGTGAGTGTTGTTTTACAAAATGTGGAAAGATAAAAAAAGAACTGGTGGAATACGACGTAAAATTAATGCAGAGTACTTGAAGATTATTCATGATGATATGGCCGATGCGGCAAAAAAATATACAGCCTACAATAACAGGCCACATGCGAGCATTCATGCAGCCCTTAGCACTATGTTAAGATTACAACTATTCACTTGCCTATCCGCCATATTTACTACCTGACTGTGTATCATTATAAAATTTTAGCCCTTTTGGTTTGGTTTATTTTAAAAGATATCGACAACAATTAAATAAGATACTACTTAATAACACATAAACAGCCCTTCATGCATATAAATATGCCAAAACAATATATTTTATTTTGTTTACAATCAATTTAAGTTAAATTTTTTTTCGTATTATTATTACGTATATGTATTATTCGTATTACGTATATGTATTATTATGAGGGCGCGTGAAAATTTTAAACGATATATATGTGGTATTTCACGATAAAGTTACCTTCCCAATAAGATTTCAAATATATTAGTAAGAAATCGAAGTTTTACTTAGGCTTAAATTATATTTTTCATGTCACAAAATGGCACCATGGGATCTTGCACACAACAAGTTTTAAGGATTGACACTATACTGACAGTTTTAATGAAAATAAAGATAATGCATATCACAAGTTCGCTCGACGTTTACTTTCAGCTCTATGAAAACATTAGAAATGTTCACTTTGTGTTTATAGGGTAACATGTGGTTTGTTAATCAGGCAGCGTTCAGCTCTTGTAATGTCTGTTACCCACATAAAATGCTAATATAATGCTGATATAACCCAATTATTTTAGTAATGGGATTTCTTATACAGCTATGTGCTGTCAAATTTGTGCCCAAATTAGAGTTATATCAGCTGTTTAAGCGCTTATAACGCTACTATACTGCAACTTATCAGCTAGCGTTTCCATTGTGCTCTGTTGAAATACTGTTATACAGCGCATTTGTGCTACTTGGGCTGTTTCTAACCATGAAGTAATCTTTATTACTATAACGTTTAATTTTTCTATTTTTCACATTAATACTTAACTTTAAATTTCATCTTCTACTTTCACCTTTTATCGGATGATTGTCCAAATAAACTTGTCCACCGAGCGTAGAAAATAATTAATTAATATTAGTACTAATTAATATAACTATTAAAAAATAGCGGTTGGTGGTAGAAGGGTGCAAATTTAGGATTCTATGCATTTATTAATGCCGAGTTATGCCGAATCACAAAAAAAAAAATTGTCCAAAAAATAAAAAATAAATTTGGAGTGGACCACTCTTATCACTTTCGTAGGCAAACTGGATCATCAAATAATTATTTTAGACAGTCTCGTGGTGGTTTGTGAGCAGTTACTTAGAGCCCCCCAATCCACATTAGTAAACAGTAGGTAGGTGTGCACCACTAATTATGTAGGCATGTGTTCACTTAACTAGAAAGAAAGAAAGAAAGAAAACATTTATTTCTGGCTAAACACATACACAACATATTTTTATACTAAACTGAAGATAAGTTAAGGATCGAGTTATACAGTGTTACAATGTTCGTGTGTGTTGTAGTGCCAGAGAAAGGTTCCCACTCAGCGTTTTGCCGTAGCATTCGCCACGGCGCTTACTTACCAACTACCACTTCTCTTACTTACCATCAGGGCACAAAAGAACATAAAATGCTGGTGTCCCGTGTATCAAATACACCGCCGATTTTATAATATGTTAGTCACAAAAATATTTTGTTTACTAAGAGAAAGAAAACATTATATAAAATCTCATGTCACGGTGTTTGTGGTCGCACTCCTCGGAGACGGCTCGACCGAATTTGATGATTTTTTGTGTATATTTGATAGGTATGAGAATAGGCCGTAAAATATATTTCATACCGCTAGGTGATTGGCAGCTATCCTTATCCATAAAATGTTTGACAGAACAACGTTTGCACTTTGCCGAGTTAGGGGCCATCCATAAATTACGTCACACTAATTTCATGATTTTTTGCCCCCTCTTTTTGTATGATTTACAAATGTACAATGTATGATTTACCTATACAAATACATACCAATTATTCGATTTAGAAATGTGACGTCACGAAATTTAGGACCCCCTCCCACCCAATGTCACACATCACAAAATCACACAATGTCACACTTCATCGACCCCCCCCCCCTCCCCCCTAACGTGTGACGTAATTTATGGATGGCCCCTTAGCTACAATAGTAATCTTAAAAATCGCTATACAGTATGCTACTTAAAACTGACATAATCAACTACTAGTGACATCTAGCGGTAATAGGTATAAATTGTATATTTCATCAGGATGAACCACGACCGCCGCCGCGCCGGATATTTGTATAAACAGTATAAGTCAAAGTAGATTTACAATCTAAATACCTAAACTAGTTTCTATCTAGTATAGTATAATTTTTTGCGAGAAAATAAAAGTGCTATAACGGCTAGCGCATCACAGTTCACAACACTAAATAAAGAATGTAACGCTAGAGGGCACTGTTTTCTATACTTCTCAATCCATGTCAATGGTGTTTTTGTGAAAAATAAGGAAAGTTTTGAACTTTTAAACTTCATACGCTAAATCAGGTTTAGTTTAAATGGATAAATTAATAAAAGTGGATAATAATTAATAAGGTAATGTTGCATTGTGTTCATTGACAATTATTTTTTTGTTATCTGTATGAGTGGATGACATCACTATGCCTCTTGGTTTTTTATGTTGTCTGTGGCACGCAGGCCAAGCGAAGCGAGCGGATTGAGCAGAGGAGATGCACGGGTTTTGTACTCTGTTAAAATAATACGTCATCTCATATTCTCGAAGTGATTTTGTAAATTCAGTCGTAAATTTGATTACAGTTCGTGTAAATCATTAAACAGTAAGTAAACCATTCTACTAAAATACGGCACTTTTCCCTATGCTGTTGATGCGTTGTTTAGTTCTTGGTGTAGTGCTATACAAACGCATAATATAACCTATCTGCGCTTTGCATAAATCTATGAAGCCGTAGCCTTGTAATTGATGCAGATGCAGCCGATGTGGAAACAAAACGCTAATGAGATTATAAGAACGGTGAAAACGTGATCAGTGCGAAGCCATTGGGTGATAATCGTTTGCCGCGCATTCGGGTGTTTATTGACGCGACCATTACAATATTGCAGGCATAATGCCGGCGGCTCGAGGAGTCAAACGGGCGGCATCCAAATCTGGTGCTTCAACTGCTTCCACAGCCCCCAAAAACAAGAAAAAACGTGGAGGTGAGTACATTGAGAGATGCTTTAGCACCTTGTTTTCTTTACATTTTCATTCGACGTCAATGACCTGTCAAATGATGATGGCGGGAAACGTAGCGCGTATAGAACTTTTAGTTGGCGCCTTTAGCTTCGAAATAGATTGTTTTGACTTTATTTCTTAGGCGATAGCGCTGAAATGCGTGATAAAATTAGATTATTGAATGTATTGTAACATGTTTATGTTTTGTTACGTAAGCGCGGCAGTCTAAGTGGAGTTTTTGGAGGTTATTTAGACCGATGGATTATCGTAGCAGAGTATAGATACCTATTGGAATTGTTTGTCGTCTTACTTCACGTGTTGTACGCTTATCTGACTCGGTGTAAAAAAATACCGTTACATACCGGCTGGCATAGTTGTAGCAAAAAGACTAATAACTGCATCTACAATGGAGAATAAAAATTCCAATGTAAATGTTTTATTTATAGTAAAAATAATATTAACAACTGTATTTGCATTTATAACCACACACAAAAATAGATAATAAAATAATTGTAAACATATTTATTATATTTAACTTGTAGAAATGAATTGTTTAGGAAATATCACTAAAACTGCACTGGAAGCGGAACTAAATTACTTCCTAAAGTAACAGTTCACATAACTACAAATTATTCACTATTGACAATGAACTAATCTGTTTTATCGTAACGAAAAGCCTGAACACTATGTCTTTAAATGTCAAAATATAACAAGTTAAAATATCTGTAATTTATATGACTTTGTATTGTTATAACCTTGATACTAAATTGCATCGCATATAATATAATATTGATAAGAAAATTTACAACATCTTGACTTCTTAAAATATTCCAGAAGTATTCACTAATGACTCATATGACATTATTGTGATCATTTTATGTAAATAAACAAAACAATTAAAAACAAAAGTTAATTATAAAATAAGTTTAATAAGAACAATTATAAATATGATATTATTTAACATAAATTATAGATAGACAAGTGAAAACTTATATGTATAAAAAATATAACTAGTATCTTTGTTTTCTTCAGCACCTATTTATCATAATTTCCATCTTACAAAGTTGTCTGATATAAATGTACTAAATACAAATGTAAATTATATTGAGTGTTGCACTTGAGGTACAATAAAATAAATAAGGCTACACACTTATAACCCCACGCTAGGATTTTATGGGTGCCATTGACATTAGACCGAGACCAATTTAAGCTATTTCTTTCTGCCTAGCTGAAAATTAAACTCAGGGCCCTTCAAACAAAGGTCTTGTTTGGTAACCATTACGCCACACAGATTAAATTAAAATGTTAATTCAAAATAAATTATAGAATCACTAAAAATAAATACTTGTTATGAAGAAACCATATAAACACAAGGTTATTTACAAAGTCAATAGATGAGGGAAAATCTTGTCTACTAATGTTATTTATATTATTACATTGTAAATAACATAAAAGTGAACTCATAACATGTTACTATAATTATTAATCCAAAGTTTGGCTTCACCTGCGGCGTAGTAGTACAACAATATCACAAATATAAATGTACCAATCATCCCAGGGGAAAATACAACCGGGATTAAATCTACCCTTTTTGGAAATGGACTGAGAAGAAAGTATAGAAGTTGGTGAAATGACAAACATCTTTTTGACACATGTCTTATTTGATGAATAAACTTGCCATTACTTTTAACTTAAATATTAATAAAAAATATTTAAAAGTAAAAAAAAAATTGTTTTAGTATAAGAGTCTTGGAACTGTGGTTCTGCTTGGTATGAGAAAATTTTTCATTACACCCACACAACATGATTAAGATAGGCAAACATCAAAATAAGTACTATAATTATTTAAAAATAAATACACAAAAACAACTTCTTCTGAGGAGTTTCTTTCCCCATTTCTTCTCCTCCATGACAAAGCACCTTTCACGTTTTAGTGATACCTATATGAATAAATTATTTTGAATTTTATTGAACTAGAAGTAATTTACCAAAGACTATAATAATGTGCGCACTAAAAGTGTATCTGTCCGTGTATCTGTTGAAGCAGCGATCCAGCTGGAGATCCCGGCGGCGCCCAAGAAGCGCGGGCGTGTGCTGACATGCGGCCAGGGGGACGTCGGCCAGTTGGGGCTCGGGGAAGATGTCATGGAGACCTCCAAGTTAGTACCATACTTATAGCCATTTGCTGTTAGTATTTTCTAACATGAATGCTGTTACTATTTTTAAGTCAACCACTGATCAGGCCTGGGGACTATTCCACTATTACTAGTCATGGCTATGTGAATTGTGAACAGTATGGGATTTAGCATCACTGTGTTAATTGGTGCAATTTCTCCATGAGGCTATCAGTAGGCCCAATAATATTTGTCCATGTATACAAATAAATAAAATTGGAGTGTCTATTTGTATTATTAAAATAACCGCTTTTTACTAAGTGCATTTGGATGTATACACGGTACATACACCAAAACAACATTTTTTACAATTTTTGTCTGTCTGTTTGTTCCGGCTAATCTCTGAAATGGCTGGACCGATTTTGACGGGACTTTCACTGGCAGATAGCTGATGTAACAAGGAGTAACTTAGGCTACTTTTATTTTAGAAAAAAAAGTAGTTAGGCGATACGAAGTTCGCCGGGACAGCTAGTTAGAAAAGGTGTAATTTATGGATAATATCAGTTTTCATTCTTGTTCATATTTGAACTAAGTCACAAAAGCATTGCTATATTGAATGTTAGAAAATACATCTCAACCTATTAAGTTAATCACTGAACAGGCCCCCAGGCTATTTGCACTATTCATGGCTATTCATTGCACCAATTCAATTCAATTCTTAAACTATGATGATGATGTAAAAATTACTATCAATTTCCATTTGTATTTTTCAACAGATTCAAATATGTGTCAGCGTTGGGAGACAACATTGTGGATGTCTGCGCAGGGGGGATGCACACCATCGCATTGGACAGTGACGGCAAGGTAACAAATAACAATAACCAAACCACAGATATATCAAGAAAGAAAGAAAGAAAAGATTTATTTCTGGCTAACACAACATATTTTTACTAAACTACATAATTATGAATTAAGAAATGAGCTATACATGTTACAATGTATATGTATGTGTATGTATGAGTGATGATACTTTGGACAAGGGAGACTCCCACCAGGCGAGGTGGTGTTGTCTGGGGGACGGCTGAACCCCGACTGATGTTGTCCAGATTTTTTTTATCATCTACTAATATGGTAAAAAAGAGATGAAACAAAGACATGAACACATACTCAGACCGAGAACAGAAATTCAAATTCATCATTAAAATTTCCGCCTCGCTGAGAATCGAACCCAGGACCCCTGGCACGGTAACCATGGCGCCACACGGCCGTCACATGGGAGACAACTTCTGAATACAATTCAATGCAGTTACTCTAATAATATCTTCGCGGGGGTGAGCCGCGCTCTCCCGCGAACAATCCTCCGCTTTTGATTACTAGACGATAGCTACATTTTCTAAAATTAGAAAGCTTGTTTATTCTTGAACTTGAAGTTATAATTTGTAATGGATTGCTTCTCTTATAATAATTAGATTAGATAATAAATAGATATATACATAATTATAAGATATAAAAAACTTATTTAATTACTTTCGTTTGAATGTGGTCAGTTTATTGCCAGTAATGATGGTTGACATTATTATCTAAAATTATGCACATAAAATCTTCAACCGCGTTATATATGAACATTGTGTATTATTTTTCAATTAAATTGTAAATGTATACCACAATTAAGATTATGATTGAATGTGTAGGAATTGTAGATATAGACATACTTAGTTAATACACTTTATTGTTGTAATTAATTCCTATGTATAATTTGCTAGCTTGAGTACACGCGACGCGGGCGACGATTGCTTATGTTCAGTCGGCCTCTGAAGTAACTTAACATTTTAGTACCTTGTCACATTACATTTCTTGAATGTGTCATAGATGTTGTTAGGAAACCGTCGAAACAGTTACTATTACAAAGTACTATAATGTTAAGCTACTTCTGAGGCCGACTGTACCAACTTAATTGCTATAATTGCCCTCGCGCGGTACTCAAATTGCTGACAATACTATAATATTAAACAGTGTACGGTGTTAGCCCGTACAGGACAATTAATTTTAATCCTTACTGTGTTCTGTCTAGGTATGGTCGTTCGGCTGCAACGACGAGGGCGCCCTCGGACGGAGCGGCGAGGAGAGCGCCCCCCGCGCGGTGTCTCTGCCGGCGCGCGCGGTGGCGCTGTCGGCGGGGGACTCGCACTCCGCCGCGCTGCTAGACACCGGGGACGTGTACGCTTGGGGATCGTTCCGGGTGCGTACTACTACTACGTACTACTAGCGACATCTGTTGATGACGTCACATGACAAATGATATAATGGAGAAGTTTCATGTGGAAACTACTATATTTGACGTAATGAAACTTAGATAAGTGAAATAAAAAAAATATAGTGGCTGTGAGATTGCTGAAGTATCAAAAAAATGATTTAACTTTCCAATAAACTGTTATAACCTACCTGTGTTTGTGTGTGTGTGTGTGCAGGACAGCCACGGGTCCATGGGGCTGGTGGTGCGCGGGCGGGAGGGCAAGGCGTGCCGCGAGCCCGTCAAGGTGGACATCGCGGAGACGGCCGTGGCCATCGCGTCCGGCGGGGACCACCTCGTCATACTGTCGGTGAGTCACATGTGTCGGTCTCAGCAGTGTCAGCCAACACAATGACAATGTTTGTTTAGAAGGAAAATAGATTTGCCAGCCAAGGAATATTGAACGAGGTATTATATGTTACAAGTGTTGCCACTTCGGTAACACAGTATACTCTTTAATAGCTCACTACTTAGAGAGGATCCAACCGGGATCGTCGGCTTTACGTGCCCTACGAAGCACGGAAATGTTAAAGAATTTTTTGCCACTAGCGGTCACCCATCCAAGTACCGACTGTAAATAAAAACCCTGTCGTAAGTTACCAGAGTCTTGTTCATCAGTTTTTATCACGCTCATTGGCCCTACTATTATGTCATGAAAGATACATTTTTATTATCATATAAAATGCTGCACCTTTTTTGATGTGGTTCGTTGAACAACAGATCATTAAAATACTTCATCCTACCTACCTCAGCTCTTCAAATGTTTTTTGTCCTTCACTCAAAGAGTTGTCTGGAAGAGATTGCTACTGTAACAATAAGACCGCCTGTTGTGTATTTTTTTTGTTTGTTAACTTATCTTTTTTGTCATTTATTAGTGTAATAAAGAATATTGTATTGTATAATAAAGTCTGTAGTATTACTGCTCAATAAAAATAAATATAATTTGTGTTCTCCAGGCAACCGGCGCTGTATACACAATGGGGTGCGGCGAGCAGGGCCAGCTGGGCAGGCTGTCCCAGCGGTCCGCCTCCCGGGACGCGCGGCAAGGGTTCAGTGAGTACCGAGCTTTATACTGTTTTTTAGGGTTCAATAGTCAGAACAGAACCTTTATAGTTTCGTCATGTCCGTCCGTCCGTGCGCATAACGCAGAAATCCTTAATCCTTAATCTGTAATATACTATGGACAGGACATACATACGCCGAGTCACTAACAGTTACTTAAATCGCTCCTTAGTACAGAATTTGTATGGTGATTCTTTACTAAGGAGCGATTAAAGTAACCGTTAGGGACTCTGAGTTGGGGCGATAGTTATTAATACTACAAAATAATAGAATAAACTTAATTTTTTTTGTTACATCCCCTTTAAAAAACAAATGGAATTTATAAGTGTTATTTAGCACAGGCATGGTACTGATGTCCTAGGCACGTGCTTAGTGCCTAGTTAGTTAGTATAACCCGCGAACACACCCTCCTATAACATTGCCTCATCCCCCCTCAGGCGCCCTGCTCGCCCCGTCCAAGGTGACGCTGAAGGCGGGCGTGTCCCGCGTGTGGGCCGGCTACCACGCCACGTTCGCGCTGGACGCCGCCGCCGGGAAAGTGCTCGCCTGGGGACTCAATAACTACGGACAGCTGGGTAAATTTTGATGTTCAACTTGTAGTGTCGGAGACATTCATCATTTTACATACAACATCGCGGTGCCGTCAATCGGCGAGATTGACTATCCATATAAATGTGTCGAAATATCAGTATAATAAAATACGAATCGTACCTGATGGTCTAAATTCGACCATATTGTAATTTTGAGCCAAACATTGAATTTCTATGTTTGTTTTGTTTATTTCAATTTTGTAAATTTTCTTTGGTTTTTCTGTATCAGAATAAATATGTAAAAATATGTTTGTTTATGTCTCTCTATTTTATCGTCACTATTAAGATTCCGTGAATGATGATATCTTTCCATATTTTATTTGTACGGAATGGTTCACAGTAAATTAACACCATAGAGTAAGGAAAACTCCGTATAGGTAAGAAAGGGTCCATAGAGCGTAGTTAACATAGACCCAACTATACCATATATAAATACTATAAGTAAATGTTGCCACACCTTAATGAACACTAAACTCTTGTATTCTGTCCCCAGGTATAACAGGCGAGAAGCGTAAAACAGCGCTGTTCTCCCCGACGGAGTGCGACGCGTTCAGCGGCGGGGGCGGTGGGGGGCGCTGGGCGCGCGTGGCGCCCGGGCAACACCACACGCTCGCGCTCGACGCCGCGGGGCAGGTGTACAGTATAGGGCGCTGCGAGTATGGCAGGTGAGGAGCATTGGTTTCATTTGTTTACTAGTTGCTGCTCGGTAAACACACACTCGAATAAATCTATGGACGGTATTCATTTGTGAATGGATTGAAATAAAACTGTTAACCTAAAAATGTTAACCTAAGCTCACTTCAATACATCAATGAAAACCGCGTCTAATTCTTTTAAGCCGTTCTTGAACTTAGCCCGAACAAACGCACAGACGAGCTGACAAAAATTCTAAATGTATTTTTTTGTTCTACTAATGTATTATTATAATATATTTGTGTGACCAGATTGGGACTGGGCGACCGTGTGGGCGACGCGGAGACGCTGGAGCCGATCCCCGCGCTGCAGAACAAGCGCTGCATCAGCATAGCGGCCGGCACCTGCAACTCCTTCGCCGTCACCGACACCGGTCAGTCACAACACTAACAACACACTCAAATATCCGTACATTGCTTACTACTACTATAGTAGCAGGACTTGAAGAAGACAGCTGGTATCCGCTGGATTCAGAAAGCTCAGGACTGGTCTGAGTGGCGTATATTAGGGGAGGCCTGCGTCCAGCAGTGGACAAAGGCTGATGGATGGATGGACTACTATAGTACAGAACTGCTTCAATATTATGCTAGCAGTTCAATGAACAGACTGATGGTACGATGCGTAGTCATCGCCACTCAAGTCGTCGTGATGGTAAGTGGCTACTGTCAGCCATGGACAGCGACACCAAAGGCATCATCGATGCATTGCCCATCAAGAGAAAAGAGACAAAGAAAAAATACGTCTCGAACATGAAAACGAAGTCAAACCAAAACCTAATTAAAAAAGCGATATAAATATAAAAATAAAAAAGCAAATTAAGATATTGTATTGTAAAAAAAAACTCAAAAATTGGTCCTTCGAGCTGGATAAAACTTGGTCCTTCGAGCAAAAAAAATTTTTGTCCCCAGGTGAGGTGCTAGCGTGGGGCATGGGCAGCGAGGGCCAGCTGGGCACGGGCCGCAGCGAGGACGCGAACGAGCCGACGCCGGGCGTGCTGGTCGCGGCGGGCGAGCGGCCGCCCGTGCACGTGTCCGCGGGGGGACAACACACTGTGTTGTTGGTGGTTAGTATGCGAAACATGTTTAGTCCATTTTATTGGACAAGTTTCATTTAGTAAATCTCATAAGGTCTTCTTTTCGATTTTTGTAATTTAAAAATAAGATAAGGCAGACACAAAATGAATATAATCAAGAGTCAGCAAAGGGAACTCTTGAAAGCACTGTAGTGGTTACTAGAAGGTTAGACTATTTGTCATTGTTTCAAGTGATGTTAGTTCATTGGACAGTATTACATATTTATCATTTATGTCACATTTGGATCATAACAGTTGACGGTTTTTCTTTTTGAATCAAATAAAAATATTGATTCTACACAACAAACCGCTTTAAAAAAACTTGACACCAACGTACTTGCTACAGGAGGACCCCACAGCGGCGAATGAATCATCGCCGGCGCCAGAGAAAGAGAAAGAAGTAGAGAAAGTGGGGACGGACACGGAGGACTCGCAGGAGAAGGAAGAGACGGAGAGTGTGAGAGAGAAGGGACGTAAGCGGCCGCGCAAGGAGGAACAGGATGAAGAGATTAGCTCGACGTCGTCCGCGCAGCCTGACCGCAAGGAGGAAAAACCACAGGTAGCATATTGTATAAAAAAAAATTGTAAGAGGCGACAGAATCCGGCCCGCTTGGTGCTTATGTCCATGGTTGACGATGGCCGCTTACCATTACATAGATCGTCCGCTCGTTTGTTCGCTAGTTACATAAAAAAAACATGTATCCTATCAAGTTTTTCGATAGACAATGAAGATGTCATATTGAGAACTATTTTCATAGTGACGTCCACGAGCAATGGTAGCCACATACCATCAGGTGAGCTACGTCCAGCAGCGGGACAGTTTTTGGTCGAAATGACGATGAACGATTGACTTGCTTACAGTTTTAAGGATTTGTTAAATTTCTTTATCTTGAAAATTTTGTTTTCTACATAGAGCTTAGACAAGTTACTGTTCTCAAAACAGGTTTAGAACACACCTCTGTCGGATATGACATTGAAAGGTGATTGTTCACCATTCTATGGTCAAATTACCACATATGTATACAACAAAACTTAAAATGTGTGTTATTAATTTGTTCTATACGAAAAGACCATCTCAGTTCATTATTAATTTAATTTCAAAGCAAATTATTTTGATTTAACCATATATCGCACATTAGGCTAAAAAGAACAAGCGAATGCCGTCCGCCAAGTCCAAGACGCCGAACAGTCGAGCCGGTACCGTCAGCAAAAAGAATAAACGAAACTAGGTGTCTCTTATATTTAATTTTTTTTGACGACAGTACAAAGTACTTGATACCTGTAAACTTATTTTGTATGTGTAGGTAATTACGTTAAATGAGAATGATTTGAATTAAATCATATATTAGAGGCATACTACTCTGTAAACTTTTTTTTACATATGATCCACACCTTCCTATGTAAGATCTGTTTTGAAAATATATTTCACCATTGCTATTGGTTCTTGAAATAATTCATAAATAAACCATTTAAAATTTCATACTAAAATATTATTTACTTTTTATTTTTTTCATAACATAATAAAATGATGTGGATTTTGTGTAGAGTATTCCTCCGGTATATAAAAAAATTGAAGTAATTATTACATTTTGACTTTGTGGAAGGAGCGTTGGATATGTTATAGTTTGATCTAGTATTTTTGGTCAACAGGTGAAGGAATAGAGTTGTCAGTTTCTTATTACATTTTCCTAAAATCAGAGACCAATTTGTTACACTTTTTTTATATAAATCAGAAAACTAAATGAGCTTCTTTGAAAAATACAGCATTATAAATTATAATTAGTCTCTGAAATGAGAAAAATGTATAAGTTCTTTAATGCTTGTATGTGCCGTCAAGTAAAAATTGTTTGTTGTATGAAAAATGCCACTAATTGCAATATTATTTCTATCAATACTGATCTCTGGCTCAATAAAATATTGTCTGAGCTTTAGAAGTACTTCATAAATTATATCAATATGTATAATATTGCAATTAACCATAACTAACCGTATGTAATGCATTAGTAGTGAAATGGGGTACAAGTCATTGAAGTATAATTACTACCATATAGAACCGACACTGCGAACATAATGTATGTCCCAATGAATTGGCGCCGATCGGCTTCAATTTTCAATGGATTCGTTCGATTTTGAAAGGAGAACGGGGGCTCAATTTTGAAAATAGAACCTCCCGGCGGAACACATATTTTGTTTGAGATGTCTGTTCTATGACATTATACTTCAATGAAACAAGTAAAGGTATTGTAATGTAGCATGTCCTGTAGCATCTTTTTATTTGATTATGTATAAAATGTTATTAAAATTTTCAGAAGCTGAATGGCAAAGATAAGGTAGACGCACCAATGGACGTAGATGAAACTGGTAATTTTTATTTAATTATATAAATACATACCTTCTAGTTTGACCCCATAAGCACTTGACCCTAAGTTGTCCTGTAGTCGAACGTAAATATAATAATAAAACATCGAGCACATACCTAATAGAGTGGTGCCGTCGACTTACAATATAGTCCAATCAATTCCAGAACTGATCAGTGTTTTGTCACTAATAAATATAAGTCTCGCTCGCGCTAAAATAGTACAGCGCCGATAGCCGACCTGTGTACTTCTCTGTATACATAAAAATACTTAAATGAGTGCAGCGGTCGGTGCAGTGATTTGACGAAATTATTGTCAAACAAAATTTCCTCTCATTTCCTCTCTATCGGGTATGTGCTCGATGTAATAAAATTAATGAATAACTTCAAAATAAGTCAATGTACATAACATTAGGACATGAATAGACCTGAACAAACAGCCTTTCAACCACAAAAATGTGCATTTATAATTTGAAATTCAATACTATAAATCTCCCAACAGACAAACCACAGGACAAAGAGGAAGAGGACACAAAAACAGACGAACACAGCAACAAGGACACAGAGACGGAGCACACCGAGAGTGACAAGGACACCATGGAAACGTCAAAGCCAGACACGATGGACACCTCCAGCCAAGACACCACAGAGAGCGACACCAAGCAGGACTCGGGCAAGGAAGACGCCAACGATGTCGAGATGGAGAAGGAAGTAAACGGAACACCCGAAGAGAAGATTGAAACTAAGTCTGTGGACACCCTCATACCGAGTGATACTGCACTAACAACCTCAGCGTGATAGACGATAGGTTAAATTAAGTTCAGTAATGAAATTAGATGGTTTGTCCAATTGTGAACTGTGAATGATTGACAGTGAAATTCAGTATTTATGTGTGAAATTAATTAAATTTTCTTTGATACTATAAAATTCTTAATTGCATTGTATGATGTGTATAACTGTGAACATAATCACTTAGTTTAAGTCACTCGCAGATGCATTGTTACTCCTGAAACCTTCTCATTTGTGTCACTTGCTAAAACATACTTCGTCATAATCCAAAGCTTCACCTGATCGAAAGTCCTGATGGTACTGCACTAGTTAATTAATAAGTGTTGTATGTTGTAATTACTTCTCTTTTTATTAAAATGACTTAAACATTCATAGGCTATATTTTTTGTTTCATATATCATCATAGGTAATTACAACCGGAATAAACCATCTAATTTCGTTTTAACCGTAATTTCGATATGTTGATAGCTTGTGAACTTGTGCAGTGAATAATATTCTTAGCGATGTTCAACCAATGTTTATTTATATATGGCGTAGTTAACAGTTGAAGCGCACAAAATATCTTATCAATTTCATATTTTAACTTTTATTTTTAACTAATTTGTTGCTTGTAATGAACTCTGTCTGATTATCACACTACATTCACAATTACAATTTGTTTTGATTCCATCGTGGGTAGTTTGGGTTCACAATGGAAAAATTTTGTGACTAATCAGTTTAGTAATACATTAATTTAAGTAGTTCAGTAGTATTAAATATCTATAATAATTAAACTAAAAAATTAAGTTTGATATAAGCGAGCGTCAAAAAGCGCGTATATTTTCATAAATAAAATATATTTTATTTAATATAAAGTACTTCATATTATGATAAGGTTTCAATTGGATATCAACATGTCGAATTGTGTAGACAAGGGTTGCCCGAATTTTGGTAAAATAATTAGTGTAACGTGGATATGATAATGGTTTTGGTTGTAACATAATTTTTAGTGATGTCTATTTTATCAATGTTCGGGTAAGATTACGGTTACGTAACACGGAGTACGGGGTACAGCATTTAGATGTCTCTTACTACCCAGTAGGGGCATTCGCTGTACGACTAGTTACTGTATAAAACTTATACGTTCAGGGACTTTTCTATGAAAATATTACAAATACTTGTAGAAGTTTTATAAAGTTGGGTGCGGAGGTCATTGTTCAGCCGTCATATCGTGTGGCGCCAGTCGGTGTTGATGTAATAATAATATAAATGGTAATAGTGTACAATACTTCAAGCTCGCCCCGAGAGTGAATATGTTATAGCAGTAGTCGGTACACTGTTGTGTGCTGTCTAGAGGAGCTAGTTCGTAAGGACTATAAATATAAATAAATGAATATAAGTGCATCGTATGTGTGGTCGCGTGACGTCGCCACTATCATTTTAATATTGTAATTTGTTGGATAATATTTTAATTTTATATATAGATTTTTTCGTGCATGGTTCTAAAAAGTACAAAAGTACGTTTTCTTTCACGCGACGCTATATTTCTTAATTGTTATAATAAATGAAGTATAATGTATTGTGTTTTCCTAATATAAACTGTAGACTACATTCGAGTTTCATTTCTCACTCAACGTGCGGCCCGCCAGGCTTTTGTAATTGGCCCATCTGGGGTTATTTTATAATAATAGCGAAAAACTAAGAAATCAATACCAATTTTTTTTTAATTTCTTTGTTTTGCGGCCCGCGCCAGCATATGACTAACTGCCACGTGTTTGTGGCCCGTATGAAAAAAAAGGTGATTACCACTCGTTTGCAAACATGCCATTTTAATAAATTATTCATTAAGGCCCAAGTGATAATCTTACGTAGTGAACTTATCAAGGCAACGTTTGAGGCTTTGGATTTTACACACTAACAGACAGACAATGAAATCAACTTCATCATTCCGTGATAAAAGAATTACATAATTATTGTATTTGCCAAAAAAAAACCTGCAAACAAGTTTTAAAAATATATTTCTATTTGGTTTCAGACGTCAATGTAAATGGTTACAAAATTAACTGAGAGATGTAACTATATTATACAGAACCAAAGTTTTTGTCATTTAACAAGTGGTGCATACATAAACCATTGTCAACAGTACATATTATAACATATAATTTTATCTAGAAATCAACAGTCATCTAGTCAGGATGAGGTAATTCGAGCAAATAAGTAAACAAACATACCTTCAACATATACAGCAGTGACTATAAAAGAACTAATATTCATACTTCAGTAAAGTTACGCGAGATTTCTTCACAAAAAGAAACTAAGTACTCTTAACCAGCGTAATAATTAACATTAGAAACTATGTCTAAACATTCAATCTTCATCAATTTCAGCATCTTCAAAGTCTGCAACAAAAAAATAATTTATTAAACCAATTTTATTGGTGGTGTGTGTGTACTGGGGCACATTGAGGTTAGAAATTTAAAATACGAATTTAATAAAACAATATCAAAACAGTCATGTTAGTACTTTCAACATTAATCCAGACCAGATTTGAATCTTTCATGCATCTCTATATCTCTAAATTGAAAATTATTTATTTCATAAAATTTGTTTACATAAAGTCATGTACACTAGCTCCCACACTAGGATTCCCTGTGTCGTGGGAGACTAGGATTTACCCACTCGTTATAAAATTACAGAAGTTCTTAATATTAGAAGAGAAGTTGAAGAACATGATAAAAAAAAAAAAGAAGTAATTTTAATCTTAATATAATAGGGATGTTGACTAATTTTACGGTTTAATTTGATTTTATACATAGAACCGTAAGTTTCACGAAAAAGTTATTATAAAAATAATTATCTTCAATTTAAAAAAACAAAAAATTGACAAACGAAAAATCATTTACCCCACCAATAACGACACGTGACGTCATCAGCCGATATTCAATACCATCTGTCGACTGAATTTATATTGCACTTGCATATAAAATACGAACAATGACGTTATAAGCTCAAAATGGGGTTTGAGGTCACGTGACAGTGAGTAATATTTGTAACATTAAAAAATGATTACATTTAGTTTATTTTGATTGATTTCGACAAAAGAGTAATATTTTTGGTGTTTCAGTGTTTTCCTTGTTACTTTAAAAATAAATTTATTTTAATTTACTGATAGTGCCAAAATCCCTATTGTAAATTAGAATTCTTACTAAAATTAGAATTCTTACTAAATTAGAATTCTTACTTGTGTGTGTTTGTGTGTATGTGTGTGCATGTGTACGTGTGTGTGTGTATGTGTGAGCTGCGTGCGAGGTCATTAATATATTAAAATAGCGTAGTACTGTGGATTAGTTTTTCAGTGTCATTGTAGGAAAGACTTATGAGCCAAGTTTTCACTACTTTTTTACATATAAAAGCAGAACTGTGAACTATATTAAGAATCTTGTTTATTTTTCCATATATGAGAGGTCCAAGATATTTATAGGTTCTTTTTGTCGATTTTTTGTTTACTTTAACCACAGGCCAAGAAATCTTCCTTTGGGATCTATCTGAGGTTTTTATACATGAGATAGCATTTTTATGAAATCGGAGCAACAGTGCCAGAATATATAATTGCCGGACTCTTGGGAGTTTCAGTTCCGAGTAGAGAGAGTCAGTCGAAAATCGAAAAGGTTTGTTGAAAGCAACCTTTAGAACGTTTCTTTGTGCCCGCTCAATTTGAATGAAATGAGTACTGTATGACGCGCCCCAGCTAACGATGCAGTAGCTCAAAATACTTTGACACAACGCAGTGTATACAACTTTTATAAGACTACTATCAGCTATAGAGCGAAGTCTTTTGAAATGTTACTACTCCCTTCCAACTGATTCAGTGAAAGATTTTCATGTTAAGGTAGGAGCACAGGTAGTATCTGAATAAAATATATTACTTGTCATCCCGAAATACGCGAACAAAGTCGCGAGCAGAGCACTAGTAATTGCAAGTGGTAAGTACAAATATCAGAAGTACCTTCATAATGAACTCCGTTGGAGTTCTCCAAACGCATCTGGCGCAGGCGGGCCGCCGCTTCCTCGGGGGTGCCGTTGGTCTCCTCTGCGTCTTCAAATTCATCCTCTCCTACAATTAATAATGTTAACAATGTAAGAGGCTCCATCTACCCAGATAAATATTTAAATGACATTAGAGATTTCAAGCATCAAAGATAGGTGATATTGCACAAACTAGGTACATGATTAATAATCACTAATAGTAATTCACAATTAATAATAAATAAGTACCATAATTATTAATTCATCATATTATAATGCAAGTACCACATGTCCTTGATGCCTACACCTTCACCTAACCAGCCCTGGCATCCGACTGTACAATAGCAGTAGTATAAGCATGCTTCTTTAGTTTCTGAGCCATTTTTTTATTATTTGAGAACACATTTTGGTTGTACAGCCTCACAGTTGTATGTCCAGATTATAAACATATTTACAACTTTCATTTGGTATCAGCATTTTTACATTTCTCTCTATTTTATTAACCGACTTCAAAAAAAGGTGGAGGTTCTCAATTCAACTGTTTTTTTTTATGTTTGTTACCTCAGAACTTTGGACTGGGCGAACCGATTTTGATGATTCTTTTTTTAATCGAAAGCTTGTGGCTGTCATGTGTTCCCATATAAATTTTATTGAGATCTGACAATGTCATCCATGATAAAACCATTAAGTCTTAAATTTGTATTAAGTAAGTGCGACAAATGGACGAATAATCAATATCACGTCAATGATTCTTTTTTTAATCGAAAGCAGGTGCTTGTCACGTAATCCCACATAGATTTGAACGAGATCTGACAAGTAGTTTTAGAGTAACTTTGAAGTCGGTTATTTTTTGTTAGTAAAATTTAGATTATTGTTTACAAAATATCTTAAGAATCTAACAAACCTTCTTCAAATTCCTCTCCATCCATGTAAGGATCCTCATCAATATCATCTGCAGGGTCAGGATGTAACGCCTGCCCCTGACTCATGGCTGAGTACATTGCTTGGAGATCTCCATCATTCTGTGGGATAAACCTGTAAGTAACCACATAAGTCAAATGAAAAACTCTGTGAATGTGTTAAAATGAAATTCTAAAAGCATTATTCAGAGCTGATGCTTTTTTCCATTCAACCTTATAGTTTTTATTTATTATTCTTATATTAACATATAAATTATAAAATATTCTTATATTATTTTTATGTTTGTGATAATCAAAATAACTAGTGAGTTATGCTTCTATTGCGGATGAGATATTATGTTTATTTTGTATTAAAACCATACAATAGTTGTATTATAAAAAATACTAACAAAGATTTTTTTTTAAGATATTTATTTAATTTAATTAATTTTATTTAAGTCTATTTATTTTTCACTTCAAGATTCTAACATCACGGCAGGCAGGAATGTTGAACCCAACGAGGTAATGTGGTCCTTCCCAATATGCATTACAATCATGAAATAAACAATCTACTATGTTTCAAACTGCTTATTTAAAGAAATAAAACAAAGAATTATATTTTAAGAAATAGAAAAAAAGTAGGATAAGTGTACAACATCAAATAGGGACAATCCTGTCCTCGAACACTGAAGTACCTGAGTTGTGTGATGGGGTGCTCATCTGCATCGAAATCATCATCGTCATCATCATTAGTGTCTCCCCCTCCTGACTCCTGATTCAGTTCGGGTAGCCTGCAAGTTAATTTAAATGTATACTTTGAAGAATACTTAAAAAATTTGCAATTCGTAATGAGATGCATCAATAAAAAAAATTAAAAGGTCAAACTCTGTTTTTCTTGGCCGACAACTCATCAGTGATGACTTTGGTGTTGCTGATGTCCATGGGCGATAGCCACTTACCATCAGGTGCCTTTATTAGTAAGGAACATTACCAGGAAACCCACATATCTTACAAGTCAACATTTTATGTTCTCAAGTGTCAGTGCTAACTCAGACTTGGACAGACAGACTCGGACACTATCATAAACAGGCAACTTATTAGTTGTAATAATAAAGTGTAAACTGTTAACCTAATATTTAATTTAGTGTTGGTAAGTAGTATCAAAATGTGGTCCTAGTCAGGCATATTGAATGAATGCTGTACCATATATTTAAAACACAAAAAATGTTTGTACGGATGTCATGTCCTATAAAGACTGAAACCATCCAACCAATATGCCCCAAAATGGTTTCATTTGAAAAGCAATAATCCGAAGGTCTGAGACCACTAAAACAATGCATTAGGCACATTTTCGATTTTCCTCTTTTTCGATACAAACATTTTTTTCGTAGTAGCACATGCCGGGTGTCCACTAGTAGTAGGCAAATAAAAGAATCAACGTACTTCAATTCGTAGTTAAGAACCATGTATAAAGCTGGAGACGGGTCTCTCTGTATTGCGTGGAGCGATATACTCGGGTACAGAAGAGAAATCACAGGCGAAGAACCACCGGCTGCGGCGACTCCGCCGCCCCACACAACATTGCTAAAAACAAAGAATACTTAGCAAAACAACCAACACATTCGGCATTAAGCTGGTTTAGGAACGTTTATCTTACTTCTCAGTAATGTACAATGTGGCTGTACCCAACTCCTGGTCATTTACTATCAGTTTCGTACCAGGAGTTTGTAAAATGATTCCCTCCGCCGGCGCCGAGAAAGTCGACGATACGACAACCATGTTGATATTTTCACTTGTGTTAGAAAATTTATATCCAAATAATTACCACTCAAACTTTAAATTAAAATTCAATCATTCATTACTTGTTAAATTCCAAACAAATCTTTTTTGAGAAAAAAGCAAAAACACGTTTCGCACGCGAGACAAAATTAAAAATCCAAATTTTAATTTTTTAGGTATCAAAGCCCAAAGGGATGCTCTATCCCACAGAGTACTTAATCACTCTCTATTAGCGATGGGCAACTCGACGAAATTTACTCGAGTAACTCGAGTAAACTCTTTGGTCGAGTAACTCGAGTAACAATTTTGCGTACTCGAGTAAACTCGGCCGATTCAACTCCGCGACGAACGCGAGTCGACGCGGCGACGCGGTTCAACTCAGTCGGTGTTAATCGTCGAGTTCGTCGACTTCGTCGAGTTGCCGCCGACGCGCTTCGCGTTGCGACGATTTTACTCAGTCAGCTCATTACTCGCTCGCGTCGGCTACTCGCTGACTTCGCTGTCGCGTCGGTTCGGTTCGGTTCGGTTACTCGAGTTTACTCGAGTTTTTACTCGAGTAAACGGTTAATTTTGCTCGAGTAACTCGAGTTGTAAAAATTATTACTCGGCCCATCGCTACTCTCTATCCTATCTGTATAGTGTATCACAGAGTACTTAATCACTACGTTTTTAAATAGTTTAACAGTTCTCAGTGTTGCCAGATTATTTTTTCTCGAATAGCCTTGCTGGAGCGCGCGTGTAGCCCCGAGATAGCCCCATTTAGGGTTCGAAGTATAGGAGCTAAAAAAAAGGTCATCGGCAGTTAATTTCATATCACTTTGTTGAGAAAGCCAAGCCCAATGACCATTTTTTTAGTCCGAGCGCTGAACCGATACTAAATTAACTAAATATGAATATTGACAGCACTGGACACGGCTAGGGTTACGCAAAAATACCAAAATACAAAAATAAATTTTGTTTCGATACCAAGTACTTTTGGTATCGATACTTTTGTTCCGATACTTTTGAGGTATCGATGCTTTATAGAAGTATCGATACCTCAAAAACATTAAACATATTAGGAGTTTTTTACGAGTAACCTTTACGGGTTGAATAATCTGTGTAGTGTTTTTTGTCTTATAAACTATTTCACTTATTCAGTTTTCTGATAATAAAATTGAGCCCTTAAAAGTATTGTTGCATTATTTGTACAGCAGTTTTCAATTCCTTAGTTATAAGAAAGTACTTCTCTGACATACACAGGTAGAAAGGTAGAAGGAGGGCCATCTCATATGAGGGGAAAGTTGAAAAAATGTCCAGCTGTTTACTGAAAATGAAGGTTCCAATAATGGCTATTTTAGAATGGCACTAGTGAGTGAAAAATATATATAATTATGAACATGGTTGTTGTAGACGAAGTGAAGTTTGCTGAGTTATGCCACCCATAATGAATGGCGCTAGTGTCTGATAAGTAGCTATTCGAACATAGCTTTTGTAGACCGCACCGCAGCGACACCCGTAATTTTTACAGAGATGTAAGGAGAGAGTAAATTAACAGAGATGGCCTTCTACTCAATCCTCCATGATATTTATCTACTAGTTTATACTCGGCGTGTCAACTACGCTAAATTTTCTAATAAATATGATAGATCAGTGTTTGTGTGTTGACGTTGACGTTAATGCGCCATCGTTACATGTATATCTTCAAATTGTTGTATTGGAAAAGCAGAAAATCGACTTTATCAATGGACTGAATGTGCTTTTTGCATCGTTTTATTGCCTTGGAATTATTGCCTTTCAAATGAAACCATTTTGAGGCATATCGGTTGGATGGTTTCAATTTCTATAAAGGACATCCGTACAATTTTTTTTTTGTTTTTTAAATAAATAGATTGGATATTAGTGACTATTTTATGAGACACGTTCCTGCTAGATTTTTTTGCGAAACCTTGCAGCACAAACAACATTCCATTCAGGTTTTTTATAATTGTATTAAAAAGTACTCGATACCTTCAGGTATCGATACTTTTGTTGCGATACTTTTTTGGTATCGATACATTTGATACGATACTGGTATCGAGTACCTAGACACGGCCCACAGTACACTAAATATAGCCGATCGGCTGCATGTAGCCAACGGATAAAATATTATCGCCGCTCGGTAACGGAGATAGCCCCATTGGCACTAAATAGCTTCTGTTTATATGTCTGTGCTAAATAGCCCCATCTGGCAACACTGTCAGTTCTGTCGAGTCGAATGTCGATTTGAGACCACAGACTCAGTGTTGCCAATGCTACGGCAATTACCATGTTCTATGGCTTTCAGGCCAAAAAATCACAAAATCTACGGTCTACGGCCCGAACCCTAGGGCCGTAGCAAAATCTACGGGTTTTCGCAACTTCTACGATCTTTTTGTTATTTATTATTTTTGCAGACATATAACGAATGTTAAAACCCTTAAAACAGCGCCAATAGGCTAATATGAAAAGTGTTCCTTGTTTTGTGGACATCAAATTCATTGCCAACGACCTTTTTTTTTTAGTCCGAGCGTCCCATAATTGGATAGCATAATATATTGGCCGCTGTGGACATGGCCCACAGTTGATCTTTTTCCATAGAAACACGGCTTTTTTATCTAATGTACACGGCCTTCCAAAAATTTTCATTGGCAACACTGCACAGAGTACTTTGTATTGAGACCATTCGATCTGTTTTTCAGCTGCACCTGTCAACACGTCAAGTTCGTGGGACTTGAATCACAGAGTACATTTGACTTGAATCTTTGAACTGGCTCAGATAAAACGTAGTGATTAAGTACTCTGTGGCTCAGATCTGAGTTACACACCTCTAATTACAAGCATGCATGACATGACCACAGAACACAATATACTCCTGGCGGAGGACATGACTCACATGACTCATAACTCATAAATGTAGTGTTTGAAGTGATGCTTTAGTTACTCATATAAACCTAGATATTAATGTTTAATAAAATACCTCGAACATTATCTTATTAGTGTCATGATAATTATATAATAGGGATGTAACGGAAGTGATGATATTGGATCCGAAGTCAGAATCGGAGTTTTTAGATTTGGTATATCGGAATCGGAACCGAAACCGAAATCGGAATCGGGGGCGGAGGGCTGAAGAATGATGTGTCTTTTTAATTTCCGCTAAGAACTTCACCTAACAATACAACACCTATTAACTAGACGTTGAAAAAAAAACAATTATTATATAGATGGATATGCACTTATAAGTTTAATGTAATTTAAAGTGATACTTATTAAATTAAGATTTGTTTTTAGATGTAAATAAGCACCTACAAAAGTTCTATGTTGAATAAAGTTCTTTGACTTTGAATATTTTTAATAGAATTTGTGTAAATTAAATCTATTAAGTCCAAAGAAGCAAGAAGTCGTAGATTAGTTCAGCACCACCAATGATATTATAATGTCACCACTAAATAGTTGTTTGAGCTTGGTGGACACGACAAGTATTGGCGGGCAATCAAGTTAGGAGTTAGAATTATACTCCACGCGATTTGCAGCCGAAATAAATGTAAACAAAGCATTAAAATCGTTTTCTAGTGTTTTCACCAACTTACTTGAATTTGTACACCAAATGCATTTTATTTAGACAAACTACTCATTAGGACAAAATAGTAAATTAAGTTAAAAGTTTCAAATCGCTTCTTGGAAATAAGATTGTCATTGCAAAGCATGGACCTAAATAATATAGACACGCTGTTCAGTACTTACATTTTGTTCACCTGTGTTGACCCCAACTGGGGCCAACTCAAGTTTAGTCGGCTGCGAGCAAGCTACACAAGTAAATGTCACGTTAGAAAAACTCCGACTGTTCAAAAACACTTAATAACGTATTATTGTTTATTGAGCACAGTTAAAACGTTCTCATTATTTACGTTTGAACTTTATTTCACTTTATTTAATCATAATTGGTAAGTAACTATATTTTTATTTACAGTCTTAAAAATTATTTAGTGTCAAATATTTAATACCGACATCTTGAACCAAACTTGACAGAACGAACACAGAGTACTTAATCACTACGGAACAGGGTTGCCAGACGTCGCGGAGTGAGAGATCGTACGGTGGGTAAATAAAAGTCGTATTTCTTAAGATGGCTCCAGAAAAAAAAATAGTACGATTCATTTAATGTAGGTACTAAAACTTTAATTAGTTTTAGATGGCGGTCTACAAAACGAAATTGAAAGAAAAGTAATAAGTAAAACTATAAATTAAAATAAAATCTTCTTATCTTTATATATATAAATTACGTGTCACGTTGTTTGTCCGCGATAGACTCCTTAACTACTTAACCGATTTTAATCAAAGGGCTTCCAACAGTTTTGTATGGAACCTGGCATACCTACAAGTCCGCCATTTTGAAAAAACCTCGATTCGGCGGCCAGTGATGAAACATGTGTCAATCGATAGAGTAAATGATTACGATCAAAAAGTATACAGTGATGAAATGTCGTAAGTGGTATACTTTCTGAGATATTTGAGTTCAAACCCGTAGAAAAATAAAGTAAAAAACTTTGTTTCGGCGGATATTGATAAAATATGTCCTAAATAGGCCTAACGTCAAATACTGCGCGCGCGCATTAAACATCATGGAGAGCTCACCGCCCGGCAGTTCTCAATCTAGATCAGATTCTAACATCCATTCTGCACCTGATAAAAGTTGGATTAGTTCACGGCTACACAAGAAGAAACGGGAAGATATGGAAGACTCCGATAGTGATAACTCACAGACTTCACGCACTACAAGAAGGTATAAAAGTTCTCGCCATTCGCCTCTAAGCAACATAAACGAAACGTTAAACGCATTCCGCGAAGAATTAAAATCTATGCACAATTTATTAACTACGATGAAAGAAGAGCAAGAAACCAATTACGTTCAGATAAAATCAGATATTAGCGAAATCAAAAGTGACATACTTGAAATGAAAATAAAAAACTTGGAATCTGAAAAATTAATCGAAGATATGGATACTAAATTTATAGATTTGAAGAATAAACAACAAGATTTATCAGATAGCACTAAAAAACAAGAAAATAAATTGAAGAGTTTGAATGAGAAGAATGTGCAATTAGAGAGTCAGCTTAAAAATTTAACCGTCACCTTACACTCTTTGCAACACCACACTGATGAGAAAGACCAACGCGAACGGTTGAACAATCTGGAGATCACTGGTGTACCGATCAACAAAAGTGAAAACTTATACCAAATTATCGAGTCCCTGTGTATAAAAATTGGTGTCACTTTGGTCCCTGGAGATATAGACCTAATTCACAGAGTGAGGAAATTTCCGACGACCACCGTAAAAAATCACACCGATGCTCCACCTAATATCATTATACACTTCACTCAGCGTAGACGTAAAAATGAATTCCTGGCCGCCTACAAGTTACGACGCACTGTTACCACCTCAGATCTAGGAATTAACGGACCGTCTAAACCTGTGTTCGTTAACGAACACCTAACGCCACGTAATAAATTACTTTTGAAGAAGGTCAGAGAGATAGGTAAGGAATTGAGCTATAGATTCATTTGGATAAAAGATTGTAAAATCTTTGTACGTAAAAGCGAAACAAGTAAAATTATTTACATTTCCGATATTACTGATTTACCTAAAATAACATGACTATTTTATATTTGTTATTCGGCTCACGTATGTAATACTTGTAATACTTGCATCTCTGTGTATAACTGCGTAAGTCTGAATATGTGCATATCATTTTTTGGCGGGTGTGATCTTTTTTGTATTTATTTAACACGCTATTTTGATATACAAACAACGAACATACCCGTGTATAAAATTGATTTCATTAAAACATTGTATTTAAAGTATCTTTTATACATAAAATCTGTAAGATGTTTTGTGTCACTTGTAAAATTATATTTTGTTCTTGTAGCAGCCAAACAACATTCTAAATTTACATTATATTATACGAGTAATTGCTTTAATTTCATTATAAAATCGCAACGTATTTATTGGGGGCGAATACATGATCTTTATTATAAAAAATGGCCAATATAAAACTTAATATCGCATATCAAAATGTCAGGGGTCTGCGTACTAAATCTAACGAATTTTTGTCAAAAACAATTTTGTGTTCATATGATGTTGTGTGTTTAACAGAAACATGGCTTAATGAATCCTTTTACAGTAATGAATTTTTCAGTGAAGACTTTGTAATCTATCGTAAAGACAGGGATGAAGCGGCAACGGGTCGGACGCGGGGGGGCGGCGTAGCGATTGCAGTGCGCCAGAAACTTGGTTCGTCGCCGACGGCTGGCGCACCTCCGGCGTTACCCGGCACAGATGAGCTATGGGTTAGCATTCCGTGTAGACCAGCTTATGCGACGCGCGCGCCGGCACGCTCACGACTGAGCTGCGGCGCTGCTCACACCCGTATCACCCGTGATGTCAGACCGATGCTCCGAAACGAACCGAGCATGTTGCATTTAATCTGTACTTATATTCCACATGGGCCGAAACATGCAAACAGGCTAAATTCTTTTTTCGACAACGTTTACAATTTTATGGCTTCTTATCCAGATGATATGTTTATAATACTAGGCGATTTTAATGTTACCAATGCTGTTTGGGAATACAATTCGGATTCAAACAGTATGTCAATTACTAGCAATGATGACGAACTAGCCTGTTTAACCACTGATTTCATGAATTTAGCTCAACTAAAACAATATAACTCAATCCAGAATGTGAACTTAAGACTACTAGATCTTGTGTTTTGCAATTATGGTCTTGAAGTATCTCGTAATACTAATCCGTTAACGTCTGAAGATGTACATCACCCCGCTATTGACATAGATATAAATATAGAACATATAAAACCATTCTTAGGTAATCCTCAATCACGTAAACCCTCTTTTCATCGTGCAAACTACGAAGCAATAAATTTAGAACTGCGTAAAATAAATTGGCATGAAGAATTTCAGTATCGTTGCGACTTAGATTCTGTTGTGAACTTCTTTTACTCCGTCTTAAACAAACTAATAGATAAATACGTGCCGTTAAGCAATACAACTTTCACTTCAACTCACGCTCCTTGGTATACTCGTCCACTCATAAAATTACTTAACGAAAAACGTAAATACCATCGTAAATGGAAACGTTACGAAGATCCTATCGACTATATTACATTTTCGCTTTTGAGAGCTAGGGCACAAAAACTTGAAAAACATTGTTTCGAGACATATAAAAATATTACCGAGGATAAAATTAAAAGAAATCCGAAGTATTTCTGGACTTACGTGAAATCTAAAATAGGACACAATGTTATACCCCAAAATTTAACTTACAAGAATATTACCTCCAGTGACGGTACAGAAATTTGTAATCTTTTCAATAGCTACTTTAATTCCGTTTTCATTCAGCCGATAGTCAGCGATTATAACTCAAATTTAGATTTTAATCCAAGCACACAACACACACCCGCGTCACTCGATATTAATACAATCAAAATAGATCAAAATTTAGTTAAAAAAGAGTTGAAATGTGTCAATATAAATAAAGGTGCAGGCTATGATGGTATTCACCCTTTATTCTTATCTAAATGTGCAGATACGTTAACGGTCCCAGTTACATACATCTTTGCAAAGTCACTTAAGTCGGGTACCTTTCCCGAACTTTGGAAAAGGGCTCTTATTACACCTATACCTAAAAATAACAATACCAATGATATCACTCAATACAGACCAATTTCAAAACTGTGCGTTCTTGGCAAGATTCTAGAAAAAATAGTAACTGACCAATTATCCTATTTTATTCGCAGTTGTATTTCACGTAACCAGCACGGATTCTTTCGTGGTAGATCTGTTGATACTAATCTGGTAACATTTACAGACTATTTAATGTGTGCAATGAACAATAAATTACAAATAGACGTTATATATTCTGATTTTTCTAAGGCCTTTGATAAAATAAATCATTTTGCCCTGTTAAATAAACTTTGGAGTTCCGGCATTCATGGAGACCTATTCCGTTGGATAAAATCTTATATTAGTAATAGATCTCAGGCTGTATCTATCAGGGGATTTATATCAGATTTTAAAACTGTGCCCTCTGGCGTGCCACAGGGCTCTCACCTAGGACCATTGCTCTTTAATTTATATATTAATGATATTGAAAACTGTATCTCTAGTAACATACTTCTTTATGCTGATGATGCAAAAATTTTCAGAGTAATTACAAATGAAAGTGACTGTGCTACACTTCAACAAGATCTCAATTCTTTGGCTAACTATTGTTCTCAAAATCAATTATTCTTAAACCTCGATAAGTGCTCGGTTATAACCTACACACGTAACCACGATGTTATTAACTACACCTACACTTTGAATAATAATACCCTTTCCAGAGTAAATTCAATTAGAGATCTGGGTGTTATATTAGATTCTAAATTGTCATTTAAAAATCACTACGATTATATAATTCAACGATCGAACCGGCAACTAGGGTTCCTACTTAGAGCATGTAAACCTTTTAAAAGCACAGTCACCTATAAAACTTTATACTTTTCATTGGTGCGATCCTTACTGGACTTCGGCTCTGTGGTCTGGAATCCTTATCATGCATGTCATATTAATAGAATTGAGAGAATTCAAAAAACCTTCTTAAGGATTCTAGAATACAGAGTTGGGTCCCGGAATGTATCGTACAGTACCGCACTAAAAAAATATAATATTTTACCCCTATACCTACGACGGCGACATCGTGACTATATGTTCTTGTACAAAATCTTGAATAACTTCATTGACTCCCCTGACCTTTTAGAAAAAATACACCTTAAAGTACCCCTCAAAAGTATTCGCAGACCCAATAATTTATTTGCTGTTCGTACATCGAGCACTAAATACACCTCAAACTCATTCTTCAATCGTTGTTTGGCTGCTTGCAACAGGGAAATCGGTCATATCGATCCTTTTTGTAATTCTATATCTAAATTTAAAGAAAAAGTTATGCAATTGTTATTTGAAAAAATTTAGTATATCTTCTTGTAGTATGAACCTTTTATTAATCTAATAACATTAAACACATAATTGTATTAGTAAAACTGCTATTATAAGTACTATTATATCTTCTGTGGTAAAACCTAAATTTACTTAAACTCGAAGTATCACTTGTCTTATTGTATCAAGATTACATAAAAGATTACATAGATTATATAGATTACATAAACAAAAAACATTATAATATAAATAAGTGTTGGCACTCAATGTCTGTAACTAAACATAGTTTCTTGTAACATATGAAATCTTATGTGACTGTCTGTGTCCAAAATAAAATAAAATAAAATAAAATAAAATAAATAAAAATAAAATATGTGTCAATCGATAGACTAAGTGATTACAATCAAAAAGTATTAAGTGATACAATGTCGTAAGTTATATACTTTCTGAGATATTTGATTTCAAAACCGTAGGAAAATAAAGTTAAAAAACTTCGATATACCTATCTTCAGCTTACGTAAGTATGACCACATTTCCCAGTTTGATTCCTAACTTAAATGGCTACCAATTCGACACAGGTGAAACTTCAGAATTCTCTCAACATTTTATGCTATTTTGAATAATGTGTCTTCTCCTGTTTATTTAAAGAAACCCATAGCACTGCTTATTTCGGGAATTCCTTTGCAATACTGTTCTGGAACTACTTGCTTGTAGACATCAAAAGACTACCAAAAGTTCCTTCAAGAATCACGTCCGGCAGCACTACCTGAAGCAATTAGAATGTCCTCGCCCGTGGTCTTCAACCACATGTTATATACGTAGTTATAAATATTTATGTACTTAATATATAATATAATATGTATATATGTAAATATGAATAAATATGTATTTATTTAGTTTTGTTAATGATATTGTGATATTTTATATGTATATAGTTATAGTGTTGATCCACTAATAAATAAAAAAGACAATTACCAATGTTTTATTTTTCTACGGGTTTGAACTCAAATATCTCAGAAAATATATCACTTACGACATTTTATCACTGAATACTTTTTGATCGTAATCACTTAGTCTATCGATTGACACATGTTTTATCAATATCCGCCGAAACAAAGTTTTTTACTTCATTTTTCTACGGGTTTGAACTCAAATATCTCAGAAAGTATACCACTTACGACATTTCATCACTGAATACTTTTTGATCATAATCATTTATTCTATCGATTGACATATTTTACATCACTGGCCGCCGAATCGAGGTTTTTTCAAAATTGCGGACTTGTAGGTATGCCAACTAGGTTCATTGCCTTTTGCACACCGTGTGCAGTTTGATCCAACTTGAAAGATAGGATAGCTTACATCTCAATGTATAGTCGCAATATTATTTTATTGCAATTTTTTTTTGATAGAACGAAGTCTGTCCGGGCAGCTAGTTATAATATAAATTTACATAATAACATACAAAATTATAAATGTAGAAATATCGGGACATAGGTAATTATAATGTGCGCCATCTATTGATAAATCTATGAACCTATAATAATTATATCATGAACCTATTATACTCGTACATAATTTTCTAACAATGCATACAAATACATATTTAAATTTATTAATGTTTACTTACGATGTTAAAAAAATATATAGTAGTCACTCCGAGATGAACTGGAAAAAGGCATAAATCGTATGATTGTCGCCATGGATATAATTATAACTTTTAACTGGATACATAACTTCGAGGTACTTGAAGACAGATGACGTCACAACGGAATGACTATTTGACCAATCGCAGACCGGATTGAGATTATCCTTCATAATTGTGGGGTGTTATGTCCTATTTTCCAAATGTTTTCTAATAATTTTTCTGGTGGTAAAAAAATATATTATTGTATTAATACATTTTATTATAATTTCTTCAAAATTGTCCTTACGTCATGAAAACGGATGTTGAAGGTGATAATGAAATGAAACAATGTAATTTATTACGGTACATTTCTTTTATTTTAAGTGCATAACACTTATAAAAAAAAATTAACACAGCTGAATGATATATCCTGGGATTACAGATGCACAATGAATGGATGAACACAATGGTCATTCCGTTATGACGTAATTAATCCTCAGGTACCTCTACAAAGTAATCCAGACAGAGTAATATATCCATGGTATATGTCCAGTTATAGTAATGTATCCATGATCTCTTTCGGAGTAGGGTGTTGGCAACACTGGGCGCATATTGACTCTGTGATTGAGTACTCTGTGGCACGAAAGCGTGACACGAAATTTGTTAACAACAGCGTGTCTATATATTTAAGTCTATGTTGCAAAGTGTTTGAATGATGACAGTGTTATTTAATTTTGTTTGTTTCCACATTTACTCGGATTTTATAATTGTTATCGATCAATATGTATTTTTTTAAGAATTAACAAATACCTTATTGAGTAGTTTGTCTAAATAAAACGCATTTGGTTTACAAATTCAAGTCAGTTGGTGAAAACACTAGAAAATGATTTTAATGCTTTGTTCACATTTATTTCGGCTGCAAATCGCGTGGAGTATAGGTAGGTATTATACTTTCCACCGGCTGCTCAATACCTATTTGACCTCCGATTACCTCCGAAGTTTCGGAACAGAAATCGGAACCGGAAGTTTAAAAACAATTGGAAGTTCCGACTTTTTGGAATCGGAATCGAACCTCCGTTACATGTACATTCCTGTTGTATAAGTTACCCTGTTATTATAGGAGTTAGGGCCTTATCATATACGTACTAGCGGCTTGCGAGCGGTTTCAGGACGGAGCGGGCGCGCAGCGAATACGTCGCGAGCACACCGCGGCTACGCAGCGAAAATGTCGCGGACGCGTGGCGAACTCGCCGTGGACACAATTTTGTTGTGTGCGTTCAGAGAGCGTATTGTACAGGCTACACTACAGCGCAATTACAGTACGGCCGCTGTATCTTGGCGCGTCTGAACTTCGTGCAGAAGGCTGCGCAGTAACATAATTCGCCACTACTCGATACGCGCTGTATTATGTCTCAGTCATACGTTAGCATGTTCGTGTTGCCATCTCTGTCTTACATGCGCTAAAGTTCACAAAGCCTATGTTCAGACGCGCCAAGATACAGCGGCCGTACTGTACGTCGCGTACAAGCGTCGAAAACACTGCGTATTCGCTGCGCGTCCGCAACGTCTTCGCTGCGCACTCGCGGTGTTCGCTGCGCGCCCGTTCCGCTTTAAAAACGCTCGCCATCCGCTAGTATGATAAGGCCCTTACCTACTCTATGATAATAATTGATAACGCAGTTATCTTTACTTTTCAGAATACTTATCACAATTTATTTGTTCAAGTCATTCAAGTAGGTACATTGATTTGTTAGAAATATTACAATGGAAAAGTCAAATTTTGAAAATATCACGTTTGCTGATTTCAAATGGTTTAATGAACCTTCTTTTTGGTCACTTTCCAATGAATGTTTAGAAGTTAAAACAAAGAAGTCGGATTTTTGGCAAAAAACCTACTACAATTTTTGTTTTAATACCGGCCACGTTTATGGAGTAACGATAAAAGACGACTTCAGTTTTGAGGTAATGTAATTTTTTTTATTGCCTACTTATATTAAGTAGGTATATGAATATCATGAAAAACGTCACACATTGCGAGCTAGTAAACGAAGCACCCACAGAGTAGGGTCAGGTGGTAAACAGTGGCTCAGTAGTACACAGTGCACCACCACTCATATCCCGAAAACGCGTCGTTGCCAAACCGTACTGCAAACGCGAAACAATTTGCCTTCAACCACCTCCCGCACTCACCAATCGACAGCGGGCTCCCGCCCGTAACGGTCGTATAATACATGGTTTTGTCCTTGGAGCCAAAAAAAGTAAGTACACGTGTTTTCATTTATTTTCTTTATAGAATCGTTGTATATTTAGTTACATTATATTGCACTATTTCCATGTGTAAATTAACTATTCCTTAATAACTTAGATATATAAAAATCCTTTGAATTTGGTATGTTTAATAGTTATGTAACCATAAAGGTTAAAAAGTGGTGTCTGCACACAGTGGATCAAAATCGTAGGGTACACAGTGAACCATCGTTCACTGTGTACCAATGACTTTATTAATTATGTTCGATACAATTTATGCATAAACTTTTCACCTGTGATTGTAATAAACAAGAAAGGCGTTAATAGAAGATATAATACTAATTATAATAATAATTTTGTTTTAGAATGGGTCGAACTACAACAGAAACCGTAAAATTGGCGGACATGATGCAAAAGGTATGAAAAAAGCTGTAGATCTTGTAAAGAACGGAATGAGTATACACAAAGCAGCACAAGATTGTAATTTAAAATATTTAATGTGAGAAGATATGTGAAAAAAAAACACGAGACTCAAGATAATGTTGGATTACATTACAAGGGGTCATATAATTTTTGTTTTTTTATTTGGTGGTAACTGTTATAAGAAGCTTTAATTCTTTTGAAATTTGATTAATAGGGTGGTAATACTCTTAAACACTTGTACTCTTGTCACAATTGTAATGTAGAATATAAAGAGCCAAGCTTTAACTAATATAGTCAGTGTTCCTAATTTGATTTATAAGTTAAATTTGTACACACTAGTTTGTTTTGTACTGTTTTTATGTGGTTGTTGCTGACGAATAGAAATATTAAATTATTAAATACTACATTACTGTTTTATTTAACGACATTTCTATCAATAAATCTTTTTAAATATGCGATAAAGGTAGGTAATTAAAGTGATGGTTCACTGTATACACATTGGTCCACTGTCGACTCACCCCCCAATTCACTGTGTACTTACACTGGTACACAGTGAACCATTCGTCATCTTTTAAAAAAACCAATATTACCAATAAACTATTAGAATTGGTGCTGAAATTAATATGCAAAACACAAGTTTAATAAATTTCCTGTCGTTTAAAGTCAATAGTTCTTAATTACATTCACATACGGTGGATTTATAAATGTTTAAACTTTTAGTGGTTCACTGTTTACCATGTCACCCTACTTAATACGCACTTAAATGACCATTGACACCCATGAATATCAGCAATACGAAAATGCATTGCCGACTGATATAATAGGCATGGTGACTGATTTTGAAATACTGTTCTATATTGTTGGGAAATATATTATAATAATAATTACAACGTATATCATATTTCCGCAAAAAAAATAAGGTTTAGTATAAAATAAATACATTTCAATTTATAAGTTTAAAATTCGCATCAAAACGCTTCAAACTGTCATGACGTGGTTGTGACATCAGTCCTCAGGAAAACAATAGACAAGGTCATTATTAGTATGGTGATATTCATTTGTTTTAAGAAGTGTGACGTAATTCGCGCTAATTGAGACTGACTGGCGTTTTAGCCAAGATGGTGGCTTGCCGTATTTTGTAGTTTTATTTTATCAAAAATATTGTTAATTTCGCTCATAATAATACGATAAATGCGTGTTTTGTAATCCATTATTAGGGTTTCATTAAATAAATACATAATTTTAGTAATTTTTACTTACTGTCATCATGCCTATTTCTTAAGACTGTTTTGATTTTAACTTTTCAGATTTGCGTGGAAGGAGAGTTCAACACACTGTACGACCAGGCGGGTCTGATGATATACCTGGACGAGACACACTGGCTGAAGGCTGGTATCGAGTTTAATGACGAGCAGCCCATGATCAGCTGTGTACTCACTAACGGGGTTTCCGACTGGAGCACTGGTACATGACGTAGCAATATCATATCATGCCATGACGCCCATGACCATCAGATAGTGTGTAGGTCCCAGTGGCGTAGCTAGCCCTAAGGAGGCATTATTATACTATAATTGATACGGCTGATACGGCGGTAGCTACGCCCCTGGTCCTAAGATATGCAGCGGGCGCGCTCGGTAAATCGTCTCCCGTTGGATGACCCCCAGTGGCAAAGCTTTTTTGAGCGCTTCCATGTAATTTATTTTACAGTAGAAAACCATAAAAACTACGACTATAAAATTATCAACGGCTATTATTTACCTTTCTCTGAAGCCTGCCTGACTGGGGGCTTGAGAACCAGTTTTTTACTTCTTTCTTCGCTTTTCATTCTTGGTCCCCAAATAATTTTAAAAATAATTCCAGGTGTGTTCACGGGCGACCCTGACAAGTTCTACCTGCGGGTGACGCGGGCGCACGACGTGGTGTGCGTCAAGTACTCGGCCGACAACGTGACGTGGTCGCTGCTGCGGCTGTGCCCGTTCCCCCGGGGGGACTGCCTGGCCGGCCCCATGGCCTGCTCCCCCCAGCGGGACGGGCTGGTGGTTCGCTTCTCCGAGCTCTCCATCACGACCCCCCCGCAAGATATACTGCATTCTAATTAAATGTATAAAATGTACGTTGGACCACAGGCCATTGTGGTTGTACTATTTGTAACTCAACTATTAAATTACAATAATTGTTAATATTCGTTTTTTGTGTCAATAAAATAAACTCTCCCTGTATACACGCAACTTTAGCGAATAAAATAAAAATAAAAATTTACAATACGTATGTGAAATCTTCAGATTTTTCAAATTCTTTGACAATAATTAAATAAAGTAGAGCAGGGCCAAAGAGCGATCAAATAAAATATAAATTAGAAAACATCATTTATTTTCATATTTTTTTGTCAACACACGGACAATCCGACGTTATTGTCTAACAATATGGAATGCTCTTTTGTTGTCGTCGATAACATAAAATACACCAATATTACATCTGATACGCCGTGACACGCGGCCTCACACATACTATATTATCTGACATAATATAATTATTATTTATTTGTCAAGTTCGTACAAATTAAACAGTCTCGGCCAATTAAAAAACTTAAATAATCAACAAAAGTAATTTTTACCTTTTTAAACGCAATATTATTTCACATGTAATATATTTTTTCATAATTTTTGACATACAACTGAGAGTACAATAAATTTAAATTCGTCTGTATTATAAATTCGCCTCATTCGCCACAAATCAAAGTGTACGAAATTGACAAATTTAAATATGTAATTTGTTTCACTATCTATATTCTATACTTACTACTAACAGGTATAATAATACACCGATACACATACAACTAACTACAACTACTACACTTATCACATTATACAGTAATAACTAGAAATGCGTTCGTTTCAAAAACCGTCCGTACAACATATTTTCTGTGTACAATCTACTAATGTAAAGTGCCTTACAGCATACAGCTACTGAGAACACAACATGTATAAGATCATAGTTATATAAAATACTGAGAGAAACAATTTGTTTATTGATAAAGAATGATCTGGAGTAATCTGTGTCTTGTAGGCATGGAGGATAGAGTAGAAGGAGGGCCTCATATGAGTCGAAAGTTGAAAAAGTGCTGTTTACTGAAAAACAAGGTTCCAATAATGGCTATTTCAGAATGGCGCTAGTGTCTGAGAAATAGCGATATGAACACAGCTATAATATTAAACGGAGTGAAGTTTGCTGAGTTCAAATATTTAAAATTTTCATGGTACCCTCCATACTGCCCGTATACAAAAACTTAACTATTTAGCGCACTGTAGCGCCACCCGTTATTGGACGAGTTCTTACGGACACTTTTCATACAGAGATGGCTCTCCTTCTACTTTATATCCTCCATGCTTGTAGGACATGAAATGCTGTCAACTTGAGCAATGAACATGGTGAGCAACTAATGAGTTTTTCAATAAAACCTGACCGTTATATTATCGCCAAACGAATACATTTCGATCAGAAATGTGGACAATGTTTCTGACAAAATGTAGAATTTTTAAGTACGAAACGTTAACCAAAACCCAAAACGCTACACTTTGAAACTGTAACATTTCGATATTTAAAGCGAATTAGCACAAGAATACCACTATTTACTAGCCAAGGCGGCATTATTCCATATTTATAAGCTTCGACAGAACTACGGGCGATTTACAATACTAAATCGCCAACTACCCTCGTATATTACTAATATGCATTCACTACAAAAACCCTACATAATCTATCGAAAACTCAAGTTAACAGCAATTCATTCAAAATATTCCAAAATATCATGCTGCCCATACCAGGTAACGGATGAAGCAATCTTACCTTAAAACACTAATTGTATTTATTCAATATCCCTGTATAATATATACCTTATACTCGTCGAGTTCCCGCTACAATAATTACTAGACATATATCACATTAACTCCTGCCCACATACACCGACAAACATACATTCATGAACATTGACTCGAAGGAAACAGCTAATTAACCAAATCACATGTCAGAAATCAAAACTTCAAGTCCACCGAGTTATTGACCACAGAAACACACAAGGGTTTTACTTCAGAATTGTCATTTTTCCAAATATTTATAACGACATGACACCAACATCTATTATTCTATAACAGCAAAGTAATCAGTGGATGCTAAACCTTCCACCTAACTTCTAGGTAACATCTCGTCTTTTCTGTAGTAATAAATAGATTTTGTTAACTTTAATAGCAAAATCGGTCAAGATCGTAAGAGAACATAATTACAATACTTCAAAATTATCTTAAGCCTTAACACTGCAAATATTACCTATATCCCAATGTAACTCTGAAATCTATAATTGGACGAACTAGTTTGACAACTCAACATGTACGAATGTTGCTGCAAGATGAGGTGAGGGAGGTGTCCATTACTGGCATTACTGTACCAATTTTGATAAGATTTTCAAGTGTTATGAACATAAAAAGTGAAAACTGAATAGTTGTGTAACTTTTATGTTATTTTCCTAATAATATAATATTCATGACATAGGTTTCAATGGCTTCAAAAAATGTTTGGTGGTTCGTTTGTCATCAACATCCCAGATTATATTGAAATAACACCATCCCATCACAATTATTTTTTTAAATTTAGTCAATTTAAGGAACACTGGCAAAAAGTTCGCCTAATTAAGAATTCGACTACCTATAATCACTTGAATCCTCTTGTAAACCCCCATCAAAGTTGCTCCGTCAAGGTCAGTGGGGCTGCGACAGGACCGACCGGACTGGGACCACATTAAAAGGTCCCGAGGCCTGGCTTGGTCTCGTACGTGTCGATGGGCTCTGTCTTCACCGATATCTGCAGGTTCTGAGGGCTGGCATGCGTCGGGGCTATCTTCGAACGCTCAAGGTTATACATCTGAAAGAAACAAAAATCAATAAATAAATAAATAAACGCTTACACATTCATACCCTCCCACAGTAGGTTTTCACCTGTGTCGTGAGTGGCATGGACGATACATATAAAACATCACAGTAACACCCATGACCCGAGTATTATTTATCTGTCACCGAATCTGAATCATGAATGATGCTAGAATGGGCATTTCCTTCAGCAATGAAGAAATAAGCAGAATATAATAGAGTATCCTATTGGTGAAAGGATTTTTGAAATCAGTTCAATAGTTTTTGAGTTTATCCATTACAAACAAACAAAAAATCATTACTTTCCTCTTTTATAATATTAGTTTAGATTAAGTTATAACACCTTAAAATTAATTACTGATCTAGAAATCAGTAGCTAATCCTATGGTGATGCCTAACGTCTCGATAGATAGTCCTAACAATAAACTTCTTTATAAGAAAAAAAACTTAGTAACTAAAGCTGCTAGTTTGAAAAAAAAGACGTAGGTACATCTTCGATCACTTATAAAAGTTATACTTCTGTTATATGTAAGTGATCGAAGAGGTACATAAATGTATCAGTGATAAATATAATTATTTCGTCTTTGTGTTTGAACTGGGGAGCCATACCTTCATGAAGAGCGGCGTGGAGAGCTGCGCGACGCTGGTGGCGGTGCTGAGGCAGTCGTCGTCCGCGGTGTCCAGGGGCGGCAGCTTCAGCTTCGGGAACTGTTTCCTCCGGGGACGCTCCTCTTCAGAGTCCGACGGCGGGGGGCGGATCTGAGGATATTCATAGTCGTGAGGGTCAAGGAGTCGGGAGTTGATTGACTATGGCGACTATGCTATTACTCGTTAACCCCCAACGAAAAAAGATGAGTGTTATAAGTTTGACGTGTCTGTGTATCTATATATCTGTGTGTCTGTGTATCTATCTATGTATCTGTGTGTCTGTGTATCTATGTATTATATCTGTGTGTCTGTGGATCTGTATGTCTGTCTGTGGCATCGTAGCTCCCAAACGGATGAATCTATTTTAATGTAGCTTTTTTGTCTTAAAAGTGACTTAATCGAGTGTTCTTAGCTATGTTTAGTGTTAACAAAACTGCCGGCGGTTTTTAAAATTTCAATTTAAGATTATTATGTTAAAAATAACTATCGTCAAATCCATAATTCGACGGACTAAATTGGGTATCATCTATATAAGATAATTATACGATTATTTTGTAGCAAAAAATAAATGGAAACAAACAATAAAACTCATACAGAAAGCGTGAGAAGCGTGACGTGTCACGTGACGCATGTAATGGACGAACTATAAAACAAATTGCTAAAAAATCAGATGGACAGTTTTGAAAATATATTTGTTACATCTAAACTTACGAAACTTATAACGTTTAAGTATATAAAATAATGTACAAGTATATTTTTTAAACAAAATAATCAATATTGTATATATTTTATCATAATTAATAATCACGATTAACCTTAACTATCAGTCTTCTATGTAGCTTCAATCTTGCATGTTGCGCCGGTACAAATCCTCTTGAAATTTCAATGTATTTGACATATTATACTGTGGTTTGACATCTTGTGGCATAGCATGATCATTAGGATGTTTCAATTCCGCTGCCGTTTGATCGGCATCACAGGCAGCCACTGGGTATGCTTGCGACTTAGCCTGACGATGTACGGATCGTGCTGAGAGTATTGTCGGTAAATATTGGGAGGGACTCGTCTCTGATTGTAGCTGCTGTGTGTTATAGATTAAGTCTAGTTCAGCATTCGCAAACAACTTGGCCATCTCTATCTTGATGTGCGCCTGTTGTTGACAGGACAGTTTCTTGAACGTCCCCGCGTAACTCTTGAACAGATGGTCAACTTCATCGTATTCTCTCTCTTGGTTTAAGTAATTAATTATAGTGTCTATATCGTAATCGTTCGCACGCTTTGTCGCGTTTTGTCGCTGTGCGTCGCTTGGTCGCGATTCAGAGGTTGATGGTACTCTTGTAGAAGAGGGTGGTGAAAAATCAATTGTCGAAAACCCCTGTGAAGAGTTTCCTTTGCTGGTATACTTTTTCAAGTCCTCCGAAAGTCCTGCCTTTCTGGTAACGCTGTGACTATCCAAAAACGTCAACTGGTTTTTCCACACATATTCACAAATCTTTTTGCTGGACCCCGTGCTATTTTTGACTTGTTTCTTGTATTTCATGTAACCATCTTTTACCGTTTTCCACTTAAGTCTGACATCTGTAACTAAAAGTATAATCTCTGTATGTGTATGTTAAATTGATTAATCTACAACTATAATATAGAATGCCAAGTTTGTCGAATCAAACATCTTTTTAACGGCAATCACTTTTGAAACTGACATTTTTTTTAAATATTATTACTGATACTGGCTCACAGGCTCATATCAAACTATCGTATTAATTCAACAACCATTCGCGTTCTATTGTAATATGATTATGTAGAACTGGTGTTACTTAAAGCATCTGTCAAAGCTTCATATTGCCTTCAATGTTATAATTATACAAAAAAGTACTAACCATTTTGATTTAATTCATTGGCGATAGCTTCCCATGTAGCTGCCTTTAACCCCGTATTTTTATATTCTCTGTGGCTCAAGTCATAAAGAAAAACATATTTTCTAACTAGCTCAATCAATCGTTCCACTTCCATATCTAATTTCGATAAACAATCCGTATAAAGCACGAACCCGCCCCGCTTCACGCGACGTGTTCACTCCGCGCGCGCTGTGTACCGACTGTTCTAGAAACAAGACAAGCAGTGTGACCATATTTAAATTACAGATCCTGCGACACATTGCATAAAAACCTGCCAAATCCTGCCAGTCTGTTAAGTGAAAAATGCCCAAATACTGCCAACTTTATTTACCGGTGTATTATACAAAAAATACACATTTAAATATTTATTTTATGTACTTATGTATATATTTTTTATTATACATTGGAGTTAGCATCATATTCTTCTTCGTCTTAGCATATTTGCTTGGTTTTTATGTAGATTTAATGTTTAAATTTACAAAACTTCACGTGTAACAGTCGTTGACTTTAGTGAAACTCCTTTCATTATATTATGACGTCACAAACATGGCGACCAATCGTGGTGCGTAGGTACGTAGTCACGTGATTCTTTATAAAAAAATTCAATTTTTAATGGTTCATTTTTAATGAAATAAAATTTTCTAGTTTTTCGCATCGACCATATAATTTGTGTTTAAGTTTTATAATACATACATCGCTATTTTTTTTTAATTCCATTAACGGCAAGTTTATGTAAGATTCTAATAGAAATTTAGGTAAAATCTAAAATAATTCCCTCTATAAAGAAAATCTCCCAGAAGCGATGTCACACACACATACGCCGCGTGGTAATTGGAGCGCACTCACACACGTCCACAAAGGGCCATAGATGCGTTTTGAAACCTATAAGGACTATAGCATATATATAGTACTTGACTATAGTTTAGTCTATCGGGTTACCATTTTCGGAATTTTAAGTTGTGATAGTGAATTTATTTTCAGCACCTCAAATCCTGCCAAATACTGCCAAGTTTTTAAAACGTCAACCGATCCTGCCATAGTCTAAAATAAGGGGCAAATCTTGCCAAAATGGCAGGATCCTGCCACATATGGTCACGCTGAAGACAAGAACATTATAGCATCGCGTGACGCCATCGCGCCCCGCCGAGCGGAGCGGCTGCCCGGCCGGTAGGGTCACCAGAACATCGGCAAGTCTAGGAATGTCCCGGAATTTTACGTATTGCTTTGTGTAATTAATTATTGTGTTACTGTTCGGATTCAGAGCACTACTCGTTTTGTGTAATAATGTAATTTGAAGTTTTCTTGTAACTCGTGTTAATTTCCTACCCAAGTTTATCTTATCAATACGCCGTAAAAGGCGTTGTTCAATGAGCTAATTGACCCGTATTATTATTTTTAGTATTTTATTTTATTTTTATTATTTAATACGTATGTCCCAGGAACCAACATTACTCGATTTGAGTTTATAAATGTCAACATTTAAATAATAATAGCAATTTAATCTGTAAGTTAATGAATTTGCGCCAGCATTGTCACCATAATTATACAAATTGTTGTGATATTTTTTTAAGTGTAAGCCTATTCTTGCTACTTTTAAAACAATGCATATTACGGTTGTTTAATAACTTCTACTACTACAAATTGTCCTGGAACTGACTCAGCGTGGTAACCCTCGGTGTGAGCACCGCGGGCGGTCGCCGAGCCGCGCGGTCGCGCGACGTCTTCCATAGTATGTACATACATTACAATCTATCACGTCGCGTTCGTCACGGTTGCTTACGTTCCCTCGGAACAAGACCCCCTCACAAGCACATCACACACAGGCAAGTGCGACTTTCATAAGGCCGCCAAGCCAAAGTCCTAACTCCACAAGATACGATCTTAGTACGTTCGAAACTTCTATTTTTCGAAGAGGAGCTTGTCCTGCTTGTAAAAAGTCTTCTCGGCTTCAGCCGCCACTGCCTTAAAGGTTGACAGGCAGAGAATGCTTTCAGCATTAACTCCGCCTTTTGTATCCTTTATGTTTTTAAGGTGCAATAACTTTTGTGTTGCCGTTCCGTTACCGTCCCGTTCCCGTCTCATACCGCTCTCTATGTGTGCAGACCATTAGTCATACTTCGCGTGGCAGTGTGACAGTGTCCATGTGTCTTCGATAATAGTAGTAACGCTAGCTGGCTAGATAGCACCCTTAAATGATTCGTCGTGTTCCGGCTAGGGGCTTGACAGCCAGCTCTTTCTTTCTCTCTCTTCACCTTTTGTATTACTTATGTCCATGATCGACTGTAACCAGCTTGTTTATCGGCTCGTTCCAAAAAAAAAAGTTCACGCCAAGACTACGCTATCAACACGCGACGTGATCACGCCCCGCCACGCTTTCTGTCGGATGAGGTTTTCGTAGCGAATCCTCTTCGACGATTTAGTGTTATAGTGGGCCGTATTTCATTTTATTAATAAGTGAAGTAGTTAATTAAATCATAAAGCATGCTGAGTTTATTTACTAAAATTAGTCTACATACCTTCCTGGGGCGGCCGCGACCTCGTCGCTTAGGCGGCATTGGCAATGGGGATGGTGAACGACTCTGTAATATTAAAATTCACATATAAATAACATAGTATGTCCCTCCAGCTCATTATATAATTGTGCTTTAAAGTCATATAAATGGAAGAACTATGTATAAACAATTATACATTATATTCAAATAATTCATTTGGCTTCATTTATATATACATGCGAGATGCATGCATTATATACTCATGCGAGATAGAGCCTTAGAAAAAGATGCAATAAAAGTCACTAAACTAATTTAAAACTATAATTGAATTTCAGACAATAGACAATTAAATTACGATATTACGATACAAACGCAAGCCGACCTTACATACATTACATAGAATTAAAAATTATTTATTACTAATAAAAATTTTACTTAAGGTCGATGCATACGTAACGTGGACGGGACGGGGACGGGACGGGACGTGAAGTTTTGGAAACATCGTTTCATAGAAAATGTATAAACGATAGCGCATACGCCACGGAGGCACGCACGGGACGGGAACGGGGCACGCACGTATACTTTTGCCCCGTCCACGTCCCGTCCCCGTCCCGTCCACGTTACGTATGCATCGACCTTTAGTCTTACTAACAAAAGTCAGCAGTGAACAGTCATCTATGTCATTAATAGTAAATTAGTAATAGTAATAAACGGTTCAAACTCACCCTTCGTTTCCTGACAGGGCGGCTCCCATCCGCCGATCTTGTGGTCATCGACAACCTCGACTCATTCTTCGAGATACTGCTGTCCACCACCTCCTCCTTCGCCAGGATCCCGCTCATCCTGTTCTTGAAGAAGCTGTCCTCAGCTATCTTCAAGGCTTCAAAGCACTTGTGTCCCTGCAACGCGTATCTGATGATCTTCAACACCTCGATACGACATAACAGTCTAGTGTCGTCATCCATCTTTTTAAACAGCGGCAGAAGGGAATTCATGAACAGCTTATCATCATCGAAGTGATCGTCTGGGAGGATGGTGTTCGCATCGATTTTGATTTCGAGGGAAGGATTCTTCTTATCATCCATGGCCGCTTGGTTGCCTTTGTCCTGCGTTTCTGGTTTCTCAGGAGGGTCAGGCTTGGTCTTCAGGTCCAGGGGTTTGTCCAGGATCTCATTCTTTATCCTGGGCATTACGTCCTCTGCGGGAGGATGCTGGGGCGAGTTGGACACCTCGGAGAACGACTCGTATTTGTCCTGGGAGTATCTTGGTTTCCTGTAACAGGTAAAATATAATATTTGAGCCCATTGCCCATATATACAATTTTGTAACTTCTTTAAAACATTTTTACGGCGCGAATGTAGCGTTACATCATCAATTCGCCGAAGTAATTGTCAAGGCTTGGGATATATTATATACGTATTGTGAAATGTCACTTCAATAGTCGACTCATTTGTCGCAAGTTCGTAAGGTCCTGTTTCCCCCCGAAATATTGGACTTTCAGTTCCAAGCGATATTGAAGATCCCTGATTTCCCCTTTGCGGGGATATATTTCAAATATTCTATAATACGTTTTTAACAAGAGTCAATTCCGATTTTTTTAGCAAAATCGGAAGAATTTATTTTTATACTCATACAACCTTTACCCCCTCAGGCGATAAATTTGTTTCCCCTTTTTTTCTCCATGACAAAGCACCATCCAGAAATAGTGGTAGATTTAAAACAAAATTCCTTAATAAATGTATCAGTGATAGTTTTTTGATTAAATTATTGTGAAATGAATTTTGAATTTCTAAAATCCTTTCTAATGTTCGGTTTACACGTATTAAGTAGTTAAGTAGATATCTAAATATTAACTAAAGGCCAATGCATGTAACGAGTTTTCCCGTACGGGTCACGTCCGCTGCGTATGCACTATCGTATACATTTTCTATGAAACGATGTTTCCAAAACTTCACGTCCCATCCCGTACGGGAAAGAACCCGTTACGTATGCAAATGCTGGAAGCCAAGTTTCGAAGAGATCACGTGATATTCGATGAACAATTTTGACCAATCATAGCCCTGATTGACGTTGACCTAAAGCCTAGTAACTACTCGTAGGGTGTCGGTGTGTAACTTTGACCAATGAGATGGAGCAGATATTCATCCAATGTCACGTGATCCGTCTTCAGGTACCTCTTCGAAGGTTGTCCTCCATATTACAATAACCATTCTAACTAAGCCTCAAGAGCTCTCACTTGTTCTGCAGCGCCCGCAGCAGAAAGCTCATCTGCTTGTGGTACTGGTAGCGGCGGCTGCCCGGTGGGCACTGCTCGGGCGGCGGACACTTGCCCTGGCGGAATGCCTTGGTGTACGAGTCGCGGATCGACCGCCATCGCTTCTGCACCTCCTTGCCTAGGGACAACGACACTTGGGTTAAACATCGGAGGGATATAAAGACAAACAAGTTGAAGATTCACCTGATGGTAAGTGGCCATCGTCGCCCATGGACATCAGTAACACCAGAGGCATCACCAATCAAGGGAACGTAAACCGTGTATTACGTAATCTATACTCCAGCCACACTCCAGCTCATTTAGAAAAGGATAATAAATAAACGAGATTAACAGGTAGAGGCCCTATCTGTGAAGCGAGGGGTCCCGGATTCGAAACTAAGTTGGGGTAGTTAAACATTTTGTGACAGATAAATAGGTATGTGTTTGTCTTCTTATCTGTGTTACCTTTGACAGTCGCGAGTCGCATCACAGGGACTCATGTATGATGGGTAGTGTGTAACAATTTTAAAGTTTTGACTTTACCCAATGCGTTTATAAAATCATAAGCCGATAAAATACTAATCCAATACTTTTATAACGATCATAAAATACTCAGAATAATGATACGCGGCTAAACCTAACCACAACTGACTATTAAGTAGGTATACAAAAATAATACTGTCGCGGTTTTCGACTACAACTGAGTTTAAATAGTAAGTAGGTAGGTACATATTAGTCATGTTGTCCAATACAAGTTGTATTTGTACTGGCTGACAATGAACGATCACATCTGTACAGGCTATATACAATACGGTGTCAATTGCAGCGTCGGTTCGACGACGTCACGACATTTAGACCTCACGACGCCACGACACGACGCGACGACGTGGTTAAGAAACGTGAGTCGCGGCGAGGTCGCACACAAGTCAAGTTGAAGGCCGAACGGCGAACAGTCACGTAACAACAGCTCTGCAGAAAAATATCTATACCTACCATATGGACGTGGATTATTTTATGAAAGGACGTGGATTGTTTTAAAACTAATTAAAAAATGAATTCATTGAAGCTTGAATAAAGACAACAAAACTGAGTGGAAAAGCTTCAGGAATCCAGATAGACCGTTTCGATCGTTCATCCGTCTCTCTCTATGAATATGAATTACCTAATTATAATTTTTTATGAATATGAATATCATAATTCACAATTTTAGGAAACATTACTTCACTTTATTATAATATTTACAATAATAAAAATACATTATTGTAAATATTAATAGTCATTAGGGAGTAGACGAAGAATGCCATAAAGTAGAGATGAAACGGATATCCGGTAATTATCCGGTATCCAGCCTATCTGGCCTTGTTTTCACTATCCGGATATTAAAGAAATCGGATAATAAAATTCCAAAAATTCTCATTATTTTACACAAGACGAATCATACCACAATAGGTTATGGATACCGTTTATTTATATAATCGCACGTCAAAAATGTTTGTTTTATTAATTAGTTAGGTATTCAAAATTAACAAATTCAAAATCCGGTATCCGGCAAAATCATTATCCGTTTCATCTCTACCATAAAGATTTGTAATCTAGTTTTGTGTAAGTATAGTATGTAGTTATGTACAGATATAAAAGAGTACATAAAATAACTTCACAATAATCACGATCTCGACTTTCAAATTCTGTCTCGTCCTTGCTAATCGAATTCGAATAATTTGCTTTTAGTCATCACAGTTTCATAGCAAGGGGCCATCCATAAATTACATCACGCGTTAGGGGGGAGCGGAGGGAGGGGGTCGATGTAGTGTGACAAGGGTGGGAGGGGGTCCTACATTTCGTGACGTTACATTTCAAAATCGAATAATTGGTATGTATAGGTAAATATTAAAAAAAAACAATGAATGGAAATATTATAAAACTTATTTCGGAACTTCTGTTTTAATTTAAGAAGGGGGGAGGGGTCAAAAAGTCATGAAATTAGTGTGACGTAATTTATGGATGGCCCCCAACAACTAGCGACATCTGGTAACCGTACACGTGCAAGTGCATTGGCACTACACCCAGTGGCTAAGCACTAGGCAGTAGCACAACGCCCGATGATACTAGGCAGGCACTCGCCATGTATCTGGGTCAACTGGGGACGCCACGCTCGCTCCCACTCCTCAGTGTTACAAATTGACCAATTTCGCGACCTTTTATTATAACTACACCCCGTTGGTACCATGTTATATTGTAGATAAATGTTTCAGGTAATACCGTTTTTTTTTTATTTACAGTCTATACCACGGCAAGCGGTGAGGAAGGTTTTACGCTGATTTTCAGTACGTCCCGGGATAGCAAAAAATTTTGGCAGTCTTGGTAAAGAGCGTAGATATGCATGCGGTGTATTCCTATGGTGACCATACGTCCCGCTGTCCTCCGCGAGATTAAAAAAGTCCCGCTTTGTGCCAAATGTCCCGCTTTAGGATATATTTACTTATTTCTTGTGGACATGAAATACATTGAAACTACGAGATTTACACCCGATGATTTTTAGCTATAAATACTACTGATTGTGGATAAATACACGCCCGACGACCTTTTTTTAGCTATAAATAGTGATTATTGTATACAAAATTCTGCAGGCGTCCCGCTTTGGCACGAAGGCACCCGATGACCTTTTTTCAGTGCACGTCCCGCTTTCAGTGGTCAGAAAAATGGTCATTTTATGCATGCCCCATATCTTTCGGGAGTCACAACTGCACCCACAAAATTTTCTGTTGTCTTTTAAGATTACTTATGAATCAAGTAGGTCCATTGAGAATTGTGAACATAATAGACTACTACTCACAATTTATTTTTTATTGAAGTATTTATTCATAGTATATTTTTAGCCAGTCGCATAGTTCGTGGCCATAGCTTAGCCAAATTCCATTTCACTTGAACTGATATCGCTAAGTTGTTGCTTTAGGTATCTACTTTGACTGTCATAGCAAACAATTTTATTTACATACCCTAATACATTGTTACCGACATAGCGACCCAACTTAATCTATAAAAACAAACATAATAACATTTTTAGCAGTAAATAGCTCACCGATAATTTGTTATCAGTTTATAACGAATTCTGTATACATCTGCTCCACAAGTACAACATAATCAAATATAAAAATAAAAGGGAGGATTACAAGGGGAGGCCTATCAATCTTGCAATGACGGCTGTTCGTATATAAATAACTTGCATCACAATATTTTTGGGGGTTATTTAGAAATATATTATGCAGCGCCATCTAGCTTCAGGATTTAAAAACGAACGTTAGAGAACCTCAACCTTTGAACTGCTCAAAATTAAATGATTTTGGTTGCTTGGAGCCGTGAAGCTTAAAATGCCATCTAGGGTAAACTCAAGTAGGTAGTAACTGGTCAGTAGCGACCTGTTATTTTAAGTTCATGATTTGTTCAGTTATATCTAACCACATGCAAAGCTCTGTACATCCGTGGGTAGCTGATATTCTCTTCTTTAAGTATATTTTGTGATAAGTAATACACGCAAGAACACGGAAGAAGTAATACACGCTTTTTACGTAATATTACAAAAACAATTAATGGAAATAAAACTTACATATTTCCAAACTGCTATATTAATGTTATAATTTCTAGGTGTTTTCACAATATGTGACGTCACACTAGGGGGGGAAGTCTCACAAATGTGACCAGCTGTGACAAGGACGGGGAGAGGGGTCAAAGGCATGAAATTAGTGTGTCTTAATTTATTGATAGCCCCTAAACAATAATAAGCCATCAATATTTTATTGCAACTGAGGATACAAAAGGCTACATAATATAATCCTACATGAATCGAAATGAAATCTAGGAACTGATCAAAAACGATAAAAGCCGATCTCAAGTAAACTCACTATCAACAAACGTTGCGTTGTATCTAATCGTTAAAGATTTAAATTGAGTGTATTATGTTTGGAAAACACGATCAAAATTCAACCTAATCCTGATATAAATAGAATTCACTGTTTTCTCCCTGCTTGCTATTCATATCTTAAGACAAAGAACGTGTTATTTTTGCTTCACAAAATTAAATTACCTTTGAATGTTCTTAACCAGACAATATTAAATTTTCATTTTTAAACGTGAAATTACTAATATGTATAAGCTAATATCGTTTTGACTATTGCTAACCGAACTAAAAGAAAAACCAAAATCATGTATTTTAACTCTATAATATATTTCACACCCATTCAAAACTAGCATATGCATACCAGATTTCAGATTAAAGCTCCAAAACATAATGTAATTTATAGAAAAAAAAATAGGAATGAATTATATGAATGATGATGTAAGTTATCGGCCAAGAATTAAGCACTGATACAGGTAAAAGAATTACTTCGTGCCCTCCAATGCACAGAATCGATCATAAATCTAGTCACTAGCGGTCACCCATGACTGGCTCGCCCACGGCAGTCGATGTCAGTCGATCAAACACTATTTTTGATTAAAACAAGCCATGTGACACTAATAGGGTTGAGCTAACGGGATGCATAAACCAATATTGATTAACTCAAATATTATACCTGAATAAAGCTTAAACACTAATGTATGTAACTTTTAACTCTATCTCTATATGGCACACAAGTTATGACTCATATAATACTAATAATTATTGCTTTAGATCACACTTAAGACAAAGGTAATCATTCCGAAAAAAAACTTTGAACAGTGAAATAGCAGTGTCGATAATCGAAGCCGATACAATCTGTAGGCAAGCAGGGTCTGATACTTTGCTACAGGGTGTTATAATTCAAGAAAAAAGTGAACAGGCTTTTCATAAGGTAACATCTTGGACTTCACAACAACTTAATGCATGAAAAAATAAAAAGACCACTGACCATCATTGCTCTCGTTTTCATTTATACTTAACGACGAGTAACCGCCCTCGCTTTGCTTCGGTTTTCTTATTTTTTTACACCTTGGGGTACATTATTAGAGTTTTATTAAGGATCCCTAATTTTTTTGAAAATATAATATAGCCTATGTTACTCGGGGATAGTGTAGCTTCCCAACAGTGAAAGAATTTTTCAAATCGGTTCAGTAGTTTCGGAGCCTATTCAATGCAAACAAAAAATCAAATCTTTCTTCTTTATATATTAGTATAAATTTGTTATGTAATGAAAATTATTATTTCATTCCGCACTTTAGACCCGTAAACGAAGACGTTATTATGTGAACTATGCGCCGCCGAAGGCAGCCTGCAGCGATATGAGTTATTCGTCAACTCGGACTTGAGAAACTCGCCCGCGCGGCCGAGTTGGGAAGATTTAATTATACCTATTATTTTATTATACATCTCGGCCGTAGGCTTAATTACTATGCGGGCGAGTCAATACAATTCATTTTTGTGAATTTGTTTATTCGTCATCTCGGCCGAATACAAGAAGTACATTCACGTTATAAAATATTTAAAACAAACAATTATTTTTTTAGCTATATTTTTTATATATTTTATATATATTTATATATTTATATATATTTATATATATATTTTATATATATTTTTTATATATTTTATATATATTTTTTAGCTATTTTTTATTGTTGAACGCTATGCTACGTTGCTATAGATGCGTCTGATATCCACCAATCATATTCATTGCTGCACATAGCATAGCACTGGCCAATGAATATGATTGATGGAACGTAGCATAGCACATCTCTGGTGGAAAGGCACCCTAAGAGCTGGATTAACCTAAGGACAAAATTTTGATAATAATTTATACAAAAATGAATATCGAACAAACATCAAATTTGATCGGACAATCACGAACAAACGACGAAGTAACGATTTAGCAAAAAAAAAGTAAAAAAAAATTATATATCCCCGCCAACTTAAGGCCAAAATTTATTTATTTTTTTATAAAAAAATGAATATCGAACAAACATCAAATTTGATCGAACAATCAAGAACAAACGACGAACAAACGATTTAGTAAAAAAATAATTAAAAATGAATATTTTTCGCCGCCAAGTTAAGGGAGCTTGCTCTGAGTGTGTAATACAGCGTATCGATGAAAAACGTCAAACCAATGTCAAACAGACAGGGTTACTGTAATTAACCTATCAAGATCACGCGTCACAAAATGTATGTATGCCGACGCTGCGCCAAAGTAACCGGTTTCTATAAGGGCGTTAATAATCAGTATTATTATTGTGATAAGGAAGACGAGAGGTTTGGTGTGCAATGTTGTAAGGCTTAAATTAAAAATTCAGTTTAATTAATTATTTACAAAAAATATTGAGAGAAACTCCTACCTGCAGAAACTGTTTTCATATCATATGAAATTACTACATTGTAATTTCTAAAATTGACAAAACTGAGGTCTTCGTCATTCGCCTTTAATTTTTCTTGAACGAGACATCAAATTTTCATTCTTTCAATATACTTGTACACTTGGTTAGCTTTTCTTTTTTAAAACCAATAATCTACTACCATAAAACCGATCTACGCCTAATATTTGTCGAAATTTATTACTTTTATCCCCATTTGTCTTGAAAGATATTAATTTATTCCCTCATATATAATTATTTTAAATAGGCAAGTATTTAATTTTCCTAGCTGGCAACTTAATCACCACACCCAACATCAAAGTGAATAACGGAAATTAAACCTTCGTGCCTTAAGATTCAGTACATATTCGCATGTGGTATATTTTATATATTGCGCCCGCGTCAATGATCCATGTCACTTTTACTCATCAGGCCGCCATCTTAAAGGCTGCCACAGAGCTTGTGTTGTGTTAAGTGAAAATTGTGAAGTTTTATAAAGGTAAGTAAGCCAAATCATACTATTTTATAATATTAATTTTATAGCAATATTCCATTATAGCTAAGTATCTATTTTTTTTCATACTCCTGTTAACCACGATCGTATTTTTTGGTAATCCTAACTAATAAACAGTAATTTTGAATAGCAGATGGCCGCCATTTTGACTGCTTTGTTGTAACGGCGTCTGTTTTAATTTAAACTAAAATACTCTCTTGATTTCTATACAACTTATCTAAAACAAAATGTATAGTGTATCCAATTTTTTTTACAGCTAATGCAACCAGTCTTCTGATTTTTATTAAGTAGCAAATATTATAAACACAATGAATGCAGGTGAGAACAATAAAAAATTAAGTTTAGCGAGGTTAACGCTAGGGTTTATTAACCATCCACGTTGCATTTGTCTCTAACACTTTTTGTTTGCTATTTAAGGCTCCGTCCTAAAAAATCTCATATTAGCAACAAGTTTGTGCTTTTTTGTGTGAGGAAAAGAAAAATGTATTTTAAGCAATCACGTATGACTTTAGTACCTAGATATATATATATATTTTCATATTAACTCGAAATTTGAGCGGTTCAAACCATGACGGTCCCTTAAATGCTTGCTTATGATTAAAATATAAAAGAATGTGCTTTATTTTGTTCATGCAGTAATAGTTTGCGTATAATAATCTGTGGCAAAAATTAAATATCATGCTAAAATCTCATGTAATGTAATTACTTTTCATTGTAATTGAAAATAATGCTATTTTGCTTAAGAAATTTCTATAATTAATTACTTTTGTATTACAGGCGATGAATCACAACCAGGGCCATCTGGCTTACAAAATCAACCCCAATTACAAATATTGACATCACAAAGGGGTAAGCGATTGCTTCTTCGCGCGGGGCATAAATACAACGAAAAAAGAAATAATAAAGATGGTACTACCACTTGGTACTGTATAAAAAGGACCACGTGCAAGGCGGCACTAGTTACTTCTACTGACAACTCAATTAAAAGAGAGGATATACACAATTGTGAGCCTGATTTCGCATCCAACGAATTAGAAATACAACTTGGAAAGTGTATTGATAAAATTACATCGGACTATACTATTCCAGTGCCGAGTGCTTATAGAGAAACTGTATCAAAACTTAAAGACAGTGGAATTAATTTGATTAAAAAAATACCTGACTTTGTGAATGTTAAAAATAAGCTTTATAAAAAGAGAAATAAATCATTGGACGTCCCAAAAGTCTGTTTTAAATCCCCAAGTGAAATTATTGTTTCTGAAAAATTTAAAAATTTTGTATTAGCTGATTATAATTATAAATCAAACAGAATTCTAGTTTTTGCTAATGAAAATTGTAGAACAATATTATCTCGCTCAAATTTGACTATTTTATGTGATGGAACCTTCAAATGTTGTTTAAGGCCTTTTCAACAATTGTACACCGTGCATGTTGATTTAGGAAGCAATGAGATGTATAACAATATTATGCCAGTGGTATATGCCTTGCTGCCAAGTAAAACAAAAAATATCTATAACACTTTGTTTAACCTTATCAAAAGCCAAATCCCTCAATTTAATCCAAAATTATTTGTACTAGACTTTGAGCAAGCAGCAATGTCCGCAATTACAGAAACATTCCCTGAAACACAAATAAGTGGTTGTCATTTTCATTTTTCGAAAAGTTTGTGGCAAAGAGCTGACAATTTAGGCCTAACCAAATTTAAATTAGCCAGAAAACATATAAAACGTTGCTCTGTTTTGGCGCATCTACCTAAAGAAGATGTAGAAAGTGGTTGGTTGTATATAATGTCACAATGTCCAAGAACTCCAAATATAGTCTCATTCAATGATTATTTTGTAGAAACGTGGTTAAGTGAAGAATCATTTTTTTTTAATAAATGGAACTGCTACAATACACAACATCGTACAACCAATATGATTGAAAGTTGGCATTCTACTATTAACAAAAAAATACCAGCCAAACCCAAAAGTATAGCACAATTTTTAACAATATTACAAAAAGAAGATGATTATTTTAATGTATTATACCAAAAAGGGTCTAACATAACAAAAAAACTTAAAGAAACACAAGAAATTGATGAAAATATATATACTACCATTAATGAATATAAACAAGGGAAAATAAATATAGATCTCTGTATCGAACGACTTGTTTTATAATTTTGTTATTTATCTATTGCATAATTATGACAAATAATACTAGTCAGTTGATTGTAGTGATTTTTCAAAAAAGTAAGTTTTTAATTAATCTGTGATGTTTAAAATGATCTGTGATTTTTTAAGTGATTTATATGATAGTATAAATATTAGTGTGTAAGTTAAATGATTTATGTGATAATAAAAACATTAGTGTGTCTGTCAAACATGTACTTTAATAATTGTCCATACCGATTGTTGAATCCTATTAGACTAAGCTTATTTTTTTATACATCTATGTTGATTTTTTAAATATATACATGTTTTTATATTTTTAAGCTTGTTTTATTTTACCTATAGAAAAATATATTTAAAATCGAACCACTTTTGTACTTGACTGTACAATAATGCTTTTTATTTTCATTGACGGCCGAGTTGACGAATACAATATACGAAAAAATTACTTCGGCAACTCGACCGCGTGGCGCGGCCGAGTCGCATAATAAAAGAATAATTAATATTTTATTTTCCCAACTCGGCCGCGCGGGCGAGTTTCTAGCGTCCGAGTTGTCCACTAATCCAGCGATATTAACTGAGCGATGTGGATAGTTCGATTAACGAGTGAATACTTCCCGCTTCCCGCGCTCACTCAACTGTTTACCTGAATACAATTACTAACTAGCTGACCGCCGTATCGCCTAACAATTTTTTTTCTAAAATAAAAGTAGCCTCAGTTACTCCTTGTTACATCAGCTGTCTGCCAGTGAAAATCCCGTCAAAATCGGTCCAGCCATTTCAGAGATTAGCCGGAACAAATAGACAGACAAAAATTGTAAAAAATGTTGTTTTGGTGTATGTACCGTGTATACATCCAAATGCACTTTGTAAAAAGCGGTTATTTTAATATTACAAATAGACACTCCAATTTTAATTATTTGTATAGATGTATAGATTGTAAGTTTACTAACTAGCGCTCTGGCCGCGGCTTTTTCCGCGTTTTCCAGTAAAGGTAATAAGTACCCTATTTCCTATGCCAGATTATGGGCTACCTGTGTGTGTTTAGTATAGTATTTGGTACTATAGGTTTGAACTGTTTATTTAACTCTACACACACCGCGTCACGAAATCTTGTAAGACAGACGTATACTTGCTTCCAAGTGGATACAAAATAAATACATATATTTAATATAATATTTATCACCAAAGACAATATTTTATTTCCACCCAACCAACCCTCTTTAGTGTTTGGGTGAAAAAATAACGAACATCCTTACAAACTTTCTCATTTGCAAAATTAAGTAGGATAATAGGAAGTGATAGCCTTGTTATAATCTCATGAGATTAAGTAGGTATAATAAAAACTTGTTTTAGTTTTTTTTTTTCATTTAAAAATAAAAGTAGGTCTGTTTGTTATCCTTTTTTTCAAGGGAAACTTATACATATAACCGAGATGTTTTTATTCCTACACTAGAATCTATGCATTAACTCATGTATCTAAAGTTCTTACGACAGCCAAAGGCTTTTGACGTCTTTTTTTTATAGCCTGAGGGGCTGACGAAAAAGCAGACGGGCAACCTGATGGTACGTGGTCACCGTCGCCTATGGACATGAGCAATGACAGAAGAATCGCCAATGCAACGCCGGCTCTGAAGGAGAACTCTTTTTACACCTCTTAAAGATACCACTGTAATACGAGTATAATAACAAACAATCATTACCAAAATGTCATGTCCTTTAAAGCATGAAAACGCTTAAGAATTTATGCTACTAGCGTCATCCGTTCGACTTAAGTCGGTCGATTACATGCGATACGATCGATAAAAGTCGGGCTACGAGCGCTTGAATAATTAAAATTTTTGAGGGAGTTCATTTTGAAGTAAGATCATCAGTTTTGTAGGTGAAAAATCAATACGTTTGGTAGAAAAACATTAATTCATAATTACCATTATATTTCAGGTGTTCGCTCAATTCCTCATGGATTTCATAGTTAGAATTGAATTTTGATAACATGTTTATAGCAATTTTAAAAACGAAAAATATTTTTTCCAAATAAATGATAAAATAAAGGAAAGAGTTCGCAAAAACATAAAAAATCCACAAGTTTGAGAACCTTACTTAAAGTCGGATAAAAACCGGGATACAATTCAACCAATAGAAAACACTACCACATAGGTATGTACTATGTAATGTACCTAATATAGACATGTGTTAGATACCTAGTACCTTAACCTTAACAATACAAAGCTCAAGGAATGTAAAACTTATTCACTGGACACAATAAATTGGAGTCAAGTGACTCACACCGCGTCGAGTGGAGACCGGTGAACAATGATTCATTATTTCATTACGCGTTATGTTTTGAATCTGCTGAGATCGCAGTTTCGTAATCTTTCTCTCATATTGCTAATCATCAGTTCACGCCTAAATACGGAGTCTCTACTTGCAACAGTTGCAACGCATCAGTGATGCTTTGAGGTTGCCAACCGTTACTATTATATAATAGTATTGTACTGTATTTCGGGTCTGCGTACTTTAAACTGTATATTTTCAACACCGAAATCTAACAAACAAATATTTTATTTTTAAAATTTATGAACGTGCCTTTTCATTAACTTTTGACTGATGCAATAGCGTGAAGCATATCCGAACGTATGTATCTTACTGCGTACCGAACTTGTCAATGTCAAATTGACAGAGTCAAACGCATGTTGGTCAGCTTTATTTTTGTTTTGGGATTTTGGTAATTATTTCCAATTAGATGTTGTTCTTTCTTTTGAGAAGTCGAAGTCCTAAATAAGCTAGTTATGGAAAGTGGTAGCGATAACCTGCTCTCTATTCCCGCCATTTCAGCATTCACAGAAAGGTTATTTTGGGTTATGAATTCGAAGTGGCGAGAGAAAATAAACAGATCTCATTAATAAAAAATAAGCTTAGTTATTAATTTCAAAACTGAATGTGATAAAGCATAATGACACTTTTATTTCAGACAAAAACATTGTTAAAAAATGCAAGAAATACAAATAAATATAGTTTTTATAAAAATAAATAAGTAACAAATATATCTTCGTCTACTTTTTGCGTTTTCCATAAAATACTTTTTTTTTTGAAGTGTACTACATTTTTTATATGTTCGTCTAAAAATACTATATTACGCTGAAGAAATGTTGGCAACCCTAGCTTTGACGTTACAAATGTCCACAGATAGATGATAGTGAACATTTATTTACCGACAAATATATCGTCAATCGGCTATTTACTTACCAAACATTAACTGACCACGAGCCACCCGATGATAAATAGATACGCATCTGGAATTCCAGGGATCACTGGATCACTGACGTCCGTGATGTCACAACCCAATGGCTTTCAAATGGAAATCAATAAAAATAAAACTATTGCGAGTGTGTGCGTTGTTATGGACTCATTATAAGCCTGAGTTATAAGCATAAGCACAAACATACGCTAATCGCTCACTTAAATTAAATCATTGTGGTTTAAAGAATGAGCACATGATATGTGAGAAACGTTGGAAGTTAACTAAACGTAATACAATTTAAAGATCTTAAACAATTATAAAAAATACTAGTCATTTACCGATTGGTATTTCCCATCGGCAACTTTTCAACAACCATTCAACTTATTGAATAATGTTTTTAGTGCTTCCGCGAATCGAATCTTTTTTTATTTTTGTCTTCTATACAGAGTAATTGTCACCTCTCAACCCAAATTCATGCTCCCCACGACAACACGAGTATATCATTCTCTCACGAAATTACAATATAATACCTCATTAATAACTTAGTACCTGTGTTATTAAATGCAATGTGCTCCCTCCCTGTATTTTATAGAAATTACGAGGTATGTCCCTGTTTTTGAACTTATATTTTTGTTTCATTTATTTCTTTATTTAAGTACTAAAATTGTATTGCTATTTGGCATTTCACTGGCCTATCATGCACAGACTATAAAATATTAAATGAATTTAAAAAAATATTAATAATAAAAACATGGATATTATTATTATATTTTTATATATAACATTAACCATCGTTTGAGACCTAATAATAATAATAAGACAGAATATGACTGAAAAGGATAAAAAAAATAATCAAATACGTATCAGTTGGAGCTCAGTGGTCAGTTGGCCACAAGTGAGCATGGGTCTCTACCCTCTCCTACTGAGGAAGCCTAGAGCATCCACCACGCCGCTCCAGAACCGATCAAACCGATCGACACAAGCCATTGGTCGCAGTGTTGCCAAATGCCAACCCTAATCTAGATTAAAATGCAAAGAAGCTTTCAAAAAACTGTAGAAAACTGCAAAATTCTACATAAAGAACTGTAAATCTACAGTTTTTTTTCGATCTTCGTTTTCAATCTGCACATCCTCTTGATTTTCAGCTTAATCTTTATTTTTAAAATCGTACATATTTTTATATAATCTCTTTAGATGGTTAGCATTGATTTAAAATAACAATTATTAATTTCTGACTGTGTATTTAGTGTATTTTATGGTGGTTTGGGTTACGCAGCGAATAAAATAGATGGCCTTAGGCCCTTAGTATTATAAAAAAAAGTGTTGGCAACTCTGATCGGTCGAGCTATGAGCACTTGAACTCCTGGTCAGTAACTTCGCCACTATTATTTATCTATCTACGCGCAGACTATAAAAAATTCTAAACGCTTCGCACTATGGGAGTTTAATGTAATTATGCATAGACTTTATAGACGGGCTGTTCCGAACAAAATCCGTGTCATATTTTTCAAGCATTTTTCATACTCTGTGACAGCGCTTCGTTCGGTCAAGTTCGGTTCAAGATGGCGGATATCAAGTATTTTGCACTAAATAATTTAAAAAAATGTAAGTAAAAATACATATATTTATTTACCAATTATAATTTAAATAAACTCAAATAAAGTTCAAACGTAAATAATGAAGACGTTTTAACTATATGTGTTTTTGAACGATCGGGGTTTTTCAAAAATGACATCTACATTCTCGCTTGCTCGTAGCTGCAGCCGACTAAAATGCGTTGGCACCATCTGGTGTCAACGTAGGTGTCCAAACTTTTAGTACTGAACAGCCTGTCTAGTACAGTATAGCAATACATAAAGGTCTATGTAATTATGGTGATAATTTAGTTACACCTAGGTATAATGATTTTGTTGTCGGCGACACTGTTTTCACGAAAGGTTACCTATAAGCTGCTTATAAAAATATATTTGGAGCTTTCTAAAAGCCAATATTAACTGTTTGTTTTGCGCTGGAAAAACTAATTAAAGAACGTTTTTCCATAGCTCTTTAATTGACTGGATTTACTTTTATAAATAAAAAGGAAAATACCTCCTGACGGCTTATTGAAATTTTCAGTACCTCAGGCTTATTTCCAGGAAAAATAAGGTTAACCTTATTCGTTAACAATTATTTTATGTATATTATTAGTCGGCTAACGGTTATACGATGCCGAGTCACCTAATGAAATCAACAACACTAAAGGCACCAACGCGTTGCCGATCACAAAGGAAACAGCTGACCGGCATTATTAATTCTGGAAGGTACAGGTTTGTTTGTTCAGGTCAGGAGTCAGGAGTCTTGATAGTTTGTTATATTTTTTGTGTCCATGCCACGCGCAACAGGGAGTCAGGGGTGCAGGTGTGGTGTCGGTGTGTAACTTCGACCAATAATAGAACCCTGAATTCATCCAATGCCACGTGATCCGTCTTCAGGCATTTCTTCGAAGCTTGCCAGATGACTGTATATAAAACTCTTGGGCTGCAATGACCACTGTACCAGGTGTACAAGTGCACTCATTAGCCGGTCGAAGCTACTCACGCGACAATTCGCCGGTAAAGCATTTATATTTAGAACCTGATATGGGTTACAGATATTTCTCAGAACGACGCACGGCCTGTTTGTATGAAATGCAATGCAATGTTATTACGAATTAACGAATGACTGGATGAGTACATGAACGATGAATGATGATTTATTTATGTGCAGTATTCGGGAGAACTGTAGCCATAGTGTCCATTTTTTTTAAATAGTAGTTTATACAACAATATTTTCATATAAGACACATTCTATAGTTCCATTTCACCAAAACCTAATATGCTGGCTATAGGAGAAAATACCCACAACACAGGATGGTTTTCAAATATTACGTGAATATAATAACTATGAACTAAAAACAACTCTGCACTCAATCTTCTTAAAGCTCATTTCTGCATCGCTGATTTTCAGTACAACCTTAAATCGGAATAAGCTCATGTCGCGTATATAATCGTCATAATCATAACTCGCTACTTACTAGGTACTTGAAACAAATCAATGATTTCAAAGAACCTAAAACAAATTATTTATATAAGAGTCATTATCTTACTTACTTACTTATCACTTATTAGAAACTGAAACCCGAGGCTAATCCAATATGAGTACTTAATTATATTGCGCGTAAATAAATAAATAAATAACGCTTCACACTCATAGCCCCACACTAGGATTCCTTGTGTCGTGGGTGCCATGGACAACACACTAGACAAGGACATTCACACCCAGACCGAGAACAGAAATTTAAACTTATCATTCAAATTTCCGCCTCGCTGGGAATCGAACCCAGGACCCTTGGTGCAGAGATCCGGCATTGTAAATGGTAACCATTGCGCCACACGGGTCGTCGCTTTTATGATTCCTCAATTGAAGTCATATTATGAAATTAGACAACAGCAAATATAAGAATTATGTTCAATAGAGTGGCAGTGGCAGCTTTATTTGTTTATTTAATATGATACAGATAATAATATAATACTTACACTCCATGCGATTTGCAGCCGAAACAAATGTAAACAAACCATTAAAATCGTTTTAAAGGATTTTTTACCAACTGACATGAATTTGTACACTAAATGCGTTTTATTTAGACAAACTACTCATTAAGGTATTTGTGAATTCTTAAAATACATATTTATCGATAACTATAATTATAAATTCCGAGTAAATGTGGAAACAAACAAAATTAAATAACACTGTCATCATTCAAACACTTTGCGATGACAATCTTATTTCCAAGAAGCGATTTGAAACTTTTAACATAATGTACTATTTTGTTTTAGTGAGTAGTTTGTCTAAATAAAACGCATTTGGTGTATAAATCCAAGTCAGTTGGTGAAAATACTAGAAACCGATTTTAATCGTTTGTTTACATTTGTTTCGGCTGCAAATCGCATGGAGTATAGTTGTACCCTCAGAGATAACAGAAATGGCAACACTGCAGTTGATTTATTAGTGGCAACACTGCCGCCAGGAACTCAAATTAGATTAGTTGGTTGCATCATTTGTTCAGCGTCACGTTTTCAAGCTAGCGTTTCTCTTTGTTTATTTCTGATTTTACAGTTAAAAGCATTACGAATAAGTGGGTACTTTAATTTTTTATAGAACTTCAAACGTCAAACATGTAAAAAAAAACACAAAAATAAAAAAAATACAACAGAAATGAGTACTTCCTTCTTTTAGCTTTTAGAAAATTCCACTAGATGGCGTTACTGGAATGTTCATAGTTTTTAAATCGAGTTCTGAAAATACCTAACTACGGAACTACGTTACTTAACCACCTACCCAGTACACCTACTTAATTAAAAAAAACCTACGAGCGACACTCCACAAACATCATTAGAGTTTGTAAATGTCGAAATTTAAAGTCATTAAATATTAATTAAGACGATTTTGCAGAGACGGTGCTATGACCTGACCGAGAGTTGCCATAAAAATGTGATAATGATCTTTAGTATCAAGCAGGTAGCTACTCACATCAGTCGTTAGACATTGAGGATATAGTACCTAGATATAGTTTCTTTCAAACGGAACGCGAGCACGTTCACTAACAAGAAGAAATCATGAGCGATGTTAATTCTAACTATCTAATCCAGCCATACTCATCTATCTATCTAATCAGCTACAAACAACAGGCTTTTGTGGTTGGCCCATCTGGGGTTACTTTATTTATTAAATAATAATCGCGAAAACTTAAGAAATATTTTTATAATATTTTTTTTTTATTTCTAAGTTTTGAAAATTTTAATGATGACTTTAAATTCATGTTCTTAATATCAATATTTCAACTTCCACCCAGTTGCGTGAACCATAACCACGTCACGAAGTGCGCTGGTGGCGCGAAACAAGTCTAGTCTAAAATCCGGCTGCAGGATTAGTGCGCTCATCGGTTTTTTGCTAAAAACCAAATTTATATGCATATTTATAATTAGGAGAATATATAATTACCAGGTTGCCTATCAAAATCATCATTAATTTTAAGTTTAACTAAAAATTTTAATTTATTTTTGGAAAAAAATTTCGTTCACTTGTTTTTTAAATAAAATCTCGTCTACACCTCGGCCATTTATATGTTTAAAAATTCTCAAAAAAAAAAAGTAAAAAAATCACGGTTGCCGTTGCGCACCTGCCGCAGCCGCACCTCTTCGCAGCCAGGTGTAAACAGGTATGATTTCGATACATTTATACTAGACTACTGGCCCATGCACAAAAATCATGGGTCATACGAACCACCAGGTGACGTATATAGGACGATATAAGAGCATAAAATAATAAGATTCAGCACTATGCCGTCACTTGTAAGCTGTCCAACTGAGTGCTGGTGAGAATTCAAAAGTGCAAGTAGGGTGAGTAAATTTTGGTCATTTGATTCTGTACGGCATTTTTAACCATCGATAGGGCCATGAAAAATAATAAGAAAGCGCGCAGTGCCGTACAAAAAAGGTGGTCCACAAAGTCGGTAAATGTTTTTGATTTGGTGACAATTTCGAGGGTAAATTTGGTCATTTGATTCTGTACGGCATCAGTTTCATACTGTTGCAATACAGCTTCTAATCCATTATTCCGCAACGCCGTACAAAAAATCGTGCACAAGGGGAAGAAATCGAGGGTTGCAACCCCCTCTTTTTCAGTGGTCCGGGGGGTCATTTGAAAAAGTACGGCTTCGGTTCCAATTTTTAATAGTACTTTTGAGTACTAGAAAATGTATTACTGGTTATATGGGTTACTGGCTATTAAAGATGATAAATGATATATCTGGACAAGATGACAGATCACATTTGACACTATCGTCAGTCCTTGTCCAGTCCTTTTCAGTTTTTACATTTCTTAAATCATAATAATGCGAAATACTAAAGTTCCTAAACCAACGACTCTACACCGCATAATTAGTGAAATTAACAAATTATTTATTGATTTTAATAATAATTATTATTAACATTATATTTTGATCAAAACAAAATATAAACTCCTCATTGACAAATATTAAAACAGCTAATCAATTAACACGCCATTATCAGTTGCTTATCGAATACATAATACAAATTTGACAAGTCACAAGACTCATTTATTTTGGGTGAGAAAAGGTAAAAAGATATTCTAGATCGCGGTGGTGACAGTGATGGTGATAGTACCATCAGGGGCTGATAACCATTGTGGGCAGTGGAACCTATTGAAACCCTTCGGCAAAAATAGAAGACCTCCGACGCCGATGACTATTAGGGGGTTCCGTTACAGATAGATACTGTACTGACGGAAATACAGTGGACCCGCGGTAATCCGGACCCTGTCTAATTCGGCGCCCCCTGTAATCCGACCCAGTACAGGTCGTTTCATTACTTTTTGACTTGAAGAATAGCAATTCACGATCAAATCACAAAATAGCAGTAGGTATGTATTTTATAATGAAAATGCTAATTACAAAAAATCTAAACTAATTAATTTAAATTAGATTATTATTGTAATTAGATTATTATTGTGAAGTCTAGTTTGTTCTTAAGAGAAATATGAAAATAAAGTCATATTTACGCCCCAATTCGAGAGTCACTAATTGTTTACTTAAATCGCTCCTTAGTACAGAATTTGTTTGGTAATTCTTTACTAAGGAGCGATTAAAGTAACCGTTAAGTCCGGTTTACACGTATTAAGTAGATAACTAAATTTTAATTAAATTAATACGTGTAAACAGACAATTTAGTAACTTTTTAGTTAAAATTTAGTTGACTACTTAATACGTGTAAACCGAACATTTGTGACTCTGAGTTGGAGTATTACTAGTATTAGTCATATTACTTTATGGTATTTATGGTAGCACTTCATAAAGCAAAACAAGACAATTTATTCCTTATGCAACAATTTACAAACTATGGTGTACTAATTTAACGTTATAAATACATAATATACCTACCCGTATTCTTTTATTATTCTCGAACATGTAAACAACAGTTATTTACAACAAAACCGCTATGCCGCTAAACGAACTGATTACGTGATTAATCATTATAAATAGACCTACTATAGCAAATTAATACGTTATAATTGATAAATATTTTATAATAATTTAAACAGTTTGCATGTTAAAATAGATGTCCTTGAAAGGTGTTGGTTAAACGAGTTTCCTTGCACGATAATACTAATAATAAAATAAAAATATACAAAAAAAACACCTACCCATTTTTAAGAGAGTCCAAAACGCTCCGCTTTTGTCACAAAAATACAACAATTTTTAACGCAAACAGCAAACAATGACTGTTACTAACTGGTCTTGACTACTAAGGACAATAGATTCGTATTGCTCAAATTTCGAACACCGAATGCAGCCATTTTAAAATTTCAATGGCCATTATCAAACATTCGAGAATTCAACAAAAAATTAAATACATTATTTAGCGTCACTGTAATTAACCGGTTTTTCGGCTATCGCTGTAATTCTTATAGTATAATTAAACAATTATTTATTAAAATTCACATAAACCAATTATTTAAATGAAAAAGAAGCCAAAAATGTGAGATATTTAACAATTGAATAGGACTGTAATTTTATTTCCGAAAATTGGACGCAATAAATGAAATGAAACGCGACCGTCATTCGAAATTCGAACGCGAAAATGGCGGTCGAATAATTGAACGCGACGTAGAGCGACACAAATTCGATTTTAATATTTTGTAGTTAAGCAACACGAGTAGGTAAATAAATAGGTAGTTCGGGTATCGTGGAGCATTCGAGTACGCGGGCGCTCCGCAAAGATTCTCCTTGGAAATAAACGAGTGCACATTGCCGTTGTCTGCGAATACTGCGTGCGGCGTGCGCCTCGACACAACTGGTGTCTGGTCTCTCACTCCCTCTCCCTCACTGTCTACTGACTACTCTTCAGTCCGGTACTCCGGCTACTTTATCTACACTACACGGTAGTTGAATTTCATGTTAAAGGCTTAATGTACTCTTCCAGTTTCGCTGAATAGTAAGTGTTTTGAACGCCTCGAGATGCGATTTAAAACGTTATACTTGCTACTTACATAAAGTAGGTAACAGTAATATCAATATGTATGGCATCCATTGAAGTATTATTACTAGCATATAGAACCGACACCGCGAACACAATGTATGTCCCAATGAATTGGCGTCGATCGGCTTCAATTTTCAATAGATTCGTTCGATTTTGAAAGGAGAACGGGGGCTTAATTTTGAAAATAGAACCTCCCGGCGGCACACACATTTTGTTCGAGATGTCTGTTCTATGACATTATACTTCAATGATGGGATCTGTAAAGTTAGTGATAGTAACACGATACAAGTTTACGTCCGAGCAAACTGTGGTCACAATTATACTTATCGTAGAAGATATTATTTCACCGATTGTAGAAAAATGTTTACAATATTCAATTAAAGTAGATAAACATATTATAAAAACCTATATTATAATTAATAAAAATAAGTTTTCATTACAATGTTGTAATATAAAAATAAAAGATACTGATAAACCTATATGATAAGATAACATTGCGTGATTTAGTTTAAAATCATTATTCAACTCTAGTACATATTTTATAAAAAAATTACTAATCTAATTCTAGAAAAACATTTTTCTTGCTTTATTTAGCAATAAAAAAATAGTAGGTTATCATGTTGCTTAATAATTTAATACTCTTATACAACATGGTGTTTGGTCCGAATGATCGGATCCTCCCTAAAGTACGGTTTAGACGTATTAAGTAGTTAAGTCGATAACTAAATTTTAACTAAATGTTAAGTGAATAATTTTTAGTGCGCGTCCACACGTAATAATTTAGTAAAGCTCTTTAGTTCATACAATTCTACTTAACTTCTTAAGCATTTTACTAAATTACTTAATTACTTAAGCATTTTACTAAATTTTAACAAAATTTTAACTTAAAAGTGCCTGTCCAAACGTATTAAGTGATAAGCCCCGCCCACCTGCTTAACAGAAAATGGAAAAAGTTCTAAATTACTTATCTACTTGATTACTTAACTACTAAATAACTACTAAATTGTCCGTTTACACGTATTAATTTACTTAAAATTTAGTTAACTACTTAATACGTGTAAACCGAACATAAGTCTTTTTGGTACCCTACAGTCTACAATGCAAACTGATTGTGAGTTAACTATTGAAGCATGTGTAATAGTATAACTGTTACACTGTACCAAACACAAGATAACTAAACTTGTACTTGTACATTACTCGAAACAGAAACACTTGACTCAGTTGGTTTGACTCGGAGTCAACTCAACTCTACTTTCCATTTATAACGTCTTAATTTTTTTTTTGTAAAAGACAGATTAAACAGGTTTTTTTAAGTATGTAATTTGTTTTATACCCTAGGAGGAAACGGCAAGAAACTCAATGATATTTTACCTACTCTCAGCACTTCTAGTAAGATTTAAACACTTAATTCAGTTATTAATAAACAAATCTACTTGACGGCTATCTCATTATTTGTTTTTTTTTTGTCTTTTCATAATGCCAGTATTAAATGAATTAAAACAGGCTAAACAGCTACTTTCTTTCTAGTAATTATTATACATCTAAACACTGTCTGTTGTATGTTAATTTATTGTTACTAATAACGTATATTTAAATGATAAGTAGTCATTTGATCGTCTCCATATAATATTCGAAATTCTACCCCTAAAAACCCCTAATCTTACATCCGAAACGTTTTCGACTGGCAAGAAGGCACTTAGACACAATAGATGCATCCGTGAAGGTAGCCAAGAGGCTGATGAGAGCCACGGCATGACGCGGTGCAGGGCTCAGGTATTGCTAATCCTCCTTCATCGTCCTTTAGCTTCTTTTTACAATAAAACATCTATATACTTGTGAAGACCAATCTATTACCTATAATAAATTTTTTAGAGGAGTCTAATTTAGTGTCTTTAGTGAATAAGAACAATCTTGGTACAACATTTTATTGAAATGTTAATTTAATTTCAACTATAATAAAAATTTTAGAGGAGTCTAATTTAGTGTCTTTAGTGAATAAGAACAATCTTGGTACAACATTTTATTGAAATGTTAATTTAATTTCAACTATAATAAAAATTTTAGAGGAGTCTAATTTAGCGTCTTTAGTGAACAAGAACAATCTTGCTACAACATTTTATTGAATTGTTAATTTAATTTAAAAATAATTAATAGTATAAAACAGCATTAATATTTATAATTTATTTTTGTTTTGTGTCAGTCTTATTTTTAACGAGTAACCGCCCTCGCTTTGCTTCGATTTTCTTATTTTTTTACACCTTATTACATTATTGGAGTTTTATTAAGAATCCCTAATTTTTCTGAAAATATAATATAGCCTATGTTACTTGGGGATAGTGTAGCTTCCGAACAGTGAAAGAATTTTTCAAATCGGTTCAGTAGTTTCGGAGCCTATTCAATGCAAACAAAAAATAAAATCTTTCCTCTTTATATATTAGTATAGATTTACAAGTTAGGATAAAAAGACACTAACGCCCTAACTCAGAGTAACTAACGGTCACTTAAATCGCTCCTTAGTACAAAATTTGTATGGTGATTCTTTACTAAGGAGCGAGTAACCATTAGTGACTCTGTGTTGGGCGTGAGATTCTTAAAACTATACGTACTTTCAGTATAACATGTTGTAGAGATATTGATCACTTTTAGTTAAACCATAGAACATAATAATATATTTCTGTACACGTGTATAGATGATTCGGGGAAAACACGATGTGTATTTTGTACGCCAATATTTCGACGCAGTTACACGTATCGTGGTCTCGGCTGAGCTAATTTGTGACCATCAGAGTAAATTTTACAAAATCCACGATGCATTAGTGCTGAAATCATAGTTTATCTACAACTAATCGATAACCTATTTGATACTTGGTAATAAGGAGTAACTTACTGAGCGAAAGGTCTAGGGTACGATACCCGGTTTAATATCAATTTAGTATCAGATTTAGTATCAAGGTATATATAGGACTAGCTGACCCGGCGAACTTCGTATCGTCTAACAAACTATTTTTTGAATAAAAGTAGCCTAACTTACTCCTTGTTACATCAGCTATCTGCCAGTGAAAGTCCCGTCAAAATCGGTCCTGCCATTTCAGAGATAAGCCGGAACAAATAGACAAACAGACAAAAATTGTAAATACATAATCTAAATTTTACTAACAAAAAATAACCGACTTCAAAGTTACTCTAAAACTACTTGTCAGATCTCGTTCAAAATATGGGATTACGTGATAAGCACCTGCTTTCGATTAAAAATAGAATCATCGAAATCGGTTGGCGTGATATTGAGTTATTCGTCCATTTGTCACGCTTACTTAATACAAATTTAAGACTTATATGGTTTTATCATAGATGTCATTGTCAGATCTCAATAAAATTTATATGGGACCATATGACAGCCACCAGCTTTCGATTAAAAAAAGAATCATCAAAATCGGTTCGCCCAGTCCAAAAAAAAAACATACAGTCGAATTGAGAACCTCCTCCTTTTTTTGGAGTCGGTTAAAAATGTTGTAAAAAGCGGTTATTTTAATATTAAAAACAGACACTCCAATTTTATTTATTTGTATAGATTACGGACGTAAAAAAAAGACGGACGTAATCCTAAGAACAAATTCAGTGAAGCACCCATAGTAATACCAACACTGTATTCGTACAAGTACACACACCCACACATTGACACCATCCTGATACGACATTGACACCATATCGCGAATCAAAAATTACAAAATTACGCACACATGGTAAGCAAGCTGTCAGCTGTCAGCTTCACTCTCGATTAAACAAGGTTACGTCCGTTCTTTGTTTACGTCCGTGGTATAGATGTATAGATTAGTAGGATAGTAGGAAGGATAGTGGGATACTAATGTTTGGATCGTTGATTGTTATATCTGCAGTTCTGCATCCATGCACTACTCTTAGTATGGGATGGTATGGAGACGTAAATAAATGTGTTCCAAGAATAAAAATAAAGGTGAAGTAAATCTACAATAATTTTGCCAATATCAGGTTTACATTGTGCTTAAAACATTTGAATTTGAATCCTATTCATTTCAAATTCAAACACTGAAAAGTTATATGCGAAGTAAAATTAAATTTTATCAGTTACTTCGGTAAAAGAAAACATGTTTATGAAACCTTTGGTAACTTTCTCAGAGTTCTTCGTTATGTTTTGGAAACGAAAAGACTTCCAACACATACTTAGATGGTTGTATTCTATCAAAGGTTTAATTATAGCTTGATAATGAGGTATAATGCGAGATACGATCCACTCAAAGCCACGAGTAGGTGGAACAAAATTATCTAATCCATAATTGTCATGTTAGACGTCTAATATTCATTTCATCCCACCCATCTCACGACCACAAAATGATATTAGCCCAAATAGAAAATCCAGTACAGGCAAAGAATAGATAGTTTCTTTATTTATTTTTCTTCTCTTTTTTGGCCGGCAACGCATCATGCCTTTGGTGTCACTGATGTCCATGGGTGACGATAGCTACTCAACGTCAGCTCGTTTTTCAGCTATTTCCATAAAAAAATAGTACTACGTAGTGTAGAAAGTTGTTAAATTTAATAGCTCAGTTGGGCAGTACACACCAAAAGTGCCTGCAAATAGAAAAATCCATGGTTCGATTTTTTCTTCGGAACCCTAAAAATGATGTCACAGGACTCACATTTCCCTATTTGGTCTTTATTTTCCGAGTTTTAAATCTTCATCCGACTAAAGATATTTTATGTCCATTTTAGAAACTTACCTACTGTTATTAAATTTATTTTAATATTTATTTATAGCCAAAAACCGCCACTCTGCGCCCCGGTCCGTGCCACTGGCGCTAATGCGTTGCGGTGCGCCAAACAAACCAATACCCATTTAACGTTAACGCAACAATGAGGATATTACATAAAATATTAGTTCACTACCTGCCACCGTCACGTAAAATAATCGATATACATAATAATATTTCAAGTGCAACTGCGGCCTCGCCAGTCGCCTCGCAAACCTACCGATTTCATGTTTAAGACAAAGACTTCAGCCAAAACGTAAAAAAGCGGCCAAGTGCGAGTCGGACTCGCCCATGAAGGGTTCCGTAGCAGCAAGTAACATAATATAAAAGTTCTTGTAGTTCGTTGTAACTTTGATCGATGTTTCTTGCGGTTTACGATTTATGACGTATTAAAAAAAAACTACTTACTAGATCTCGTTCAAATCAATTTTCGTTGGAAGTTTGCACGGTAATGTACATCATATATTTTTTTTAGTTTTATCATTCTCTTATTTTAGAAGTTACGGGGGGGGGGGGGGGGACACACACATTTTACCACTTTGGAAGTGTCTCTCGCGCAAACTACTCAATTTAGAAAAAAATGATATTAGAAACCTCAATATCATTTTTGAAGACCTATCCATAGATACCCCACACACATTTTTGAGTTTCAGTTCTAAGTATGGGGAACCCCCAAAATGTATTGTTTTTTTTCTATTTTTGTGTGAAAATCTTAATGCGGTTCACAGAATACATCTACTCGCCAAGTTTCAACAGTATAGCTCTTATAGTTTCGGAAAAAAATGGCTGTGACATACGGACGGACAGAAAGACAGACAGACAGACAGACATGACGAATCCATAAGGGTTCCGGTTTTTGCCATTCGGCTACGGAACCCTAAAAACTAAAAAAAATAACTTTCATTGTAACTAGTTAATAATAATGTGATTATTTAATACACAATATATAAACAGTCAAAACCGAACAATATAAATTATATTACAAGCTAAGCTACTAAGGTAGGTTACCAGGGCAGCATTAAATAGGTGATAGCGCGAGTTTAGACCAAAGTAGAGCCAGTCGCCAGATCTAAAGATAGAGCCTATACTTGGAACTAAATGCTAACACAAGAAGCGGTAACCACTAACCAAAGATTACCTACTTGTTTTTCGACATTGCAAACTCACGTTACAACATTTTAGGGGCTTATTTTTAGAACGTTGATGATAACCTAACTAGTCAGGGTATAAAAGGTGTGTGTCAGCTCCGACGCACGACTGAAGTTTAACGCCATGGTGATGATGATGATGAAATATTACTATCATTAGATGGCGTTGTTACTGATCAGCCATCCAACGCCATCTAGATTCTGTTTTAAGAATTACAATCACAAATAACGCATAACGTAACGGAAAAAAATTGCGCGGGCTTAAACATGAAATCGATAGATAAGGAGTTAAACTCCTAAAAACCAAACTATTTACCTGGAATTAAACTGGGTGGTGCAGATTTTAGCGAACTCCAAATGAGGGAGCTGATTTCTCTTCCCTTCTAGAAAGAGGGAAGGTTGACTTCGACTTAAGCCTATCATTACGAAGGTAAGGTGTAAAATTCTCCAATTACCCTGGACATTACGTCAAACAAAAGATGATATTCACATATTCATCTTAAATTATAGCAATAAACACACGACAACCAGCACAAAAGGAAAATTGCGACCCAATCGATAATGAAGGTTCAAGCAACCTTTGAAACAGGTCACTGTGACATGAATATCGGCGAAGTGTACAAATTAAATACGTTTACAATATTTAAATCACTTAACATTTTTTATAGTTTAAGGCTGGAGAAAAAACTAGCGCGCCTAATTTGTAAATGGTCAGTCACCGTCGCCCAATCCAATGTATTCTGAAGGAGTCTCATTTTATTAAGGCTTTTTAAAATCCTACTAATAAAGAAAGAAACTACACATATTATGTTGTATGGTACCTACGTAAGTAATATAATGTAATAAAATAATTAAAATGTATTGTTTATTTTTAATGTCGTCATTACTTTGTAAGTTTTCTATTTTTGACTTTCGTTAAGTGAGCCGTTTGTTCCTATGACAAAACAAATCAATTGAATTTGACTTTTGAAAGAGACAAAATATATGGTTACCCCAGATGCAGGTTTCTTTCCGTTTATTTGTGAGTTGCGACCGTACTCGTGCTAAGTGTCAAGGTTCTACGGTTGCTCTCTCAGAGAACCAGTAGTTACCTGGTTAGGTAGGTACTGGTTTTCCATACCCTGCGTCCTTTCAGAAGTCCACACTCCACGCGTCCGTAATATGAGATAAGATAAGATCTTTGAATCTTTCACGTCACGAGTGTTCTTCGACAATTACCACTATTAGACGATCCGTCAGTCCTTTATAGAAACATCTGACCGCAGATCTTTGCTCGTGTTTTCCAGGGAAACAGAAATTAGAAATATTAATTCCCTTTAGAACGAGAACATTTCATAAAGCAAAACGCGAAAACAAACTCATAATCTACCCCGAGACTTGAATCTGGAACCACGGTAAAGATCGATTATATCTTTACCATGCTGTGACTTACTTGCGAGTCTTGCGACTCTTGCGAATTGCGAGGCAGTGTTACAGTCCATTTTTTTAGGAGAGTGTTGGGAAAACAAAATTACACATCTTTTTTTCGTTTTTTGTAATTTAAAAATAAGGCAGTCACAAAATGAAAATAATTTCAAGACCGATAAAATCATTTAATGCCAAAAGTAATTAATTTCTGTTTACAATGAATCATTTTTTAAACAAATTTTAATTTATATTTCATTTAAAAGTGGTGTCAAGATTGTTTACCAATTAAGACACATCTAAAAAAGTAATAAGTGTATTCCATAAGTTTGTCTGTTATCTCAATTAATATTATAAAAAGGCAAACTCATTTTTTGTTTGTTTGCTTGTAATGGATAAACTCAAAATAACCGGACCAATTTCAAACATTCTTTCACCAATAGGATGCTCTATTGTTTCTGTGTAACATGGGCTATATTTTATTCAAAAACAATTAGAGATTTTACTAAAACCGAAGCAAAGCGAGGGCAGTCACTAGTGATTTAGATATTAGATGCGTAAAACGTGATATTCCGCCGATACGCAGCAACGCGGCCGCGTGGGCCTACGCTCGTCGACTGCGTATAAAGTCCATTTATTTAGACAAGACTTATTTAGTAAACAAATTTACAGGGTTTTTAAGACGTATTTTGTTAAAAAATAAGGCAGACATAAATCTAAAAGAATTTAAGGACAAATTATCATTTAATGCTAATACTAATTTGATTTGTTTATTCTTAATTTTTTTTTAATTAATATTTCAATAAAACGTTGTGCCAAGATTGATTACCAAGTATCGTTCAAAAAACAGACCATAGTCCATAAGGTTGTCTCTTGTCTTATGAATCAGATGCGTAAAGCGTGATATTCTGCCGACGCGACCCGACGCACGTTGCCTCCGAGCTCCGCGTACGTCCGCGTCACGGCGCCGCGGCGCGGCCTCAGTAGAGCCGCTACAACGAAACGTCGACTGGGTGATTCACGCCGTGCCCACTCAGCACTCACCCTTCCATCACTGATCAGTGATCACTCCAACGTGAAGAGGATATCATAAGAATAGCAGCAATAAAATAATCCACATTTTACTAATATTTAATTTAATTTGCCGAAGTGTGAGTTTAGATCACAGATGCTATAAAGTATAATATATTTATTATATTACTAGCGCACTGCACGCGGCTTTGCGTGCGTTTTCTAAGATAATCTACCTGTAAGCTAAATGTAATAAAAATGTAAACCTTCCGGGCAGTCAAACTATCCATTCAGTAACTAATATATTTTAAGAAGCTTACCAAGAACACAAATAATTAACAAAAGTTGTTGAAAAAAATCGCACCGTACAGTGACTAAAACAATGCCCTCTTTCACTGCTAAGCAATGTTATGCATAAGTTTTCGTGTGCGACTGAAACGGAATATTTCATTTGTCCATAGCATTGCCTGTCTACGATTTTGTGGTAGTTTTTCCGTGAAACTAACAGTGGAGTTGGCACAGGCACAAAATAAAACAAAAGAAGTAGACATATAGTTCTGTCGAATGTCCGTATTATAAACCCTATTGGTTGTTTTATAATACGGTCATCATCGATCAATTCCTTAAAAGGCCATTATAGAGCACGGTTTTCTCCTCCTGGGGATGCCTAGAGCCTATACCACCACGCTGTTCCATTGGTGGAGAACAAAAGGAATCGAGGAGAAAGGTATGCATTGTGTTTATATTACAAACCGTAGCTAATGAGTCCTATTGACAAACCAACAATTTTTTTATTTTCCGGCTACTGAACCCAAGGAGATGACTGGTAACATCTCCCTTGCGTCATTCACTTACCATCAGGTGGGATTGGAATCAAGCATTAAATCAAATGTAAATAAAATAAAAATGAGAACAATTACAATTATACTATCATGCTATATGAACAATAACAATATGCTACGTTATAACAACGTCACAGAACGCACACTTGAGAGAACGAAAACAGTAGATCCTTAAAGCAGAAACTTGACTAGATTAAAGAAAATGATGAGAAAATAAATCATCCTTTGTTAAAACTCGTCTTTACAAATCCATTACACACAATAAACAAAACTCGTTATTTTAGACACTAAGTTACTACTCTTTCGCAGATACAAAGTTGCTCCAAGATAAAAAAAGTAATGAGACCCAGTCATGTCCTGTCAAAGGATAAAGAAAATTTTAATGGGTCCGTAATCCCGTATTCGTACACAGTCCACAGTTAATCGAAAACGCGTAAACAAGTTACAAGGACATTTCCTTTTGCGTCAACCGCGTAGCCGACTGAGAACGCGTGTACCGTGTGCGTGTTATAAAATATAATAAATATCTCAGAATGGAAACTGTGAACATACAATAAATTCCTCAATATAACTAACGTTATTTCTGTAAAACTACCATAAACCCTTTAACCGCCTAGGTCGGATTAATCCGACAAACGTTTCCGTGTCCATTTCACCAGAGTCGTATATTTACGACCAAATACCAGTGCTCATTTAATCTGCTTTTTTATTTTATTACGTGGCGTTCTATTAAAAACATATACGTCTTAGGTAAATAGGTAACTAAATCATCATTTACAATGTAATAATACACTTTAATCTCATATTCAGGAGTCCTAAAAATAATGTCTGAATTTAGACGGATTACCTATTTTTTTTTTCTGAAAATTGTATTGATGTCCGTGACGGAAAAATCCGACAGTAGGGGACCTACGCCAAGTTTTTCCGATACAGAAATGAACATAAATCAAATATTTCCATTTGTTAACTAATTTACCATAAAAGAACTATAAGCATTTTGTAATAAAATATTTTTTACAAAAAAATTGTGTGTATTTTAATAATTTCCTTTGAAAATAAATAAATTAAGTAGTGAAATGTCCACGACTGAATGTGATAGTTCACATCACTAGCCTACATCTTCAGAAACGAATGTTGTTAGTACGCCCAGCGCCACGGTCGGAGAAAAACGACCCGCTTCTGACGTCATAAACGTGTGCCGGTTTCTGGTATTTTCCTTTAGTGCACGCACAACGCAGAATTAATACGAATTCTAGAAGGTGATGAAGACGAAGAATTCGAATCAGATGAAGAGTTTAACATCGATAAAGAGTTATTTTTTTTTACCCGACTGCCAGGACTAACTGAAGGAAGGGTTATGTTTTTGGCGCATATCTTGTATGTATGTATGCATGTAATATTCTTTATTACCTCATATCTTCCAAACTGCTGGACCAATTTATATAATTAAGATATCGTTAGATTCGTCTTGAACACCCAAGTGTTCATAGATAGGTGACTTAAAAAAAAAAACAAATATGGTGACTGTGAGATGCCACTGTTTGAAGTATCAAAAAATAAAAATAAATCAAATAATATAATATGGGTATCAAATTAAAGAGCTCATCATAAGGTTTTCAAAAATATACATATATCATGATTTTTAAATACAAGTTGCATTGTTTTATTTTACTTTCAAGTTATTAGAATAATGCGAAATTTTATACAGGATGATTTTTTATGGTGACTTGGTATGTGTAGTAGAGATGTCCTAGGTAGGAAATTAGTATCTATGTTCGTTGTTAACTACCTCTGATTGTTACGTGCGAGAAAAGTTGAGAAATTGAGAATTAATAAATTGTTCCAGATCTTTAAAGGATTTTTGTTTTACTGGCTTACCAAAAATACGTGATAATATCATAGGTAAGTAGTATTTTGTTAATTGTTAAGTACCTACTAATCGACCGATAGACCAAAGGCTCACAAATGCAAGTATCGATATTATTACGGAATATCGACCTCAAAAAACTAGAGTATTACACATCCCACTTTGTTGCACGTATTTTTTTATGATTCACTGTGCCGGGCGCTGTGGGCATGACAACAGAACTGTTAGGAAGTCGGGCGGTGAAAAGGTTAAAAATAGAATAATGTTGAAAAATACTGTAAATTATGTTAATGCTAATTAGTGGTATAGAGTAGACTGAGTAGAGAGTAAGCAGTAAGTTTCGCTTCGGGAAATATGTTGAATATAAACAAATTCGACAAATAAAATTCTATCAAAACTTTAATTGACGACCCCGCACCCCAGCTGGCAAGGACCTTGTCGATCGAAGGGTCTTTTGTATTGACATTAATTATGTTCTCGAGTCAGACAGTGGACGTTAAAAAAACATATTTTAGTAATTTCCTGGTGATTAAAACTTCGTCAAATTAATAGTAAATTAATCTAAAAATAAATATGGTATGAAAATTCCAATCAAAACTAGCACAGCAAGTACAAAGTATATGTTAACAGTGCATTTGATTAAAATATTTCGTTGCCAATGACATTACTGATAACGCACGTTGCAGATATTCGCCGAAGCGTCGCGACGCCTCCGACGACCGACCGACGCTTTTATATAACGATGGCACACGATGGTGAGGGGCGGAGTGCGGGGTGTCAGATAATATGGCCGCCATATTATATACGATAAACAAATTAAATTAATAATCGCATCTCTGTCACGTCACGTTACTACTACTATTATACAATTATAGTCCATTTTTAGGATTCTGAAGTAAAATAAGAACCGTTATAGTTTCGTCACGTCCGACCGTCCGTCCATCCGAAGCAAAGCGCCGAAACCCTTAGGTAGTGCTAGAAAGCTGTAATTTGGCATGGATATACACATATTTATTAAAACTTTAGAATCGTAGAAGAAAATATTAAAAAACATTTTTTTTCAGGTTACCTCCCCTACAGGTAACGTGAGGATGAATTTCGTATTCGTCGCGTACCCTATAGCACAGTAGGTATGTATTTCCTTTACTGTGCCTATAGTGTGGGGTATCGTTGATAAGGTCTTTTTTATTCCAAGTCCCACTTTCAGTGGTCAGAAAAATGGCCAGTTTATCATGCCATAGTCTACCACGCTGGCCAAGTGCGGATTGGACCTAAAATCTGGTAAAAAGTAAAAGCTTCTGAAGTTTGGATTATAACAATTTTTTTCGACAACAAACAACAAAACTCCAAAAACGAACCAATTTAAAATTTTATCTCAATATTTTGATCACACTGGATCTAGCAACCATAATCTAACTACAGCAGAGCAGTCTAACTAACCGAACTTATGAAAGTGAAGGTTATCTACAATTTGTCGATCTTGGCATGTTTAGCTATCTAGCTTCGAATATACATGGCATAGATAATATAATTAGTGATGTTTAATATAGAATATTGGTCTGATGAACACTAGTACCATAAGCAAGCGTCCGGTCACCGGTCAGTGGAGATTAGTTCCCCTTTCATGAGACGAGATTGAGGCGAAATTAATTATTGACAAAACGTTACGTTGGTATTAGAGACTGATTACATAACAAACTAACTCTGAAATGACAGAGGAGACTGATAAAATGATGAAAATTATAATTTTAAATAACTTTCTAAGTAAATAATGAATATCCCTTGATTTTAATAAATAACTTTTGTAGGTAAAATATTATCTTCTAATAAGTAGATACAGTAGCGTAGCGTGGGCGTGGGCCGGGGGGGCCCTGGCCCCGGGCGGCACATGAAGATAGGGCGGCAAGACACTCGATTTTTAAATAAAAAAAAATATGTATTAAAATTAAATATTTTATATTTTTTAAATGTAAATAGTGTTATGAAAAAACAAGAAAAGTGCATATTTAATTAATAAAAAAATATTTTAAATAATATGGGGGCGGCAAAGTTCATTGGGGGGCGGAAAATTTTTGGTCGGCCCCGGGCGGCGGAAGCCCACGCTACGCCACTGAGTAGATAATAAGTAGTACTACCAAATGTAAGTTGAGTTCCTTCGATTCTAGGATTCTAGTCAAACTCTCCTTGTTCGAGGTGGATTCTAATCCTTCTGAACAAGTAACAAGGGAAATACGTTCATTTTGAAGGTCAGTAATCTCGATTCCCGATAGTAGCCGTACTAGGCACTAGCCATGCATCGTGGTAGGGCTTTTTACTGACCAGTTACTTTTACGTTTATTTACAATTGAAATGATTGATGAGGCCCCAATTACTACGTAATAAACCGTAGATAGATGTGACCACCTTTAAACCATTGGTAGATAATAAACTAATTATTGGTATTTACGGAGTATCTACTACCGCAACACCGTACTATAAAACTGGATAAATAAACAATTGTAATACGTCTAACGAACTATCGAACTTAAATCGATCAACAAAAATTAGTTCACGCGGTTGATTTTACGCTTCATTTTCCTTATAATAACATGACTTGTTCCAATTATCTAAATAGTGACTTTGTAAGCAGGTGATTTGTTGCAAGCAAACCATAATATAGCTCGACGCATCGCGCGCAGAGGGGAGACTGGGGCGAGTCAGACCGTTCACGCGTTCTCTGAGTCTTATTATGACGTGACGCATTGTGTCTTGTCTTGTGACTTGACTTATGAGCGATTCACGCGTGAACGGAAAGTAGACTGCGTTTACTCAACTCTAGCTTTTACAGTCGGTTTTTTTAGAGGACTTTTATATGTAAAACAATCCTGGAACTACTTTTATTGATAATTTAAATTAGTTAAAAAATAATTAACCAAATTCGAATAAAACTGCAATTAAGTTGTTGTTTCTATACGTCATCCGAGTTCTCTAAAGTATTTTTTACCATAGACCTTCTTCTACATAATATACATAATGATAATAAATTTCACACGTTCACGCACACGTACTACGGTTTTCTGTGCAGTGAAGCATGGACCTATAATCCTACATACTACACAAACACAACCTGATAACATTTATTTGTCACATAATATATCCCTCGGCCGAGAATCAAACCCGGGACCTCTCGCCTGGTATCCAGATCCCTAGTTACCAACTGAGTTACACTAGGGTCGTCTAATGAAATACTTACAAGATTCATTGATGCGCCTAATTATAATGACATAGCAAAGTTCAGTGCAGGATCCTTTGCAGTGTCACCTGGCAACCTACTTGTTAAACTAGCGTGTATAGAGATAGATAGATAGATAGAGATTAAACTCTGTTCACAAATCTTAAAGACTAAAATGACAACCACTAATGTCAAAGTTCCAAATAATGACACCAGTTAAATTTGTGCGATCTACTTTTCCGGGTTTTTGAATCGTAAACTATGTCGTAAGAATAGTGACATATTAGTAGCGACACTAATATCTCATATCATTTACCTAGATATTTAGTATTCGGTTAAACAGTATAAAATTAGCTGTATACCGAATGTAACCATAACCAAATACTCGTTCTTGTAAGCAAAATAACTTTTAAATTTAGTTAGTAAGGGTAAATATTATGAATATATGTATGTATGATAATGGTTGCTAAAACTTGTTTTTATACTAGTTTTAGGGACTCTTCAATAATCACACAAATAGTCGACCCACCATACAAGCTGCGAATATTTTTCCGATTTACTTTCCGGTTTATGGTCATCACTATTTAATTTGCACCCGAAACTGGTCATCCATGAAACGTCAATTTAGTCTCTAAGATTTGTAGACGGACTTTAGTCGAATTATAACAGATAAGGGCCTATGGAAGTCATTGCAGTGTAGAGGACGGCTGTAGAGAAAAACAGAAGAAAGAAAAGGATGCAATATTCAATAGAAAAAATATATGGAAATAAACAATTTTTAAAGTAAATAGGTACCTTCGTGTCTTTTTGTTAAACTTAACTATTAATCAAAAAAATAACAAAATCACCAAAAAAACATCTTAAAAATAAAATTATCCACAAAATAAAATGGGTGAAGTGGGGTTACAAGGGACATGAGTCATGACTATCGAATCATATTTCTTAAAATAAAAATAATACCCTCTTGGGGATGATAATGTTTTATTTTTATATTATGTAATTCTTTCAAGCCAAAAAGCAAAGGTGACTCGATACACAAATTAATATTATCAATTCAACAATTTACATTTATAACGCCACTTTAGCTACTTCACACAATGGATGTAGAATTGAGAAGGCCTGGGATGTATTTCATGACGCTCCTTTAATGCAGATTGATAGAGACTCCTTTAATGAGATTTGCCATTTGTTGTCTCAAGTTCCGACTACAACTTAACTTAGATTTTTTTTAGGTCCACACAATAATAATTTTGTAAAGAAATTCAAAACAAGGAATGAATTCCTCATGATCATAACAATTATTAATTATTAACAAACTGAAATGGCGATAATACTTCATGAAATTGGTAGCAAAAATCTAAAACCGCAGTTCGTGTTTTTTCTCGATTCGGCTTTTTCAGCATTTCAAAAACCACTTGCGTTTAATCACAGCACGTGTCTAAACAAGTAATTGGTTGATGTCGGAAATCATATTACGAAACACTATATTACAATTCAATACAATACAATATAACTAAGTCCACCCATTTTATTATGCAATAAAGAGTAAATAAATAAAAACTATAGGTATATTATTATTCTTGGTCATGTACATTTACACACAAATGATTCCAATTAAAGACAGTTTGAGTAGCTATGATTTTTAAAAAAAGTCGGTTTTATCTCGCTGTACATTATTTATCGCTTAAGTGTACAATTTGATAAAGTTGCCCAAAGTTATTGTTAATTTTTCAAGTTTTGTAATCAAATAATATCATTTAATTAAATTCCATGTCCGAATTGACTTAAACGCAACCCTACGTCTCTATTGAAGTTATTGGGGTGTTTCTTATTACTTTAACTGCAGGTTAAAGACGGATGAAGTAAGTATTACAGAGCGCTTCGTAGAAATTACTCGGGGACTGTGTAGTTCAATCAACCAATTAGGATTGGAAATTACAATATCTTTAGTTTTACTAGATTTCGGGAAATTTATTTTAACTTTATACCTAGTCATTTTTAACTAATTATTTTGGTAAAATAAACGTTACAAATTATGCTTTAATGTTAATGTGTTTAATATGTATACTGATAGCACCAATACTAATTTAAAAAATACGCCTCACATTCTTATGACGATAAAGATCATTGAAAAAAAAAACATTTAGATCTGTATAGGATTTCACTGCCGATTTTGTTTCCTGTTATTCTAGCAGCGTGGGATTACACACCACACTAGATGACTAGCGTAATACATTAAGTACCTACCGATTAAATTAACTAAGAAAAATGGCAGACTTAACAGGAAAAGAAAAAGAATCAAATCCAATAAATCAACCCTCAAAACGTTGCCATAATACAAATAAGTGTTTTAAAACGCAGGCTATAAAATAATAAAGTAACAATAATATATCATTTTCAACGCGAGATTTGTTTTAGTATATGAAACTAGGCGGCCAAGAGTCGATAAGATACACGGACGTGGACGGCACAACCGTCTTTTTCAAACGTCTCCAATAATGCACTACATTGCTGCTTTGTTGGAAAACGCGTTCAATCGTTATACAACTAAGCTAGTAGTGCATAAATACATCATTACAAGTCAGTGTAGGCGAACGGACGGGTGCGGGCCGGCCCCTTGCGTCGATTGAGTCACGAACGCCGCACCGTGGTAAGGACCACTGCATTCTTTTGCGATAATTCAACTTGTACGCTTCCATTATGCTATCATACATTGCTCGACGATTATTGAAGTTGAAATCGGAGGTCGGTGCTCGGAAAGTAATATATCGAGCTCAGAATAGTGATGTCGGTGGTTCGAGTGGCTTGATAAAGGCAGTATGTTCGCTTCAAGTTGACGCGTCGTCATATAACGCTCGGTAAGTTTTTTGTTGCAAACGGATTATTTTATAGAGCTAATATGAAAATGTATATACCGTGTTGGTATAATTTCCCGCCAAGTATTTCGACTCATAGACAACTTTTAGTTTTTGCCAAGCTACGATCGGCGACGATGACGCATATCGTCCTTTTTGTAGTAAATGTATTGGAACAATATATATAATACGCTTATAAGCAAAATACAAGCCGAGCCTGAACCAAGCTCGTATCTCGGAATGCTATGAATAACGTCGGCATGCTGGGACGATGCGTCGAAAACGTCATCATTTTTAAACATTGCAGGTTTGCAGAAACGTACAATAGGTAGATATCGGCTCAAAAGGATAAATTAATTAACAAATGTTACACCTCAATTACTTCTATCTATAAATAACCCTTTTATTTTTGTTTGCCAAATATGAAAGGCTTTGCTGAAACATATTTGCGATTCTCTTGTCAAATATTTATGTTACCGTGTTCAATGATAAAGCAAACTAAAGCGAGGCGAAAAAAAATACAAATCCTTCATTAATTATTAATTATGCAGTAATAAATTACGTATTATTAATTAATGATATGGAGAACCGAAAAAACTTTACTAACAAAAAGTAAAGTTGTATTTATTGTCTTTGAATGGAAATTGCTTTCATTTATATGTAAAGACCAGTTTGTAAAATATTGTTTCTTTCATATTGTTTTTTTTAATAATGTTTTTTTCTTAAGCTCAAAAGTAAATAATAATAAAATTATTATATTTTATTACTTATAATAACGAACACATATGAAAACATAATACGAAATGACGCAATTATATTTTACTAAGTAGGTAGGTAGTGTAGGTACCTACTGTTATTTTTTGCGCCACAAAAATACTTTTTCGATCCCAGTTCACGAAATATGGAGTTCCTAATTTACCCCAACGCACCCCTAATCCAAATTTAGTAAAATGAAACCTATAAATTAAAGTTTTCGGTATTGATAAAAATCTAGATGTAGGTCAAGGAATAGGTAGTAGGTGTGTATACTATTGTATTTTTTATAATTTGGAGTTTATAGAAGACAGTTTACATAATTTTGTTCCCTGATTTCTTCCCTACCCTCTCCTATGGGCTCTCCATCAATCATGACAATTTAAATACGGTGAGTCCATAGAGACAGGTCAAAACTCCGCACAAGACCACAGATTAAATTGCTTTAATTACTCATTTTCCGTATTCTATTATAATTAATATTCTAATTTACTAAGTACGTTTAAATTCAAAATTTTACAAGGTTACATTTAAATTAAATGTAACCTTGTAAAATTACCTGGTAAAATTATTGTTTTATTAGTTACATAATATGTTACATATTATGTTATATAATATACTTGTGTAATTACGAAATTATAACATTGGATTGTTTAAATTAAACCTATTTGTTATTGCATTGTAATTTATTAGTAACGTGTCATGTGATGAAACACGAAACAGAATCGAGCAGTACACAATATAGGCATTAGGCACTAATAATAATAATAATTTATGTACGAATAAAGTACCTCCATCGAAGTTGGTTTATTCATCAAACTATTACGGGAACGTTTGACTGCTAGTTATACCACAGAATAAATAATAGTACTTTTTATACCAAAGTAAAAGTAGTTATACCAAAATCTTTAAAAAATGTTGTCAAATTCAATAATAAAAAATTTAACCAAAGCTGTTAAAATAACATAAAGATGACGTAACAGTTACTTTATGTCACAACGTGTAGGTACCATGGACAATTTTTAAAACGCTAACAAACGTTTAAAAATAGTCCTCTTTGTATCTTCTAATTCGTATGAAAGTAAACGCCCTACAGCGATAACGTACGTACCTTACGTAGGTACTGGCCACCATATTGTCATAATAATATGATGTATGCTATACTGTTATCGCTATAGTGTTCGAAACACGACGACTCCAAATAATCATAATCAGCATTCTCAATAAAAGGTATCTAGTATCTACTGTAGCCTGTACTGGGCCTACCTACACGCTACGCTCGCTCCGTATAAAATGTTTACGATTTTTTGTTTCTGTTTAATACCGTTTCAAATGATTCTAAATTCAAATTAACGATGAATAAATACGTCCGGTCGAGGCCGCACCCAGCCGCCGTGCGTCAAAATCGCAGCCACCGAGCGCTGAATACCTAAAATTTCAAAAACTAATTTTCCGCAACAAAATGGCGGCTATTAAAAATATTAAATAAAATGTAAAAACAATACGTGTCCCGTCGAAACGCAAACGTTACGAACTGGGTACATTTCGAAAGCACCAGCGACCGCGGTCCGCGGCCGCTCGAACAAAGAGCACGCAAGTCGAACGCGACAATTGCAATCCGACCGGTTGTGGAGCGGCGGCGGCCGCACGCAGCCGCTGCGGCGCTCCGACATCCGCAAATAGGCAAGCTAGCTCAACGTACCGGCCGCCAGCTTCTCCGCCAGCCCGAACCCGCACCAGCCCGGCACCACGCTCTGGCAGACTTCCTCCCAGCATCGCATCTTCTCCGCCCTGTCACCGTAATTCGTGTGGTTCGTGTCGAAGAGGCACGGCCTCTTCTGCACCTCGGACACTATCATGTTACTCTTGATCCCGTCGGCGTCCTTGGTTCGAACCATTTTGGTGGAATTGTAAAAAAAAAATCAAAAAATTTTGAAATTGTAATCCGCGTCGGGTTGTTTTTCAAGTGCGTGTATACACTGCGTGTTCAGTATCGGCGCGGCCGGGAAGCGGTGGTCGCGGTACACGCGTCCGAATGCCCGCGTGAAACTGGCGGGCAGAGCGAGCGGCGCAGCGGGCAATATGGCCGCCCGTCGGCGGGGAAACGTATAGGTGTGAGTTCGTTGCGATGCGATATCTTCCTCGCGCTAATAAATAAATAAGATGCATGCGATGTATAGGATACGGTCTACGTGCTGCATGGAGCCATGGAACCATTTGGACGTTATTATTTAAATGGAAAAACTTACGACGCGTACGCGACATCAATAACAAGTTTATAAAACCTAATTACCGTACAGTTTAGAGTTATAATAAATAAGTAAACAAGAGAACGAGTTACTTCGCGAACAAAATGTCGGACGACGCGGTCGGCTACTCGAGATGTTTAATAATAAGCTGCACAAACATGGCACAATAAATTCAGAAGTGGCCATTTTAAATGATAGATATAAGAAAATCCAGTTAGAAAATCGTGGTCTTGCAAAAACAGTCTATTCATTACGCCTCATTGTTAGATGACATAATTATCATAATTACGCTCGTCATCTTTATCAGAATAAAGTCCTGTTTTTAATCACAAATATTAGTCGTTATTATTATTCATTAGTCGATCAACTCAATTTGTACGGTGATAACAATTTTTAGGGCGACTGCGTAAAACAGAATCAGAATGATACGCGCAGAAAACCCACGGACAACATGGTGGAATAACAAAATAAAATTATGTAGTCACTAGTGAAGGTTAAATAAGGCAAAAAATTATTACGCAACGTACGAACATTCTTGTTAAAATATTGTGGGCGAAAGCCATCATAACGGCTAAACATGGAATAAAACATGCATGAGACTGAAATAATTATTTCCGTTATCTTCATAATTTTAGACCACATTTTGAAGTCATTTCTGAATATTGATTTAAAATTATAGATTCGATTTTTGATTGCAAGTGAACAGATTAGATATATCTCTAAATATATTTGATTGAGCAATAACATTATCTACAAACATTTTATAAGACGGTTAACAACGAACCGCACGTGTGGCGCTATGGTTGCTCGCCGTGCCAATGGTCCTGGGTTTGATTTCAGTGAGACCGAAATTTGAATGATGAGTTTGAATTTCTGTCCTCGGTCTGGGTGTGTTTGTGTCTTATAGTGTTAAACTTTTCACCGCCCGACTTCTTAACAGTTGTCGTGCCCGTATTAATTCTTCAGTAGAAGTCATATTTAAATACTAATAAATTATGAATTTCAATACCTAGTACCTACACATAATATTCATCGATAACATGCACGTAAACACTTCTGCACGCACATGACTAAAGGAAAATTCCAGAAATCGGCACACGTTTATGACGTCAAAAGCGGGTCGTTTTTCTCCAACCGTGGCGCTGTAGTCTAAGCAATAAGTTCAATATGGTGAAAAATATCTCTATTTTTCACCATTTTTAAAAATACGTGTGATAGCTCATTCTATCCGGAATGATGTCTAGAAAAATGTTTCGGAAGCGTTTACCAGCGCGTAAAAAATTACAAAAGTTATTAACAAATTAAGTTGCAAAAAAAAGGTATTTCGTTTTTTCTTAATAACTCCCAAACTATTAATATTTAAGAAATTTTAAAAAAAGATTCTTAAAGAGGAAGAAATTTCCAAAAAAATAACTCCCGCTCCTGGACTCTTATCTCCATTATTTATAATTTTAATTTAACGCTGAAAATGGGCCTCCACGCGGCATTTTTAGGTTGCGCGCGCGGCTTCAAAACCGAGTACCCCACACTCAATAATTTTTTTAAAGTATTTGTTGAAGTTTTTCTTTTAAATTGACACGTTCTTTTTGTATTGTCACATATTTTTCTGACTTTTAAAAATCTGCTCTGCAATAAATCTGAAAACGTAGTTTTTCTATTTTGTGGTTTAATTTCAACAGGTTATGGGCCCAGATCCGTAATCTAATAGTAAAAGTAGTAGGCAAAGTGATATAATAGAGATTAGTTCGCCGGTCATTGTAAAAGTGATACGATCTAAGCTCAACGTGGTGTCGTTGTGTAAAACAAAATAAAACAAGTTTTTCACTATGTCTTCAAATGCAATGAGCCTCATAGAAAAACTGACTGGACGCGAGAATTACAATACATGGAGATTTGCAGTACAAACTTATTTGCAGCATGAGGAATTATGGTGCTGCATTGAGAATAACGGTAAAGATATTGATCCGAAGCTTGACCTAAAAGCAAAAACAAAAATAATTTTGCTGATTGATTCTGTGAATTACATACATATTCAAGAGGCAAAGACTGCAAAAGAGGTTTGGACTAACTTACAAAAAGCGTTCGATGATAAAGGGTTAACACGCCGCGTGGGTCTACTGAAAGACTTGATAACGACTACTTTAGATAACTGCCAAAATATAGAAGACTACATAAACAGAATAATGACTACGGCGCATAAACTACGAAATATTTCGTTTGAGGTCAATGATGAATGGTTGGGTACATTACTTCTGGCTGGTTTACCTGAAGTATATAAACCCATGATAATGGCCCTTGAAAGTTCCGGTGTGCAGATAACAGCAGATTATGTAAAGACTAAGCTCCTGCAAGAGATAAAGGGCTCCGAGTCAGTGGCATTGTATGCTGGAAGAAGTGATAAAATAAAGGAAAGAGGTCCAGAAAATACAACAAAGTTTAACAAAGGCCCCCGTTGTTTTAAATGCAATAAGTATGGTCACTTAAGCAAATATTGCAGAACTAAAAAGAAGGATAGCAATAAAGAGACAGAAAAAGAAACTGGATATGTCGCAGTAATCTCAGCAATGTCAACAGCATGTGAAAGTAATAGTTGGTTTATTGATTCAGGAGCATCCATGCACATGACCATGAAGCAGGACTGGCTGTATGATGAATCACCAGCACCGATTACAAGCATCCGTATCGCAAATGATAAAATGCTAACCGTGAAAAGCTGTGGTAAAGTTAACCTGCCTGTAACTCAAAGCAATGGAAAAAGCGAAACTATACAAGTAACTAATGTGTTATATGTACCTGAGTTAGCAAGCAATCTTCTCTCCGTTAGTCAACTCATAAAGAAGGGGTGTTCCGTACAGTTTGATAAGAATGGCTGTAAAATACTCAACAATTCAAAAGAAGAAGTTGCGGCTTGTGAGTTAATAAACAATATGTATCGCCTAAACATAAATAAAATACAAGCCTATAAGTGTAATACAAATGATGAAAGTGACAGCTACTTATGGCATCAAAGGATGGCCCACCTCAACTTATCTGATCTGAATAAACTTTCCAAATGTACAAACGGGATCAAGGTCAATGAAAATAAGTCAAAAATGGTGTGTGAATACTGTCAAGAAGGTAAACAGTTCCGACTCCCATTTCCGAAAGAAGGCTCCCGAGCAAAGAAGCCTCTAGAACTTGTACATTCTGAAGTTTGTGGACCGTTGGAAGTAAAATCAGTAGGAGGGGCACAATACTTCCTTACTTTTGTGGATGATAACACCAGGAAAGTATTTGTTTATTTTCTTAATAATAAGTCTGAAGTCTTTAGTAAATTCAAAGAATTCAAAGTATTAGTTGAAAATCAACTAGATCTGAAAATAAAAAGAATAAGAACTGATAATAGTAGAGAGTATCTTAGTAACGAATTTAAGGAGTACATTCAAAAATCAGGCATTATACATGAAACTTCCAATCCATATACCCCACAACAAAATGGGTTAGTGGAGCGTATGAACCGCACATTGATGAAGAGAGCTCGTCGTATGTTACTCAATGCTAATTTGCAGAAATCCTATTGGGCGGAAGCAGTAGCAGCAGCGGCCTATATAACAAATAGATGTCCAACAAGATCCATTTCATACGTTACCCCTGAAGAACTATGGTCCGGGAAGAAGCCCAATTTGAAACATCTGAGAATTTTTGGATGCGAGGTTATAGCTCAAATACCCAACAATAAACGTCAAAAGCTGGATGCTAAGGCAAGTAAAATGATTTTTGTTGGTTATTCCGAAACAACAAAAAGCTACAGATTATTAGATCCTAAAACAAGGAAAATACTTATTAGTAGAGATGTTGTATTTTTGGAAAATTCAATACATAGAAAATACACAATTCCATTAACAGAAAATGTGAATTGCAATAATACTAATGTAAGAAATGGAAGTATGCCATCAGATAATTCAGAAATGCAAAACACTCCGGATAGTGAGCATGATATGTCATCAGTGAATCTATCTGATGATGAGTCTTTCTTCTCTACTGATGATTGATGTTAGAATCAGAAATTCGATTCAGTTTTGAAGAATTTGGTTTGACAAGTGTATTTATGCTGGCAAATTAGATGAAAATAAAGTTTATCTGATTCTGTATGTCGATGATGAATTGTTAATTTCATAAGAGTCAATTATATTGAATAAAGTAATAAAATTCATGATCTAAAAGAAGTTTACTATGACTAATGCAAATGGAAACAGTATACAGTGGACCCTAACACTAAGCTAGAAAAGAGTACATCAGAACTAGATAAGAAAATACCTTACAGAAGGCAGTCGGGTCGTTAATGCATCTGGCTATTGTAAGTCGGCCTGACATAATGTTTGGTGTAAGCTTAGTGAGCAGATTTCTTGATAGTTACGACTACAGTCACTGGAATGCTGTTAAAAGGATTTTGAAGTATTTAAAAGAGACTAAAAGCTATGGTCTGTATTATACTCCTAATTGTTTTATAGCTAATTAAACAGTAGATGTATTTACCTTTGTGGAAATTTATTGAGTATTAGGTAGGTATGTTATAAAAATTGTAATTGTATAACAGAAAATTTAAATGATGTAGGTACTGTGTAACTATTGATGTTTTTGTTACTATGGGAGGTTAAGGAGTGTATGTATCTACTGTAATGTTATATTATTATGGTGAAGAACGTTACAATTTGGAGAGAGTGTTGAAGTTTTTCTTTTAAATTGACACGTTCTTTTTGTATTGTCACATATTTTTCTGACTTTTAAAAATCTGCTCTGCAATAAATCTGAAAACGTAGTTTTTCTATTTTGTGGTTTAATTTCAACAGTATTAATTATTAATAAAAAAAAAATATGGTGTATTCGGAACACTTCAAAGAATTTGCTTCCGTAGGAAATGTTTCTTAAAGTTAATTTTTCAACAAGTTAGACGATTGTTAATTAACAAAATTTTCTCGAACTTCCATTTTCAGCGTATATTAAAAAAAAAATTTTAAATATCCTATAATTTTTTTGCTTCCTGGAGCCCTTCTTATATACATACTTAACGAGATCACGCTATAAATTTTTAATACTTTGTTTATAATAATTTTATAGTAAAAAAGCAGATTAAACGAGCACTGGTATTTGGTCGTAAATATACGACCCTTTTGAAAAATATTTTTTTTCAGGGTACCTCAGGTAACGTGAGGATGATTTTTTATTCGTCGCGTACCCTATATGGGTCTTTTAAGGCTTTAGAATTAGGGGTCCGTTTGCGAGATATTTGGCTTTAAAATGCTAATTTTGGTTAGTCAACTGTCCCGCCCCCCCCTGCTGGTTAACGGTTGGGGTTGGACAAGTGAAAAAATACTGAAAAATAGGTTATATGATGAATTTACAAGGAAAACTATCACGGCTATGTTAGCATAAATAGTTAATGAGTAATAGTCAATAAACTTACCTACTACTTCGGAACTGTAGGGTTCCGAAGTACTAGTTGCACATGCACTTGCCCGGTTTTCTTCTCTGTTATACACACCTTCACTCTATAGGGGAATCTAGATAACATCATACATACCTAATTGCGCAATATTTTCTTCGTTTATCATAGGAAAGTTGCGATTTGTAAACTATCCTACTTGCTGTCATTTTACTTGAGTTATTTTATTAAAGTTTTACAATTTATTTTCTTCAAAGAAAGTCTTCTGTTAATTTAATAACAATTTAATTTTTTATTTGAAGGTCGGCTGGCATATCAACACATGGGTGATCCAAGATATTGGTGATGTCCGATATCCGTGGGCGACGATGACAGACACCTTACCATCAGGTGTGGCTTGTCTGCTTTGCCGGCTATTTAGTAACGGCTATAGGCGGTACTGCCGGCTATTTAAAGCGAAAATATTCCAATAAATTAAACAAAGATAAAGAAAAGAAAGGAATTCTTCAAGTACACGGTTTTTATTAAGCCGCTGGGGTCTAGTATGTTAGGATGGTATTTTCTAATCAATTTTACACGACCTTCCCTGTGAGCTACACTTGGAAATAAAAGCAACTCAGCTTCGGATTACAATTTTATTCCGATAGATAAACAACGTGAAAAATGAAATGTTTTTTAGTTCCACTTTAAGCGCTAATTACATTTTCTTAAATTCAAAGACTATTTCGTAATTATTTGTTATCCATTGCTGTATAAAAACAAATAAATTTTTTTAAGGTTCCGTAATCAAAATGTCCTAAACCTGGACATGGTCTACCTGTCTGTATGCCAATCTTCATCTTAATTCGTAATTTCGTACAACGGTAAGCGTGTGATGGTAGTACTAACATCTAAACATCTTCTCATAGTATTAGTAAGAGTAGGACACCTATCTTGGGGTTAGAGACCTACCCTCAGGGATGAAAATGACTAACTTTAGGCCCATTAATAGGATGTAAATAATTATGATGTAAATAGGCGATCTAACACTGAATGCTGATTAGTAGATATACGAAAACTAAAAACTACAATAGATAGAAAAAAGTCTGAATCAATAAATCGTCGGGTAAATAGAAAATTTAAACTTTTTCGGGCATTTAAACTTTTTCACTTTATTAATTTTGTTTTTTTTTTCTGAAGATCTAATTACAATGTCTAATATTTAACTTAAAGGTAATTATATAGAGTTTAAAATGATATATTATGTATTTTAATTAAAGGAAAAGGCAATTCTAGCAGGAAATTTCATTTTTCTTTATAAACAAACAAGTATTACGCCAAGGATTTTATTACATAAAACCAAATTATTGAGAAAATAATAGTTTATTTCATTTAAATTGTTTATTTTTAGTAAGTTTTAGTTCCCTTTTAGTAGGTATTTAAAGAACAGCCACTATACTTTAAATTTAAAGCAAGTGATAGCCTAGCGGTTAGAACGTTGGTCTCTCGAACAGAGGGGCCCGAGTTCAAATCCTGGCACGCATCTCTAATTTTCAAATATTATATGCGTATTAGAAGCAAATTATCACTTGCTTCGGTGAAGGAAAACATCGTGAGGAAACCTGCACACCGGAGAGTTCTCCATAAAGTTCTCAAAGGTGTGTGAAGTCTACCAATCCGCACTTGGCCAGCGTGGTAGACTATGGCCTGTACCCCTCACATTGTGGGAGGAGACCCCGAGCCCAGCAGTGGGACAATTATGGGTTGTTGCTTTGCTTTGCTTTTTGCACTATACTTTAAAGTATTGCCTTTTGGTATTCTGTCCGAACAATATTTTGAGTTACGACACTTTTCTCTATAAACGAACGTTTACTAGCTAAATTAGCTGTCATCGACGTACTAAAAATGATCTCAAACGACAGAGTGACGTTTTTCTACAATTAAAATAGACATAGACCACTAAATAACGAAACGACACTTGCGACATCTAGTGTACTTGCCTTGTAATTCTATAAAGTGTATTTTATCCATATAAAAAATTGTACAGCGGGCCTATTATGAACTTTTATAAAACCATTCTTGTTCCAGGCAATTCATTTATCGGGCTTGGAACGACGTATGATTGGCTAAAAAGTGTCACGTGACCGCTTTGGTAATACGAATTTGACGTTTACACTGGAACATGCCTGGAATTAAGAGTTCATAATAGACCCGCAGTACAGTACAAAGTAGTAAGTAATGTACAGACAGTAGACTCGTTTTAACTAATAATCTCGTTTTCGAGAAATTTTGGATTATGTCACTTTTCCATTTAAACGACAAAATATGGTAACCTACCAGCGCTCTACCCGCGGCATCGCCCAAGTTCTCCCACCAATAAGTACCCTATGTTATGTCAGATCATGGTCTACCTACGTGCTAAATACCATGAAAATCCGTTCAGTCGTCTGCGTCAAAGAGTAAAAACCATCCATACACCCTCCCAAACTTTCACATTTATAAATAAAGTGATATATTATAAATAACTTAATATTGGACCGATTAGCATCTTGCAAGGTACTGGCACTACAGACAGCCGCTGAGTGCTGACGTCACTCGTGATATACCGAGCAATATCCTCCGGTAGCGAGAACGCTGCGTCAGACCAGACACGACACGACGACATGGCGACACTACTTAGTTCTCTTTATACTCTGTGCAACGTGCATACGCATAACGTCAAATGCAGGCTAAAGCACATGTCTAATTAAGTTATGATATTATGACGTTCTTGCTTAAACATAGTTTTCAGCGGAAATATTTTGGTCAATGACATATAAAAAATATACTTAATCATATCTACCACATTGATAAAATATGTAAATACTTATAATTATTGGTTTTTACTTTTAGCATGTTTTTTTAGTACATAACGTTGATAAGATTTTTTTTTACTATCTCCATTAATGCCAAAACACTTGTCATTTGAAATATTTTTTACAATTAATGAATAATAAAACAAAATAATTAAATATATATTTAATTATACTGATTAATTTTATTATCATCAACTGTTATATTTGCTTTTAGGGGCCATCCATAAATTACGTCACACGTTAGGGGGGAGGGGGGGGGGGGTCAACGAAGTGTGACATTGTGTGACAAATTATGTGACGTCACTTTTCAAAATCGAATAATTGGTATGTATAGGCAAATATTAAAAACAATTAATGGAAATAAAACTTATTTCGGAACAGCTGTTTTAATTTAATAATTTCTAGGTGTAAAATTTCATAATAATTTTATTATGTGACGTCACACTAGGGGGGGGGGGAGGTCTCACAAATGTGACCAGCTGTGACAAGGGGGGGGGGGGGAGGGGTCAAAAAGTCATGTAATTAGTGTGACGTAATTTATGGATGGCCCCTTAGTTGTTAAACACACAAATAATAAATTTTAAATAAAATTAAATAATTTTATATGCGTTATTACAAAATAAAAACTAAATTCATGTGATAGCATACATAAATTACAGTAAAATTTTGTTAACTTACGCTTGCGACAACGAACACTAAAATAATCTAAATATTATATCGTTTTTGACATCTCCACCGATGTCAATGCATGACGTCATCAGTAGGAAGGACAAACGTATCACAAATCGCGTCGTTACTCGTTTGTTATGTAACAAACATTGCTGCTTACAATACAAACAAGTCCAACTAAATTGATACTTATTATATTTTTAACCGACTTCAAAAAAAAGGAGGAGGTTCTCAATTCGACTGTATTTTTTTTTATGTTTGTTACCTCAGAACTTTCGACTGGGTGAACCGATTTTGATGATTGTTTTTTTAAACGAAAGCTGGTGCTTGTCATGTGGTCCCACTTAAATTTTATTGAGATCTGACAATGGCATTCATGAGAAAACCACATAAGTCTTAAATTTGCATTAAGTATGTGTGCGACAAATGGACGAATAACTCAATATCACGTCAACCGATTTCGATGATTCTTTTTTTAATCGAAAGCAGGTGCTTGTCATGTGGACCCACTTAAATTTGATCGAGATCTGAGAAGTAGTTTTTGAGTAATTTTGAAGTCGGTTACTTTTTGTTAGTAAAATTTAGATTATTATAAACCAAAAAGTAACTCCTCTTTGCTCCTGAAATAAATTCTGCTAAAGTTCTGAATAAAGTTAACATCTCAATTCATAACGGTCCTTGTGGCGTAATGATTACCATTCAGACCGCCGAACCAAGCTCCTAGGTTCGATTCCCAGTGAGGCGGAAAGGAGAACCCCATTTTCCATAGAGACACCGGCCTACATTAGACAAGATTGAAAATTGGTGGTCAATTAGATCATTGTAAAAGCTTTAGTTTCTCCAATTTTCACGGCAGTTAGCAATGGCCAAGTAATGAAATCCTATAATTTCCACCTTAATAATAGGTTATGATTATGTCACACTCATGATATGATGATACCATAATCATAATATACTCATTGTATGCGCAGTGCAACCTACTGTTCCTCTACATTGTATAGAGTACTTTATCCAGTGTTCATAAAAAGGTCAGTCACAAAAGAGGCGATCTCGAAGTCCAATATTCATGCAATATTTGTTTAAAAAACAAATCCAGAAATTGTAGCGAAAACACATTCACCATTCAACATTCACCAAAACAGTAGTAAGAAAGCGAATGCAATAGAACATTAAAATAACTGTGTGCGTTTCGATAAGTTTCAATAGTAAATAGGACTCCAAATACGATGGTAATATTAATTTAATACTAAAAATACACAAAAGCGTACACAGTTGAAAGATGCAAGATGAATGACAATGGTGTTATTTATAAATAATCAAACTGACAGTAACCAAAATGACATTAGATAGGGATTACACCAGAGATCTTTGTTGACAATCGATTCAAATGTCTCGAAATCAATGTCAAAACTCGAAATGTCTTTTAATTAGCGTAACGATTTAATGGTAATTATAAATGTATTAGGTACATAGTTTAGCTATACAGTGAATAAGAAAACATGTATAAAAGGAATTAATATTGTACTTACAAGTAATAATGATTAGTAAAATATATTATTAAGTTCTCTAAACTATCGATTTAATCGATGATAAAATCGTTTGTAATGAGGTAAATACTATCATTGTAAATACTATAAAAACTTTTTTGTATTATTTTGTTTATTTGGCTGATGTAGATGAGGCTAAGATTTAAATATGTTTATTTAGTAAACAAGACGAGTAACCGCCCTCGCTTTGCTTCGGTTTTCTTATTTTTATTTACACCTTATTGGAGTTTTATTAAGGATCCCTAATTTTTTTGAAAATATAATATAGCCTATGTTACTCGGGTATAGTGTAGCTTCCCAACAGTGAAAGAATTTTTGAAATCGGTTCAGTAGTTTCGGAGCCTATTCAATGCAAACAAAAAATCAAATCTTTTCTCTTTATATATTAGTATAGATAAAACGATTTTTTTGGTATATAATTTACTCTTGTCTAGTATTATGTTCTAGCACAGAGTATATATGGTTCGTGGCCGAAAATCGGGTATCTCCTTTAATGATAAGTTTGAATTTCTGTTCTCGGTGTGTGTCTTGTCCATAGCACTCGCGACACTGGCAATCTTATTTTTTAATTGAACATTAGTAACGAACTTTTGTGGGAGATGGTTAAGGATAAAAACTAATTATTATTATGATTAACTTTGCCATAAATAATGGCAGGCGGGTAGAAACCCCTACAACCATGCATGCGTACAGGATAGGATATGATTTATGCTCGGTTTGATCCTACGTGATGGTAAAAGGATGGTAAGCAAAGGTGATAAGTGGCTTCAACCCATTAATGGCCCACTAGGGTCTCTCCTCTTGAGGAGGCCTAGAGCGTACTCCACCACGCTGCTTCAGTGCGGATTGATGAAGGGGAGATGCCAAACCAAGTACTTTACCCATGTAAATGGCATCAAGTATTTCTCATCAAAACTGGCGATATTTCTCAATAAAATATTAAAGTCTATTAAGCTATCCTGTCTGACAAGCTATCTGCCAATAGCTAACGTTACTAGCTTACAGGGGATAATGGGTTGATTGGCATTCCACAGCTCTGCGGCGTTTTAAACTTAATTAGGCATTGTCGGTCAGGGCGGAACTCGGAAGGGAAAAAAGTCTGCAAACGGCGCTGTTTTATTAGGAACTTTTCATGACTTTTTGACCCCTCCCCCCTAGTGTGACGTCACATTATGAAATTTTACACCTAGAAATTATTAAATTAAAACAGCAGTTTCAAAATAAGTTTTATTTCTATTATTTTTTTTTAATATTTACCTATACATACCAATTATTCCATTTTTAAATGTGACGTCACGAAATTTAGGACCCCCTCCTTAGCTTGTCACACATTGTCATACTACATCGACCCCCCCTCCCCCCTAATGTGTGACGTCATTTATGAATGGGCCCTAAGTTAATTAATGTTTGACTACAATCCCACTTTTTGTTGTTATAATAATTTTATATTATGTTAATTTTGGATACTTTACGAGGAATCGAGACACCTGATGGTAAGTGGACATTGTCCCCCATGCACATCAGTAACGCCAAAGCACCAACAATGCATTACCGGCCAGAAAGAAGAAAGAACTTTATAACTACTAGTCCTTATTGGTTAAAATTGTTTGATACTTATTCAACCGTTCAAATATTAACTTTGCTGTTTATAAAAAAAAATCTGTCAATGCTTATATAAAAACTAGACAACTTTTTTATAGTATGCGATAAATTGCGATGTATGCAAATGGCCAAGTGGCCAAATTTTGCACTACCTTCCACACACAAAATACATAGTAGTACTTTTTGAATGTTTATGCTTCGTAACAGCCCTACCTGATGGTAAATGGCGAATAGTCTAAGATGAGCTTACTTCTAAGTAAAAGCCTATTCACTCTTTTCTCGAGAACTTTATAGAGAAAACATCAAAGGCGGGAAAGCCGACGCAGGAAAGCTATTCCTTCGTGAATGAACGCCGAAACAAACCGTGTCGTCCACTCACAGGATGTTCACTACGAACACGGATGGATGGATCCTTTGGATACTAGTCGTAGGTAGAATTTTTTTTACACAAGACTTATTTGGTAAACAACATGGCACCACTTGTTAATGAAATGTTAATTGAAATTAGTTTAAATAAACGTGACAAGAGCGAGTTAAACTCGCTTGGAGAGGGTTCCGTACGTTGAATATGTATTTACAGTTATTTTTCTATTTTATTTATTTTTGCCCTTTCTTTAAGACTATAGACTTCTTATAGATTTTCCTGCAATATATAACTAAAGAACTATTTTATGTATTTTTCTCAAAATTCTAGCCTCAATAGTTACGGAGATGAGAGGGGTGGGGGAGGAATGGTCAATTTTCGTTCTTTCTTGAATAATTTTTAAACTATCCATTGTAGAATTATAGCAAAAATATATTTGAGATCCTTACATTATGCTCTTTTGGTATTAAATTATTTGTCTTTAAGTATTTTTATTTTGTGTCAGTTTTATTTTTAAATTACGAAAGACACTGTAAGATTGTTTAGACAAATAGGACTCGTCTAATTATAAGGAGTATAGAAGAGTGTTAGTTAAGTGTGAGTTGTACTTTGTGTATTATCTAGCCCACCACAATATTCAAGTTCACAGAGAATCTTCTAGCTAGAACAACTATCGTAGAGGGAGCGCATTAAGCTCGTCATTGCTAGGGGCTGCTATTCCTTCGGTTTTTCCCCGGAAATTTTCTCAAAGAGCTCTAAGAATCTATGTAGTGTAGCCATTTTGAAATTTTTCGATTTACCTATATGTATAATTAAGAGCAACATTTATGTACGTAAGCAAAAAAATAGTTTGTATATTACGTACAATGTTTTTGTTAACATATTTTCTCATAGGTTCTTCATAAATAAAAAATATTAAAATTAATAATTAATATTAAAAAAACCTGACTGCGTATAATAAACTAAAAAGAAAAATATAGGTTTAGTAGTTTAGAATGTTGTTAAAAATAATACATACCATAGAAAGATTAACACCCAACATAAAAAAGTGTTCATTAAAATATTCGCCTTGCTGGGAATCGATCCCAGGACAATTTGGCACGGCGATCCGGCATGATAATGATTGCGCCACACAGGTCGTCAGAATTAAATTGAAATTGAGATGTTACTTAAATCAAAAGCATCATCTTTCCAAAGAACTAGGAAGCAATTTAACATGTTTGTCATACATGTACGGCGTACGGCCTAGCCTGTGCGCTGGCACATAACTATAATAGGATAGTCAGTGACATCTTTATTCTTTGATAAGACTTAGCAGTACGGACGCACCTTTTACGCATATCATATATAGTTAAGATTAGGAAGAAGTAGATTTTTTCTTCGGATAGAAGGAAGCATTATATTGGCTTATAACATTGCGGTCAGCGGTCTGGTAAATGTAAAATGACCATCATATTGGGTTACGCAGTCCACTGATCAGTGAATTTTCTATACGCACTGTAATTTATACTACATGTGTATTATAGTGTCGTATAATGGTCAGATAATTAAATGCAGAGACATTGAGGTAAACGACGACAAAAGAAACTGAAAGGATATTGACTTCAACCAATTAATGCCCCGCTACTGGGTCACTAGGCTCACTCTTCAAGAGTGAGGAGGACTCGAGCGTACTCAGCTACGCCGCTTCAAAGAGGTGGAGGGGATCAGACCCCTCTTTCCCACTGGGCACTCTGGGCACGTGCCCAGGGCCCCGTAATCGATAGGGGCCCCCTAGTTCCTAAATCACTAAACGATAACCTATATTTATTACCGAAAAACATTTTTAACTCGAATAAATCAAACCTAAATTACTGACTACAATACCAATTTGCTATTAGCTTTTGCATAAACCTAGAGGCTTGCTTATCTACTTTCTTTGTTTATTCTAACAAAATAGTGTTCTGTCAATGTCATAGGGGCCCCATTATCCTAATATGCCCAGGGCCTCCAACAGGTTAAAGACGGCCTTGGAGACGATAATGCCACCTGACATGTCTCATCGACTGCTAACAACAATCGGGACTGCAGTTCTACGTGCCCTCCGAAGCACGGAAGTGTTCAAAACTTTGCACTAAATAATTTTTAAAAATGCAAGTAAAAATATAGTTATTTACCAATTATGATTAAATAAACTCAAATAAAGTTCAAACGTAAATAATGAAGACGTTTAACTGTGCAGAATAAACAATAAGCGTTATTATGTGTTCTTGAACGGTCGGGGTTTTTCAAAAATGACATCTACTTCTCTCGCTTGCTTGCAGCCGACTAAAATGCGTTGGCACCATATGGTGTCAACGTAGGTGTCGAAACTTTTAGTACTGAACAGCCTGTCTAGTATAGTATATGCATATAGGTCTATATTACCAAATACATATTTAAAATGTTTGGTGTTCGTGATTATACACCTAAGTATAAAAACACAAATTACCACTTGTTGGTTTGGTTTGCTAACGGCAAACGTGAGGAAACCCTCACATTTGAGTCTTTATACTGCTCTGAAATGCGTTTGAAATCTGCTTATCCAAACCAACTATCAAAACCAGAAGCTAATTTGTGTTTAACTCATAAAATCCAATGTGGACTCACCTCACCCCCATCTACTTCGGTCGACATGACTTGTGTTTCATGAACAGCTTGCGTGATGCAAATCTGTGAAAGATCATCTTATTAAAGTAATTCCGTCAATATTCTTGAAACAATGAGAGACTTATAAGTATTTTTAACCGACTTCAAAAAAGGAGGTGGTATTCAATAACACTGTATTTTTTTATGTTTGTTACCTCAGAACTTTCGACTGGGTGAACAGATTTTGGTGATTCTTTTTGTAATCGAAAGCTGTTTCTCGTCATGTGGTCCCACTTAAATTTAAGCGAGATCTGACTAGTACTTTTTGAGTTATTCTTAATTTTGAAGTCGGTTATTTTTTGTCAAGAATTATTTGGGCGGCAGCTCATTTACCGTCAAATTGCTCGTCTGCTCGTTTTTACACAATTTTAATTTTAACAGTTAATTAATACCATTATTACTATTATTATTTCTCTGTGCGGTCCGCCTGGACAGCTACCACCCGCTTGACCCAGCCGCCAAACGACTCGTCGTGTTCCAGCTAGACTAGGGGCTTGATTAGAGATCCAGCTCTTGTTTTCTTTTTCTTATTTCTTTCCAACAACGCATCATTGAAGCCTTTGGTGTTTGGTGTGCTGATGTCCATGGGCGACATTAGCCACTTACGATTAGATGGATCGTCAGCTCGTTTGCGGGCTATTTCCATAAAAAAACGTTTAAATTAAAAAAAAAAACATTTTCCATACAGCATATAAAACTTCCAACGTACCGTTCGCCACACGTGTGACAGCACAGTTCCCCGGCGCGGTGCACGAAGCGCACGTGTGTGTCGAGTGTGGCGCGCCGCACGAACTGTCTGCGACACACGGCGCACGCGTGCGGCCGCGCGCCCGCGTGGCGGCGGAGGTGCAGCGACATACTGATACCAGATAAAGTCAAAGTCAAAACCTCTAACTATCCCACAGCTGGGCTCTCACAATGTGAGGGGTACAGGCCTTAGTCTACCACGCTGGCCAAGTGGGGATTAATGGACTTCACACATCTTTGAGAACATTATGGAGAACTCAGTACGCAAGTTACTTTATGAAATTTTCCTTTGCCGAAGCAACTTATAATTAACTTCACATAATTTTATATACACATAATTTTTGAAAATTAGAAGTGCGTGCCAAGATTCGAACTCGAGCCCTTGCGTTCTGGAGACCAATGTTCGAACTGCTAGGTTCTCACTGCTCGCAATACAATAAATACAATTTATTTAAATTACAATCAATGCAATCCGATGAATATGGATGCTGAAGAGTTTATTGAGTGTACCCATAATTGAACGGTGTCACATCATGCACTTTGAAGATAGCTATTCACACTTAAACAAATAAAAGCAATTCACAAACAAAAATTAAAAATAACTTTTAAATAAAACCACTCATTGTACATATAACGCGATAACGCCATCTATGAACAGCATCTCACATCACTTGTTGGAGTTATGAATGTAACACAAGTCTACAATTTTAGACAGCTTAGCAAAGAAACTAACTTGGTACGCTTGCTCAGCATCTTCCCACACTGCGGGCACTCTGTTCTCTCCTGTCCGTGCACTGCCATATGACGCTGCAGCAGGTATCCAGCGCTGAAGGCCACCCCGCACTGGTCACACACGTATGTCCGTTCAACACAGTGCACTCTGCGTATATGTGCACGCAATAGCGTTGTTGTTGAGAAGGTTTTGTTGCAGTTTGTCTGAAAAAACCAGTTTGCTAAGGAATATGCTCATCTTACACAGGACTTTATTCTTTATTAATTGCAAACGAACCCCATCCAACTGCAGAGAGGTGTCAGGCAAGGGGATGTCATATCCCCAAAACTGTTCACCGCTGCGTTGGAAGACGTGTTCAAGCTGATGGAGTGGAAACGACGTGGCATTAACATCAATGGCGAATACATCACACACCTGCGATATGCCGATGATATAGTCATCCTGGCGGGTTCCCTGGAAGAACTTGGTACAATGATCGGGGACTTGAATAGCGCCTCAAAACAGGTGGGTCTTAAGATGAACATGGACAAGACGAAAATCATGTCAAATGTCCATGTTACACCCGTACCGGTTGTGGTTGACGGCGCTGCTCTTGAAGTTGTAGACGAATACAATTACCTGGGACAAGTGATCCAGATGGGTAAGTCCAACTTCGAGAAAGAAGTCACTCGTAGAATCCAACTCGGATGGGCTGCGTTCGGGAAACTGCGTCATATCTTGTCGTCCAAAACATTACCTCAGTGCCTGAAGTCGAAGGTGTTCGAGCAGTGTGTGTTGCCAGTGATGACATACGGATCCGAGACGTGGTGCTTTACTATTGGCCTGATCCACAAGCTCAGAGTTGCGCAGCGGGCTATGGAGAGGGCTATGCTCGGTATTTCTCTACGTGATCGCATCAGAAATGAGGAGATCCGTAGACGAACAAGGGTAACCGACATAGCTCAAAGAATTAGCCGGCTGAAGTGGCAATGGGCTGGCCACATAGTTCGAAGGACCGATAACCGTTGGGGAAGAAAGGTCTTCGAATGGCGCCCACGTCTCGGAAAAAGGAGCATAGGACGCCCCCCGACCAGGTGGACTGACGACCTGAAGAAGACAGCGGGCATCCGCTGGATTCAGAAGGCTCAGGACCGGTCAGAGTGGCGCAAGTTAGGGGAGGCCTATGTCCAGCAGTGGACCTCTAAGGGCTGATGGATGGATGGATGGATGAATTGCAAAACACATGTCACAAAAACACAAAATACATACATAATTAGGAATAAACACACATATTATACACCTACTTTATATTATGATCAGAGTAAACACATGTAAATATGTTGTTAAGGTGATAATTCGATAGAAGAGGCAGACAGTAGTTTGTATTTTTAGGTTGTGTCATAAAAATTACTTATACAGGTGTAACAGGGGTGGTGGATCAACGGTGGCCCACGGGTAGGGCACCTCAAGACCTACCAATTTAATCCCCACTGTAAATTATTGGGTTATCAAAATCAAAATGATAAACCAATGATTTACAGCAGTTATATGATACAAAAGGCATACTATTGAGCTAGCTTGAGGAAAAAATCACGAGCCTAAACCTAACAATTGGGCTATTTTCAAGTTTTCTCAAAGAATCTGATTTCTTAAAAAAAATCACTAATTCCCAAATATCAGCTGAACCACTGAATATTGCTGAACATAGAGAATATACATGGGGGTTAGATTGGTAGGTCTTGAGGTCCTCTACTCCTGGGCCACCGTTGATCCACCACCCCTGTTACACCGTGTATAATGGGGAGATCTATAAACCGTGCTTAGGCTATGCTCAGACTTAAAATTATCTGAACAAAAAAATGGTCCTAAATAAACCTTAACGTTAACGATTTTATATGACTGATTAATTTTTTCTTAATATCAAGTATCAAAAAAATGGTCCTAAATCAACTTTAATGTTAGCTGTTTTACATTACTTCTTAATTTTTTCGTATTAACAAAAGCATCAGCATCTAGTGCATTAATCTCTTATCTGGGCAAAATAAAACTCTAACTGCTCTTACAGGTCTCACACTTATAACAGGACTATGCATAAAAACATTTCATTCATGTAACAACACAAAAAAAAACAATTTACCTGAGGGCACTTCGGACTTGCAGAAGTTCTATCTACATCAATAAAGTATGTATTCCGTTTGCCTGTTGTTTTCTTTACTATAAGATTGTCGACAAAGCAGATCTCACTGTCTACTTCTACATCTAAAAACATACAAACATAAAATATTTTTAATATTGATAATATGTTCACTATAAGAGGTTGTTACTTGTTAGGTTAGCTAATTACGTAATAACTTAAGACAGAAGGACCCTTAAGTAGGAACTGAATAAATTAACCGACTTGGTATTACATGGATCTCACAACTTTTTACGGTAGGAGAACTGAGTTGCGAGACTTGGTTTTTTTTACAAGTTATGTTTTTGATGGCATATTTATGACAAAAATATATTTATGATAATAATGATAAATGTTTGAAAATACCTTCATTCCTACAAGCTATCCCAGATTTATAATACTTATATTGATAAATTCCAACTGGTTTACATGCAAATAAAATAGGTTTACTCAAAACCATTAATGTAATTTCATAAGCAAATAACTAAAAAAATAAATTAAGTTCAGCCATTGTTTAATTAAGAACAAATAACTTACCATTTCCGGAATTTTCATTAACAATTGTAATAGATTCTGCAAAAACTGTCTCATTCAGTCTACAGTATTTAGGATTGTCTGTGTAAATGTCCAAATCTTCTAAAGGCTAAAATAACAAAAACTTTTAATAAATAATGAACATAGAACACATTCACCCCTAAACAAACACTAGTTACTTTAATTATGTAGTAGTAATTTGTAATGTTAAATTAGCAGAGTAGTTAAAACAGCACCAGCGGCAATTTATATATAACTGGGCCTACAATAATATATCTGCAGTGCACAATAAGAATACACTAATTTATAGGTAGAATCTAAACATTTTATAATTTTTAAAAATCAATTAACTCACATCGTTTTCTGCTTTGGTTATACCTTCGTCAGAAGATTCGTAATTTAATGCAACATTTTCACACGTAACACTCATTATGGCATTGCTACAAGTCAGAAAACATCGAAAACTATTATGTTAAATATACTAAATTTATACTTAGTTCAAACGAATAGAGAATTTGCTAGATTACAAAAAATCATAGCAAAAAATCAGCTTCCCCATTCCATTCCAAGTACACACACAATGACACAATGACATAAGTACAAGTACATAACTGTCACTGATGTCACCATCTATGGATGTCACTGTCTTCTGGAGTATAGTCTGTGGTATAGTATAGTGTTTGTCATACAGAGTTTTCTATACAGTAAATGACAAGAACTTAGTTTATTATATACTAACTGGACTCCAAGCTTTGAAGAACCTAAGGTAAAGGTACCAGAAGACAGATAGACTAATGTTCGTTTTACACGTATTAATTTACTTAAAATTTAGTTATTTAACTACTTAATACGTGTAAACTTGAGAGTGTCATTGGAATTTTTAGAAATATATTCATTCAATGTCACGTGATCCGGCTTGTGATTAGTTGAATGGTCATTCCGATATGACGTCATCGGACTTCAGGTACTTCTACAAAGTCAATGATCCAGATATAATAATATATCCATGGGTCTGTCAAATAAAGAAAAAAATACATCAGTGTGACTATATGTGGCAGATTTCTGCCATTTTGGCAGATTTCACTCCTAAATTTTGTATGTGGCAGATCATGCTGACGATTTACATAAGTGGCAAATTTTGGCAGATTTAAGGGATTCCAAGAAAATTCACATTATTTCAATTTTCAATGAATTCATCTTTTTTATAGTAATTATATCAGGTTTTATATATAATTAAATAAAATTATTTGCGGAAACTGATAAATATTTTTGTCAATTAATAGTCCGGTCAAATTAGACATGCAAGGTTACATAAATTCAACAACAAAAGACCCATAGTTGCGAACTTTGACCTTTGACCGCAGCATGGCGACAAGACCCTTAGTGCTAGAAAGCTGTGATTTGGCATAAATTTACATACTAGCTGTCCTGGCGAACTTATTTGACAGCCGTCATTATGTTCTCATGTCATCTGATTTGAGTTTTCATTATTTGACAGCTGTCATTTGTTCTTATATATTTTTCTATGATTATTTTCTTTTATTTTCCGTATTTTTTTTTCTATATTTTTTATTTGCCTAAAACTCAAAGATCATTAAAATCGCTTCAGCCGTTCTTGAGTTATAAGTGCTCTTACTAACACGACTTTGTTTTATATATTATATAGAATCATCAAAGCTTCAAAATTCAAATTTCAGGTAACATGGGGATGAATTTTCAACTTTTCAAATCGCTCGAATTGGGTATCTCAATAATGGTGATTCTTAGAAAAAAGTAAAAAAAAATGGTTGTCTGTAAAGTTGGTTTACGGACGGTAGTTTAACGTGACAACTTCATGACAAAGCTCCGCTCCACTCCGCCCCGCTCCGATCCACTCAATTACGATCGCCTACGGCATCGGCTACGATACTCCGATCATAGCCGATCGTGCCTCTCTCTCGCTTTTGCCACTCCCTCGCTCGCGGAACGCTACATTTTTTCGTGCATGCGCCCGGCGTTCATCGTTTCAATAGACGTTATCACGTCAAAAAAAAAAACAATTTTTTAATTTTTAAATAATTGCATAACATACAACTTCTGTTTACATACTTTTTGTACCGTTTGCCTGAAAACCCCAAAAAAGTACCTACATTCGCAAATTTTTACCTTGAATATTTTTTTTTGCAAATCATGGCGGATCGATGGGGACTTTTCACATTTCATATAATAATATAATGGTGTTCCGAACATTCGTACATATTTTCAGCCGTCCCGGAATTTATATAATCTCGCCTTATTTTTTGGGTTAATTTGACCGGGCTAACTAGAAATTTCATTATATTCACTGTGTATTTTTTCCGTTTTCAAAAGACATAATTTTGGCATTTTTAGAGCCAAGTGTGGCAGATTTTGGCAGATTTTTAGCTCAGTCTGTAGCAGATTCGTCATTTATGAGATGGTCACACTGATATAAGATATTCATTTCAAAAATCAAAATGGCTTCATTTCCGGCGGCGTTAGCACGACGCGGGCGCGATGTGCTCCGCCGATTAGAAAAAAAAGTATTTTTGTATTTAGATAGAAAATAATTATTTTATAATTATTATTGACCGATTCGCATAGAACATTTGAAATAAATGGGAAAACCAGGTAAGTTGATTTTATATAATTGAACAGTATTTCTATGTTAGGTACCACCCACACGTGGATGCAGACGCCGCATGGTCTTTGAAGTTTTCGAAATCTTTGCGATTTATTTAGTTGTGAATACTTTTTAAATAAATGACTTCTTATAATCAAGTTATTTCTGAAACATAATTGAGTGACTTGCGGTGTATTAATTGTTTTTAGGTTATGCTTTGAACATTTAATAGGTACCTCCACGCTGCGACTACTATTGGAGCTGGTGAATTTTTTAGTTAATAAGTCACTTAAAAACAATTTTTTGGTAATAATGCAATAGGGTATAACTACTGTTTTGAGTCTGGACTTATTTAAATAGTAGGTAAATTTAGGTTAAGTTACAGACTCCCACATGTTAAATCAAGTTAACCTTATTTGTACTGTAGTCTGTAAATTACGAAGTGACAAGTTTTGCTAGAAGCTGTCTTAAAAATACCACGTGCTGCACAAAATTTCTTGTCTTTAGACAGCTACAGTCTGCTAGAGGAACGTAATTGCCGGCCACAAAGCACACCAATACACCGCCAGAGAAGCAGACAACCCAAATTACCACGTGTAAATCACACGTTTACGCTTTCCTAGCACAAAGCTCCGGGCTTGGTTCCACTGTGATAAAGTGGCATCTAAAACTGTTTCCTAGGCATCGCATTTTATCCGGGTTTATTATGACAGCCCCGTTAGATGTACTATTGAAGGGCTTTACAAATTAATTTAACTGTACGACAGTGATAATAATAATTCATCGCAATTATTTGTGTACATGCAGTTATAATAATCGTTATTTTTCCAGAATTCACGCCACGAGGCGGTGGCCGAGGCGGCGGCGGCGGTAGAGGCGGATTCAGAGGAGGTCGCGGCGGAGGCGGAGGCCGAGGGGGTTTCGGTGGCGGTGGCGGCGGCCGCGGCGGATTCGGCGGTGGCAAGTTTGAGAAGAGAGGCGGTGGCGGCGGCCGGGGCTTCGGCGGTGGACGTGGGGGAGGAGGTGAAGACTTATTGTTGTTTATGATGGCAATGGCATTAGGATGAAATTTTTATTGTTTCGTAAGATGGATGTTACTGGCAATCCTTGTTTTGACTGTTGTTTATAGATATAGAATAACTTAAATCACCTTATTTATAATATATTACATTACTAGCTTTGACCTCTTAGTTTGTGTGTGGAATGTTGGCAAAAATACAAAAACAGTTGCTCTCGTCACCACCAATCTTCACAGGATCCCACTGGGCTAATCTACAGATTGTCCGAAATTTGTCTGCCATGTTGAAACGTTATTCAAAATGGCTGGTACACCAATTTTATATAAGTGCAGCTGCATATAGTCAAAACAAGATTGCTAAGACACAAATACTGCATTGCAAATTATCTAAATGATGAAAACATGGTCCCTCTAATCTAGACCTATTCGTGAAGACTATGATACCACATACCCACTACTGATATTAAATTAGATATTTTCAGTCTCACATTTTATAAGAATGTGTTATTAATTTTGTTATGGTTTTCAGGGCGCGGTCGAGGGGGGCGAGGTGGAGGGGGAGGGGGCTTCAAAGGAGGCAAACAAGTTATTATCGAACCACACAGGTTCGTAGTTTGGTTTAATTTACTACATACTTTTGTGCAATGTTGATAAGTTAATAGGCTGCATCAACACCTCAGTGATATTTCACACAACACTCCAATCACAGATCATTAATTGGACATATTATATGTGTGGCTTGGAAAGTTTTTCAGAAACTATTTATTGTATGAAATGATGTTATTAAAATAACTTTCGTTCTTCTGAATGCAAAAGCTTGAAGCCAAATTATTTTACTGATCACTTTAGCAGTTATTAATAAATAAGTCATGATTTCTTCCTGCATTGCTTTAGTTTGTTTTTATTTGCAGACATCCAGGAGTGTTCATTGCCAGAGGGAAAGAAGATGCATTAGTTACTAAGAATTTAGTGCCCGGCTCAGAAGTGTATGGAGAGAAGAGGATATCTGTAGATGTTCGTACTATTTAAATCTTTTGTTTTATAAATTCTTGAAGTTCGTTTACCCAGAGTTTTACATGTTTCACTATGAACTAAAACCCTGGTATAAAGATTTTTATATGATGAATGTGGTCCCTCTAATCTTGACCTAATCATGAAGACCATATCCACTTACCCACTTCTGATTGTCACTTTATCAAGTCTGTGAATCGCTAATGTCTTTGCAAGTACTAACCATTTCTACTTTCCTATAGACAGATGGAGAAAAGGTAGAATATAGAGTATGGAACCCGTTCAGATCGAAGTTAGCAGCTGCTATCATGGGGGGTGTGGATGCCATCCACATGCCTCCTGGCTCCAGAGTGTTATACCTCGGGGCAGCTAGTGGAACCACAGTCAGTCATGTGTCGGACATAGTTGGACCGGTGAGTAAATAGATAATGTTGAGTTCGCAGGCTAACAGCTATTATATCTATTAAAAGTAAAATCGGTATTTCTTTAGAAACCTGCGGCACTGGGAGGGGGGTGGGGTAAGGACCCCCCCTTAAAGGGGCTAAGTGAGGAAACATAGTTTTTGAGTTTTTTTTTTATTTTGAGGTTAAATGTGTGATTACTGCTCAATATTTGTCTTAAACTAGTCTAAATTAATGTCAGGTGGTGGAGGAAGAAATAAAGTTACGACCTCCGTATCACCAATTTTATAAAAAGATGACAAATCATTATTACAAACTTACAGTTTAAGCACTTTCAGGGAGAATTTAAGGGTTTTTGATACACAAACAGGCTTCCAAACGTCTCCGGCGCTGCGGGAAGTGTAGCCCCTTCGCCCTTGCGTAACAAACTGCAGGCACTCCATGCTCGCTCCATGGTGCCTGCAGTTTGTTACAGCGGGCGGGGGCTGCTCTCCCTCCGCGCCTCCGGGGTTTACATTCACTCTAGGGGTAGGGCAGACTAGTACCACGTGGGGACGGGGTTGACTAAGTCGATTCTTTCACCAATTTTGAAAAATGTAACTAGAATGTAATAAATAAATTTAATAGAGTATGACATAAACAGTAAAATTTATATATTACATTATGTAACCTTTCTTGTATTTCCTATTTCCAAATTTCATCTAGCTCGACCACCTTCGCCGGGCCACCAATCTTTCCAATGAACTCCTAATTACTATAATTATAATATATAATACAATAAAATATACCTAATAACATTAATTTTATAAATAAGTATCATAATTCGTGTTGTATTTTTTGGAAATAACCTCAAAAATTAAAATTAAGATTTTTAAAAAACGACGCATTACCTCACAAAAACCAACTAGATTATGATTAGGGGCATCACTGCCTATCGATTAAAGCCAAAATCACCCAGATACCGATGCCGCAGGTTTCTAAACTCAACCCGTAAAATCATTCAAGTGTAAAGGAATTATTAAATTAAGGATTTCCTTTTTATTCACAGGAAGGCTTAGTATATGCGGTAGAATTCTCACACAGGTCGGGCAGGGATCTCATCAATGTAGCTAAGAAAAGGACCAATATTATCCCAATTATTGAAGATGCTAGACATCCATTAAAATACAGGTAATTAAAATTATATGTAATTTTATGTTGCAATATTCAATCATTCCAATAACATGATGAAGAAAAATGAACTAAATTTTTCATGTTGATACAAACTTTGAACTCTCTCTCTGACAATCCATAATATCACATTTTGCATCTCATTTACTTCAATTTCATGTGCTTAATGTATACATTTTGTTGCAGAATGTTGGTGGGCATGGTAGACACTATATTTGCTGATGTAGCACAGCCAGACCAGGCCAGGATCGTCAGTCTAAATGCACAACACTTTTTGAAAAACGGCGGACACTTTGTTATATCTATTAAGGTAAACTTCGTGTGTAAATTGAATTAGCTCAGTAGTGGTGGTCTTTAAAAGAATATTTAAAATTTTCTTTTCTAATTGTCAATATATTAATAATTTTTTCTTTAACATTATTAAACAATAGTCCATTACAAAACAGTTTGTAATGTGGCATCCTAGGGTTTATTCATAAATTACGTCACACTAATTTCATGACTTTTTGACCCCTCCCCCCACTCCTTGTCAGAGCTGGTCACATTTGTGAGACCTCCCCCACCCGTAGCGTGACGTATGAAATTTTACAACTAGAAATCATTAAATTAAAACAACAGTTCCGAAATAAGTTTTATTTCCATTAATTGTTTTTTAAATATTTACCTATACATACCAATTATTCGATTTTGAAATGTGACGTCACGAAATTTAGGAGCCTTCCCACCCCTTGTCACAATACATCGAACCCCCCTCCCTCCAAAGTGTGACGTAATTTATGGATGGATCAGTATTAGTTATCAATGTCTTTTAGATTAATAAAACTTTCTACTGCACATGATGACAAAACAAAGTACTTTCTGAATCTTTCATGTTGAAAGTTGAGGTCACTGAGGTTTCTATATCATTCTTTAACTTGCACTCCACAATGAATTCTTACTAAACTGGTTCAATATTTTCAGGCCTCATGTATAGACTCAACGGCACAACCCGAAGCAGTGTTTGCAGCGGAAGTGAAGAAATTACAAGCAGACAAACTGAAGCCCCAGGAACAGTTAACGTTAGAGCCTTATGAAAGAGACCATGCAGTAGTTGTTGGTGTGTTCAGGCCGCCTGCAAAGGCATAGATAGTTTCAAAGCCACAGACAATTTTAAAGTGCAGTGACAGTGAAGCCATGCTCCTTGAAGTCAGGCTTGTAAATGCTCCCACAGAGTACAACACTATTTTGTATACTCTGGAATGGGTTTAAACTCTGATTTGTTATCTAGTCTGTGTTCATAATCCAAGCATTTCTAGCCAGGCTCAAGGTGCATTTATGAAAACAATGTTGAATGTATTTTTGTACTACCGACTAAGTTTCCATTGTAAGTTTAAAGATTATTTTAAGTTAAAAGCGCATCTGGTGATGTATTAGTTTTAAGAGAATGAAATATAACGATGATGGTGCAAATGAAACTAGATTTTTATTAATTCCACTAAGATGTTTCCTATACTGTTATTTGAGCTAGATACCATGGATCTGGTATAAGAATGATCGAGGGTTCAATGATCATATTATCTCGCTTCAGGATGATCAATTGATAGCTATCGTAAATTGACGGGCTACTACAACTTCGCAACTATACATGTGTTTGAAAATAAAGCCTAGATGTATCGAGGACAATACTTTTCTGTTCAGATCAAGATCATGGAACCACGGATACATGCATGGAACGTTCCGTGAAATAGATTGTGTTCATAGATGTAGTACCTATAGATTCAGCCACGGCGTGCCGGACATGAAACAGAATTTGCTTTTCTTGGAGGTTATTTTTAAAGAAATTGACATGCAGCCCAGAATACTGCTGCCTACCATCATGGTATTTAAACTACAGTGCGACCAACTTATCTGTGAACTGAGGGAGGGCGCTGTCGGACGCATTGGACCAATCACTGGGACGCAATTCGAGACGTAGTAATGTCAATGTCATTCATTGACATTAACACGAAGAACTTATGAATGGGGCAGCACACGGAACACAGACACCAGTGGAAGTGCGATGTGGGCGTGGCACAGCGACTAACATTAACGGCCGGTCTCAATATTATACTGTCAGTGAAACTCTGGTACGTATCAGAGATAAAAAGTAAACATTGATCTCCCGCTAACTGCCGTCTCACAAATCAAAAGTAAGCAAAAAAAAGTAAGATCATCGGTAGATAATATTTCAGTGACATTTCTGCCTCTGGTTTTTAAGTCCCTCTGAAAATTTCGTTTTCGCATAACAATATTTTTTTTATACTTTTATACTTTTTTATACTTTTTATCATAAAAAGGAACTCAGTGTTTTTGATTATAAACTTATTTCATTTTAATATTAAAATGATAATTTGTTCCAAATGTACTGTGAATTTCGCGGATGAAGTTAATAAAATAATGTTATGTGTGACCTGGAAGAATGCTTCACTAGTAACAAAACGCAGCATTTGACGTTTATCACTCATGGGTATCCCGGACGACGATGACATGTTATTGTCATTTGACATTCGTATAAGTCGCTTGGTTACCCAAAATATAAACAACGTATAATTTTACTAGTTAATATTAATTAGTTTTATGAATAAACTAGGATTATATAATGAAACACATAGCTCAACAATTACCGTGAGTATAGACTTTATTTATTAATAAAATAAAATATATTATTATGCTTAGTAAACAAAAAATTTTAGTAATTGTAAATTGTTGTAATTGTAGCAGTGATAGCCTAGCGGTTAGAACGTTGGTCTCCCGAACGAAGTGTTTATTCCCACATGTCCGGGGCCCGAGTTCAAATCCTGGCAAGCTAATTTTCAAATATTATGTGCGTATTAGAAGTTAATTATCACTAGTTTCGGTGAAGGAAAACAATGAACATCGCGAGGAAACCTGCACACCGGAGAGTTCTCCATAAAGTCCCTAAAGGTGTTTGAAGTCTACCAATATGCACTTGGCCAGCGTGGTAGACTATGGCCTAATACCCCTCACATTGCGAGAGGAGACCCCGAGCCCAGCAATTATGGGTTGTTGCTTCTTTTTGCTTTTAAACAAAAAAATGTTGCCAAATGTACTAAAGGAAGTTTCTTTTCAGATGAAGTCCAGACCCTTCACAAAAGATGAAGTACCTTTCTTCATAAGGCCAAAATAGTAGCCAATAGCTATTGATGTAGCAGGGATACACCATTATTTCTGAAAAGGCGAAATGTTTTTGTTATAATTTCAAAATAAATCTAACTTAAAAAGCTTAGTGTTCTTGTTTTATTAAAATACCTACTTACCTAAAACTTTAAAGATAGGAATTGTTATCAATTTTCATTCACTGCCGTTTTTAACCGACTTCAAAAAAGGAGGAGATTCTCAATTCGACTGTATTTTTTTATGTTTGTTACCTCAGAACTTTGGACTGGGCGAACCGATTTTGATGATTCTTTTTTTAATCGAAAGCTGGTGCTTGTCATGTGGTCCCACATAAAGAACGAGATCTGACAAGTAGTTTTTGAGTAATTTTGAAGTCGGTTATTTTTTGTTAGTAAAATTTAGATTATGGATTATGTTTAATCTGATCTAGGTAGTTATAAACAAAATTGGATTCACACAATTCAGTCATATATGTACAATGTCATATATGTTATAGTCATAATATTTTATACGAGGACAATTTCGGCGATCTTGGTACCGTATTAAAAAGGCGGAATCAAATAAACAGGCTTCACAAAATTCATTATCACTCATCACTGATATCCATATCCATGATGTTTTGATAAATTTTCTTTACAATATGAGAAATCTACCAATTATCCGTCGAAATCGAGCGATGTGAAAATTTCCGATAGTTGGTAACTTCTATTACCGACAGTTAGCTGTCAAAGCGTTATTGAGACGCAAGTATTTATTTTTGTATGGACCAACATACCTACGGTATGACTTGGCCCTCCGAACGGTAGATCAATGTCATCGATAGATATTTTCGATCCACTGATGGTTATTGAGACGCAAAAATTGACAAATATGACAGATGACGTATTAATGGTAGCCTTATCTACATTTTTATAACTGTTAGTACATTATTGAGACCGGCCGTAAGAAATGTAATTCCAAGAAAATAAATTTACCTTATTTGTATAATGTTAAGGTTGAAATGCATCCCAGTTCATATCAGCATTGTTTTTGTAGCTACGTTTAGCTTCATTGAAATTTCACTTATCGACATATAATTAAAGTATATTTATTTTCGTTGCTAAAAATGCCTAGGCTTGGTACTCCGTGACTGTTTAGATAGCTCACGTTGATAAAAATTGCTACGGTCACGTCTACGCCACGTAATGTAACCTCGTCTAATCGAGAGTGAAGCATAGCAATGGCTGCCAGTTTTCCATGTGTGCGTAATTTTTGATTCGCGATTGACGCAGTATGGTGTCAATGTGTGGGTGTGTGTACTTGTACGAATATAGAGTTGGTATTACTATGGGTGCTTCACTGAATTTGTTGTTGGGATCACGTCCGTCTTTTTTTAGATCCGTGTGTTTGTTTGTGTTGTTAGTTCCAATTTTCGCCATTTCACAGATAAGTTGGGCGCACTGTAACTGCGATTTTCTGCTTGAAACCTCAAATTTCCAAATAGCCAACTCACTTTTCACTGTCACCAGTACTGTCACACATCACCATTGATTGCACTTGTGACAAACAATAATAAATAATGTAATCGGCCACGGTGTCGGGGACAAAGAATATTTTTGTCTCTGTATTTCACATAGATTTTGTAACGGAATCTCGTTCTGTCAAATGTATGGGAGAATCTACTGGTTCTAAATCTATGCACCGACTTATGTCTATGGCACCGACACCATACGAGGGAGTGTGAAGCTGAAAACAAACTGTCGGACGCGGCTGAAGGATGTGACGTAATAGGTATCTAGATAATGAATTACACTGAGCTGTGCAAACTATCGGAGGTAAGTCGCGGACGTGACCTTGAGGCGTTCGGACGTCCAAGAGCTATCTGGCGCGCTGGATGTTTTTGTCATGTGCACATTATCAGTCGCGTCCGATCAGCCGCGGCTTATAGTATGTTTGCAGCTTTAAAGTCAATCAGGCCTATGACTGGTCAAAATTATTCATCCAATGTCACGTGATAGTTCTTCAGGTACCTCTTCGAAGCGTGGCCTCCAGATGTATACATAAATAAATAAAGTTCTTGGCGCAGACCAATATATGGAAGAAGTAAAAGTAAAAGAAAACAATATTTAAGTTAAGTAATGTATTGGTCAATCATTTTCTTCGTGACCGCTGTCATCGCTGTGGTCGCTGTGCGCTGCGTCTTCCCACGAACGCTCGCTATCCGATTGGTACTGCTCCACCTCCATTTCTTCTTCTGATGACGTGTCTGCAATCCAGTAGGTATTCATATTAATATTTGAAAGTAAAGTGTCGAATAATGTAAATTTTACCAAAAATCGACTTTACTTCAAATGATAATAGTTTTTTGAACACTGAAACAGTGTTCAAAAAACCAATATCAAAATTGCTATAGAATGTATCTGTAATATTTAAGCAGTTCGCTCAATTCCTCATTAGAACTACGGGACAAATCTGGAATATACTCTATCAAATGAAAAAAGAATCTTCAAATTGGGTTCAAAAGTTCTGAGGTAACAAATCTGACAAACATAAAAAAAACCTCTTTTTCGAAGGCAGTTAATAAGATTCAAGGACACCTTTAAAACTATTGAACCAGACGTGACAAACAGTGTTACATATGTGTCGCCCCCAGTGGTGTAGCGTGGGCTCCCGCCGCCTGGGACCGACTGAGAATTTGCCGCCCCCATAGTATTTAAAATATTTTTTTATTAATTAAAAATGTACTTTTCTAGTTTTTTTTATAGCACAATTTACAGTAAAATTTGAATAAAGAATTATTAATTATAATATATTTTAGGCTTGCCGCCCTCTCTTCGTGTGCCCCCGACCCACGCTACGCCACTGCATTTAACTCCACCTCAAGTTTAAGAAGCGAGTGTTACGGCTCACTCTCGACATCCGTGCCGCACTCACCGTGGTACGCCAGCACGGGCTCCTGGTGCTCGCAGCGCAGGTCGCGCTCGCCGCGCTGCGCCGCCGTCAGCGCCAGCCGCCCGCGCAGGTTCAGCAGCTGGCACAGGTGCGAGCGTCTGACACACACACACACACATTAAATAAATTAAAATGTGTGCCATTCACACGTGGTAGAAGTGAAACCTTCAAAAATAAAGGTATTAATTTAATAACATATATCAGTTTTAATTGTCTTTCATTTTCACCAACTGACTTGAATTTGTACACCAAATGCGTTTTATTTAGACAAATTACTCAATAAGGTATTTGTTAATTCTTAAAAAATACATATTGATCGATAACAATTATAAAATTCGAGTAAATGTGGAAACAAACAAAATTAAATAACACTGTCATCATTCAAACACTTTGCAATGACAATCTTATTTCCAAGAAGCGATTTGAAACTTTTAACTTAATTTACTATTTTGTCCTAATGAGTAGTTTGTCTAATTAAAATGCATTTGGTGTACAAATTCAAGTAAGTTGGTGAAAACACTAGAAAACGATTTTAATGCTTTGTTTATATTTATTTCGGCTGCAAATCGCGTGGAGTATAGCTGTCTTGGCGGACCTAGTATCACCTAATAATCAGTGATTCATGTACTTTGTTTTTACTTTTAACTTTTATAGTTTTGGTAGGTTCCCTTCCCCTCCACCTGATAGTAAGTGGCTATCATCACAAGACATCGGGAACACCCAAGGCATCACTGATCACTGATGCGCCGCCGGCAAAGAGAGAAGTAAAACTATGGAGTGTAGAGCTCTACGGGGCCATCCATAAATTACGTCACACTAATTTCATGAATTTTTGATCCCTCCCCCTTCCTTGTCACAGCTGGTCACATTTGTGAAACCTCCCCCCTAGTGTGACGTCACATGTTATGAAATTTTACACCTAGAAATTATTAAATTAAAATAGCAGTTCCGAAATACGTTTTATTAATTAATTAATTGTTTTTTAATATTTACCTATAAGACCAATTATTCGATTTCGAAATGTGACGTCACGAAATTTAGGACCCCCTCCCACCTCTTGTCACACTACATCGCCCCCAACGTGTGACGTAATTTCTGGCCCCTACCCTCCATAAGTAAAACACTAAAATGCTCATTACCTATGCGTGAAGATGGCGAGAAGCTGCATGAGGTGGTCGGCCGTGGCGCCAGTAGCCAACAGCAGCGCGGCGTGCGCGCGCAGCACCGCCGACACCCACGTGCACACCGCCGCGCATCTACAACACACACACACATATATGTATAAAAGCAACAACCCATCATTGTCCCACTGCTGGGCTCGGGGTCTCGTCTCACAAAGGGGTGTTAAGGTAGGTTAGATTAGGTCTACCACGCTGCGCCGGGATCACACATCGTGGTCAGCGGGGCCCGGATAGCTGTCGAGTCCACCATGAAGTATCTGGGATTGGTGCTCGACAGCCGATGGGAATTTGGGCCCCACTTCAGGCGACTGGCGCCCAAGCTGATGGGCGCAGCGGGCGCGCTTTCAACGTTGCTTCCCAACTTGGGGGGCCCGAGTGCCTCCTGTAGGCAGTTGTACGTGGGAATCGTGCGGTCCATGGCCCTGTATGGGGCCCCTGTGTGGGCGACGGACATGACGGCCAGCACTCTCGCCGTTCTACGCAAACCGCAGAGGGCGATGGCCGTCAGAGTCGTCCGCGGGTATCGCACGATTTCCTACGAGGCGGCTTGCGTCCTAGCCGGATCCCCGCCCTGGGACCTAGAGGCGAAAGTACTCGCGTCATTATACCGATGGCGCGAGGAAGAGCGGGTACGGGGTTCGAGGCCGGTGCAACGGCAGATTGCGCTGCGCCGAGAGGAGCTCCGTCAGGTCTTGGTGGCGGAATGGCGGCAAAGGCTTCTGCGCCCTACCGCCGGCCTCGCTACCATCGAGGCGATCCGGCCAGTACTCGACAACTGGCTCGGGAGAAGGCACGGCTCCCTGTCATTTAGGGTGACGCAGGTGCTGTCAGGCCACGGCTGCTTCGGCAAATACCTGTGCCGCATAGACAGGGAGCCGGACGCTCGGTGCCACCACTGCGTCCATTGCAGGGAGGACACGGCGCAACACACGCTCGCCGAGTGCGTAGCTTGGGAGGAGCAGCGCCGTGTCCTCACAAATGAAGTAGGAGGCGATCTGTCGCTGCCGGCCGTAGTGCGGAGGATGGTCGGTAGCGCAGAGTCGTGGGACGCGGTGGTGTCCTTCTGCGAGGACGTGATGTCGCAGAAGGAAACTGCGGAACGGGAGAGGGAGATCTCGACTCCCTTCCCCGGCCGCAGAAGGCGCACCGGGCGCAGGGGAAGGGCGGACAACGCCCTTTTCCGGCCCCCATGAATGGGTCCAGGGGGGCGAGGGACTTGGGGAAGTCCCCGCCCCCTATTCGATGGACCCGAGTCGCAGGCGCGCGCGGGTGTCGGCGCGCGCCTTTGAGGCGATGCACGGGGTAGTTCAACACCTCACTACCCCGTGCAGGAGACGAGGCCCGGGCAGACCCGGCCAGCACCAGTGTGGGGCTGCAGAAGAATTAGGATTCCCGCGGCCCCGCGCGCACGTGCGAGGAGACACCGGGGTGGTTTTAGCCGGTAAGAGTCCGGCACGCCCCTCCGCCTTTCCCCAAGCGGAGGTAGTCCATGAGGATTTCCCCCCGTAAAAAAAAAAAAAAAAGGTCTACCACGCTGGCCAAGTGCGGATTGGTAGACTTCACACACCTTTGAGAACTTTATGGGGAGCTCTCCAGTGTGCAGGTTTCCTCACGATGTTTTCCTTCACCGAAGCAAGTGATAATTAACTTCTATATGTATACATATACGTATACATGCCAGATATTAATCGTATCGACGTATATACGTGTGCGTTCTATATATATGTATACATGCCAGATATAGCTGAATTCACCTAAAATATTGAACTGTTAAATACGTGGCATATCGCTGCGGCATAGACAAAGACGAGGACACCAACTATTAACTATACACATTTGTAAGACTCAAATAATTGAGACATAAGTTTAAAGGTTTGAAGGGAGATTTTTCAGCCAGGCAAGTCAAGCTTGAAGTCCAACTCCAACCGATTTAGTTGGAACGTTGAATGACCCAAAAAACTGAGTCACCAGTTTAGCAAAGGGATATCTCCCGCTGGACGAGCCATCAGCCAACGTGCATGGTGACTTATAGTCAGAACGTTGCATACGCAAGCGATACTTTGAACTTCGACAGCGTAATTCAGGTCATCGTGACGTCACACACATGGCTCTCGACATTCCACACACCCGCTGTAGCGAGGTGTAAAGCTGCAAACATACTATAAGCCGCGTCCGACCGGACGCGGCTGACAGCCGCGACTGATAATGTGCACAGTCTCTTCGGACGTGGCTTGCGGACGCGTTCAACGCCTATTCCACAGAGTACGAGTAAGAGTATTCCACAGATACGTACAGCCGGATTAAAATTTGTCTGACGTGTCGTGTTGTGATGGGCTCTGATGAAATGGGTAGCGTTCACATCTATATGTCGCGGAACTGATGCCTACTGACACATTACTTTCATAGCTCTCGGGGAGATTACACATTTTGCAATGTTTTTCGATAAATCCTCAGTTTCTGATTCAGATTTTGAAGAAGGTATTCAGTTTTTAGTGCTGGCAAATCTGCTAAAAAAGAAAGAAAGAATTCTTTACATTTACATTTTACATTTTGTATCTTAGATCACTTTAAATTGTCGTACTATTTCGATCAGGTCGTCCATACTTTCAAATTTAAATTTCAATAACAACAACACGTCACAACAGTGAGGCTCGTGCACACTGCTGACGCCGCCACTTTCCCACCTACCTCGCCTCCCCCACCCCTGGCACTCTGTCGCGATCGGGATCGCTTCTGATGCGACACAACACAAGCCATCACAACATATCGCGTCACGCTAATATAAATCTCACCATATTAAATGTATGAAACCCATACCATTCTGACGCATCACAACACGACACGTCAGACAAATATAAATCCGGCTTTACGTTCTTCCTTCAGACACAGAGTACTAATGCCTTCTGACGCATGGACGCGTCCCGCACCCCGTGCATACTATGAAATACCGTCCGCGGACGTTTTCGGCTGACGAAAATATCCAGCGCGCCAGATAGCTCTCGGATGTCCGAACGCCTCAAGGTGCCTCAAGGTCACGTCCGCGATTTACCTCCGATAGTTTGCACAGCTCAGTGTATATTCATTATCTAGATACCGTTACGTCACATCCTTCAGCCGCGTCCGGCCGGACGCGTCCGACAGTTTGTTTTCAGCTTTATAGTATGTTTGCAGCTTAATACCTCGTTCAATATTCCTTGGCTGGCAGATGAATTTTTCTTCTTTTTTAAATCTTGACAATTGGTTTTGGTTTTCAAAAAGAAAAGCATCTCTCAGGTGGGATTCCCTTATACGATGGGATTATTTTATAAATGTTATTTTATTTTTTGAATACTTTTATCAATTTTACTACAGTGATAATTTGATGTAGTATGTAATGGCTGTTTAAAGTAATATAATACTCGAAGAATTGAAGAGTTGTGCCTTTACTTGATTTACCTACCCCGCCCTGAGAGAATTACTTATTATTGTGGAGGATCTACACCCCCGCGCCGCCACCAAGTACAGTGAAGACAATGACATTTGGTTGTTATGTTAGTGTGTACACACGGACGTAAAAAAAGAACGGACGTAACTTTGTCTAATCGAGAGTGAAGCATAGCAATGACAGCTCGCTTACCATGTGTGCGTAATTTTGTAATTTTTGATTCGCGATGGTGTCAATGTCATAGCAGTATGGTGTCAATGTGTGGGTGTGTGTACTTGTACGAATACAGAGTTGCTATTACTATGGGTGCTTCACTGAATTTGTTGTTGGGATTACGTCCGTCTTTTTTTTACGTCCGTGTGTGTACAGTGTGCGGTGTGCGGTACTCACTGGCTAGTCTTCCTGGTAGCCATGTCGGCGAGCTGCTCCAGCAGCAGCGGCACGTAGTCGGCGGGCAGCGCGGCCGCCGTGCGCGCCGCCACGCCCGCGTCGTCGCGCTGCAGCACCAGCAGTATCAACCTGACACACACACACGCACACACATCACGTTAGTTTGTACTCTGTCCGCGGGTTTGCCCGCGTTTTCCAGGACAATAAGTACCCTTTGTCTTTTTTCAGCTAGTATAACCATACATTCATAAATTTTTTTTATGGAAATAGGCGGCAAACGAGCTGACGATCTATCTGATGGTAAGTGACTATCGTCGCCCATGGACATCAGAAACACCAAAGGCATCACTGATGCGTTGCCGGCCAAGAAGGAGAAAATAAAAAAAAAGAAAGAACTGGCTCTTAAGCCCCCAGCCGGAACACGACGAGTCGTTTGGCGGCTGACTCATGCTCAAGGGAGGTAGCTATCCGGGCGAACCCCATGGAGAAATAATAATGGTAATAATTAACAATTAAATCCAATATTACCAATATAATCCCTAAAGGGGTCCTACCACCAGCGGGCCGGATTTAGTCGCCTCTTTACGACACCCATCCGCCGTGGGATTGGGGTTAGTATTCTAAGCCGCCCCAATACGGCTAAAATCTTTTACATTTATAATATTAGTAGGATGGTATAACAATACTACCTACAGTAGAATAACTTATTCGATGGATTTTATTGAGAAATTAAGTGTTGTTAAATATTGACAAAAACTTATAATAAGGGGGTAACTATCGATGCTGTCGATGCGAGTACGCAAGGTGGTCTCTGGTCCGTGTGTGCGCGTGAAGTAAACCTACCCTTTGTCCTTGGAGTGCAGCCCCTGCACCAGCAGCTTGGTGAGGTTCTGGCTGACGGGCGCGCGGCTGCCGCCCGGCGCCAGCGCCAGGTTGGCCAGTCGCGCCTCCATCGACACCTCCACCTGACAATGTACCAGGACATTCTGCTTGATCACTTCATCACATGGGTTTTGTTGGGTTTGGGATGTGGTGGGCATTGATATAATAACGAACAGGTACCTGATATTGATAGTGATTAAGTACTCTGTAATACCTAGTACGCGCACCGAAAATGGTTCCAAAAAATAGTGTCAAAATTGACCCATTTGATAGATCGTCCCGCGTAATTTTGCATTTTAAATGCCTATGTGTTTATTACGAGTTTTATTTGACACAACGGCGCGCGCCGGCGTAAGTAAACGCACGTGAACTATAATTTGTATGGAATCGAAGTAGAGCCATCTAGCGGCAATGTAAAGAAAAGCTTCAGTCCCATACAAATTTTAGTAAACGTGTGTTTACTTTACGCCGGCGTTATGTGATGTAAAACTCGTACTAAGCACACTGTTTGTGCTATTTAGGGCTTGTTTCACCATCTTCAAGTAGAGTCCTGAATAAGCTATTCGCCGGTTAAAGTGACGTTAAAGTGTCATTTTACATACACGAAATGTCAACTTAACCAACGAACAGCTTACTTCGGACTTACTTGAAGATTGTGAAACAAGCCCTTAATCTAGTAAAAACTGTAGCACAAAGATAATTATACCGCGTCGTTACACTTCACTGCATAGCTTTAATTACAGCTAAATAAGCATTTTCGTCCAGTATTTTTCAATAAATGAAATTAAATATGAATAGAAATTTTCTTCGCACTATAACGTTCAAGTGTTGCCATGCGTATAAACTTTATTCTCCCATGTTTGAAAGAAAAACATTATTTTGTTAATTGATTTATTTCATTACGAGTAACAGCCCTCGCTTTGCTTCGGTTTTCTTATTTTTTTACACCTTGAATTACATTATTGGAGTTTTATTAAGGATCCCTAATTTTTTTTTAAATATAATATAGCCTATGTTACCCGGGGATAGTGTAGCTTCTCAACAGTGAAAGAATTTTTCAAATCGGTTCAGTAGTTTCGGAGCCTATTCAATGCAAACAAAAAATCAAATCTTTCCTCTTTATATATTAGTATAGATGTAATACCTATAAAGATTTAAAAATTTATATCCAACTTTATTTTAATCATTTTGATGTTTTTCTTAATTGATAAAAGTAAATATTCGTATATTTAGCGTTATTTTTTTTTCATGGTATGTAATCAGTGGTTGATTACAAGTAATTTTTTCATGGCTAAATCTGTTAAGCCGTTTCTGAGATTAGCCGGAACAAAGGCACAGACAAAAACCGACAAAACTACAAAACTTTTTAGACAAATACATCAAGATCATGCAGCCTGGTACTGACGCATTCCGCAACACTCGCTTGCAATGGAAAGCAGCAATTCGCTAATCTTATTCATCTTATTTCCCGCCTAGTTCACTCCACAAAGCTCGCTTGTGGTGGAAGGCAAACAACTATTTTCAGTTTACTCTTCTTCAGTGGAAGGCCGAAACTCTTACTCCGTTCCGCCCAGCTATTTCCCGCTCATTACCCTTCCGCAGTGGAAGGAGGACATTAATACGATGCTGAGATATGTGCGATCACCATAAGGGCGTTAAATATTGACTCTAGTAATATGTAAGCCACACTAACCTTGCCCCCCGGCATGGGCCGCTTCCTGCTGACGCCGCCCATGGGCTCCACGTAGGTGACGTCATTCCGCCCCTCCCCCCGCACCTTGTTCACCTCGCTCTGTTTCACCCTCGCGTCCTTCGTGTTCACCTCCCCGCGGATCAACACTTGGGTCTTTGTTTTTGTGTCTGGTGTCTGCAATCAACATGTCATGGCGATAGTTAACCTTATTTGCATGACGTATCAGTGATGTCTAAGGTATGAATATTATATTATTTATTGTGCACACAGGAGTAATACAATAGAACATACAGAAGGGTGAACATTAGTGTGTAGTTTAATCATCGAGCACATACCCACCGATGAATTTAATTGAATATAGGTGTAAAGAAAATAATGAAACCCGTGTTTTTCTTTTATTGAAATTACGAAGTTTTCATTTACGAGTATAATATTCACATCGAATTTTCTTTTGTCATCACACATTTTCTTTTATTAACCCCCGTCGCAAAGACAAGGGTGTTATAATTAAGTTGACGAGTCTCTGTCTGTGGCATCGTAGCTCCTAAAAGAATGGACCAATTATGTTCATTATATTTATATGATTTATATATATTTAATTTATGTTTTTTTGTTTGAAAGCTGACATATCAATATGATTCTTAGCTATGTTAAGTGTAAATAAGTCGGGTTTCTTTTTTGTTATTTAAAAATTTACAGCTATTTCTAAAGACGAATCTAACTCACAAGTCTCTCGAACACGAGCAAGGGCCCGCTCATGTACCCCAGCAGCAGGTCTCCAGCGGGCGCCACTCTGCAGCACTGCAGCGGCAGCGGCCGCGCGTCCGCCGTCGTCACTTGGACAGTCACTGACGGCTTGATCGGCTTGGATGATGACCTGGTTGGTACCACAGATGACACATTACTGTCCACTGTACACTCATAGCGTGCAACAGTTGCCTGTGTCGTGGGTGGACACTGATAGAACCTACCTACAGCTGTTGTTCTTCAGTTGAGTGTCTCAGAGTGAACAGTGAATCTGAGTGTCAGCTGTAGTAAACTTTTGCAACAGGAAAACAGCTTTATTTATAACATATAATTGTCGTCACAAGCAATTAAAACTCGATAGAAATATGTATTAGACCAAAGCCTTTATGTTAATAAAAATATTACTAAATAGATTTTTTAATGTGATTGTCACAAATCACATATCTAAAATAGTCATACCTCAAGAACAATGTAACCAATAATAATCACGCTCACACTTCAGTTTCAGATGCAAATCACTAGAGACCGGATTATATGCATTTGTATATTTAAGCCATCCTCAGCGGTAATTGCATATTTTAACTTAAGATCTAGTTATGATACATATTATCGTGTCAAATTGATAGTTTTGGAACTTTTGCCAGAAACTATAAGTACTAATACAGCACCAAAGTTCAAATTCTGCCCAGTCACCTCAGTGGATGTGGAGCGACCATGTATAAATATTTTTTGAATGATCGAAGACACTACTGAACATTTGGAACAATACGTTTGCGTTTATAAAAATATTAAAAACCGGGCAAGTGCGTGTCTGGTCACGCGCAATATAGGGTTTCGAAGTAGTTTTCTTTGTTTGGGTTCCTAAAAATTATCATTATTTGTTCCGTCTCGATATTCGGAATCAGTGGCGTAGCTAGCCCTTCCGAGGCCCCGTATCAAAATTTTGCCGGGGGCCCCCTCTCGACTCGAGGGTAAAGATCTTTCTCAAAAGAAATAAAAAAGCTAGCGTGAATTAAAACAAATATACTAACATCGATTAATAAACCACATACAATCAATACTCTAAAATTTTAATGCGATTGCGAGCGCAGACTCAGTAGCCGATGTGATACGACTGGGCATTATAGTCATTGTCAACGACATGGTCATCCGCATGCACGCTTATAGATCTATCCACCTCAGGGCTTAATACAAAGTTTAACGCTGCCTCCTGGTCAGCAAAGAAGCAAATGACTAAAAGGTAGGCAATTTAAAGTTTATCGGCAGAACTGGCTAGCGAATGGACGATTACCCCTCTGGTAGTCGAGAATTCTGGTCGCTAGGTCAAGCTGCTGAGGGTAACTTCTGTCGGTCGTCTCTTCCACAACTGCGTAAATCGGAAGACTCCGTGGTCCATACGGCAAAGGGGAATGCCGAACTTCTTGGCATCCTTTTTGCCGCCAACTCAACTCTTGATGATGATGATAAAAACTTGTGAGAGCTTGATACCAAGAAGTTGAGAGGACCAGACGGTATTCACGCAGTGGTGTTAAAGATGTGTGCTCCCGAGTTGATTCCAGCCCCGGATCTAGGGGGGGGGGGATGGGCAAACCGGGAAACCCGCCCCGGGCGGCAATTCAGGGGGTGCAAAAATCATAATATAGTATGATTAAAAATAAAAAATAAACTTGCTGCACAAAGCGCCTAGCATACAGAAGCCTGGTTGGGAGAATAAATAAATTTATTAGAAAGAGTTCTTATTATCCCATTCACGAAAAATGCCAACTATTATTTATTTGTGAGTTTTTTTTTATCTTATCTCTGTCACTATCAAGTTTCTGCTCCGGTTAGAAAAAATTGTAGATCTGGGGCTGTTTGATTCCTCGTATCGTGCTTATTCTTATTCTATCTTATGTCACATGATACGTCTTCGTGGAAGGTTACCCTTTTTCATTCCGTCCACATAATGGGCGATCTCATTGACCTGGCTAACTACAGGCCTATAGCGATAAGCCTATAGCCTCCCTGCTTGCAACGGTAATGGAGTGCGAGATTAACATGCAGCTCCTGGGATATCTGGAAGATCATCAGCTGATCTGTGATCGACAATCTGGGGGCACGGCAGTGCCCCCGCCAAGTCGAGCAAAAAAGCGGCACGGCCGTACCATCCTTTTCTCGAAGCAATTCAGGCCATTTTCGACCCCCTATAACTTCGTTGTGGATAAAGCTAGAAGCCTGAATTTTTAGTAACCAAGCAGGCATTGTATAAACACGGTATATTTCAAATTTCATTCAATTTGAACCAGTAGTTTAAGAATTATAACTAGTCAAAGTTTCTTAATTTCGTCACTCACTGACTGACTGACCGATCATCAAAACTCTAAGGCACTTCTAGCAGACATAGAAGCTTCAAATTTGGAACACAATTAGTGTTTAGTGTATAGATCAAGGGAAAACTAAAATATTTTGCAATTTCGGTCCAGTTTTCTAGATACATCAACTGCATAAATAACTTTGTAATCCCATATAAATATATAGGATTACAAAGTTACATTTGCAGTGAATGAATCAGTGTACCTGTATATAATATAATGGAATAATAGGTGTAGATAGGTACCTAGATATAATTATGTTCAAAGGTAACTTGTAAAAGGAAAAAAAGTAGAACTATCTACAAAAAGAAATGAGATGCCATCAAAAACAAAACTTGTAAAAAAAACCAAGTCTCGCAACTCAGTTCTTCTACCGTAAAAAGTTGTGAGATCCATATAATACCAAGTCGGTTAATTTATTCAGTTCCTACTTAAGGGTCCTTCTGTCTTAAGTTGTTAGGTAATTAGCTAACCTAACAAGTAACAACATCTTATAGTGACCATATTATCAATATTAAAAATCTTTTATGTTTTAAATAAATAGATTGACTTGGCAATCGCAATAAACAATCAAATTTAATACAATATGTAGGTATTACTTGTGAGGTACATTGTGTTTTCATGCGATGGTCAAGTCGATCTATTTATTTAAAACATAAAAGATTTTTAATATTGATAATATGGTCACTATAAGATGTTGTTACTTGTTAGGTTAGCTAATTACGTAATTAGAACTTAAGACAGAAGGACCCTTAAGTAGGAACTGAATAAATTAACCGACTTGGTATTACATGGATCTCACAACTTTTTACGGTAGAAGAACTGAGTTGCGAGACTTGGTTTTTTTACAAGTTTTGTTTTTGATGGCATACGGTTTTTGCGACGGTAGTTCAGCTTGTGATCATCAAATTTATCTTACGCACCTGTAAGCATCGTCAGGCTATTGATCGCAATGGGGAAGCACTGGCAGTCAGCCTAGATTTCGCTAAAGCCTGTGACCAGGACTGGCACAGGGAGGTCTCACGAAGTTAACATCTTACGGTCGCTATGAGAGGTTATGTAGTTGGGTAGTCAGCTTTCTATCTGAGCGATATATCAAGGATGTAGTAGGTAGATGGTTGTTGCTCAGATATGAAACCTATAAAATGCTGGTGTTCCCCAAGGGTCTATGGTATTTCCTACGCTGTTCATTCTGCATATCAATGACATGGTATGAGTGGCACGAAGACACAAGTTGGCGCGTTTACCAATAAGAAAACCCCATTTTTCATAGTGCCTCAATTCCAGGGCACCGCGCTCATCTCTAAAAGTGTTGTAAGAGTATGATTCTGGGAATTGACATCTTGAGTGATGTGTAGTATCAGCGTCATTTGGAAGCCAAGGCTAAGTTGGCTTCCGAAAAGCTTGATGTTCTAAACCGGGCTAAGGAGTACTTCACTGCGAGCGAGGCACCTGCTCATGCTTTACAAAGCTCATGGCCGAATTGAAGTTTTATCCACACCTATGAGACTCGTGGAGAACTTCTACGGCCCGATTCTCCCGATCATTTTTACCACGCACGTGCTACGTGTAGAATGAGCTTCCTCCTGAGGTATTCCCGGAGCGCTGTGTCATGGGGTTGCCGCCGGCCTGTCCGCGCAGCACTCAAATCCGGAGAGCATCATGAGTCGTGTAGAACGTAATTTTTATGTACATTAAATATTTTGTTTAAATTTTGATTATTAGGGCATTTAAATAACTGATTATTTTTTCTTATTATTATCTGTACTGCCAGTTTGTCTTCAATTCGTCGAGTTTCCAGATTTAGAATCATGGCCTCTTAAAGATAAATTGCATGATGCTAAAGTAATTAATGCATTAATACGATGAAAGATGATACAGAAAGTAATTTTATTGTTGATATCACTTTTCAATGAAGTATCGATGCTTTCCGGAACATTTTTCGAATCATAATAATTAATTTCCGGATCATTTCACGAATTTTTTGTAATGCGCATTGGGGGCCCCCTCAGCCCCGGGGCCCCGTATAATTGATACGGCTGATACGGCGGTAGCTACGCCCCTGTTCGGAATCCATATTGAGTGTAGCCTTCCGTTTTTCGTGTGTTCCGGCCTAGCGTTACCCTCTCTTCCGGTGGTGGCGCCTCCTGTTTTCGGTTCTGGTTTCCGGTTTCCGGTTACACGTTGCCCTACTGCACTTTTTACCTCGTGCAGTATTTTCTTGTCATTATAGCGTCGTTTTTCGTAGTGTTCAGACGTGTCTTAAAGTTCTTAAGCGATTATAAAGTGTTACTGTGTTTTATGTGTTACTAGTGCTTTATTTGTTCGCAAGAAAAAGTGCCCTCTCTTTTGCGATGGAAATCAACGATAACGAGGTACTACAAGCTGGAAATAAGAGGCGGAATAGTCAGAGGATGGAATCGTCGGATTCATCTTCGGATTCAAGTAGCGAGGAACAAAGCATGGTGAACGAATCTGATATTGGCACGTGCTCAAGTGGACAAAGACCAGCAAAGCGCGCACGACATGTAAGTGATTTAAAGATTGAATTCTTATCGCAACAAGTAGCTTTTTTAACTAATTTAATAACTGGCTCTCAAGCGAAAGTTGCCGAAAATTCCCAGTCATCTTCAGAGGAAGTGCAAGTAACAAATAAGAATAATAACATTCACAGTGATGGAATTACTTTACAACCCCTGCCTTCTACAAGTTCTGAAAATGCTTGTCTTAATATTTCGGGATATGCTACAATAGTTAAAAAGATCCGGTTTATCCCAAGTCGAGTGAGAAGCATTTAAAGAGGTTAGTAGAGCTGCAACGTTTTCAGAGTGATGACTGGCATGGTATTAGATTTTCCGAAGCTCAAAAGAAATACTTAAGTACTCCAGGTTTCATAGAGCTTGGTATTAACGACGAGCTGAGACGATTTGAATCCCCATCAAACGAAGACTATCGCTTGTATCTTATCGAGCGTTCTTTCGCGGCTATGACAAACGCAATGCTTATTCAAAAAGAGGAGTTGTGTAGTACATTACAGAGTTTGGTTAATTGGTCAGCTGAGAAGGATAATAACCTAACACCATCCACATTATTTGGAAAAGTTGAGCAATTATTTAGTAAAGACTCGGCGTTTATGAAGGTAAGCGATGACATATTACAAATAGCATGTGGTAGGAGAGCCGATTTTGTTCGTTTACGGAGGGACTCCTTACTCAGACAAATTCCGGATGAATTTGTTAGTGCCGGCTTAGATAAAATACCCCCTAGTGCCGAGAATTTATTTGATAAAGAACTATTGAACAAGTATGTACAAAAAATAGGGGGGGCCGATAAATTATCCTTAAACCCAAGTTCGTCTAAGACAACCATGCTGCACTCTAATCAGGAAGCCGGTCGGCCTGGCACTAGTAGTGGTCACGCGGGGACCACAATGGCATTTAAACATCCAAGCCATCCGAAAGGAGACACCTTTCGATCCAATAGTTCACGGAACAAAAGCAAATCTAACCAATTTCAAAGCAGAAAAGGAAAGAAATCTAATACAAAGCCTAGACATCAATCAAAAGGAAAAGCTCCCCGCTCCTACTCTCCATCCAAGAATAAAAATCGGCGAGCATGACTCGAGACACTTTCAGGGTGGTTGTCTGCGGCAATATCAACATATTTGGCGAAAGTTGGGAACTCCACAAGAAATTTGCAAGATTTTAGATGGTATTCGCATTCCTTTTTTAATGAAGCCACCTCTCATTTACCCAAGTCCAACAGTAATTTCGAATTTCGCAACAAAAATATCACCTCAAATGTCAGAACAAATAAAAATCATGATAGAATGTCAAGTACTCGAAGAGGCGGAAATGTCTCCAAGCTACCTGTCCAAATTTTTTTTCATACCAAAGCAGGACGGGTCTGTTCGGCCGATTTTCAATCTAAAACGTCTGAACAAGTTTGTGAAGAACAGGAATTTTCAACTTTTCAGCCACTTTCGAGTTCCAACCTTTCTGCAGAGCAAGGACTGGATGGTAAAATTAGACTTGAGCCAGGCCTACTTTCACTTGCCCATAGACCATCAGCATCGCAGGTTTCTCAGGGCAAGCTACAAGGGAAGACTCTATCAGATGACCTGTCTGCCCTTTGGCCTCTCTGCAGCGCCAGGAATATTCGCTGCAGTGACGAATTGGATAGCAGAATATTTACGAGCTCACCAGATCCGTTGTGTGGTATATCTCGACGACTTTTTACTGGCCAACCAATCTTACGATCAGCTGGAAAAACAGGTGAGTTTCGTGACCACTCTTATGCAACACCTGGGTTGGATGGTCAACTACAACAAATCTGTTCTGGTTCCGACGCAAAACTTAGAATTTCTAGGCGTTACCTGGGACACACGAGCCAATTCAAGGTCCCTGTCGGAACCAAAATGCCTAACGCTACGCAGGGCATTACAAAAACAGATCTCACGCGGCAGTTGGTCCCTCAGACAGGCCCAGTCCCTAATGGGGAGACTCAACTTTGCCTCGTTCGTGGTAAGCAGAGGCAGGCTACATTGTCGAACGATTCAATACTTCAGTCGACTTTTGCCAAAAGCTTCACCCCACAAACAATTCAAAATTCCGCAACCAGTGCTAACCGAGATGAATTGGTGGGAGAAAACGGCATCCAGCACACTACCACTACACAAGGAGCCGATTTCGCATCTGCTTACAACCGATGCATCAGACATAGGCTGGGGAGCCCAGCTCGGACAGCTGACTTTAGCAGGGGACTGGACAGCTGCTCAACAGTCTTGGCATGTCAACTGCAAGGAACTGTATGCGGTCCATGCAACGATCGAACGCGAACAGCAGCAGTTAAAAAATGCGCATATACTGTTACAGACCGACAACCGGACAGTAGTAGCATATATAAACAAGGAAGGCGGGACGAGATCCAAGAAACTTTTAAATCTGACCAAACAACTCCTAGACTTACTGGACCGTCTAAACGCAAATTTATCGGCGCAGTACTTCCCAGGACGATACAATACCGACGTAGATGCCCTATCGCGCAAAAAGGTGAGTCCAGAATGGCACCTATTACCTCTAGCGACGAAAGTCATCTTTCAGATGTGGGGGACACCAGAGGTAGATCTATTTGCATCGAGGACAGCCCATGTGGTACAAAGGTATGTGTCGATAGATACAAAGGACGACGAAGCGCTCTTCCACAATGCTTTTCTGAATCCATGGAACTACAGCCTAGGGTGGCTGTTTCCACCACCAAACCTCATACCGCAAGTGTTGAATCACCTGAACTCAGGTCGGGGGCAATACATTGTCATAGCCCCGAGATGGGACAAAGTGTTTTGGATGGCAGACCTACAGAGGCGGGCAATATTCAAACCGTACCAGATCAGAGACCTCCCGAATGTGCTGATAGACACGAAGACGGGTCGTCCTCCACCCGAGGTGCAGAACATATTCTTGGAGGCATGGCTGATTCGTGCTGGGCAAACTTGATTAAAGATTGGTCAGAAGAAGAAAAAGCTTTATTCCTGGTTAGCTGGAGGAAGTCTACCATTCGTACATACATCCCAGCATGGAACAAATGGAAAAAGTGGTGTTTATCCCATTCAGTGGATTTTCAAGGGCCTGATCCACCTACAGTAGCTCGGTATCTAGCTTACCTCCATAATAGGGAGGGTTTAGCTTACAGGACAATTCTGGTCCACAAATCGGTAATTTCTACTTTCACCAGAACTAGTGACCAAGATGTGACATCAAATTTTCTGGTCAAGCAAATGCTACGAGCGATTTCTAATTCAAGGGTTAAAGAAACAAGATCCCCTATATGGAACCCTATAGATGTTATAAATTATTTAAGTTCTGATAGCCCAGATCCAGGTAATTTCTATCAAGTTTCAAAACGCACTGCTATATTACTATTGCTCTCTTCTGGACGGCGAGTCCACGATCTTACTCTACTACGAACCGGACCAGAAAATTTAATTGATGAAGGTGATTCTATTACAATGTGGCCAGCCTTTGGTTCTAAGACGGACTCGGCTACTCATAGACAGTCCGGTTGAAAAATCAAGCAGCACCCTGACCGAAACCTAAATATAGTGTACTGGATTCGCCAGTTACTAGCAACATCACAGCAACGTCACAGGGAAGGGAACTGGTCAGAGTTGTTTATTACAACCAGAGGTGAATGTAAACCTGCCACAAAGACGATTATTGGAGGATGGATTAAGGCTGCACTCCGGGAAGCTGGGATTGAAGCGTCTCCTGGATCAATTCGTTCTGCAGTGTCTTCACTAAATTGGTTAGAAAAGTTTCCAATCGATCAAATTCTAGCTACAGGTAACTGGAAACAAGAACATACATTCAGGCGGTATTATCAAAGAAGAATAAGAGATTTAAATGAAACCGCAGGTACTGATAATGTCTTTATCTCAGTATTATGAAGCAATGTGATATAATAAATTGCAATATAAAAATGTCACTCAAAAGCAAATAATGTTCATCAACAGCATCAAATAAAGATGAATATTTTAATTGATTAATTTAATTTTAAATATTTTTAACACATTATAGCATCATAATTTTAGTACCAGGAGAAATCAAACACATCACTCAATATGGATTCCGAATATCGAGACGGAACAAATAATAGAGAGTTTTATCTACCAATAAAACTTACCTATTATTTTTCCTGAGATATTCGGAATCCAGGTAATTCCTACCTGGTACTTACGCGTATAATGACAAGAAAATACTGCACGAGGTAAAAAGTGCAGTAGGGCAACGTGTAACCGGAAACCGGAAACCAGAACCGAAAACAGGAGGCGCCACCACCGGAAGAGAGGGTAACGCTAGGCCGGAACACACGAAAAACGGAAGGCTACACTCAATATGGATTCCGAATATCTCAGGAAAAATAATAGGTAAGTTTTATTGGTAGGTAAAACTCTCTATTTAATTTTGCATATTTTACATATTTTCGTGCATATTTCAAGCATTTTTCATGCATATTTGCATGCATATAACAAGCTTTTTATGTTGCATATAATCCGGTCCCTACAAATCACACTTCAATATATCCATATGAGATAAAATAATTCTTTTACTAACCCATTCAACATGTGCCCATAGTAATGCACCACCCCACTCCTGGTAGCCGCAGCCATCCTTAGCTTGTTCCCGCTGTCCTCCGACTTGACCTGCACGTCAACTATCCTCGGGGCGTCTTCTAGAACGAAGTTGTAGGTTGGTGTGGGAACTATGGTAGCGTTGCTGATAGACTTCTTTCTCTGACGTTTGATTGGTGTTACTTCTTCGCCATTCTGTTGTGGTAAATGTTCATCTGTTATTGTAACGTCCCAGAAGGATAGGAGACGTTCATTTCTGGAAAAATAAAATATGTGGAATGTTTTCAATTATTTCTTCAACAATTCAGGTAAGGGGCCATCCATAATTTGTATAATTTTTAGTAATTATATTTTGACATAGGATTTTTAAGTTATTAATGGGTACTAAATTAATTCTTATTTGACATATTGACATTTGTGTAATTTTTATTAATATTAGACATAGGATTTGGAATTTTATTGATAGGTATTGATAAGTATGTAAAAATGATAATATTTTTTATTGTTAACATTTCGATTTATTTTTGTTATTTACGCTAACGCATTAGGATTCCCCTGTAATGTTAGTGTATCATTGGATTAAATAAATAAATAAATAAAAATAAATAAATAAATAATTTACGTCACACGTTAGGGGGAGGGGAGGGGGGTCGATGTAGTGTGACATTGTGTGACAAGGGGTAAAAGGGTGTCTTAAATTACGTGATGTCACATTTCAAAACCGAATAATTGGAAAACTTATTTCGGAACTGCTGTTTTAATTTAATAATTTCTAGGTGTAAAATTTCATATTATGTGATGTCAGACTAGGGGGGAGGTCTCACAAATGTGACCAGCTGTGACAAGGAGGGGGGAGGGGTCAAAAAGTCATGAAATTAGTGTGACGTAATTTATCGATGGCCCCTAATGTTATACTATATTTTTTTAATGATAATAATATAATGATGGCAATATACACAACACACATAAATAGGTTCCGGGTAGCTCACGAAAGCTTCGTAAATATAAGATTATTCCTATTTGAAGTTGGGTCTCAAAAGTTTTCCTTTTACTTTTTACATGACATGAAATGTTTTGTATGCAAGTATATTAATGATCAATGTTCCCAAAAGTCTTTAAACATAAACAAAAGACTGAAGCAATTTGCTTCATGCAATAAACAAGATTATGATGGTTCAATTCAAGCTTGGTGAAAATTTGGATATTCCGACTACCTTCTTTCGTTCTCAATCAGTCTAACTACTACGCAAATAAATCAATAAACAATCATAAATTATTTAGAACTCAATTAAAACGGATTACTTTCTAAAAAGGATCCATTGAAGTATAAATACACAAAAATAATATTGTAAAAACCTATAAGCAAGCTGAAAATATATTCAAACACATCATACATTTACATTATTATCAAAATATCATTCATGTATTTCTATCTAATATAAAAATTACATGCATCTATTACACAGAAAATTTCTAAATTTGATCTTGTTATAAAATAATTCTTGCACATTTGTACCATGACAGGACCTGATGACAAATTTGTAACATAAATATAAATAACTAGAAATCATCATATCATCTCTTTTAACAAGAGTAAAGTACAAAGTTTAAAAAGCTATGATTTGAATTCTAATAATATAATTTTTAAGTGATGTTATAATGTGTTTCAAATGGATTAACATTACTTTTAAGCTATAAAGATAACATTAAAATGGTTTCAATACTTTCTGCATTAAACATAATTATTAAACTATCTGTATCCTTGATATTATGATTAGACATTTTTTTATTTCTGTGAGAAATAAAAAAAATATATTTAAATAGTACCTAATGATCTGAATCAAAGTCTGCTTGATTTTCTGATTATAATAAATCTATATTTGACTAAGAATAGTAAAAACATATAAATACCTATAACTTATGTCACTCACTATAAGTTTATAGATAAATTAAATGTGTCCAGCTAAATAGTAAATCTGAAAATCAATAATAACTTAAATTTAATAATTCAAATAGATATAATACATTATCAAGCTTTAATAATATAGTTAGTTACTTAGTTTATACCAGGATAAAATAGTTAACTACTTACTGTGAGCCCTCAATGAGCCAGCAAGTATTGTTCAAGGTAGTGATGGTTAGCAACGCTCTGGGAGCTGTGTTGTGTCCAAGACATTTGATCACGGTGGCTTCAGAGTTATGTAGTCTCCACACTCGGACCTGCCACGATGCCGCCACCATAAACTTTGCTGTCGTTTTCTGAAATTGATAGAACTTAGTGTTAGGTTAGGTTAAATAGTATAGTGTTTAAGCAGCATTTATAATACAGGAAATTTATCTTATAAGAACTTAAGCAAAATGTAAAATTTCGAATCTTTAGGTTAAGTGGAATTAGGCTTGCAAGATTTGAACCAAACAAAATACATAAATAATAAACAAGTCAAGCTAAATAAAACCGGTTAAAATAAATATCAAAGTATTTGATAACTCACCTCACTGTGTGGCACAATTTTGATAGCACTAACATTATTTCCATGTTTATTCTTACTAGCTAAATTTATATTGTACTTAGACCTAACAGATGCGCTTTGCAAATCCCATTCATATATAAAATTGTCTCCATTACAGCTGTACAGGCCATACTTCGTGTGCCAGTCCATACATGTCACTTTACTATTGTGTGCGTCACTGCTTTTCTGATTTTTTAATACAGTATCCACTTTGGCCTGTGGAACTGAATATATAAGAATCTTTCCACTGTTTGTGCCTAACGCTACGCATTGTACTTCTGGTTCACTGACAGATTTCCTTCGAACGCCTTTCTGACCCTGAAAACATAGGTTATGTTTTTGTTACCTATTCATAACTCGTTGCTTATAATGTACAGCTATAATATCAAAAGCATTACGTACAATATGTCGGAGATAACGTTTACTGACTAACGTGAAGGGTATAAGTAAAGGAATAAAATATAATTCACCACGTGTGACTTACCGAACTTTGACTAACGCATATCCACTGTAAACACGACGGAGGCGACGTTAAATGTAAGTCTGGCGTGTACTCTTGTTTGAGTACGTTAGTTTCTGTGTCCCATATTCGTAACCTCCCATCTTGACTTAAAGAGGAATAATACTTTCCGTCCTCGGAAAACGCCGCCTCTACCATTTTTTGGAAATTTCACTAAACATACGACGTACGACGTTCTCATTATTCGTGAGAGCACTGACAGTGACAGAGCTGTCAGATGTAATTGACAGTATGACAGACGTATGATACGTAAATAATCCTTTTCACGCTTCTTGGCGGTAAAATTATGTTCATATTTTAACTGCTTGCACTCTTTTATCACTAATTGCCCCAAAAGTAAAAAAAAGACGTAATGAATAAAAACTTTATTTGCATAAATATTAGCATGCTGTATTTCTTAAACTATATTATTAATATAACGTATTTACATTCCAACACGTAGAATTGCGTAAAATGGAATATTATCATTTTGACAGCCAGATCAATGTTTCTATTAAGAAAAATAAAGTTCAAACACAACAATATATTTTATACAACATTTTAAAATAACTTTAAAATACAATATGAATTTGAAATTTGAATATAATAATTGAATACTATTTCTTTAAATGAATGAATTTCTTATGTATGCTGAGTTTTTGCAAATCTAAATTTCTAAATTCATGTCTAAATATTTAAATAAATTTTTAGTGTTGCTATTGCAATAGCAGCAAAAATACAATAAAATGCAGTTCAATTTAATCGCTTGAATCTCCGTCCGTGTAATCCAAAAACATTCGTCTTTTTCGTTTGTTCGTGTGTGTTGTAGTGGTCGTGTCGCTCGTCCAACCACTCATTACGTGCGATTCGCGACGAATGAAATCAATTTGTGGACGAATGTTTTAGTTTATAATTTTTTTGTTATCGTTCTCGTTCCACTTTTCGAATAACAATTCTTTTTTACATTTTCCTAATCTAGTGCTTCAGTGCTGTGTTACTTTCATTTCGTTCCGTCGAAGTGAAACAAAGGCTGTGCAATGAAATGAAAGCTATAAGTTTGTGAATATGATGTCACTTTTATCGAATCCTTGAAAAATATGAGTGTTATTGTGGAAGACGTTTCTAGCCCTTTATCGGAGGGACAGAGCGGCGCAGTGGACGGTGATATCGCTAAAACATCAGATCCAGCGAGCGATAATGACGTTGAGGCAGGTCAGGCAGGAAAGGATGATAAGTCGGAGCCTGGGACGCCGAAGCCCCATCCGATGGCGTTCACTATCGACTTCGGGGACGCCAAGCAGGTTGACAATCGTCGATTGGAGGAGTTAGCTAAGAAGTCGCAGGCCCGCCACCAGAGAGTGCAGTCAATGTCCTCGAGCCTAACCAAGCCATCGCCCGCGGCGCAGCGGCCGCCCATGAGCGGGAAGCTGCCCCGGAAGACCCAGGGCTACAACTCCGAAGGCTACTTTTCCTCCGATCAGGAAGACAGTGCCGTTTCCGGCTCCGTCAGACTCCGCAGCAGTCCGCTAGCTCAAACCGTAGATAAAGCGCACATCACTAGCCCCATAACGAACAGGCACGCGAAATCCCCCATCGGTGACATGTTCCAGCCAAAACGAACGTCCAGAAGTCCTATAGTCGATAGTATAATGTCCCGCAGCGATAACTTCACCCGCCAAGGTTTGAACCTGCCTCTAAAATCCGCAAACAGTTCCTATGTTCGAGACGTCCATCGGACACCGAGTTACGGTAACCTATCTTCTAGCTATCACAGCAAACATCCTATGGCCGACATTATGGATCACAGTCCTGAAGGTGTTATGCTAACAGACATATCCAGTCCAGAATTAGATATCCTTACACCAGACAATGGGTTGTCCACGCCGGAACCTTCCAAGAGTCCACTTAACAGGAAGAGCAGAGCCATGTCTGAAACTCCTGATTTATTGTTTAAGAAATGCCCTCCTAAACATGAGCAGCTATTTATTGATGATGATGTAGACAGACAGTCAAATAATTCCTCAACTGGGACTTATACAATTGAAGGAGATAATTATACAGAGGAACAGAAAGCTAGAATGAGTATAGATAGAACTTTTGGTGCAGATTTACTGAATGAAACAATTGAGGAGATCCTTGAAAAGAAAGAAAAGGACCCAGACCTTGTGTTCGACTTCCCTAATCCCCACAGAGTAATTACTAAGGAGCCTAGACGAGATATAGCTTTACGGAGTCCATTAGCCATGAACCAAACTGTTGAGTTGCAGAATAAGGTGTCTAAAGATAAAAATGTGTTAGAGATATCTTGTTGTTACGAGTCTCCTACTGAGAATGATTTAGCTGCACAAACATCCAAACAGATCAAATCTACAAGGAGTTATTTAGAGAAAATCAAGAATAGAGTACGAACAATAACCGAAAAAACTTTTGCTAAGTCCCCTCCAAAACATGAAGAAGAACCAGACGTAGGTAGTTTTACTTCCGTAACTACCTCTGGTGTGCTAAGCTCCAAGTATCCTGTTAAAATTGAGATACCAGTTCGTAGACGATGTAGCTTGACCAAGTCCGATATAGATCAGACTGATTATGTACATAGACTGTCGAGAGAATCATCTGTGCCAGTATCGCTACCAAGCAGTAAGGGGATATTGGTTGATGCCAAATTTGAAAGCACGGTTCTAAAAAATGTTAAGCAGGCATTACGGGAGGAATCTGGGGAAGTTCCACCGGATCAGGTTGTGGGTCAGCTGTCATATTTAAGTCTGAACAGGTGTAAAGGAGATAAGACATGGATACATGATTGGGCGGAAAGTGTTAAAAAGTACAACAATAACATAGGCAAGGATACAGATTTGAACAGCACATTTTCGGTGGAGGACCGGCCACCGATCAGCCCGAGACTCATTCCAGGAAAACGTAAGTACACTTTGCTTTCCTGTTGTGTGAATCACTGTTAACAATAGACATTATGTTTTACAATATTGTAATAATCATTGTTAACTGTTGACTTCAAAAAAGGAAGAGGTATTCAATTTGACTGTTATGTTTGTTACCTCAGAACTTTCGACTGGGTGAACCGATTTTGATGATTCTTTTTTTAATCGAAAGCTAGTGCTTGTCATGTAGTCCCACTTAAATATGAGCGAGATCTGAGTAGTTTTTGAGTTATTCATAATTTTGAAGTTGGTTACTTTTTGTCAATAATTATTCCATGATGAGTTTGATAGAATATAATTTAAGATTATTGTTGGCATAATAATTATTGAATGATCATAGATTCAATGAACATACTCATACAACAAAGCTATTATTATTGATGGCATCTATAATTTCCTACTAAAAATCTTAATGATAATTATTATAATTTATGTTTACTTTATCTTTATTTTAATTTAATTGATTTCCTATCTTATTATTGATTGTATTATTTGATATTATAATTAGATCTACAGATAAATCAATACTGAGCGGGTTATTAAGAAAGATTCCGATAAGAATCTTGTAATCAAAAGTCATGTCTGTTCTCAATGCGCATTCTATTATTATCTTAACTACTGGAACTAATTACAGGAAAGATCATTAGCTAACTTATTTGTCAAGGATTTTCGATTTTTCAACTTGAATAGAGTGAAAATGTTATCAGTGGTAATTCAACTGAGAGGGCTTCTAACAATAATAAGATGATAATTATTATTGAATATTCATAATGCATATTTTATTGGCATATAAGAAGTTAATTTTAAACAAATACCTCTACTTAGATACTGTGAGGTAAAGAATCTTTACTAATTTATTTATTTTAAGGATTATAACTAATGGTGAGTGTGTAATGTTTGATGAGGATATGCAGTTAAACCAATTAAACATGGGTCTAACTCACTTCTGCATTATGTGACTCATTTAATAAACAAAACACAATGTGTTCAATTTGAACATAAACAGTTATTACAGCTGATAAGGCAACAATAACCCTCTTATCTCTTCTACATATATGTATGCCTGTTACAAAACATGTTTGTGATGCACCATTTAAAAACTTAAATTCATATAATATTTTATATTGTATCATAGTACTTATCTATACTAATATATAAAAAGGAAAGATTTGATTTTTTGTTTGCATTGAATAGGCTCCGAAACTACTGAACCGATTTCAAAAATTCTTTCACTGTTGGGAAGCTACACTATCCCCGAGTAACATAGGCTATATTATATTTTCAAAAAAATTAGGGATCCTTAATAAAACTCCAATAAGTTGTAAAAAAATAAGAAAACCGAAGCAAAGCGAGGGCGGTTACTCGTATTATATAATTCCATATAATAATATAGTATATTTTATAGTAAGATATATAGACTATCTGCAGCTATGATAAACATGATAATCTTCAAAATTACAGCACATTATTTTGATAAAGTAAGATGTCTGATATAATGAAATAATATTATTTATTAAATATTGGTTATAATTAGGTATTATCAATATTAGTTCAATAATAAGAAACAAAGATCTGTTTACATCATAGTGAGTTAGACTTCTACATGCTAGTGATAACAATAAATTATTGTTAACAAAGTAATGACTACTATATTTACAAAATATTTACTAACGTTTGTAAAAAAAATTTAAACAGCAGTGTGGGAGCACCATAATGTACCGCGACGCTCGAATACCTATTATTAATTCATAAATACTTAAAAGCAGTCATACGGCCATTTTCAATAAGCTATCTATCCATACGTCTCGGAAAACGGAGTACAGGCAGTCCTCGACTTACGTCGTTTCAAGTTACGTCCAACAATGTTTTGATACTATTCCTCAAACATACGTCATTTGTTTCGATTTCCGGCATAGGAAAAATAACTAGCAATTTCATAAGTGCATATATAATTATTTTAAGAACTTACTTTTGATAATAAAGTATGTATATCCTTTGTTATAAATGCAGTTTTTTTTAATTTCGAGTCCGTGTGGATCCTAACCCTTGAGTTTACATGTAAACATAATATGAAAAAATATGTCTCGACTTACGTCGTTTCGATTTACGTCGCGAGAACCTAACATGCCGTAAGTACGAGGACTGCCTGTACCTATAAGACGCCCCTCGACCAGGTGGACTGACGACCTGAAGGAGCCAGCGGGAATCCGCCGGATTCAGAAGGCTCAGGACCGGTCAGAGTAGCGCAAGTTAGGGGAGGCATATGTCCAGCAGTGGACTTCCAAGGGCTAATGAACGGATGGATCTATCCGCCTAGTAGCCCGGCTTCAATTTCCGGCCGGGACACATACCTATATAATGCTCTCTGAACATATTATGTAGTTTTTGTGATGTTTTATGTCGGTAATATGTTTGATGAAAACTATGCACATACCTACACCACTTCTGATGAGTTGCATTATCGTTGCGCTAAGATTCTTATCTGTACCGATAACAACAATCTGCGCAAACAAAACTTAATCGCGATGTGCTAAAGTACATTTTCCTCTGTAGGGTAGTATTTCCGTCATATCACAATGCCAAATGATATATCGGGCAGTATACAATGTTAACACTCGTTGCGAGGAAACCCGAGTCCAGACTAATTAATTTAATACGGACGTTAGTAGGTCGGGCGAGGCCTATTTAGGTAATTCTCACAATCCGTATCGTTCTGTAGTAGGTACACTTTTCGAAAAACTATCACAGCCATTGTTTTGAATTTTAAATGTACCTATTATGTAAATTTCAAATCTTAATTATAATTATTATCATACACTAGCAGCTGTGCCCCGCGGTTTCACCGGCGTTGATTTGTAAAAAAAACTAACTTTCTAAAATATGATGTTATATAGCCTATAGCCTTCCTTGATAAATGGACTATCAAACACAAAAAGAATTTTCCAATTCGAGCCTTTACTTCCTGAGATTAGCGCGCTCAACCAAACCATGGAGGATAGAGTAGAAGGAGGGCCATCTCTGTGTATGAAAAGTGTCCGTAAAAACGCGTCCAATTACGGGTGACCCTGCGGTGCTTTCTCAGACACAAGCGCCATTCATTACGGGTGGCATAACTCAGCAAACTTCACTCCGTCTAAAATAGCCATGTTATATCTATTTCTCAGACACTAGCGCCATTCTGAAATGGCCATTATTGGAACCTCTATTTTCAGTAAACAGCTGGACACTTTTTCAACTTTCCCCTCGTATGAGATGGCCCTCCTTGTACCTTCTATACTCTATGAACCAAACAAACTCTTCAGCTTTATAATATTAGTATAGATAATAAAAAAAATACAGTCGAATTGAGAACCTCCTCCTTTTTTTGAAGTCGGTTAAAAAAGCGTCTGTGCGCTATCGATCGATGTCTGTACTTGGAAGATATTTAAAACTATTTACGTACACATTATATTATTACGGCATACCGCGCTACTTTTATTGGTGTTCAAAGCGTTAATAACTTTGGCGGTGTCCCTGTATTTTGGCCGACAAACTTATAATTACCCGCATGAACACGCCCTATTATTTTGGCACCTACTAATACAACGGTAAAATTTGCTTGCCGTAATTAGTAACGGATTCATTACTCACTCAGTGGAAAAATCTTTCCAAACCCGCAAAAGAATTGCACCTATCCTAAAAACCTTTTTTATATCTTAATTTTTTGGTTTACTTTTTTCGGCTTTAGTTTGTCAGTTGGGGCACTTGCGGCGATGATCAAGAAAATAACTTTTTGGATGGTTTTCTAACCACTTCATTGATTGAACGAAATGAACCCCAAACCCTGGCTGGTACAAAAGCCTACCGACATAGATTACCCCCAAAAGATACCGCATACAAGGCAACTGACGCGCGGCAACATAGAAGTGCTTTTGCTATGCACATAAAGCTATACTAGCATTCACGACATTAGTATCGACCAAGACCTTCGACCCATACACACGCGGAACTTTCAGAATTTAATTAATTTCAAAAAAGAATTTGCTGATGAAACCATGGCTTATTGTAGTGTTAAATGGTATGGAAAATCAGTTCGAAAAAACAGTTACCCAAAAGATGCCATATCATTTAATAAGTTAGTAATTGATATTTATTTTACAAATTTTCTTATATTGAAGCAGAGTTCAACTTAAGCTGGTTTTGAGAGTGACATTTTGTAAAAAATTCATTCCTAATTCAAAATAGTTATCTTGTTTCTGACTAAAGACAATACTAGGGAAGTGAACTTTTCATTTTAAAGACGTATCGATATTCATTTTGAGGATATTGCTATGAAATCGATAATTTTTAACAGGTTACAAGTGGGACAAAGGTTGCTGTAGTCAAGGATAACATTATTTATTATATGAAAAAACATTGTGGTAATGGTTTTATAGATTTCCTAGATGCCCCGAGAGGAAGGAAAAATGGAAAGAATCAATACACCGTGGACAGGGATGGTTTCCTACCAAATACAGTGTCGTTTGTTCAACACACTTTTCAGATGAAAGTTGATGGATTCAGTTGTATCATAGTTATACTTGCCAGTTTTGTTATGGGTCTTATACTTCTTATCGAGAATAGAATAGAAAATAATAGAATACATTTACTTTGTCTAAGTATAAAAAGTAACAATGTTATTGTATGGAAACTTTCAAATTCGTGTGCTTTCCTATAGTTATGGAGAAATTATGTGGAAAATCAGCTAAATATTGATTATATTATTATTTATTATTATTTGCGCGAATATCAGGTAGGTAGATAGGTACATATTATATATACTTAACTCGATATGTTATACATATTTTCGTATTATAATTATAATTATTTTTCTTTTCTTTCCTTTTTTTATACCATTTTGCCTACTAAGCAAAAGTTATTCACTGTAATGAGAATTTAAAGTAAAATAAAAATGTAATAAAACTAGAGGTCTGAAGTTCTTGATGTGGTACATTAATAAGGGTCCAGTTAACAGTTAGAGATATTGGAATGCTGTTATAACAAAAGTAATAAATTGTGATTAGGAATTACTATAATAAATTATGGTTTGTTATACTTCATTTGGAAGTTAAGGGATTAGCCAAACAATAAAATAATAATAATATGAAATGACACACGAAAGGAAAAGTAACAAACCTAATGAAATTTAGATATGACATCATCTGTCGGGTCAACTAGTTTGTAATAAAAATAATTCCTAAAAATGATGTCTTAAAAACCCAAAAATATAGTTTTTAAGTCCATAAAGCTAAGAAGCAGTCCTACTACGAACAGTTATGTTATTATTTTAATGTAATTAGCCGCGAATAGCATTGTATATTTGATTTATCTAATCGGACATTGTTTAATATAAACACTGTTAATATTATATTATTAAAAGTATCGATATTTATATTGTATTGTTATTCATTATAATTGTGATGAAAGTAAATAATGATAATCACAAACATTGATCGTACGATTTATCGATCATACATACTCAGTCACTATGGACAGTGTTGAGCTCGATAAATTCCAAGTTTGAATTTTAAGTATCCAATCACAGCGCATCTGTTTCGTACCCCGCAAACCGCACCTTCCGCCAAATTGTGACTTTGAAGTCTAAGAAATATTCACTAATGCGGAATCTATTGGGGGTAATCTATGCCTACCGACCTCCAACAGTCTCCAACGACCACCCACAATTTTTAACCGATTTCAAAAAAAAGAGGAGGCTCTCAACTCGCAATTCGTTTTTAAATGTTTTTTTTTATTTGAAAACCGATTTCGAAAAATACTTTTTTCATTTAAAAGTTCCAGATTACTTTACTACGGGTTACTAACAAATTGATCCCACATTTATCAAAATTTTGTTCTGATAATGGGACCCATGATTAAGTATCGAAACTCCTACAATATACCTAATAGATGTATTTAAGAAGAGTTTGATATACGTCTTTCGATTTTTTTTGGAAAATGTAGATTATAATAGCCCTGTGCGTTGTTCAGCATGCTCCACGAATAGTGAAGGACTTTGAATACAAGACAAAAGTTATTGATAAATAATATTTTATTTATTGTGTGTTCGACACATATAGAACCATATTAATTAAGCTATTCAACTGTTATATAATTAATATGCATAAACTCAATTTCTATTGCAATTATTCATAATTGACTTTCGCCCGCGGCTTCGTATGAGAGTGCGTATTATTCCTCTTTATTGGGTCCGTGTTCGGGTTTCGCTTTTCTTTTATTTAATCCACCCTGTATAAGTATCTTACTTTATGACGTTGACGACCCCTGTGGCGCAATGGTTACCATGTCGACAGCTTCGATAGGTCCAGGTAGGGTTACCAGATGGTCGGGATTCGTCTGGATTGTCCCGATATTTCACATTATGTCCCAACAAAGTACAAGTACAAGGCCCGACAAAATACAAAATGTCCCGACAAATCCCGACTTTTTGGAGTTTTGTCCAGATATTTCAGTCTTGCCAGCTGGCAATCCTAGGTCCTGGGCAAATTTCCCTGGAGGCAGAAATTTGAGAGAGAGAGTTCGAATTTCTGTTCTCGGTGTGGGCGTGTTCTTGTCGTTGTGTGTTGTCCATGGCACCACGACACAGGGTATTATATTGTATTTAATCACGCTTGTACTGTGTCCACAGTCCACACTACAGGATAGAAATGTCCTCGATATTGTCATAGACCGCGACTGATATCCGGAAGTGATACCAGATTGTCGTAATGAGATTAGAGGCGGTCGAACGGTCGATCGGTTGATCGGTCGAGCCGACAACAACACGTCATACAAATACTCAACTGTCATAATTCTAGGGCTTGTCGGTCGGCGTGATCGACTGAGTTAAGTAATATCGACAGTTTGCGATACTTGAATTTATCGGGAGAGTTTAGTTTTGTCACTATACAATTTCATTAGGGTATCCTTACATGGGAACATAGGTTAAAAAACAGTTTGTCCCGGTTGCTATGGCCTCGCCTCGTCGAAAAGAATCCCGTAAAATCGGGAGCTGTTTGAAAGTAAATGTCACATAATTATATGACAAATTAGTGTGTCGTAAATTTGAGCTTCAAACAACTGAGCTTCAAAAATTGTTTGAAAGGATCAAAATGTACCTGACTTATATCTTCTATCAAAGATTGGTTTCCTGGGTTCCCCTCGCTAATTATCCGGTGATTTGGAGGAAGCCTTTTTATGTTGATGAGTAATTAATAGGGAAGTAATGAGCTGACGGGCTATCCGATGATGGGCGCGGTCATTGCCGCCGCGCCGCCTCCAAGGAGAATCCGATAGACATGAAGGTTCTCAGTGAACCTGTTTTTTTCTGATGATCAGTGAATTGAACCTGGAGCGACTTTAGAACCCCCATTTATCGTGGGAAATTGTGGGAGTTTTCCTTGTGCATTTCCTCAAGATTAGTTGTAGTATCACCACGCTACGCCCTGAGGCGTCACAAAAATGTTATGATCTTGCTAAGTGCTTACCTTGCAGTAGTGAATGAGGGATTTGCACAGAAGCCATTAAATGGTTAGATTATCATAGGTCTGTAACGGTTTTCTACGATTTACAAATTCCTTGTAATCTCTGTGGTTAATGATGGTGAATGCGGTTTGAATACCGAATGAAAGTTCGGTCGTTCTATTGCTAATGGTTTCTACGGCTGCGTGCGATTTAGATACGGCACGATGATGATGTGATAGTCAAACTGTATTTTATTTAAATATGTTTATCAAATCAAATCAAAATAATTTTTATAGGTTTCAATGATACACGTAATTTTACTAGCATTTTGGAAAGGTCATATGTCTATGGTTTATGTCATAAAGGAGAAGAAATGGCGAAAGAAATTCCTCTAATAAATAAAATTTTCTATTGTTTTTTTTTTAAAGATGTGCTGAGAGTTTGGCTACTTCCCATGTGGTAAACTTCCCACTTGGTAAACCTCAAACTATACCTACTAAAATGTTGCGTTTGGTAAACATTATATATTTCATACATTTAGTCCCATTTCGAAAACATTTCAGTAATTACATGTGTTATATGGGTGATTATACAAAAGTTGGGTAACTTTTGAGGATATTTTGTTTACTATACTTATTTAATCAAATTTGTACAAATTTGGGTGTATATGATGGCTAATGTAATGAATATACTGTTCCACATCGGGCCAGTCACTTTTTTAAGTAGATTGTGAGATATTTAAAATTTTCAGAATTTTATTGCCATGGGACTGACGAGGCTAACATAGTACTGATAAAATACACAATTTTGTAAGAATTTTAATAAAATTTAATAAAAATTTGTACAAATCTCTTAGGATTTAATAATGGCACATGTCTTTTAAATATTAAAATCACTTAGTAACTATTAAAAATAATTATTAATATGTAATACTGGGAGAAAATACTATCTCAGTTTTCAAAACAGCCTTTTGACATTTAACGTAACGTCATTCACTTAACTTTTACTACTTTGACTTAGTTTTACTTAATATTTTTAAGTAATCAACAAACGAATACATCACACATCTGCGATATGCCGATGATATAGTTATCCTGGCGGCAGGGGCGTAGCTACCGCCGTCTCAGCCGTATCAATTATACGGGGCCCCCAGCGTATAGGGGCCCCCACTAACAACAAAAAAATGCTCGCCAGCGGCCTGCAACTGCTACTAACAGTTGGCACTCCTTTTATATTTGACAGCTGACGTTGAGGGGGGCCCCACAACAAATATTGATATGGGGCCTCCTTAGGGTTAGCTACGCCGCTGCCTGGCGGGTTCCCTGGAAGAACTTGGTACAATACTCAGGGACTTGAACAGCACCCGATCCGAGACGTGGTGCTTCACTATTAGCCTAATCCACAAGCTCAGAGTAGCGCAGCGGGCTACGGAGAGGGCTATGCTCGGTATTACTCTACCGTAGACGAACAAAGGTAACCGACATAGCTCAAAGAATTAGCCGGCTTATGTGGCAATGGGCTGGCCATATAGTTTGAAGGACCGATAACCGTTGGAGAAGAAAGGTCCTCGAATGGCGCCCACGTCTCGGAAAAAGAAGCATAGTACGCCCTCGGTCAGGTGGACTGACGACCTGAAGAAGACAGCGGGCATCCGCTGGATTCAGAAGGCTCAGGACCGGTCAGAGTGGCGCAAGTTAGGAGAGACCTATGTTCAGCAGTGGACCTACAAAGGCTGATGGATGGATGGATGGATGAATCAACAAACAATAGAAACAAAAATCTAACAATATTTATCTTAGTTTGTATTTGTCTACTACATTTCCAGATATAACTTGTTTAATTTTTTTTCTTTCTTCATGAGTTTAGTGTAGTTTTCTTCCAATTGTGTTTTAATAACTTCCCCAAAAAGGGACTTCTTCACTAATTCTTTCTTTTTAGTTTTATCTTCACTCATGTCTTCAATTCTGGTCTTTGGCGTTTTTTCAACAGATTTTATTACTTTTTCTTTGAATTTCGCTAATTTAATGGGGTCGCTTTTAATTCTGGCCAAGCAAGCCTTTTTAGCTTCACTCTTTTTTTTTATGTTTCTTCCCTAGTCAATTTGCTTTTAACATGCAGCATGATGTTTTAAACTGAAATATAAATACACACAGTAGCAATTAAGATAAAAGTACTTTAAAACAAAAAACATCAGTACCATGGAAACACGTCAGTTCTTTGGCGCGATACCTGACAAAGGACTGACGCCAACGGACTGACGAAAAAGACATAATTTGAGGCTATAATCATACCTATTGTTTTTTTTGGTAATTTCAAATATCAACAAACTACATTTTAACAAATCGTAGTTAACTATGTATAAATGAAAATAAACCTCAGATTAACAAGAAAATAACGACTCACCACAGGACTGAAATGTTGACTGGCTTAGCACGTGTATAGACGACAAACACAACCCAAGCACTGGTACAGTTACGGCGGCCGTCAAATTGTGCGGTCCGCAAGTAACTTCATAATCAACATTAAAATTCAAACAGGGATTTGACGTTGAGTTGGTGATATTTTGCGCGAATTTCAATTTTAAACAACACACAACGGACTGACGAATAAAACTAATGACAAAGTTCCTTATTTTTTTTTAAATAAAGTGGAGAACATTGCATTATGAAAGTTCCAGTATATATTACTATGTACATCACAGATTGTTGTAAATTAGTAAGTTTTCTTAAATCAATGATAATATTTGATAGATATTCACTTGATCCTTGGTTTTCGGGATTGTGACATGCCAAAGGACTGACGTTTTAAGCATTAATTGTGTTTTTTTATTAACTTGTATTTAAAATTAAGAGTTGAAATTGGGTGACCAAATAAAGTACTTTTCATTGCTTTAAAATAAATTGTAATCTCAATAAAATATAATAAGACTTTGTATATATTGGCTGATGACATCGAGTTACCCAATTTTTGTAGAATCACCCATATCCCGTTTGGTAAACTTTCAGTTGAAATGGGTACAGTCAAGTAAAACAAGAAAACAAGACTAGGTACACTACAAAGTTAAAAATCGATAAAAAAAATTATAAAGTGATACAAGCAATTCTTGATAACTTGTTCAAACAATTTTCCAATGATATTTTTCCACTTTTGTAATCGCCGAGTAGATTGTTAATTCGTATATCATTTTGGATGGACTTTTTTCTTCGTTTTGATATAATTTCTCCATTATTATAAAAGCTGAAAAATATTGTGTTATAATTAATTAAATTAATAATGTATGTATTTATCACATGTGTCGCCTAAAATACAGTTTATTGAAAGAAAAAACAAAAATACGTACCTTTTCCATGGACCTAAATAATATAGACACGCTGTTCAGTACTTACATTTTGTTCACCTGTGTTGACCCCAACTGGGGCCAACTCAAGTTTAGTCGGCTGCGAGCAAGCTACACAAGTAAATGTCACGTTAGAAAAACTCCGACTGTTCAAAAACACTTAATAACGTATTATTGTTTATTGAGCACAGTTAAAACGTTCTCATTATTTACGTTTGAACTTTATTTCACTTTATTTAATCATAATTGGTAAGTAACTATATTTTTATTTACAGTCTTAAAAATTATTTAGTGTCAAATATTTAATACCGACATCTTGAACCAAACTTGACAGAACGAACACAGAGTACTTAATCACTACGGAACAGGGTTGCCAGACGTCGCGGAGTGAGAGATCGTACGGTGGGTAAATAAAAGTCGTATTTCCTAAGATGGCTCCAGAAAAAAAATAGTACGATTCATTTAATGTAGGTACTAAAACTTTAATTAGTTTTAGATGGCGGTCTACAAAACGAAATTGAAAGAAAAGTAATAAGTAAAACTATAAATTAAAATAAAATCTTCTTATCTTTATATATATAAATTACGTGTCACGTTGTTTGTCCGCGATAGACTCCTTAACTACTTAACCGATTTTAATCAAAGGGCTTCCAACAGTTTTGTATGGAACCTGGCATACCTACAAGTCCGCCATTTTGAAAAAACCTCGATTCGGCGGCCAGTGATGAAACATGTGTCAATCGATAGAGTAAATGATTACGATCAAAAAGTATACAGTGATGAAATGTCGTAAGTGGTATACTTTCTGAGATATTTGAGTTCAAACCCGTAGAAAAATAAAGTAAAAAACTTTGTTTCGGCGGATATTGATAAAATATGTGTCAATCGATAGACTAAGTGATTACGATCAAAAAGTATTAAGTGATACAATGTCGTAAGTTATATACTTTCTGAGATATTTGATTTCAAAACCGTAGGAAAATAAAACATTGGTAATTGTCTTTTTTATTTATTAGTGGATATAATTATAACTTTTAACTGGATACATAACTTCGAGGTACTTGAAGACAGATGACGTCACAACGGAATGACTATTTGACCAATCGCAGACCGGATTGAGATTATCCTTCATAATTGTGGGGTGTTATGTCCTATTTTCCAAATGTTTTCTAATAATTTTTCTGGTGGTAAAAAAATATATTATTGTATTAACACATTTTATTATAATTTCTTCAAAATTGTCCTTACGTCATGAAAACGGATGTTGAAGGTGATAATGAAATGAAACAATGTAATTTATTACGGTACATTTCTTTTATTTTAAGTGCATAACACTTATAAAAAAAATTAACACAGCTGAATGATATATCCTGGGATTACAGATGCACAATGAATGGATGAACACAATGGTCATTCCGTTATGACGTAATTAATCCTCAGGTACCTCTACAAAGTAATCCAGACAGAGTAATATATCCATGGTATATGTCCAGTTATAGTAATGTATCCATGATCTCTTTCGGAGTAGGGTGTTGGCAACACTGGGCGCATATTGACTCTGTGATTGAGTACTCTGTGGCACGAAAGCGTGACACGAAATTTGTTAACAACAGCGTGTCTATATATTTAAGTCTATGACCTTTTCAGAAGATTTTCATAATGTTTAATATTTCCTGCTATCGTTTCGAAAAATAAAAGAATTGACGGCCTTTTTCCAATTCCGCTATTGAAACTCCAATTCCAAGATTCCATGAGGTTTGTCGTGCGGTGTCTTTGTGCGTAGCAGCACCAAATATTCACCATATCTTCATTTTCCAACCACTGATTTACAAAGTAATCATTGAATTCCGTTATACCTTTTTCTTCAAAACTGTAATAAAATTTGGTCAGGAACCACGATTTCTGTAGAGTCAGTGTGCTGAGATTTTGTGATGCCCAGTTGTCTATTTCTGTGTCTATACAAACTGCTTTTAACCGTCTGCGGAAAAATCATCGAAAACATTTCATCGAATTACAATTCGCCGAACACAATACATCGAAAAAATATTTCGTCGAATTACAAAACGTAGAACAACCAAGTCATCGATTGACATTTCTTCGAATAGCATTACGTAGAACAACCATTTAATCGCATGACAATTAATCGAATTACGTTTCGTCGAATGTCATTTCATCGAATATCATTTCATCGAATGTCATTTCATCGAATGTCATTTCATCGAATTACGTTTCGTCGAATGTCATTTCATCGAATATCATTTCATCGAATGTCATTTCATCGAATGTCATTTCATCGAATGTCATTTCATCGAATGGCAATCATCGAATGGCGATTCATCAAATGGACTGCCATTCGATGAACTGTCATCGAAACGAATCGCTGTAAAACCGACTCCACGTAGTCTTCTTTGCCCTACCCCTAGAGTGTAATGTAAACCCGCGTAGGCGCGGAGGGGCGAGGCGGTGGTGAGCATTAAAAGCATCTGCGACGATAAGCTTGCGTGGGACCGCCGGAGCCCCGCAGCGCCGGAGCCGTGACAGAAACTGTGCTTGCTGCATGTTGCATGCTGCTTACGCCTTTCAATGATGTGTGCCGTTTGAAATAATAAAAAAATATTTATTAATGATCATATGAAAATTATATCATTCGAATCCATCGATCTATAATCTTCCTAGATTCCCGATAGGCGCTTCACAAATGGCCACAAAAGTTAGACCACGAAAAATTGTGTGGTCTTATTTCAAACTCATCAAATCAAATCTTAAATCTTGCGCATAAGGTTGAACTTGTTATGTTGATCAGCTAGCTACAGCCGTAAAAAATTGCTTTTTGTGCATAGTTTTGTGAATACAACTTTAAGTCATGAATAAAAGTTTGAAATTGTTCTATCGTATTTTTATTTCAACCAGATGTGCATAAACACAGTTCTCGGACAGTTTTCAAGCCTATTTTTGTATGGGATTGTGTATTTAGTGTTCGAAGTTCGATTCGGCCAATTGTCATTCGATATATTGTCGTTCGATATATTGTAATTCGATATATTGTCATTCGATGAACTGTCATTCGATGAAATGACATTTGATTAATTGTTTTCGATGAAATGTTAATTCGATTAATTGTGTTTTCGATGAAATGATCATTCGATTAATTGTGATTTCGATGAAATGTCAATTCGATTAATTGTAATTCGATGAAATGTGTTCGATGAAATGTAATTCGATGAAATGTTTTCGATGTTTTTTCCGCAAATCGCTTTTAACTTTGTCAAAATTTGGTAATTCTTTTATAATTTCGTAACCATTATCTTTCAGCTTTTTAGTACATATCCTGTATGTAGCTGGAATCGGCTTCAGATCTTCACATATAATTTGTTTACATTTTTCGATGGCTATTTTCACTTCATTTTTTTCAAAATTCGGAATACAAGAACTGCAATGAGCATTTTCTCTTAATACATGGCTCCTATTCGAATTCAAAGTAACACTTGCTGAACATCCATCTTTTCTATTTACACAGCGCCACCAACTTGAGTCCTTATTATTTTTCTGTTTATAATATTGATGCCCAGCGCGTAATAAAATTTCACCACCTCTATGCACCTCTGTGCACTATTAACAATTTTTATTTTAATTGTACCACTAGAAGATCCCGTACCCGACATTGCAACGACCTTACACTATGCATAAAACGAGTAATAGATATTGTAATATTCCTGGTATAGTCGTATATTAACAGAATCGCGTATTTCACTTTTCAGCATATAATCATAAAATGCCAATGTCTTCTTGACATATTCTAAAATACATTTTCTTCTGTATGGCCATAAAAGCAACAACCCATAATTGTCCCACTGCTGGGCTCGGGGTCTCCTCTCACAATGTGAGGGGTATTAGGCCATAGTCTACCACGCTGGCCAAGTGCGGATTGGTAGACTTCACACACCTTTGAGAACTTTATGGAGAACTCTCCGGTGTGCAGGTTTCCTCACGATGTTTTCCTTCACCGAAGCAAGTGATAATTAACTTCTAATACGCACATAATATTTGAAAATTAGAGGTGCGTGCCAGGATTTGAACTCGGGCCCCTTCGTTCGGGAGACCAACGTTCTAACCGCTAGGCTATCACTGCTATGTATGCACTGTATGGCCATACACTACAGATATAATTTTCTTATACTTATGTCTATCTTTTTCACACCTTTTGTCTAAAACGATGGTAAGGACAATAATTCCCTACCAGAGAACCCGCTCGGTGCTTCTTTTGCGGCACGTGGTATTTTGACAGACTTTATTACGTTTTTCTTTGAAGCTCCTTGATTAGCCGTTCTTTTTGATGACCGAGATTCTATCTCAAGACTTTGAAGCTTTTAAAAAACCTATAACTAATTTCAATATTAATTTGACACTGACTGTACCGTACAAAAATAACAACACTAACATAATTTACCAAATGGGATTAAATGTATGAAGTAACGAAATGTTTACCAAACGCAACTTTTTAGTAGGTACAGTTTGAGGTTTACCAAGTGGGAAGTTTACCACATGGGAAGTAGCCGAGAGTTTCTTTACTTTTACTTTTCTTCTTCTCCATGACAAAGCAAATTTCCGAAGAGCTGGTAGTTTAAAAAAATGACACATAAGTGGATCTGTGATACCTACATGAATAAAGTTTTTTTTTATATATTATTATATGTATTACCACAGAAGAAATTATAGTACTTATATTACTATAGATTATATACATAATATGATACTATTACAATATTCTGTTGATGAATTTGTATGTAAATGCAAAGCATTATTATTTTCTACATTTGTAGAGGTCTCGAGTGTGGCCTCTTCAGTGTTTCGCAATTCAGAGCTCGGTTAGAGCAGAGAAGTTGTTGCCTTGGCGTTATTGATTGCCACAGTAACAGAACTTTAATATTTTGATATGTTTATTTAAATGTTAAAATTTAAATATTATGTATATAAAGCAGAAAGGGGTATTGTATGGTGTTGGTTATTCAATAATATTCCTTTTACTTTGCAGCATGATATATTTCCAGTTCTCCTAACGTTCACATCAATAACAATCTGTACTACTCCGTGATCAGTCATCCAATCCCATAGAATGTCCCACACGTATTGTTCTGAATAGATTGATGCATTCCTTATTCTAAATATTTAGTTTTTCTTCATGACTTCTTGTATGACCGCTTCTGCATCGGCCGATCGTTGTAGAACCAAAGAGGTCGCGCGCCGACATGTATATGACCTACTACATTATTAGACGTCTTTTAGTTTTCAAATACTTTGGTATTTTTGGTAACTACTAGGTAATTAGGTATATTTAGATCGAGTACCTAGACTTTTATGATTTCTTGTTTGGCTCCTAAAACCGCGTTGTTACAGAAAGTACAGAATTTAAAGTTAGTCTTATTTACTTTTTATACTTTAATATTAGGTATACATATTTTACATAAAAATAATGTGTAAGTACCATTATTAAAAATATATTCAAATTTTTAAGTCATATTATATTTTCTATGACTAAGATTCTTACAGGTCGTTTTGCCTTAACCATCTTTATCGTAAGCGGTAAAAAGTCATAGATGGTAAACCGTACCAACTTCTAAGTTTAATCACTCTTTCGTTAAAGACACCCCCATTATAATCGAATGGGAACACAGTTCAAGAACTGTTTGTAAATAATATACAACTTGTATATTTGCCGACCCAGAGAGCTCAACCCGTACCAACTAGTGTGGGCCGCTATAAATCCACCCTTCACGTAAGCCTCCGTAAATTGCTTAATCTATTCTGTTAGACATTATACGGGTATGAATTAATATATGTAGTATTAGGTTGTTTCGACCATTTATTTAAATTATTTGTTAACTTATAAAGTCCACTGTGGCCACAGTAATCGGATTACCCATCCAATTTTTTATGAGGTAACCCTGCCGTACTGACGCAATGTCTAGTCAATGTCATATTTTTATGGAAATAGCCGGCAAACGAGCTAACGAACCACCTTATGGTGAAGTGGGTATCGTCGCCCATGGAAATCAACACCAGAGGCATCAATGATGCGTTGCCGGATAAGAAAGAGAAGAAAAAGAAAGAACTGGCTCTCAAGCTCCCAGTAGTTTTCTTCGTTTTAAACTGTAATGTATGTAACTATGTACCTAATGTGATGTGATAATGATAACATTCGTTTGTTTACAGCACGGAGCCCACACGGGGGCACGCCCACCAAGATTCCCAGTCCCGTGGGGACACTTCTGCACCGGAGGACGCCGGTGAGTCTCACTACTACCACTTATACAGCTTATTAAATAGTGTAACATCTGTATATACCTATAGTTCTCATCGATTTCGATGACGGTGTCCCTATAGTCCGTCCAAAAATCTTAAGAGACTAAATTGACGTTTCATGGGTGACCAGTTTCGGGTGCAAATTAAATAGTGATGACCATTAACCGGAAAGTAAATCAGAAAAATATTCGCAGCTTTTATGGTGGATCGAAATTTGTATTATTATTGAAGAGTCCCTAAAACTAGTATTAAAATAAGTTTTAGCAACCATTGCCATACATAATATCCATAATATTACCCTTACTAATACCATAATATTACCATATTTACCCTTACTAACTGAATTTAAAAGTTATTCTGCTTACAAGAACGAGTATTTGGTAATGGTTACATTCGGTATACAGTTAATTTTATACTATTTAATCGAATACTAAATATCTGGGTAGATATGAGTGTCACTTCTAATATGTCACTATTCTTACGACATAGTTTACGATTAAAAAAACCGGAAAAGTAGATCACACAAAAGCTGGTATCATTATTTCGAACTTTGACATTAGTGGTTGTCATTTTAGTCTCTAAAATTTGTGGACAGGGTATAGCTAAATTGCATAATAAGTGTATCATATGTGTTTTTGTACACGTACTGTGTATTCTGTACTGTGTTTTACTATTGTATGTTTGTTGTTTTTGTTCCTAGTCGCTTGTCCACGTTTTTCTAAAAGCGATGTGGTTATTGTAGTGTAGAACGCTGGACTCCAATAATTCCGTCCTCGTTGATATTTGTATATGTTAAAATACGATTTGTACTATTTATTATACTTATTGTAGGACTTGCCTCCATATGTACTCTAATTCAATAATTTCTTCAGAAGTTGTAAATGATAGTCACTGTGAAGATCCTTGGTATGACAATTTAAAACTACTGTTGTGGTTGCGGCTCGATTCACTCGTAGCATAGAGATGGAATCCATAGTAAATGATCGGCCCATAACGTTAGAACTTATGAGTTATGACTTAACGTAAGGCGTAGACGGGAGTTGGATGCTCATCATCACAATCGTACCCTGGGAGCAAACACCCACGGCAGGAGAATAAAAAATATCTGTTTTATTTACAAACATCTGCCGGGAATCAAACCCTATCAGCAGAGTATGTATGGCCGTACATAACTTCTGGACTTATTCTGAAGTCATATTTGTGCGGTATTTGAAATATAGGTATTCATGTCGCAACTACAGATATAAAACTCATTCTAAAAGCATTGGCTATGCGCACGGAGGTATTGCAAACAAATATGCGAAAAAACACGTCTGTAAGACTTTGCAATAGACAGTGACGAAATATTAAAAACTTTTAGACTGCCGTATTAAAAAAAAATTCACACACACATACAAAACCCTGCGATAGAATTCCTTGCAATGCGGGTAACGTAACGCTAAATATAATATTTGGCCGTCGTATGTCGGAAACGAACTCAGGGTCTCGTTTTTGATTCAGTTTCCATGTTAGGGTAACTGGGGCTTTCTTCAGTTGCAAAAATGAGTTGCAATTTTATTTACTGAAAACCCTTCTACATTTTATCCTTTTGTATACAATATAGTATTCATTAGAACTGGAAATATCTAAATCTGAATAAAATTATCTAATTTTAGAAAACAATTTAACTACTCAACCCAATAGGCAGGTATTGCTCGTCAAAATGGCAAGAGACGATGGGTCACAATGTCCACTCACAACAACAATTACATTAGACTGTATACCTACTCGAATACATAAAATCGATTATATTCTACAAAGCGAGTCGTCAGCCACGCCCAGGGCACGTCCAGGGCATCGCGGTGTCGGGTCGATTACCCTAGCGACAGTCAACGCCAATACTTACTTCCCAGTACAGTACGGCCGCTGTATCTTGGCGCGTCTGAACATAGGCTTTGCGAACTTTAGCGCATGTAAGACAGAGATGGCAACACGAACATGCTAACGTATGACTGAGACACAATACACCGCGTATCAAGTATTGGCGAATTATGTTACTGCGCAGCCTTCTGCGCGAAGTTCAGACGCGCCAAGATACAGCGGCCGAAGTATACACTATTTATAAACATTGCCGTAAGCCGTAATGCCGTCAATATCGTAGTTAACTGTTAGTGTATTCGTAATAGTATTCTGTTTGTTGTATAATGGTATGTGGCAAGAGAATTAGTTTTAGTTATTATTATGTCAGTATATTATATTGAATTGAATTGTACGGATAGCTGATTTAGTTGAGTAATGTGTCTGCGATTATTTAACTTTAAGGTAATTAGTACCTAGAAGTATAGTATCGCAGAAACAGTGAAGGTCTGGTGGTATTTTAATGTCAGATAACCGCCCTGGCTTGGTATGAATCTTACATGTATTATTATTTTTAAATCCATAATTATAACTATTGAGTTTCGGTGAAAGAATCGTGAGGGAATCTGCATTTCTGATCTTCGTAATTTCTGATCTCGATGATGTGGGAGCTGAACGACCCGAGCTGAAAGACCCGAACCCAGATGTGAGACAGTTATGGGTTCCATACGTCACAAGGTTCCTTCCCCACTGGAGCAGAGGGATTTCTTCAGGCCTTCTTGATTAGAAGCCCTAAACCTAGCCCCTCTAAAGTACAAAAGTGTAATAAAGTTACATTGAATATCGCACCGGCTTACTGTACCGCCTTTCATTGCGTAATGCATCGGGGTAGATCAGATCATAATTTGGCTCAAATTATCTGCAGTGGGCCGCTGAAAGGTCGAAGAGATTCATCTCCTAATCTCCCTCTTCTCTTGCAGTTCTGTCTATCGTAACCAGTAGTCCCTAGGCAAGCTGTTATAGATATTTTTCCTAATATTGGTAAGGTTGAGCTGTGTGGTAAAAGGTTTCACAAAACTGATGTTCATTCTTATGACAATCTGTATGATTATTTTAAAGACCATCGCATCATCAGTAGGAGAGACACTCCTTGGAATTTTCTTACTGCTTCATGTTCCGAGACTACGTGGGGTTTGTTGAATCAATGCCGTAGTTTGTCTTTTTAAAAATTTGCAAAGACCAACTTAATAAAGTTTTATTTCCTCTGTATTTGTAGATCGAAGCACCGAAGAACTTGAGGATCTTTACAATGTTTGTGCCGATGAATCAAGATTGATATTAACGTATATTTTGTAGTTATTTATATTAGGTATTTTGAGATTAAAGTGGTTATTTATCTGTTATATTCGTCTTTTTTCGTATTTTAGTTTTCTTTTCGTTTATACGAATACGCAACTCTGCATATAACCCGTAAAAGGGGAAAATTAAATAGCATTGATTAAATCGAATATAGTTTTTTAATGCTTGAAAATATTATAAACCCTTCAGGAATGCTTTCTTGTGTTACTGATATTTATAGATGGCAAATGATCACTTACCGAATAAAAATTAAATCTCATCAAAAACATAAATAGTTCGTGTAATGTTACGTCATGGTGCTGCTCGCCATTTCTGTTAGCTCGAAATTGGCTTGACACGCTGCCGCGTGTCTAGATAAAAAGTGCGTACATAAGCAATGATTTAGTGAGGCGCGAGTGTATTTTTTGCAAGTTTTTAATTGTTTAATTATAGCGATTGTACTATCAGTTCATGTTTATGATTTTATTTGCACAATTCTCAATCTTATCTCGCTTGCCATAAAGATTATATTTCATTGATAAGAACATTAATATAATAGTTACTACAGAGTGTAATTTATGTAGATGAAGTTATGAAATAGTTGGAGGTTAAATCGTGTTTTGGTTAGGCCCTTACAGTACACGAGTTACGATGCTATTTTGTGGTTTGGCTACCAGAAGGGACGCACGTACGAGTTTCAACATAATTATGTATTTATTACATAACCATATATTTTAAAACAAAAAAGATTAAACAAATAAAGTCTACACGTGTGCTTATTATCAGTTAAATAATCGTAAAAGTCGGAAGTCGTAATCGTAAAGTCGATTAAATTTTTATATCATTTGAAAAATCATTGTTTAACGATAGTTCCAGTGGCACAATCTCTCAAATCTTCTCCTCCATGAAAAAGCACCTTTCCGAAAAGCTAGTACCTTAAAAAAATGATGTACATAAGTGTATCAGTGATACCTACATAAATAAGTTTACCTAATTAGTACCTACATAAATTATTTCATTTAATTTTTATTTCATTTCATTTCATTTCATTTCATTTCACAATGTAGATCTACATAGATGGAATAGTATACTTATATGTCCTAACTGGACTCTATTTATACCTAGCTATACACTCATATTTCTCTGCTATCTCCTGAACTGTATGTAACCTGTAGATGACGAAAGAGTTATTTCAATGTGGTATACATTTTTGAATAAATAAAGTTGAGTTTGTAATTGATGTAAGAGGTATGAGGTGTTATATAAGTGAGCTCTGAAGTAATATTGTAATGTGGAACGATACTTTTCTATACAGCTGGACAGGATTTGTCGTACGACGCGACGTTACGATTTTATGGCACTGGCAAGTACAATGTTTGTGCCAGTACATAGGGTTTCCTCTCATTAACGTTACACCTGTCATTACTATGTCACATCAACAATTAAATATCTCATACACTTTAATAATAGTACCTTGAGCGGTAAATAAAATTGTATGTCATATTTCGATATTGGTATATTTTTGTTGTCTAAAAATGAAAATTAGTCGTGGATGACTAAAACATTTACGTTACATCTTTTTGAAAAGAATGGAAATTATTACTTTACTCTCATTATGTTAAAACTTTATACTGGTACGTGATCGTCAACGTCGCGTCGTGTCGTATGTTATAAAAACACTGTAATTTTACTTGCATATGATTTACTGTTAGATCATTAACTAGATCAGAAGTGTGGTTTGGAAATATTATTCTTATTTATATAACTAATGGTACAATCGTTTACACTTAACATAGTGACTCTGGTAAGATTGCTATTGGTACATTATTGATTTGATTGCATTTTATTTGTGAATGTGAAGTGGATTCTGCTTATGATTTGATTTTTACTATGATATAAATAAAATTTCTTGTGTAAGTGTATTAAGTATTAATAACACAGACTTTTGTAATATAAATAAATATTCTGACTTAGTTGCACGTAAAATTTGGCCATACCAGGAACCACCTCTACAATCGAACTACTTTTTTCATGGAAATAGCCGGCAAACGAGCTGACGATCCACCTGATGGTAAGTGGCTAGCGTCGCCCATGGATATCAGCAACACCAAAGGCATCACTGATGCGTTGCCGGCCAAGAGAAAAGAAAAAGAAAGAAACAACTGGCTCTCAAGCCCCCAGCCAGAAAACGAGTCGTTTGGCGACTGACTCATGCTCAAGGGTGGTAGCTATCCAGGCGAACCCCGTGGAGAAATAATAATAGTAATAATGGTATTAATTAACAACTACTGCGTTGAACAGACTATACAGCCATGCGTCAGATTCAAACCCAAACCACTGTCATGTACTCCCACTGAGATATCGTTGTATTTATCAATTCATATCAAACATAAAAGTATTATTGAATTGGAAAGTAGGAGAGATAAAACTCTCCTCTGGCCCGCGCGGCCGGGCGGCCTTGCGCTAACCCCCGGAGACTGAATCAACCACTCAAATAGCACTCGGAACTAGCCGCAAGGCGTCTTAGGATTGCCAACTGCTGAAAAATATATTATTTTATATGTATAAAAATTTCTACCTTTTTTCGTAAGAGCTAAATAAAATTTGTTTAAAATTGTTCTTCTACCTTCATAAAGGGTCCTTACTCTTAGGCTTTATGATAGAAAATAATAAAAAAAAAATTAATCGGATTGTGGTCGGCATCCAATCCTATCCTAAATGGATGTTGTAAGAAATGACTAAATTCGACTCGCTGGTGGTAGAGGTCCTCGGAGGGATTATATTGGTAATATTGGATGATAACAATTACAGGTTAAACTTATTACAATTTAATTTATCATCCCCGAAATCGGATTCATGAAAAGATTTATTTTCAAAAAGATTGGCAACCCTAAGGAAATCTTTATAAATTCTCCAATTTGCAGTTTATCTTCAATGTTACGGTCAATATTGGCGTAGAACTTTGAAGCTTTTTGTGAAACCACAAGGATGATATGGCAATGATAAAAAATTTAATTTATGTTTCAGTTGCTTATAAAACACTATTTCAAAGTGAGTTTATTTTAGAATCAATACAGTAAAGTACTTAATTTTTGTAACACAAGAAGCTATTGCCTCTTAAAGAATATTTTATTTAATTAGTTAATAAAGCTTTATGATTTCAGTTACTGTAAATCTGTTCGTAAAAAATAAATAAAAAGGCATGGAAGGAGCTTTGAGCCTCGAAAGAAGTTTCCTAAAAAACTAGAAGTGTGCTGATGGGAGCAATCTAGAAATACCTTCCACACAATATTTCCAGGCCTCAAGGAGTATTGGCTGGAAACAAGAACGTTATTGACCTCATTTCTTACTACGTATATAGTAAGTACGTCACCCCTAGTTCCTGAACAGACAACCCGTCAGTAGGACTAGTAGACTACTTCCTAGTTCATTCTACTACTACGATGGTAAAAGTTTCAAGAGTTACGTCTGACTATGACTTGTTTGTTCCAAAATTAGATGAGGCCGGCTGTAATAGATAATTAAATTTGAATTGAACATTCAAGAACTTCTGATGACGCCGAATTAACCATTACAGTACTAGAGATGACTACGGGTTGTCCAAGGAACTACAGATGATGACAGGATGTCCAATCCGGAACGACGAGTATTCCACACAAATACAATCGAGGGAAATTGTACTAGCTGTTTTAATCGTCGTTGCTATTTTTTACTCAACCTTGCCGCCCGAAATAAACAGACGGCCATGCCAAACATCTGTGTATATAGTCGTAATTATTACGTCACTTAATTGAGAATTTGGTTAATATTGACGTGCAGACTGCAGTGTGGTATGCACTTTATTTAGAGGAGGGGGAGGGGAGTGATTTTGTCAGCGATGACGAAATTAGAAAACGTGTATGGACTGAAGTGATGTCTTCAACAAATATTACGCTGCCCAAAGGTGTTAATTTGGACAGTACAAGGACTAGCCATTGCATGGTCGTGGGTAACATTGTAACGTGGTAAATTTCATCCTTGAAATTTGTTTATCTGTGGTCTTAAATTTGATTTGTCTGTGCATAAGTTGTTACTCTGTGGTGCGACAGTCGATGAGTGCAGGCAATTAACCCATTGAAGTTATCTCGTGAAAGATAACTCCAATAACACCAGTCCCCATGTGACAACATGATGTGGTACATATTCCCTATGGACTTTGCAAATTTGGTAATCTTCAGATTAACTCAGCAGGTTGCGTTCGGATAATTTTATTTTATTTTATTTATATTCAACATTCCTAAATAAATAAATGAAGTGATTATTAAAATCAAACGTTATACAAGGAACACCTATGGAAACGCACGTGCAATGTGCATTAATATGACGCACAGTATGTACACCCAACGCCAACGGCGCTACATTCCAAAGGCTCTATACAAAGTATTGTATAAACTTGTGTGGCGCGTGAATCATAGCGCAAGTATTCTGGAAACTGCCTTATAGCCCAAGAGCTCGCGACGGCCAGACCTTCCTTAGTTTATAAAGCCTGAAATTTTCTCTACGTATGCCCCCGATACAGGTAAGAACGTCCGGGACTATGGAAACTGAGCTTTATACTTTATCGAATTCGAGTTACTATTTTATACATCTTTGTTACCCTATACTTGCTAAAGTAAGACACGCATGTCTTAAAGTATATACCATCATACATATTACACGCGGATTGTTGCAAAGTAGACTATACTAACTTAATAACAATGAATTTCCTCAAAGTAACGCCTGATGCTATTATTAACTATAAAGTAACCTTCATCCAAACTTCATAGTCCCGGAGCGTTCATACCTGTGTTGGGGACATGCGCAGAGAAACTTTCAGGTTTTATAAAATAAGAAAGGTTTGCCCGTCGCGGGCTCTTGCTCTATAAAGCCTCGTTGGTTCACGTCTTATTTACGGTTAGATTAAGGCACTATTATTTCTTCTGTGGTTAAGGTAAGCTGAAATGAAAGTGCTTTTGAATGTCTGTGCTGTTTTACGAAAGATTTATTCGTCGGTAATGTCGATATACACTTGGTTAATGTAAATTATAAACTTGGTATTATACCGTTTTAGTTAGTCATTTTCATTGACGGTGGCTAGGATAATACCACCCACTATATAATAATAATGACTACAGTGGAACTCCGGTAATTCGACAAACATTTTGCAAGGCAGTGTCGGACTATCGAATTTGTCGGATTATAGAGTACTGCCTAAGACCCCCTATAGTCCGGAATTTTTTGCAAAAGAGTACCTTGTAATCCGACAAATTACAGTAAACAATGAACACACGCTAGACCGCACCGCTATCACATGTAGTCAAATTCAAACTAAGCAATCAGAATCAAAACAATACCATACGCGTCGAGCACAATTGTGGAGGTGCGTACATTCGTACAAGTTATAACTTGTTCAATCATGCATTAGCGAAGATTCTCAAAAAAATATTCAATAATAAATAATAGACCATGTCGGATTACAGGGGGTGCCGGATTAGACAAGGGCGGGATTACCGGGGGTCCACTGTATCTAAAAATAAAGAATCTTCCAAGAATTCGAATGATTGCTGATTGAATCCCTAATAAGAGGCTTTGTTTTCAGTCTGTAATAAACTCCTAAAGATTACGACAAAACTTTTCTTGTAAAGACTCGAAGAGCAAAATTTTCTTCAGGTTGTAAAACTAACTCATTCTAGATTGTGTAAATTTAAAAAAATATATTTTACAAATCAACGAATGTACTTAAGAGAGTATAAAAAAGTTCTAAACGTGCAAACTCAATGTTTTCCTGAAATTTTTATGTCGATTGTGATTCAGTTTCGACTTCTGCTATAATAATTATCGTTACTATAATAAAATTGCTAGTGAAAGCGCCGGTGGAATCAAATCAAAGGCATACCAGTATAGAGATAGATTATAGTCATAGACAAATACAACATAGATACAAAGCCGTTCTAATTGCAACGGTACAGATAATCAATTAATTAAGTTTTTATTGAACAGTGTTCGCTCTGTTCCCAGGCTTCTAGTAGTTCAAAACTAATGGATGGCTATGAATTTAAATTGGTTAGTTCCACTGATAAATATACAAGTAATTAATCAAAGTCATCGGAGTTACTTTTTTTTTTACAAAATTTAATCTCTTCAATAATGCCGAGTTGTGATTAGTTGGACTCGGTTTTTTGTCACATCAACAATTTTTTTGCAAATGCTTTTTATTTTTTGCAAATTTTATCTCGTTAAATATAATAAGTTTTATTTACATAAACCTGCTTTGGTATTTCACAAGAAATTAATTTAAAGTTAAACACAAAACCTTAATATTTAATCGGCTTTAAATAGAACTGCGGTCTCATTCGTAGTTCCACCTACATCACACCTTGAAGACTAAGAACGATCACAGAGCACTTTTGGGGTTAAGAGGCCGAAGCCACACCTCCCCGGCTCACGGTTCGTTCACTGATCAACACAGTTCGTTCAGCTGGATCCTATACCATGATGTAGGGTTTTTAACCGTCTCGTTCTCGTCTACCACCCTCTCTTTACCGCATTTATTTTTTATTTTTTTTTAAATTGAAATGTCTTTGGTGTGTCGGTTGTGTTCTGCCAGAGAGCCAGTAACAAAGAAGCGGATCTTGAAAGGCAGTGCATCATTGACACCTTTGGTGTTAACATTAAATAGTTTTTCTGTTGGTTTTTTGGCTATTTACATAAAAAATCCAAAAAAACTTCGAACTACACAAAACAGAAAACTGCTTAAAGCTGTCTAGGGCAGTATACCATCACAATTTGTACGTGATTCAGCACATGACGCGCTCTTTGACCTGGAAAGCCTTAACGTTGTGTAGCGACTTGCGAAGTGGCTCCCATTGTCATCGTGACACCACGTGAATCGTGACACCACGTGACACGATGGTTGCACTTCATGAAAGTGTACATTATGACCGCTGGCGGAGACTTCGACAGACATGACGTATATGACCGTGTCAGTACCTATACTTAAAAATATTGAACTCTCGTTCAGACGTTCAGTGCTTGCATTTTATGATAGAAAATATGCGAGAAATATTGAGTTGCATCTGTACACCGACGAATTAACTAGGGTTATGTGTGAGTAACTCTATGTGAATGTATAATAGTCACACATAAATCTTCACTGACTCCCATGTTGCGTGTATGAAAAAAGAACACACTCTAAAACCATAACCATAGAGCTAAAGAAACTACTCAACGCACATCAAAATACTATACTATTAAATAAAAGTATTAAAAATTAGATAATAAGGAGCGTGAATCGAGCTATCTCTATTGTGTCTCTCTCTCTATTCCAACATCTCGTCTATGTCGACGTCAATCGGGAATCGAATCCAGCACCGTTCAGACAAAGTACCTACCAACTCTACATGGTTATTGTTAGGCTGTATTGCCTAATTATTGTGCACAACAATTAAATCGTTAATTATGCAAGCGCACATTCAGAGTGGAACTGAAAGGCAACTGAAAGGCAGTGGTCGGTGGTCGGTGGTCGGTGGTCGCTACCGCTTTCTACCACTTTTAGTGTTTCCTTTCTGTTTTGACTTTCGATAGGCCTTTCTTTTACTTACACTATAGATAATTAATTGGATAATAAAAAAATTATTGTGTGGTTTTATGAAACCACGATGCAAGTGAAACTTTTTTTCTGTTTGTAGGCATTTAACTAAAAAAAATTGGATTAATATTCGATTCAGGGAATTAAAATTGCTTTTTTAATCTTAATTATTGAAATATGGGAATGATGATGGGAAATCAGTACGGAGTACATCTATCTATACTAATATAAAGAGGAAAGATTTGATTGTTTGTTTGCATTGAATAGGCCCCGAAACTACTGAACCGATTTGAAAAATTCTTTCACTTTTGGGAAGCTACACTATCCGCGGGTGACATAGGCTATATTATTTTTTCAAAAAAAAATTGGGATCCTTAATAAAACTCCAATAATGTAACCCAAGATGTAAAATCATAAGAAAACCGAAGCAAAGCGAGGGCGGTTACTCGTAATTAATAGTCATTTAGATGATAGACGCATATTAAAAACTAATAAGAGCAATATTTATTTAAATCATTGAATCTCCATTATTATTCTTACTCCAGGGCCGGCTGTAATGCGATATGCGATAGATGGACGAAAAATTTTGGGGCGATAGAATAAGTTTCAATTTATTAAGTGCTCACGAGTCACGATGCATGTTGATTGTTGATGTCTGTTGTCCTTTGTTAATTGTTGAATATTCAGTCAATCAATTTATATATTGTGGATGGGGAGATCACGATTAAATAACAGCTGTTATCTAATGTTTATTTTCTAACTCATTCTTGACAAAGACAACATAGACCTTTTACCAAGTCATACGGAATTCCCAATAATAATGCAGAATAGCGCATATTGTTTATTGTGCACAGTTAAAACGTCTCTATTATTTACGTTTGAACTTTATTTGAGTTTATTTAAATTATAATTGATAAATAACTATATTTTTAATTACATTTTTAAAAATTATTAAGTGCAAAATATTTGATATCCGCCATCTTGAACAGAATTTGACCGAGCGAAGCGCTGTCACAGAGTATGAAAAATGCTTGAAAAATGTCACACGGATTTTGTTCGGAACAGCCCGTGTATATATTTAAGTCTATGTAATAATGACGGTTTAAATACAAATCTAGTATGACAACATTGGAGCCAGTATTCTTGCACAAGCACTGTTCTACCGTCCTCCATTTAATGTGTAGCGTACTGGTTGCAACAGCCATCTTGCGTTGTGCGTGTAGAGCGGCCATTTTGTTATACTTTTGACGGATTTTTTTTATTTTGACACTTTTTAGTAGAACGAAAATCCTGCAGGCCAGTTGATTTGTTTAGTAAAAACCGCAATCAAATCCGTTTATGCAGTTTCTCAGATTAGCAGGGAACAGACCAATAGTTAGACAGATTTTTTCAAACATTGTTGTGTTGTTGTTAACGCTTCTCGCCCACACGTCCGATAATCGGTGACCGATTTTTTGTAGGAGAAAAATAGAACGTACTGATAGCAATAGTGCAACGCACACGTCCTACAAAAAATTGGTCAGAAATAATATGGCAGGAAAAATCGGCCCGATTATCTGTCCTACAAAAAGTCTGACGTGGGCGGGAAGCATAATGCTACCATATTCTAAGTTCACCTACGAGTAAATTACGTGTATGTAGTAAAGGAAGGTGTACTTGGTAAAGACATTCTTCACAGCCATACTTATTCCATTGTTGATCCAGCTGCGCTCAACATGACATTGGCATGCGGCCTTCGTGGTCTATAGAGGCGCACTGTCTGTTGCCAGATGCAGCCAATGAAAATGACACAAGTGTTATGAAACAGTTATCGCGTGCATTTACTTATAGATTTAGCAGCATATTCAAAGCCATCTATGCTAACATGGATCTGGGCTGTAGTTGTTTTATCATTGTTAATCACTATCCAGTTTCAAGAACGGGTTCAGCAAACAGTGAATATGCACCAAAAATTTACCACAAATCTATCTGTGGGGTTTGGACCTCTAGGGATTACTTCGAAGACACAAAGTCGAACAGAAGCGCTCATGATCCGGCGGGTTATGTCTTTCCTAAGTGATCGGGTGCGGTCGGTAGTTGGATTGATGATAGCTAGTAGACAGAAGCGCTCATAGTTCAGCGGCTTGCGTCGATCCTATGTGATCGACAAAGTTAACCAACAGCGGGCGCGGTCGGTAGTTGGATGGGCGACCGCTAGTGGCAAAAAATTCTTGAGCGTTTCCGTGCTTCGGAGGGCACGTAAAGCCGTCGGTCCCGGTTGTTATCATAAAATAACAGTCGTTAGCCTTGTCGAGGGCCTCGGGCGGTTTGAAAACTTCCGACACTCGGGTTGGCCACTAACCCCTCCACCAATCCGCACTGGAGCTGCGTGGTGGAGTATGCTCTAGGCCTCCTCAAGAGGAGACACCCGTGCTTAGTATTGGGCCATTAATGGGTTGAAACCAGCCAGCCAGTAGACAGTTGGGCTATAGCCACATCCTAAGTCCTGTATTTACATCTCCAATGCTGGTCACAGTCCACAGGCGATATGATTCACGACTTCATGTCCTTTCTATTTACGACATACTCACAGCTTTAATGGCGGATCTTTAAATACACTGGCATCATGTGTATTAATCGATTTTAAAGTTGATGTTTGTGCATGGCAACAGCATCGTCTATCATAAATTCATAAAACTGCTCGGTATCAATCTTTTTAGAATTCCGTACATTCGATGAAAAACGGAAATCATATAGGATCGATCGTGTGTTTTTGTGTGTGTGTTTGAATGTTTGTTTGACGGTCTGTCCTGTCCTATTTTCCACATGTAGTGGTACTAATAGTAAATTTACAAATGAAATCTCCTAATCAACGTACTCGACATGCAAGCAAATAAAATATTTTTCATTTCTAACTTCATTCTAACTGCGACTATCGAAAAGATTACTGAAATTTTATGTTCCTTAAATCACCAGAAATCCAAATCTGTTGACGTTATTTTTACCTAAAATACAGTTCGTGTTAAATGAGTGTAACATTGACCAAAGTATCGTACAAAATAGACTTAACACAAGCTTTCTTTAATTTATTCCGATATTTTTCAAGCGATATGCAACCTTGCTGCATTGTATTAAGAGTTATATAATTAGAAAAACGCTTGAATTTGCAAATTGTATGATTACTGCGTTAAATTTGTATTCGATGCGTTTGAAGCAAACGAAAAGCAACTTTAGCTGTTACCACAAAGGGTTAAAAGTTGATCGTTGTAAGGATTCAGTTTTAATTTAAGCGTACCAGCTAGCCAGTGTTCTAGTGAGTTTATTACTTTGTTTTAATTTACAAGTAACTAGGAAGCACTTGGGATTGATTTATGTTTGTGTCATGGTTGTACACATGTGGGGAGATGAATTTTTAGATAATACTTCGAGCGCCATACTTGGTGGTGGGCCTTTGCTATGGAATGGTCTACTTCTCTAGAGTCTAGACTCTATATTGTCTGTCATTGAATATTTATTATTCGATTCAAGGTACTAATGTGTCCACTATCCATTGAAGTATAATGTCATAGACCAGACATCTCGAACAAAATGTGTCCCGCCGGGAGGTTCTATTTTCAAAATTGAGCCCCCGTTCTCCTTTTAAAATCGAACGAATCCATTGAAAATTGAAGCCGATCGGCGTCAATTCACTGGGATTTGGGACATACATTGTGTTCGCGGTGTCGGTTCTATATACTAGTAATAATATTTCAATGAATGTGTCGTATATTTGTATTTGCAGGCAAGAATATTATAATACCTACATATGATTTAGATCATATTTTAATATAATAACGATTATAAAATAAGTAATTTTAACTAACCAAATGAAAAAAGAGGTGTAAAATTACGCTTTCTTTCTTACTCTTTCTTTTCCATTTATAGAATCCTTAAAACCTACCTATACTATAAGGAATATGCACCTGATTATCCACTATAGGAAATAGAAATTTCAAAAAGGAGGATGTCTCTAAAGATTTCTCAACAGATAACAAGAAAAATGCAAGAAGCTCATAACAAAATGAAACATAATGGGAACAACGAGACAACAGGTAATTAAACATCGTATAACATTGTTAATATTGCTATGCTAGTTTCAACATACCTAGTCTTCACGTCAGTATCATTGTTCTACAATTTGATGCGATACCATCGACAATACAATGGGTTGGCTGTATGAAACTATGCCACTGTCGGCGCATAAAAAAATCGGATCAAGAACAAATTCCGGACGTGAATCATCTGTCAAAACTTTCGCGCCAAAATTATTGTTGAACCTGTATTCATTAATTTTATAGGGGAAAGAGAGACGTGCCTATTGTTAATATTTTACGCGGCTAATTGCGTAAGTAAAGCAAGGAAATGTTGCAGAATTTTTTGTTCAGACCTCTGAATTTTGCGTTATAAATCCGAATACAAAGTTATTATGTAGTTTCGTTTTTCTTTTGCAATTTTATTTCCTCTTTCTACGTTTGGAAAGCATGTTTTTAATGGTTTTGCACTGATTCAAAAAGAATAATGGGTAAGGTTTTAAATGGCGAGTTAGTTGTTTGTAAATAGGGATTTAAGTACTTTCTATAATTTTATTTTTTACGAGTAACCGCCCTCGCTTTGCTTCGGTTTTCTTATTTTTTTACACCTTGGTTTACATTATTGGAGTTTTATTAGGGATCCCTATTTTTTTTGAAAATATAATATAGCCTATGTTACTCGGGGCTAGTGTAGCTTCCCAACAGTGAAAGAATTTTTCAAATCGGTTCAGTAGTTTCGGAGCCTCTTCAATGCAAACAAAAAATCAAATCTTTCCTCTTTATATATTAGTATAGATGTGCGAATAGAGGGAAGACTATTCCACGAGCAATGAGAGGTTTTATTTTGTTTCGGCTTAGGGATAAGGACACGAACTAATGTATCTACCTATCCTATGCCTGGCTTCAACTTATTAATAACCCACGGATCCTCTTGAGGAGGCCCAGAGCCCCTAGAGCTCCACAACACCATCCCAAGTGTGCAAAGTGATTATGCCAGCTGAAGGCCTACGACATGGCTTAGTGGCTGTTATCTTGCCATTACAAACGACTTTACGTGCCCCCCGCAGCACGGAACCTCAAGTTTTTGCCACTAGCGGTCAGCGGTCACCTATCCAACTACCGACCGCGTCCACTGTTGCTTTACTCGTTTATCACTTGGAATAAAAAAAAAGATGCGGGGCTATGAGTGCTTCGCTACGTTATATTACAAGGTAAAATGAAGATATAATAGGTATTAAACAAAAATTAGATTATGTTATGACGCACTAGACAGAAATGACTGCCCAAATCCGGAAATGCTTATTAACAGGATTATTGGGGTAGGGCGTCTAGTTTATGCCCCGTGGGCGTTGTCGTTGCGAGCAGTCATTCAGTTAAATCTAGGCAAGATTATTTTCGGTGATGTGAAACTAACAAACATAATTACTAACTTGGCTAGTCAAAATGAAGTAATATATCTATATACGTATATAACTTAATTTATTAGTTGAATTCTAGTATTACCGTAGCTTGAATAAGATAGTATTATATTTATTCCTATTTGTACTTTGTTTTCGGTAATTTTTGTTTAGCTCATGCCGAAGAACTGTATATGTTCAATCATTTCATAACCTAGTATTAGTACAAACAAAAATACATATATCTACATATCTATACTAATATATAAAGAGGAAAGATTTGATTTTTTGTTTGCATTGAATAGGCTCCGAAACTACTGAACCGATTTGAAAAATTCTTTCACTGTTGGGAAGCTACACAATCCCCGAGTAACATAGGCTATATTAGATTTTCAAAAAAATTAGGGATCCTTAATAAAACTCCAATAATGTAACCCAAGGTGTAAAAAATAAGAAAACCGAAGCAAAGCGAGGGTGGTTACTCGTATATTATATAAGTACTTGGCTATAAACGCAATCTAAAAGTATGAAAAACCAGACTTCGATGATGACTTCCGGCTTCCCCGTTACGTGTTAAGTGTGTACTTGTTTTATTTTTTCCGATACTGATTTCACTATTAAGAATCGTAAAATGTAATTTGATTTATTCGTACTTTCTTTAAATTGGACTTTTTTATTCCTTACGTCAGGGATGACGAACCTTTGGTAAGATATACGAAAGTTTTGAGCTCTATATGTAAATAATAAATATATGCATTTCTAAATGTCCAAACGAGTCTAGTTTCCAATAAAATATAATTTTATGAGTAAAATACTTTTAATCTTGCTGAAAACTCATGAAAATTGGTATTTAATACGTTTCCAAAAATGGATCATAATCCAAAGCTAGGTACTTGTACTTTAAATTAAATCATTGATACTCAGACAAGACAATGATGAGAGAAGCGCGTCGAATAGAACAATTTGAAATATAGTAGGTAAACAAAATTATCACGGTTAGGTGAAAATGTCGGTAATTAAATTACTTCCATTTGTAATTAAATTAGCAAATACTTCACTCGCCGAAAGAGCCTAGTGTTTGTTATGTATGTAACAGTTACGTTTCTGTTGGTTTTAGGGTTTCACTAATTTCATGTAAACAGGGAACTTAGTAGAAATACTCACGTGTCTCTATCTACTTACTTCTGTCTAGCCTGATTAATTCCGAAACTTATTTATTTATTTAACACTTTATTGTTTCTACATCAAAACATAGTATACATAAAGAGCACAAGGAAAGAACACAAAACAATGGGCGACCTTATCGCTTTAAAGCGATTTCTTCCCGGCAACCCGGCAGTAAATTGAAATCAGCAAGAACAAAAAATGGGTAACAGGCGTACCACATAATGTAAAACAGTCATATAAGAAATTAATAGAACAGAAGAAAGATAAAGAGAAAAGAAAGTATTTTCAAATGACAAATTAACACATTAATAAAAGAGCAGTGACAATGAGAATGTATAGCCAAGAAAAGGAAAAGGAAAGGAAGAAGACAAATTAGGAAAGAAGATAGTGTTCTTTAAGCAGTCTTTTAAAAGAAACTACGTTTTCTGCTTTGCTTATTCCTAGAGGTAAAGAGTTCCAAAGACGTATAGCAGTCAGAGTGAAGGATTTATGAAGGAATGAAGAGGTGTGTGAACTTCTGGAAGGATAAGTAATTAAGTATCTTTAATGTTGACATATGAAAAAAGGATAACGCACCAAAACAAGAAATGGACCTTTATAACTGGCACAGAAGAAATAATATTATGTTATACGTATTAGTTAAAGCGCTTACTATCCGATGGGATTGTTATCAATCTTCATTGAATTGATTTCATGATGTTATTAAAATAAAACAGCATCACTATAACCTATGAACGACGCAAATCTATTGATGATTAATTAATTAATTGATGATTGACCAGTCGACCGCAGTCTTCCGGGTCTCCCTCATGTAATATGAGACAAAAAATATTCCTTGATACAATGAGTAAAATTCACAAGTCCAGTTTTGACCGACTTATTTCCCGGTAAAGCACGTACAAATGAAAAGTTTGGTTATGCCAGACTTCAACTGCTCTAGGCAACTCCAGTGTTGCAAATCTTTTATGACCTCATTACTTCGCTTGGCTACTGCGCAGTGACACCCTCATCGCTTGCCAAGTTGCCGACATCCTTGAGGTTTGAGTCAATATCACTACACTACTGTTTTAATACAGTATTCTAAAATAATGTTATTACCAGTATTTGACTGTCATGTTTGATTGTTTTGCACACTATATTATTTTACTATGTGGAGATAAAATATCTTTTTATAGAGCTGTATGCATGTGTTCATCTTTGTATGGATGTGTGAATGTAATCGTGTGCATGTGCGATGCGAGTGTGCAGTGTGCGATGTTTGAACATTTGTGTTCGATCAACCTTGTTTTTTTTTCTATAAACGTACACAGCTGAAACTACAACTGGTTATCATAACTTACCGTATTTGCTTGTCCGAAATATCTGTGAAGAATTAAAAGTTTATACGTTAAAGGTTACCTACACGTGTCTTTTCGTATTGGTCAAAGACAGGACAGACAACTTATAAATAACCTCACCTATTGAGTTTATATTATGTCTGTTTATCTATGTTCTACTAGCTGCCCGGACAGATTTTGTTCTGTCAAAAGTTTTTTTTTTGAGATGTAAGCTATACTGTCTTTCAAGTTGGATCAAACTGCACACGGTGTGTAAATTTGATTAAAATCGGTTAAGTAGTTTAAGAGTCCATCGCGGACAAACAACGTGACACGTAATTTATATATATGAAGATAAATGAGTAACTAACTAACTTAGGATTTAAGAATGATTTTGTAAACTAACATTTATTATTATATGCGTTCCCGTTACCATAGTAGTCGTGCGTTGCAACAAGCAACGACAACGTTATCCCTCTCAGTTAGTATAATACCAACATTATCCTTATAACGACACAATTAATCATATTTAAATATATTCCAAAAGTTATTGATGTTCCATGAACTTCTTCACACCACATCGTAAAGCGTTAAAAATAGCCGTAAAACGTTACAGCCATTTAAAACAATGAATTTATACCTTAATAGGTCATTCCACCATACGCAGCAAGTTACTATTATACCATAAATCATGTTAAATATAAACATATTACTGGCAACACCACTGTTATGATAATTACATCCTTTCTTATTCTATTTTTAAATTCAAACCAATTTGAACTTGTAACAAAAAATAAACAGAGCGTGAAATTAATGACGTCAGTAATATGTCGTAAATTATAACAAGATTGAGATTAGAATGATAAACAGTAGGAAGAAGTAAAATCTGGCGGAAGTCATATTTAAAGTTGTTGGTATACCGATAACGATTAACGATATTTGGTCAAAAATGTCGGGAGGAAGAAAATGAGAGTAGAGTAGCAATGATAATGAGTATTATACCAACGGGGCTTGTGTTTGCCGTTTGGTGGTTTCTTAGATTTATTGAAACAGGCTGGATAAAATGCAGATTAAACAAGATGGTATAGTACTATAGATAGAACTCAGCATCAGCGATCTCTAAAAAATGAGTTAAACGACATAGATTTGTTCGTTGTTCAACAGGTGCGATGAGCAAGGAAGTTTGGCTAGAAGTTAAGAATGGGAGTCGCTTACGCATCAAACCCCATCTGCTTTTGTAGCTTTACATGTCATTTTCCAGTCAATATTTAGCATCAGTACAGGGTTAGCCATTTACTACAATGAGGTTCTTAACCCCCGTTAGTTATTAAATCATTAACGAGTTATATGTATTAGTTAATGTTAGTTATTCAACTTTTAAATTAAATGTTTTAACAGCACGTCGCATACTTAATGACGGGGAGCAAAGTCCCTACGTCACTACTGACACTGATCGCAGCGGCTGCGCGGGAGTCGGGGGCAATGTTCTCTATCACATGTCCACTAGGAGTGCCAGCTCTCGCACTCGATACAGGATAATGAGTCGAACTGACGACGTGGACGTTAAAAAAATAAATATTATTTGCTATTTCTCCGCATTAATTTTATTCTGTGCACTGCGAAGGAGTGGATTAGCTTGCTTTCGTTGTTTCTGGTCGATGAACTGGGAGTGTTATTGACCATTAATGATTCCTACATTTGTGTTAGTGGTCATAAAAAAACCTAAACGTGTACTTTATGTACGCGCGTGAAAAGTTATACTTCTTTGGCATCAAAAAAAAAACAATTTCAAAAAACCATAAAAAATAGGTAATTTCAGAAAAATAATATTCAAAAAAGAAATAAAAAAATTTATAAAAAAAAACAATATAATAATAATATTTTTTTAAAAACGCGCGTGACGTTTTTGTGACCGTCGTTTTTGTGTCACCGTCCATGTTACAAATCTTAAAATTTCACCCTCATCCTTTTTTCCATTTATTTCATAACGCGCCTAAAGAAAGCTTCAAAAATGTTTTCCGATAGTGTCACTATGAAACCGTTACATAAGAATGATTATAATAAGTAAAATACGCTCGTTTACGATAGCGCAACACTTGATCGCTTCGATCAAATTAAAACTACCTTCAATGTTCAAGACACCTTATTTCCAGACTACTAAATCCCTGGCTCGGAATTGTCCCACAAACTGTCAGCTGGCTGCTAACAACACGCATGACTCAACAATGCATTGTCATCGTCTGAATGTTCAAAGGAGAATTACCGTGCTGAATGTTGAAGCGCTTTACAACTCTTTATACAGGCTTTTATTTAGCCTCGTCTTTTGATGGCTTGGATAAACTGCGGGTAAAACACACCCATAGACTATAGATAGACGCTAAATAGTTACGATCAATCATCAAACACAGATTATTATTAACAAATTCTTTAGAAAAAAACGGAATGGGTGTCATGGGACATCTGGTTGGAAAAAAGTTCCTTACACTATAATATTATGAAATAAATAACAGGAATATAAATTAACGACGTTTGAGATTATTTTAATAAAAATAAATCTACATATATCAGTAATTATGTAATTAACATTAACAAAATAATTCTCTATTGTTTTATAATTATTATTATTTGATGCTAACATTGTCTTTTTACAATAAACTTTGAAATCGGTTTAAAGTTCCTAGTCTGACTGTCCATTAATCAAAATTGTATCATTTGGCATAGTCCTGGATCAACGTACACCGTTACCTTACATTATTACTTAGGGAATGTGGTCGACCGTCGAACTTTGCTCGGGGCTCGAGCAGCGCATTGTCTATTCAAACAGGTACAGTCAAAATGTAAATTGGTTCACAGATGAGATTCCGTTCACTCATGAGTGTCACGGCCAAAGAGAATTGTAATGGTTTTGAATGCATAGATAAATATTTATGTTACGTAATGCAGGTATTATCTACACGCGACACGTAGTCAGATGATAATTTCTTCTGCGAATGCAGGTTAATGGTTGTCCTGCTCAGTTCTATTCTTTATAAGTTTTAATGTGGTGTAGACGTTGTAACTGACTATAATAAATATTGTATGTGAACCTACGAGTACAGCACTATGCGTTTATTATTTTATTGTATCTTTTTATTTTTTTACTCCAATGTTTATACTTAAAATAGATGAACACAAATATTAAATTGATTAAGAAGACTAGTTATAGGGTACCTACTTTAAACCAATTTTTTTTTTATATTATTGCTGTAACCTAGAGGCGACTTAACAATGAAAAAAACATAAACACCAAAGTGACGTAACAAACTGTGATAAAATTTATTCTAGGTGCATTTACATTTAATTTAAAATCGGTTCTTATTCCTTTTATTTCAGTTAGTACACGTCATCAACAAATCGAAGCACAATCACTAATATTTGTCACGCATAATACATTACGGATTGTGCAGTTGAATTAATTGTCTGTGCCTGAGACTTTACCCGAGGCCAGTCGACAAACGTGACGTGGTAATTGATGTGGCAACACTGATCGTGACACTCGTGACAAGTGCGCGTCACGGAATGTCACGGAACCATGTTGTAATTCGGCCCCCGATTTATTGATGTTCGTGCTTTGTGTTTGCGACTGTACTCAGGTTTGCATAATAGATCCACGGGATTCCTTTGCAAATGTCAATATTGATGTTCGATGCAAACTTGCTCACGGTGTAACTTGAAACATTTTGGGTTAAAGAGCATTAGGCATTACATAAGTGACCGAAAATGTCAGTGTAATTCATAACTTAAAATAGGGATCCTTGAATTAAAATAGGTACCATAACGTAAATAATAATAATACAAGTGTCTGTACACTTTGTAATGTCATATTTCCGCCTTTCTCGACACTCATTGCATTCCTCGTAGTCGTTTGTTTTGTGGAAACGCAATGCGCAATTTGAATTGGGTTCTTCAGAAAAATAAGGTAGTCTTGGGACGCATCCAAGGCTCAATAATGTTTATTACTAGCAAACTAGGGTTGCCACTCGCCACGCAACTCAGTGGCTTCCTTGTCATCTGATCAAGATCTAGAGCTTACGTAAGATACAAAGAAATGACTAGACTAGACTAGTTTTTTGTGGAAATGCGATAATTTTTTTTATGTAAATATGTAACCAACCAACGAGCAGTCGAGTCAAGCCAATTGATAGTAAGAGGCCATCCATAAATTACGTCACACTAATTTCATGACTTTTTGACTCCTCCCCCCTCCTTGTCACAGCTGGTCACATTTGTGAGACCTCCTCCCCTAGTGTGACGTGACATATTATGAAATTTTACACCTAGAAATTATTAAATTAAAACAGCAGTTCCGAAATAAGTTTTATTTCCATTAATTGTTTTTTAATATTTACCTATACATACCAATTATTCGATTTTGAAATGTGACGTCACGAAATTTCGGACCCCCTCCCACCCCTTGTCACATAATGTCACACTACATCCCCCCCCCCCTAACGTGTGACGTAATTTATGGATGGCCCCTAAGTGGTCACCATGGCCCATGGGCATCACAACACCAAAGGTATCACCGATGTGTTGCCGGCCAAGAACAGAAATATTCGGAGAAAAAAATTATAATTACGTTTTTATAATTCAGAACATCAGTGAAAGCCGAAAAAGTTTTAAGCTTTAATTTTTGTTAATCGTTTTTGCGAATATTTATAAATAAAATCATTTATGACAGCTATAACTGTATGATATTTTCCGTTACATTATACAAGTATCATTGTATGTGGCAAGCAACCCTAGGCGCATCTGACTGATGCCAAACTGTATAACAAGTCCAATCCAATAGATATTTAAGTTGTTTGGACCATTGGACCGAAATCAACACCAGGATGGAAACAGCACTGTTCTCTCTTTTTAAAAATAATTGATAAAATTACTTGTTGTATTTTGTTCCATTCATCTTTCAAATAAAAATTAGCGAATTATATTGCCACTCAGGGTCTTAGATAACTCAACAGACGAACGGACTGACAACGCAGTGTATTTATTTGAACCTGAGATTTGAACTTAAGTTTTTTAACCGCGGTCTGTTTTATTTGTTTTCATATATATTTTTTTAATTTTCACTGGTTAAACGAGATTTTTTATTTTAGAACTTTTCGCTTCGAACGTATCTGTTCGTTGTACTTATTGAAATTTGAAATCAGAACGCAGCGTTAATCAGAGATGATTTCAACTTTTTTATCGGAACTCTGGGCTTTTGTGTTTTGCAAATTTTGATGTGAAACATCTTTACGCGAGGGGTAAACCTGATTTTAGACTTGGCGATCGTGGCGACGCATTTCGATGTTTCACATCTGTCAGCCGTCCCATGACAGCTGTTATTTAATAACTAACAATATAGTTTACCAATTATGCGGTGATGCACATTGTGATAATTTTTTATTATATCCAATCCTTCTTTACATGGACCTTACAATTACATGCATATTCGATTAGAATATCTAACACTTTATTATTTTTAAACTGCTTTTTTATAGCGCATAAAAACATAAAATCTACCATACATGTCCCTCACACCTACGGCACTTCACACTACAGAAGCTGTTACGAAAAACAAAACACGACAAAAGTAGGTTAATTCGATCACCTTGCCGAGTTTCCAGATATAAATAATCTACATTCTGTTTTGCAGTATTGTTTAGCAAATCGCCAACGCCCATACTACACCCGTGAAAATGGCGGGGACCTGTGACCTAATTTTGCCGAGATGGCCGACTGACTGACTGTAACATCAAAAGACAAAAGATAAATGTATTGTGCACCTTCAGAAATATAACATTTTGAACTTTGTTTTGGTGCCGTTATATTTTTAACGGAACAATTTATGTCTATTATAATAATTTTATTTGTAACATAAATATATCTTTAATTTTAAACAACGATATTCTGAGGGTTCCCCATTTCCCCGCCGAAAGTAGAAAGTATATTACTGTTATAAATTATAATCGGCGATATTCATCGTAAACAGCTAGACAGCTTATAGGGGCCATTGACGGAACGATCGATCGGTGCGATCCGTCGTTGCAGACCGATCGCACCGACCGATCGGCAGTGTATGTCAAAATCGTTAACGATTTGCTTGGTCGCAGACGATATCGGTGATCGCAACAAAAATCCATGCAATCATGAATATCGCAGCGATGAATCGACTGTATGTGGACCTTTGCGATCAGCGATGCGATATTTGTCTCATTCTGATGCCGGCCGCCGCACGCGTCGCATGTCTTCAATGCCTTGGCTAGTGCGTTACGTAGGTACTACGTAGTCTACGTACCTACCAACACTCGATGGACGAAACAAATAATTTTTTTTTGCCGTATTGGGGCGGCTTTAGAATACTAACCCCAAACCCACGCCGGATGAGTGTCGTAAGAGGCGACTAAATCCGGCCCGCTGAGGGATTATATTGGTAGTATTGATTTTAATTGTTAATTAATACCATTATTACTATTATTATTCCTCCATGGGGTTCGCTTTTAGTTTTACTTTTCGCTTTTACCTTTGGTGTTGCTGATGTTCATGGGCGACGATAGCCACTTACCATCAGGTAGATCGTCAGCTCAATTGCCGGCTATTTCCATAAAAAAACTTCGTGGACTTATCGAGGACCGTTTCCGTGATGACAATTCAATATTAAAAAGAAAGAAAGAAAGAAAGAAAGAAAGAAAGAAAGAAAGAATCTAGTTACACGCTTTATATTAGCTTTAAACGGTTAGACTTCTTCCAAACTTCGTAGACCTATCGAGGACCGATGATAATTAAATATTTAAAGAAAAAAGAAAGAAAGAAAGAAAGAAAAATATGTTCGGTTATGTTCGGTTTACACGTATTAAGTAGTTAAATAAATTTTAACTAAATTTTAAGTAAATTAATAGTTGTAAACGGACAATTTAGTAGTTTAGTAACTTAGTAGTTTAGTAATTTAGTAGTTTAGTAATCAAGTAGAGTTTTATTTTTTTCTTTTGTAGCCGAATCAAAGTTACTGCCACATAGCTAAGGAAAAGAAGTTCATTTTCCATTTTGTAGGGCACCTATTGAATTATTTGAGCACGTCTTTATCCTTCCGTTTCAAACAAGTAATGTTTGATCGTTGCGATCGATCGTTACGATCGATCGTTCGTGTATGAGCGGTACTTTTGAACCGATCGATCGGTGCGATGTCTGGCAGATCGATCGCACCGATCGATCGCATCGTCAATGGCCCCCTTTACTGGCGTAAGGAAAATAATGACACACGATATTGGAATAATCGGTCCGATGAATTTTACAACATAAAAATTAATATGAGGTCTGGTAAAGAGTTAATAATAAATTAACCAATTACGTTATTAACCTAAATATTTAACCCAAAATAATAGAATGCGTCGGTGAGGTCATTCATCCATAATTTAATAAGCTCGCAAACTGTTAGAAGGGAGTGGTGTGTTTTCTGTGGTAGTGGTTCGCGAATTTAATAACTCACGTGACGTCGCTCAGCACTGTAAAATGAACTTTATTGTTTATGTTTAGATTCTAATTTTAAATAAATAAATGATTCGCGCCAAGTAAACGTGTTTACGCCAGAGGTACCTAATTTGAAAATGGAATTTGACATTTATGTAGCATAGCATCGTTTTGATTTTAGAACGGTTGAAGATGCGAGGACGTTTGCTTCAATTTTATTCAAATTTTCTGAGAGAACCATTGGGTAGAACGGAATAAAGATCAATTCCGTATGCTATTACGTATTATTCAAAGTACATATATTATGCCAATAACTATGCGGTGATAAGATCAAAAGGGTGAATTTTCATTTTTGCCATTTTTATGACGTTTTTTAGGTAACTTTTTATTTTGTCCAAGAAATTAAGGAATAACAACTGAATTAGATTTGTTTTTTATAAACAAAGCTCGTTATATATTGCAACTATGATTTAAACAGCAAATTCAGGAGAAAATCCGGAAAAAAGGAAAAGCCCTGTTGAAGTAAATGATGTTGTGTAGAGGAAAATGATATAGCCCATTGACGTAAATGATGAGGTGTAGAGGGTAATGACGAAAATTTAAATCCCAAAGTGTAATCAACTTTTTTATCAAGAAAAATAACAATATTCGTTTGATTTGATAAAATCAACATAACGTATTGTAGTATTTTAATGACTGATTACGTATTTTAATAGATTTTATCAATCATAAAAACAACATGACTTTTATAACATAATGCATAACTACAATCAATGGTAAGTGGCAATGAAGACTTGCTTGATTGATAAGCCACACTTACTTTATTAAGCCTATTTACTCTTAACTTGAAGACACCCAAGGTAAAATCGCAGGAATTTTATTCCTGACCTTCGTGGTTCGCATAATAAATGATCAAGCAAAGGATCGTTTGCACATAGAGGACATAGGGATGCTTATGGCGAAGGCAAGATAATGATGTTTTATCTGGACATTCGATTGTGGAGATTGACGGATTATGTCATAATATTGTCCCATGCAGACTCTCCAAAATGGTACAAAAAAAAACAGAAAACTAGAAACTGGCTACTCTACACACGTGCTTGAGGCTTTCTAAGTTGGTCTCAATGGTCATCAATACACCTTTAAAGCATGCCCCTACATGGAATCACACGCTGATAGATGGCATTTGGTTCTTCTTCTTCCGTTCGTCTCTAGGACACCCAGAATTCTAGAAGCTGCCATAGTTTGGATTCAATAAACCGGCCAGAATATATTTTCGAGTGTATCTCCATTTCTAACAACCGAAGGCTGACGATGTATTCGAAAGATACCTTCTGAAGAACGAAGAATTAGAAGATGAACGGGCTCCTTTTTGGCAGTGAATATAGACGCTTATGTTTTTGTGGCGTTGAATCTCAAAGAGTTGGTATCGCTCCATTGAGTGCCAGAAGTGTGAGATTCACACGCTCGACCAAGACCACTTCTTCATAACTGTATTTATTGGACCGTCCGAGCGGTAGACAATTACCTCTCCACAATTGTACTGTCATCTGCGGACCTATACACATTGAGCATGAGCTGATTTCGATGTGCAGCAAGAATAGAGTTGAGGAGGAACAGACCTCTGGAATTCCAGCAAAGGTTGTCATTGCTAATGTCGAGCAATTCAGCTGAAAGGCTAGCTTGCCAAACCCTATGATGAAGATGATGCCTTTCAAGATGTCAAGAGAAACGAGGACTTCGCCTCAGGTGTGAGTGTCATATGGTAGAAGGTCTGTCGAACGGTTTCAGCGGAACCCGTACTGCCAGTCACTGAGAAAGTCATTCTGTTCTAAGTATGCCATAACGTTAGTTATTCTTAGCTTTGATGAGGAATCCAAAAGCTCTATTGGCAGATTGGTTGGCCAGAGGCTTTGTGCCATTGTTTAATACGGTCGATTCGATAGTAAGTTTTCTTTTGAATGTCTTTTTGTAGGACTAAGCAGATAGGTTTTTTTTATGGGAATAGCCGGCAAATAAGCTGGCGATCCACCTGATGGTAAGTGGCTATCGTCGCCTATGGATATCAGCAACACCAAAGGCATCACCGATGCATTGCCGGCCAAGAAAGAGATAAGAAAAAGAAAGAACTGGCTCTCAAGTCCCCAGCTGGAAGACGACGAGTCGTTTGGTGGCTGACTCATGCTCAAGGGTAGGTGGTAGTAGGTGGTTTCTATCCAGGCGAACCCCATGAAGAAATAAAAGTTAAAAGCTTTCTTCTTACATCTAATATCCGGAGCTTTCTAGCTTCGAGCATAGACCCAGGCAAGATATGAGAAATGTTTGCGCTTCTCAGCTTAAATGCTTTCGACAATAACCCATAGACAAGTTTCACCAACATTAGGACCGTAAGAAAAAGGGATGAAATAGTCCTTGACGAACCACTTCGTTTACAGCATCCTTTCAAATCGACGGATCTTTAAAAGCGAATCAGATCTATTTACAAGTATAAAATGCAAAGAAAATCAGAAAATTGCATATTTATCAAGTATATACGCACTTTTGGGTTGATTTTATGGATTAACGGCATCTTTTGAGTTAATTTCTTGGTGGCTACACTCAATCAGGTTCTTAATATTATTTAGATTCGTCATTTTCCTCTACAGGAATCATTCACGTCATTAGAATTTTGCGGTAAATGATGTAGCGATTTATGACGAAACGGTACAAAACATACCAAAACTTGCTCAATTTTATATCACTTGTAATGAAATTAAGTTATTTTTTATTACATACCATTAGGCGATATTCATGGGTACTTATTGTTGAATTATATATTTTTTTATCAAAAATATATTCAGGAGTTTGATGACGAGATTTTCTGACAAACTATACTTATCATTAACTTTCGCGTACTTTATCATATTCACAATGCATTTTTCATCCAAATCTTGATTTCAACTGAGAGAAGAGGGTGTAAGGAACACTTTGAATTGCTTTTAAAATTTTAAATAATAATTTCGTTGAACAAATTTCACGAAACAAAAACCGCGGATGTTAATGACGATAATCTCGTGACAAAATTTTAAACGGTCAAATAATGGTATTACAGATAATTAACGCTTGAAAAACATTTATGAATATTCAGCTTAGACATTAATTCTTACGTATAGAGAGTAAAAAAGCATTTTTTAGGGCGGTATTTTGAGTTCCTTGTGACATTAATGAAACATACCGTTAAATAACAGGGAGGTTAATGACTTTCCGAGCATTATTTTAAATTTTTTAACACTTTAACATCAGAATTTTATTATTTAACTTAATACGACTTTTAAGTAAATACATAATTAAGGTTTTAGTAAACATTTTGAGTGATCACATTTATATTCCAAGACAGAAAATTGAATAACATGCATAAATGGCAGTTTTGAAAATTCACCCAAAAGAATCACGATATTCTTCGATGCTAGGTATGTGTGTAAAAAAATGCTATACCTAATGTGATCAAAATTCTATCTTTCTCACACAATAAAACATGAAAAAAAAAAACATGAAATAACATAAAACGGGATAAACAAAAATACATTACTTTATGGTGTAAAAAACACCGACCCGAAAACCGAAACATCCCGCGCAAGTCTCTCTAGACACCTGACATCACAACACTAGTACCGAAATCAAATTACCTCATTCTCAGCGCACCAGTAGTCAGACCGCCTCATCATAAATTAAATTATATATCATTACTATCGCATAGTTCACAGCTCATCAAACATGTAAACAGTACCTAATAAGGTTGACGGGAACCACCTGTCTGGGCGACGCCCACACGGTCGTGAAGGTGAGCGAGATTATTAATACCATGTAGTTCCGGCAATATTAGGTTTAATACGGTAATTATAGATGGCAGTACTGCAGTAATGCATCGATATGATTACTTGTACTGGCTGTTAAGGATATGGAGATACTACGCGTTCACTCTAAGTTTGCCCTCGTCGACCGTTACGATTTAACAGCTAACGGTACTGTAGATAAAAAAGTAATCAAATAATTTCACTAACTTAAATAACAAATTACGTTTGCCACTGTATAAAACATTTTCTATTTTAGTCATTGTAGCGACAAAAATCAACGAACGTAAAATAAATCAATAGAAAAATAATTTAACGAAAGTAACATCAAAATCAACAACAAACTCAAGAACGCACGCGCCGCACGGGACCTCAAAAAAGTCAAAAATACGCGACTAGCGTTGCTGTCCGTACTAAATGAGCTGCGGTACGAGGAAGCGGGACGGGAGGTAAGGGCAAACTTAGAGTGAACGCGTAGTATGAGACGAGCTTTATGTTCTATTAGCTGACCCGGCGAACTTCGTGTCGCCTAAGAAACAATTTTTTGTCTAAAATAAAAGTAGCCTAAGTTACTCCTTGTTACATCAGCTATCTGCCAGTGAAAGTGCCGTCAAAATTGGTCCAGCCATTTCAGAGATTAGCCGGAACAAACAGACAGACAGGGAGACAAAAATTGTAAAAAATGTTGATTTGGTATATGTACCGTGTATTACATACATCCAAGTGTATTTAGTAAAAAGCGGTTATTTTAGTATTACTCCAATTTTATTTATTTTTATAGATTTGTTATTCTTATAACAATACATACCTATAAGAAACAATATAATATTGTATATTTATTAAGTAAGGCAAACATTAAAAGACTAGAGTATGAGGTTTTCCTGTTAAGACTTATCTCGTTTTTAAGCGAAAGTAAGTATAAGCGCAGTACATAGTTTCGAATGTTAGGGGAGAGGAAATGGTACATTTTCACATTTATTTTTAAATATTTTTTCTTTACTTCTAATTATATTAGTCACACTAAGGGGCCATCAATAAATTACGTCACACGTTAGGGGGGAGGAGTCGTGTAGTGTGACATTGTGTGTGTGTGTGACAAGGGGCGGGAGGGGGTCATAAGTTTCGTGACGTCACATTTCAAAATCGAATAATTGGGATGTATAGGTAAATATAAAAAAAAACAGTGGAAATAAAACTTATTTCGGAACTGCTGTTTTAATCTAATAATTTCTAGGTATAAAATTTCCTATTATGTGACGTCACATTAGGGGGGGAGGTCTCACAAGTGTGACTAGCTGTGACAAGGACGGGGGGAGGGGTCAAAAAGACATGAAATTAGTTTGACGTAATTTATGGATGGCCCCTAAACATTGCTAGTTCTTGCGTTCTAAATATATGTTTAGTGACCTACAAAATTATACCGCTATCAAATCTAAACAGCCTGTGTATCATCTGATGACTAATCGTAAACAAAAACATGACAAAGGCTTAACAAAAAACTTGTAAGTACATACCGAGTATTAACATGACCATGTTAAAACAACTTGCAGTTTTAACAAAGCCTAGAGACGCTAAAATTCTATTTTTAAATGTAATTGTGAAGTTTGTTACATCCTGTCATGGTTGAGCGCCCCCTAGCGGGACCAATGAGTCAACTGGATGGAGGGTACTAGCGAGCATAACAATATATTAGCGTTTTAACAATTTTTATGATGAACATATTTTAAGTTTTTTTAGTCAGTGGTTTTCCAAAATGACAAAAATATTCTATTGATTGATCTAGGCAACGAAAGTGTACCACGAAAATTATAAAATAATAAAATGTATTATTGTTCAACTTAATATTCCAAATTAATTAAAGCTCTACATTTCGATTTCCATAACTGGTAGTGGTTCCATGTAAAATTGAAAACCACCTGCTCACTTAGGCATATCAAATAATCAATATACTTGTGTAAGTGCATTTTTGTTTCTAACACTTCGAAAGATTGATTTCGTTTTGAGAAGTAGAAACGACATAAAAAACTCCACAGTTAACATAGAAAGAGCATCTTCTTACTATTTACTTTATTTACTTTGCTGTTTAGAGGTTTGATATACTGAGCATGTAAATGTGGTACAAATACACAATATGTTTCCCATTATTTATCTATCACACTTTGCAATATTTATTTCTTCTACACATCACATTCCATACGTTTTCAAAAGCTTCTGATATCCGTGCGACACGCTTCGAATATAAATCTCGCAAATAATTAAGTTAGACAGTTGCAAGCGACTGTACATTATGAGATTTATTATTAAGATAAGCGTTTGAGACGTCACGGAAGCGGTGTTCCGACCAGCTTTCCTTTCTATTTTAATTATATTTTTTTCTTATATTGTACTGTAAGATTAGATTAGCATAACAAAAATAATCGAAGGATTGAGTTGTGAAGTCTGTGCGAGCTATGATTGCGTATGAAAAAGGTTTGAAAATCATGAAAAATGAAAACATTACCAGCAAAGTAAATAGAATAATTGTTTATCCCATTCCGTACCTACAGAGGTAAATATTATTTTGCTGGCCAGACATCTTAAATTAGACTAAATTGTTATCTAACTTTGTTATGACAAACACTGACAAGTACGTTTGTTTGCATTACAAAATCCTACGACCTTCTGTGACAAGGACGGACTGTAATCAATTATAACTACATTTTATATTGTAATTCATGAAAACTCGCTGGCGGCCCAGCCCTAAAATTGTGTGTCCCAGACACATTTAACGAACGTCTACTCCCAAATGAGAATTAAAGTGACTAATTATTCGTTATTATTATACATATTAATACGAAACACGAGTTGGGTTGACACTTTTGCTTAATATCTCGATTTTATATTTTTATTAACTCAATTCAATTCTGATGGCTGAATTTTTCAAAACTTTGAAATTATTTTGGACGTAAAAAAAAAGTCCTAAAACGGGAGATCTTGAGACGTTTTTGATGATAATTATGTGAATATTATAAATTATTCAAGTTTGTCTGGATCCTAAGGTCAATTCATTTCTGACAGTATTGAGATGAAGGAGTAGAGCTCTAGTACAGCTAATGTTTAGCCTTGGGTACCAAATGTTATCGCTATTTGCAATCAGGTTGAATATTTAAATATTATAAAAAGGGCGTAGGTACTGATAATGACATGCGGACTGCAGTATAATATAAATAATGTGGGCGTAATTAAATCAATTGCAGTCATCGATTTATCTAAGACTACATCATTAATCATAACAACAGTGCATGTGTAGATAATAATAATAATAGAGATAATAATAATAATAGTGATTAAAATTTAATTAACAGGTATAAAGATGAAGATAAGCTTTCTCCAGTTATTTAAGTTAGACATCCTAATCTAATATATAAAATTCTCGTGTCACGGTGTTAGAAGTTGAACTCCTCCGAAACGGCTCGACCGATTTTCGTGAATCTTATCGTGCATATCGGTTAGGGTGGAGAATCGGACAACATCTATTTTTCATCCCCCTAAATGTTATGGGTGGTCCCCTTAATTTTTTTTTATTTTTTTTTACTTTTGCCAGAACGAAGTCTGTCCGGGCAGCTAGTAATATTATAAATGCGGAAGTTTGTAAGGATATTTGTTACTCTTTGATGCAAAAACTACTGAACGTTTTTTCATGAAATTTAGCACACAGGTAGACCATGATCTGGGGTAGGATATACTTATTATCCCGGAAAATACGATACTTATTATCCCTTTGTCCAAAGTCGCAGGCAGAGCACTAGGATCACATAAGCCGTCATGCTAATTGCTATGACCGACTCACCTCTTTATACTAAGAAAGTCTAAAGTCATTAATTAGTAATTTAATGTTCAATATCTAACTAAAACGCTCAACGTTAGATTTAATGATGTGTTACTAAACTAGGTACGCAAGCAATAAACCTATCACAGTTAATAACGAACAAAATAACACTTTGGAATTTGAAAACTTCATGAAACACCAGTAAAATCACCTCTACGTTCAAACAAATTCGTTTGAAGCCAGTCAATTATCATTTTACTGCCAAATAAATTGACAGTCCGGCCTTAAAAAACAAAGCCAAACTGACAGTTAGCTAAGAGGGAGTATGCACTTACCAATATTTATTGTCACGACGTAGAGCTCTGTAACCTAGTTGGTAGCCACCCTGCCTGCGAGCGGGTTCGATTCCCGGCCGGGGCAGATATTTGTGTGACAGATAAATATTTGTACTCGGGTCATGGGTGTTATTGTGATGTGTTATATGTGTCGTCCATGCCACCCGCGACACAGGTGAAAACCTACTGCGGGGGGTATGAGTGTTTATTAATTATTATTTATTATATATTATCAGTCCCACGCCTGGGCTCGGAAAGGGCTTCAACGATTTTCATGTTTAGTATGCGGGATATATATATATATATATATATATATATATATATATATACGGCTATATATATATATATATATATATATATATATATAGTATGTTAATGGATCATAGCGTTTACACACGGGCACGTTGTACACGCACACACAAAAATCGCATCATACGCAGATTTACAAAAAATGGAACTTCTTCATAACAAGATATTATCTAAATTGCTAATCAAAGTGGACAGTGGACACGCTGCTCTACACGGAGTATAAAAACGTGGGCGTTCGACCAGCTATAAATAATATAGCACTACTTGTATTATAATATATCGTATAATCCGATTTTGTTGATGGATATGTTATTGAATTATAGCTTTAGTTATGAGCGTAATTATTGCCATAACCGGATAATAGTGAAGAAATCTGAAGCACTTCATGAGACATAATTAGGGCACTATAGCGATATACGGAGGCAGAGGCAAAGATTTCGTAATGAGACGTTGTTCGCGATACCGTATTACAAATTAATATTACAATGACATAGTCGGCTTTGTGCTATGCTCTCCTGGTGACGACTCCTAAGGTTTTCTAAGGTGATTTGTGTTAACTGTTTGTAATCGTCAGTTTATGAATACCACCTGATGTTTAGTGATCAGATCACGCAGACATGTTAAGCTTTACGTAGGCATCACCGATGGGTATGACTGGTAGGGTTGTCAGATGGTCGGGATTCGTCTGGATTGTCCCGACATTTCACGTGAAGTCCAGAGTCCCGACAAAATACAAGTGCCGACAAAATACAAAATGTCCCGAAAAATCGCGACTTTTTGAAGTATTGTCCAGATATTTCAGTCTTGCTATCTGGCAACCCTAGTTGCTGGCCAACGCAGAAGAAAGAAGAAACATATAAAGAAAATAATATATCTTTCATTTTCAGTATTAGGATTTGAGCAAGCAGTTGACAGCTACATAATATTATCTTGTTTTAAAAGTAGAGCATTACAAACATGTAACATTATACTACAGTAACTACAGTAAAGACAAAACAAAATGTATCTCTCGTCACGCAACACGCGCCGCGAACTTTGAACATAGACCTTAAAAGTTAAAACAGACCCCTCCATAATAAAAACCAAGAGCCGAAACAAAAGAGTGGAAGTGACGTCACAACAGGTGTCGGTACCTTACGGCTATGCACCTTGCGCGAGCACTCAAGTGAAAAGAGCGAGCGTGTTGTTGTACACCCTTTTAGCTTATTGTTTGGAATAATGGGATGTGCTTCTGGCTTAGAATTTATACCTGCGAGCAAATAGTAAAGAATTCGAAGTAGAAGATATTATTTTAATACATACTTATACATGGCTGTTGGCTGTTCTCGTGATGCCGTGTTACAATTACGTATTGTGCGTGTTACTGGCAATCTCAGCGAAGGCGACTTTGAAATGAAACCGTAAATTTATTTCTTCCTCACTAACATTCACGCAAGCAATTCACGTGGCATTTAACGAACTGTTTTGTTATGTACAATATCCTCTCCGCCAATATTGACCCGACCGGGCACCCTAGGATTGTCACAGATAGTGCCCCTTGCCGCTAAAGTCTACTAAACACGGGACACGACGGCACAATCTGTAACGTCCCGGACATTTCCGAATTTCCCGACATCCTGGCAAACCTATAGCGTAAAAACGGCGTGATCCCATAACTTGGGGTGTTGAGGCTCACCAACAGGATGCACTTGTGGCGTGACGCTCGGCCGGTCGTGCGTCCGTGTCGCGTCGCTGTTGTTGACAAGAAATCGATATTGATCGATACGATACACTCGAATGAGTCATGCCTTCATCAGACTATACAATAGTGTCAATTAAGTCAGATTATATTTAGTAAATTATATTACTTTGCAAGATTTTTGCATCGTCTTCAACTGTTACGTACTGTATTTACTTATTTAGGAAAATAAATAAACCTTCAGGAAAAAGCTCTTGATTCGCGGTCAAACGGCATAAAAATCTTTTGGTTATTTTAAAAGAATTAAGTGCAGGAATAGAAGCACCGATTTGTATAGTTGGTGGATGGGAAGGTGCTCTAAAACTACAAAGTCCACTTATCACTACAAAGATGGAAAAAGCACCAGTAGTAAAACCACTTCATATCAATAAAACCGATGTAAAAGCTACACAAGGATATAAAACTAGCATGTTTTTACTTATAAGGAACGTGAACACTTAACTACGTTGATGAAATGATTTATCGTCTGTAAATACGATCCAAAAACAAAGTCAAATATAAAACCACCTGTAGCGTGTTAATCCATAAGCCGTAAAGCGTGGTATTTATTTACTACCGATGTCGGGCTATTTTTGGTCGAACTTTTGGTGAAAAGGCCTCTGAGTCGACGCAAAGTCAAGTTCATGCGGTACAAGAATCTCCAATTATGGGTCTTGAGTCACGAGTGAGTCATGGTGACATCATGGTCAATACGAGAAGAAATTATATAAACAAACGACTTTATGTAGGTGTGGCCATGGACCGCTCTTGAGATTTATCGATGGCTGACGAATATCTCAAAGAAACGAGCTTAGTAATTGTAAATAACTGACAAATCTGTATACCTAACTATATTTATAAGTTCCTACCTCAGATTTCTTTAACCTGAGGTTCCTACATCCTATACATATAAATTGATTGTCATTGACTTCGACTTCGAGAATAGAGACACGTCGGAGACATGCAAAAAGAAGTCCTGAATGACTGATTATTTAAGTGAAAATTTAGTTAGAAAGCTAGCTAGAAAGAATCTAAGCAGAATTATTTCAGAGCAGAGGGTATTGGCAAATACAAGTAGATAAATCTTTCATGGCAGTAATATTAAACGATAGCAATCGGCTAAATTATGGTGTTAATCTGCCATTAGACTACACGTTCAGTAAATATCATAGTACCTATATGGTAACATTGATGGATGTCAGTTTATACTTTATTCATGGATATATTACTCTACCTGGATCACAGACTTCGAAGAGGTACCTGAAGACTGATGACGTCATAACGGAATGATCATTTTTTTATTGTGCCCATGTTATGTATTGTCCCCAGGATATTTCGATAGTGTTTTTTTATAATGATGTAAAAACATCTTAAGATGAATAATATATTATATTGTTATAATATAGATGTGCCGTAATTGAGTACCTTAGTTTTCAGTTTAAACTTAATGAAAAAATTTCTTTATTTAAAATATTGTGTTTATGATGATAACATTTTTTGTCTGTTGCAGAATGAGCTCATATATCACCCCTCCTATCCCGTTGGTCAATAAGATACTTAACACCTTGCAAAAATCAATGCCATAACATGAAATATAAATAATTGATTGGTACAAAAAATAGCCGACTTCAAAATTAGGGATAACTCAAAAACTACTTGTCAGATCTCAAATTTAAGTGGGACCACATGACAAGCACCAGCTTTCGATGAAAAAAGAATCATTAAAATCGGTTCACCCAGTCAAAAGTTCTGAGGTAACAAACATAAAAAAATACAGTTGAATTTAATACCTCCTCCTTTATTGAAGGTTAAAAATAGTCTCCCTGGCGATCAACTTCTAATAACTAAATTATTTTAGGTTTCTTTTACATTGTCTTTAAGTTATCTAAACGCTGTCTAGAAAGATTAATCGATGAAAATTGAATAAAACAGAGACGTATTTAATTAACTTTCGAACGATGAACTTTCTACACAATGAAAGTAAATTTCACAAATGATTAAAATTTATCTTTAGATTTTCCAAACAAAAATTCGCTCACAATGAGGGGAGCGCGGGGCCAATTGGTACGTCACGAATTATAGAGTTGCCCACATAGCTCTATGTGGCATTCGGTGTCACTGGAGACGACGAGCAACGACCTAACACTTTCACCAACCTTGCTCACGCCTACGCTCGCGATAGGGTTGGCACTTTTACTAAATAATATTTTTTTATTGATATTTTTTTACTGATTGATATTGATTTTTTTTTCCAAATTTTATGAGAATCTATTGAATCTTACCTACGTATCTATCGCTATACGATATGACTGGTGCCATGATAGACTTAATGATGAATGATAAATGACCCTAATCCCTATGATGCAATTTAGAATTACTTAATACTCATTTGCTGTAGAATTACCCTGGGAAAACTTACATTCCTACTTTATATCATCTTAAATATTATATTATTTCAGAGTTAGGTATTGTTATATGTTTTTAGACGAAATTTACATCTGGCAGTATAAGTAACCGACAGTGAATCGAAAGTGTATGTTGTTTCATTTTTAAATCTTATTATCGGCGTGACAGCCCTGCGTACAAGAACAATATTGGTTGTTGAGTCTATGTAGAGCAATGGGGTCAATAATGTAAGTTATGTTTATGGGTTATCGACCGTGAGTGTATAAAAAATGAAGCCTTATTGGCAGTCTGTACGTCCCGGTCATTTCTAACAGGACTTGTTTTGGATTTGTCGACGTTGCTTCGGCCTCTATAGTCGGGATGGATAGAGTTATACACCCCTAACAATTTACAGAAAGAGTAGCGTGTATTATAACAGAAATACTACAATTCTGTCACTGCTATAAACATTCCTTTAAACCATAAAACCCCTTTCTCATCTCGTTACGTGTACGTGGAAGCAATTAAGGCGCGGTGTGATCTCAATATTCACAAAACTGGGTTTCTTTGGTGCTTGAGTACGAGGAAACCCAATGAAAATATCGCACGCAAAAAATACAGAGCATAGAAAAAGGTCTAAAGAAAAATGTTAACCGAATAGAATATTAAATAGTTGTTTGATATTCGCAATAAAAAATCGTAATTTGCTATACAAAAATAAACTTAATCGTCGAAGTTCTCTGTATTTTCAGCGGTAACAACATATTTTTTTTTTGAGAATATAATACGAATATGGTTTTATTAAAACTTAAACCGGACAGATATTGAATTTAATGTGTATATTTTGAATAACCTAAGGAAAACCCTCAAATTAAATGTTTATTCGCAATCTAGTTACATTGTTAGCAAAAATATGCTCTGCAATTTTGAACCCTATTCAGCGTCACGTAAATGTAACATTAGATTAGCGCAGATATGCGGCTGTGTGAGTGAAATCAACGTTTTTAAATCGTAGTCATACCGCGCCTTAATGACATGCGTGAAACACGCGGTTGGAGACACGAGCCTCCATATGAGGGGTGTTATGTTTTACGACGACGCTTGAAAGGCAAAAATTACCAAGCGACATGTTGACAACTTTACACTAGAGCATTTTAAAGTTTTTATTGTAGAAAAAAAAACGTAAAAATCGCTTTATTAAGCATTTAAACTGCATGTAAAATTCATTGGAATTAAGTAGCTATGACTAATAGGCGATTTTTTACGATTTCTTTTCTAAAATTTTAAATTTAAAATGCTCTAGAGTAAAGTTGTCAACATGTCGCTTGGTAATTTTTGCCTTTCAAGCGTCGACGAGAATTACGAGTGTTCGACTTGTGGTCGAACCACAAGTGCAGGAAATGCGAATTTGTCAATTAAAACCGGAACAATTGCTCGTGCGCTAGATTTGGTGTAAAGATGGGTTGCGTTCATAGTAGCCTCAGAATTTGGAAATCGTGAAGTTGCAAGCTTTTTATTCATATTTGATTTTTACATCGTTTCGAGTAAAGACTTGTATGAATGAAAGAATTAGCGATTTATAAAAGTGGATGAGCTAAAGATCATATTAAAATTTCGTTACCGATTTTAAAAAGTTTTTAAATACTTTTTTTAAAGGTAAAAATTTAAAATTTTATGGAGGTAAGGTTGAAGTGGTATAGTGACAACAATGATTAATTTCAAAGTTTGTCTTAATAATGTACAAGATAAAACTATCATATTTTTTGTGGTTTGAGCGTAGTGAACACGTCTTTATGATATACACGGAGCCAAATTACGTCACGGCACATAAGCAAGTCACGCACTTAACCCATCGTTCAACAATTTTTACAGATTATGTATGGAATGACATGCGTTACATGGGTACGGAAGTTAACAATAATCAGAAATACTCGTAGAAATACGCGTAATAAGTTTACATAAAGACAATAATTATTTGCTGAGCATTCGTCAAGCTTTAGGCAAATATTGTCACTACTCATAAGTCAAAGGCCATACATGTTTCTTTGTCGTGTCGTAACTGTTTGGTAATTATTATCATAAACCCAAACCGGCAGTTAGTAGGTATGTGGTTACCACGCGATTTTAGAGTAAGCATTGGTTGTACGAAGTGCTGGGTTTGATTTCCGACTAGGCAGAAAAATGTCCCATAAATGTGTGCTTGAACTGCTTGAAGCACGTGGGGTCATGAGTGACTCATGATTGTTTTACTAGAGATGCTCTTTCATTTCAATAAAATTTCGGTAATCCCTAGTTTTGAAACCTAGTATTCAAACCTATGATTGTTATGACATCGAAGTGTTGGTAGACTGTGGATTCCAGACTGGTTTCCGGATCGGGTATAATCTTGCTTTCACTCATATTAAGGAATGGCGGTAGGTAGAAGGTAACAATCTTATATTGCCTAGATTTTGACCGGTCTAATTTAAGAATTTTCATTTCATGTAAGTATTTAAAAACTACAAAAGTAATATTACACTGTCATGGGTTTCTTTGAGTAAGAAATTAGGTACTTAGGTTTGCAAACCAGCGAATTTTGGTTATAGTACGTTTCCACCAGTAGTCAACCTAGGTACCTACCTATGTGTAGAAAAACAATGAAAGCGGAGAATACGTGGTACGAGATATCTCAATCGAGGCAGTAGATAGGTATTTATTTATTTATTTATTACACTTTATTGTACACCACAGTCAACAGTCAAGAGACACATGCTTGAGTAAAAATTAACAATATTTGTGTACAAAGGCGATCTTATCGCTAAATAGCGATCTCTTCCAGATAACCTTTGGGAAGATGGCGAAGGAAATTTAAAAGAGATGCTGGTAGGGTTGTACAGGTACCTAAATGTTACGGTTTTTAGAGTTTACAATTTAATTATCGAATCAATTAGAAAGTCTTACAATTTTAAATCGATTAGTTGCAAAAATTGGTTTCTTTTGTGAACCGATTTTTTTGTACATCTCTAGTGTCACTATGACGACAAACGACAAATTGTGCCTCTTAGTTCGCGATGACTAGAACAACATCAATATTATCAATGCCAACGTTAACAATGTCAATACACGAGCTACACGACGAAACGACACTGGTTTGGTTAGGACATTACCACATCCATGTCATGATCATTGTTCTTACAAACTAAAAAAAAAGGAAGGATAGGCCCTTCGGATATAACAAATGAATACTGCGATGAACTGAGCATTGGTCAACTTGGAATACTTAACGAGATGCAGACGAGACGCGTTTTGAACACACGTTGCTCGTTGGCTTTGTCCTTAAATGTATTAATGGTCAGTGGCACCACCAACATATTTCTCTATTGAAAAGTACCAAACGCAACGACCCTGAGATCTTATCCTGGCGATGTAGAAAAAAAAACAATCATTGTTATTATTTATCTGTCTGTCGGTCACAGATAACAACCAACGGTTGCTCAATGCCATGGGTTTTTTGGCGCGAAATGTCAAATCAGTTATGGAAATTTAAATGTATTTATTTGTAAATACCAAAACGAATTGCCGGTTGTACTCTGGGATATTTGAATAATGAATACGTACGGAAGAAGTAGGGTTGTGAAATTTAACTGACGTAAATGGTCATTGTGGCCCATTGTCGGCGATACCTCCCAGTTACAAACAATGCTGCCAATCCAAGTATTCCAAGGTTTTGAAAAAATATTTTGTTTGAGCTTTGATTTAACCAGCTATTAGCTCATAGCTACCATTCAAAATTGGTACTATACCCGTAGGATATTCTACCCAGATATAGAAATATACTACTGATCTGAAATTCAACCCACCTTTCAAAATACGGGAATGAATCGGCATCGCATTTACGATCGTGATGTTTACGATTTAAAAATAATAGAAATTGAAGCATCGCATTCGCACCCTCCTATAAGTGCAATTATACAAATAATGTTTTTGTTGTTTAACATGTCTCAATGAATGAATGATGAATGAATGAATGAATGAATGAATTTATTTGTTCAATTTAAGGAGTTACTGATAGATTTGGGTTTTAAAATGAGTCATTTAAAAACCCAAAAGATATCGTGAATCCTGCACTTTTGTATGTCAACTGATAATATTACTATCGAAATAAATAAAATCGTATCGGCTCACGAGTCACGCCACTCGTGAGCAATGCGATATATTATACACGTATGATATAGGTCAAGTTGAAGTTGTGGTCGGTGTGTTGAGTCGGCAAGTAGTTTACGTAATGACATTTTATATGCCGGCTATTCTTGGAAACCTGTAGGCTATTTGCCCTAATACTACTGCCAATCGTTAATTCGCCTAATGACCATGTGCCAAATAGTAAAAATTTATATTAAAAATATTAAATCGACAAAAATTAAGAGCTTTATGTTTCTTTGTTTCAGGATCTCATTCCGCCGCAAGATACGGAGTCCTATCTTCTCAAAACACAAAATGCGATAACTAATCTACAAGCGAAGCTACATTCATCTAGAACGAACAATTTCAGCAACATTCCCTCTCAACTTACCTCTAGTCTCATAAGCGAGAAGACCCTCGTATCCCGCCTGCCTCTGTCACAACTCAGTCGGTCTAATTCTCTCAACTATCGCCTCAGAAAGAAGGAGACTTCAGGTGATAGCAGTCCCTTAAGAAGTCCAGGAAACTATGTCATCACTGGGTCAACAAAAATTCCAGAGAGCACTAAAATACTCCTCAATAGCGCAACGCGGTCCCTCGACACAGACAGACGAGGTCGGGACTCCAACATGAACAGCCCGAACTCCGACCGGGGGTTATTAAGTAACAGTTCCGATGACAAAACGCTGTCAAATCGGCCGCAGTATGACGTCGCAGCGATCCTATCCCCACACAGAAAAACGCACACGCGACACAGATCTTTCGACGGAAGAAATGCCACTGAGCACTTTACTAATGACGTGCATAATGCTAACCAAACCGTATGCCTCAAGACAGTACTGAAAAATAACGCCTTGGAAGCCAAGGGATATCCGCGAATCGAACAAACGCGTTGTCAAGGCGACAATAAGAAGAGTCATCAGAGGGTCTTCAGCGATGGCACCACGAAGCAAATCCGACCTATGTACAGCGGTAATAATATCGCTTTTGGCTCGTCCATCAAACGTTCTAGTTCTTTCAATACGGTTAATAAGAATAACAATTACTTGGACGTCAGACTCACGTCTAGAAGATCTAGTGGTCAGTCTGAGGATAAGGATTACTTGACAGACGAATCTGACAACGGGTCGTTAGATAAATCGCAAGATTTGAGGTACAAACGTCAGGTGCACAGAGGAAGGATCGATTCCCCCGATCTGAAGTCAATAGCTCCCGCAAACTCGCCGCGATGTCCAAACACTCCGGAGATGCAGAGGAAGTTTGGGCCCGGATTGGTGAGGAATTCGGTTCGGGTAACAAACAAGGAGAGAAATTTAAACACCAGAATGTCAGAACCGCCGGTGTCGAGAGAGGAGAGGCCAAAGCCGGCCAACCATCAGAGTAGAAGGATATCGGAGCCAACGCGACAGGCTGTTTTGAGTAGGCTGACTAAATCTAGGTCTTCTACTAGGGAGTTCCAGCCGAAAAGCCAAGAGAAAGGTGAGATCTAATATATTTTGTTTTACATTTTCACTGTTCAATTCAAATAACGTTCTTCATTAGCTCTAAATAGGTTAAACAGTTTGCGACGTTTATAGACTTCTTTTGTGTTAAGCTGAAAAGACATTCATTATAATTGTTTTATTATTCGTTGTAATGAATACGTGAATAGATCTCGTTTGAAAATTATTATATAAAGAATACAGAATAATTTTAAAGCCTGATTGGTCATTACTAGTTTTTTGTCGATTCTATTTATAATCGACATTGAATACTAATTAGTGTCCGAATTCGCTGTTGTGGTTTTTGTGGCAAACAAATCATGTTGCGCTTTAATTGTCGCTATTTTGTTAGAGGTGTCACTAATTTGATACTTTATAACCTCAATAACATTGAATTATAATGTACCTTCTAAAATTTGTGTAGCGCCCGGAGGTTCTATTTTCAAACTCGCGCCGCCGTTTAGTTTTGAAAATCGACTGAATCCACTGAAAACTGTAGCCAGTTGGCTACAGTTCATTGCGCAAACATCTGGTTCGCGGTTCTATTCGCTAATAATAGTTTATCGCTTAATGTGCTTAATAATGAGTATTTCATTATTAAATAATTCCAAAACACGCTTTGTTCGGTTTACACGTATTAAGTAGTTAAGTAATTAACTAAATTTTAACTAAAAAGTTACTAAATTGTCTGTTTACACGTATTAATTTACTTAAAATTTAGTTATCTACTTAACTACTTAATACGTGTAAACCGGACTAACTTGCCCTTTGTTTAGATTTTACGACATAAAATCATTTTATTGTTGCTGAAGGAATATAGTAGCAATGAAAACAATGACTGTAAATCGATTCGAGTCGTCCGCAGCCGACATTTGGGTTTCTGTAGATTCGTTATGGCGGCTATTGGGAACAGGTGATCACAACATAATTGCTGACGTTGTTTAACGAGTCATTGCAACGTACATAGCTGGTAAAATTTCTTATTGCACGAAATTGAGTTGAGTTGCGTGCGGCAACACGCATTGATACCGATTGCCGATGTATACTTCGGCCGCTGTATCTTGGCGCGTCTGAACTTCGCGCAGAAGGCTGCGCAGTAACATAATTCGCCAATACTCGATACGCGGTGTATTATGTCTCAGTCACAGGTTAGCATGTTCGTGTTGCCATCTCTATCTTACATGCGCTAAAGTTCGCAAAGCCTATGTTCAGACGCGCCAAGATACAGCGGCCGTACTGTACTCGTACTGTAGGCGTCAGTGACCGATGCTGTTTACTAAAAATACATAAGGATTTTGATTTAGTACCATAGGGTAGGTGCTATGTTTGTTCATATACTCGTAATATCGTCGTATAGGCCATTGAAGTATTATTACTGGCGTATAGAATAGACACCGCGAACACAATGTATGTCTCAATCAATTGGCGCCGAGCGGCTTCAATTTCCAATGGATTCGTTAGATTTTGAAAGGAGAACAAGGGCTCAATTTTGAAAATAGAACCTCCCGGCGGGGACACGCATTTTGTTCGAGATGTCTGTTCTATGACATTATACTTCAATGGTATAGGCCTTATGTTTTTCGAAAATTTATACTTTTAATATTTCACCTCAACTTTTGAAACATGTAATGTAATGGCCATCGGTAGCAGTACGCAATGCGAATCTTTCAGAAAACATTTTTGATTAAAAGTATACCTACCATAAAACTGTGATAATACATTTGAAACAGCAATTTAAAATCGTTTAACGTGAAGCTCTGCGGTGACGCCGCCGCGCCGGTGACTGCAATGCAAGCCATTAGTGGACTGTGGATGAATGTTGTAGCGATGGGCAACTCGACGAAATTTACTCGAGTAACTCGAGTAAACTCTTTGGTCGAGTAACTCGAGTAACGATTTAACGTACTCGAGTAAACTCGGCCGACTCAACTCAGCGACGACCGCGAGTCGACGCGGGCGACGCGGTTCAACTCGGTCGGTGTTAATCGTCGAGTTCGTCGAGTTGCCGCCGACGCGCGTCGCGTCGCAACGATCTTACTCGTGAGTATATTTACTCGCGAGCTGACGACTCTACTCGCTGCTCGTGATTTTTGACACCGAGCTTACTCGAGTTTACTCGAGTTTTTACTCGAGTAAATGGTTACTTTTGCTCGAGTAACTCGAGTTGTAAAAAGTATTACTCGGCCCATCGCTAGAATGTTGCGGGCGGGAACCAGGGTTGGATTTAGGTACGTTGAAAAATATAGTACAAAACAATGAAAAGTATAGTATTTATAAAAAAATATAGTACAGTCAGTGTTGGTAACCTTAATTTTGGAAAAGTAGTAGATAGACAGCAAAAAATCGGTAGATCTACTGATTTTGCACCCCCCCCCCCGCGCATTTGTTGAAATGGAAAAATACTTTTACCAGGAAGTTTCTTCGAAGTGTAGGAAGAACTTCGTAAATAAACGTATTATTTTACACAAAAATTCGCAAGCGATTAATATCGCTTTGATTGAATATTGAATGGAATGGAAGGAACGACATTACTTACTGATAGTGGAAAGGAAAGAAAGAAGTCCACTGCGGAGGAAATCGGGGAATCCCCGACCACACGCACTGTCGAAATATTCATAAGATGTAAAACTAAGCATTCAGGAGCAATCTTAAAATTATAGTATTTTAGCGTACTATACTTAGATGTGGATAGTACATAGTACAAAGGGTGAAATTATAGTATAAATACTATAATTATAGTACAAAATCCAACCCTGGCGGGAACCAATATGGCGGCCGCACCGATTTTGGCGCCAAGGATTTTATTATTGTTTTTGCTGTTAGTTAGGTACTGTAATTGGTACTGCAATCATTGCAAGGTAAATTATTATATTATGGCTAGGCAGCCTTCGTTTACAACAGTTATGACCAATTTTAACAATTGGGAAAATATTTATTTTCATAGTTCCTAGTAACATAGTTCCGAATATTAATATTTCAAAATTCGAGAACTCACTATGATTCAGCTTATTAAGTGCTGAATGAGTGTGAAAGAGTTTTAGATAAATCAGTAAAGGTTATCGAGAGAAGCTTAATTTTATATCTAAGACTAAAGTTTTGCAGGTTTGCAGGTGACATAATAATACGTCTCATAAAAAGCAAAACTCCTTGAAACTTTCAGGTCAGAAGAAACCAAGTCAACACCGCTCATCGTCTGCACTAGCCTCCAAGGAGATCGAATTCTCCAACTGGAAGAAACGCGCCTCCTACGACCCCATGAAAGCGGCGCAGGAGGGCAAAAAGAGACAGCAGATAGCTAGGCGGCAAGAGTGCAACAAGGATGACCTGAGTTCGCCGAGGTACGTCTCTAACAATCTTATTTAGCTTCAAATAGAGTTAAGACTAGGGAAGATTTGATTTTAACTAGGGCGTCGATTTCCGTTACAGCCACTCTTCACCAGTGCATCGCTCCCAGTCCTTCCACACGACGAACATAGCGGATCTGACGCTGGACTACTCCTCAGAAGAAACGGAAGATGACCAGGTGGTCACGCTGCCAATAGACCCCATGGTGACGTCAACACATTCGGACATCCTCGACCTCAGGCCTAAGGATTTCAGGGAGAACTTACGGAGACAGGCCATGACCAATGACGTCGTGTTGTCCAGGGACTACGTCACCAACTTTCAAGTACGATATCGTTATTTTATTACTAAACGATGACGTAAAAAATTACACAGCAGGAAAGTAATGAATGTCTCTTTCTTTTAAGCTTCGGCTTAAATTAGCTTAAAATCCGGTCCGCTGGTTGTAGGGCCCCTCGAGGGGTTTTATTGGTAATATATTAGGGAACGTTCCCAAACCACGTGACCCATTTTTTACTATTTTTTACCCCCCTCCCCCCCCTCGGTGACCAACCGTGGTATATAAGAAGACCCCCCCCCTCCCCCCCTAGTTTTCACGTGACAAATTTTTTTTGCAGACAGTTAAAAGAATATAAATTAGTATCTATTGCAGAACTATAATAAAATAAACTTGACAAGAGGGTTTCGTACGTTGATTATGTATTTACGTTATTTTCCAATTTTATTTATTTTTGGCGTTTTTTTAAGATCATTGACTTATTTTTCCTGTAATATTTAAGTAAAAAACTCTGTATTTTTTTAATTCAAATGTCAGTATGTAGTTTCGGAGACAAGGGGGGGGGGGGGGGGAATGGTAAATTTTTGGCTTTAATTTTCATTCGTTCTTGAATAATTTTGAAACTTTCCATTGTAGAACTATAACAAAAATATATTATTTGAGATCCTGACAACAAGCCCTTTTTACCGACTTCAAAAAAGGAGGAGGTATTCAATTCGACTGTTTTTTTATGTTTGTTACCGCAGAACTTTCGACTAAGTTTTTTTTTATATTTTATAAGTTAATGCTTGATTACTATCCCACCTGATGGTAAGTGGTGATGTAGTCATGGGTGAAGTGAACCGATTTTGATGATTCTTTTTTTAGTCGAAAGCTGGTGCTTGTCATGTGGCCCCACATAAATAAATATGAGCGAGATCTGACAAGTAGTTTTTGAGTTATTTTGAAGTCAGTTACTTTTTGTTAGTAAAATTTCGATTATATTAAAATTTGACATACCACACGAGATGGTTTGCAAAACAGTTCTTGTTTAATTTTGATTTCGTTAATTTTTTTTTTCAAAATTCTGTTGTTTACTTTATAATTCTACCTTCGTCTTTGGGTCACAAAAAAGTACATGAGTACCAAATTTCAACTCATTTGGAGCAGTAGTTTCGAAGTAAATTGGCTGTGAACGGCGGTCGCCCAGACGCACGAGTGATCCTATCAGGGTTCCGTTTTTCGTACGGATCCCTAAAAATAATAAATTCTTGACGACGTGAGTGATCCTATAACGGTTCGGTTTTTGATTTTGTTCGTAAAGGAACCCTAAAAACAAACTACTCCGAAACTACTGGACTAAAATGAGTTTAACTTTGATGCTCAAGTTCTTTTTTTGTGACCCAAAGACGAAGGTATTTATTTTCAAAAAATCATGAAATCAAAATAAAAAAAAACTGTTTTGTAAACTGGATCGTGTCGTGTCACTTGTGTCAAATGAAAGGGCTTGTTGTAAGGATCGCAAATATATTTTATTATTTGATAATTTTTAAATTATTCAAGAAAGAACGAAAATTGAAAGCGAAAGTTGACCATTCCCCCCATCTCCGAAACTACTGAGACTAGAATTTTCATAGTCAGTTTTCAGCACTATATTGTACCTAACTATCTACGGGCGTCAGTGTTTCCACCTGTGAGATTTAAAAGCGCTAGAGTAAACGGTCGTATATAAATAAGTAATGTACAGGAAGTTGGCACCGCACTTTTAAGGTATCGCGATTCTGGCGGTTGTTCTATTGTTCCAAAATATCGTGTTCGAAAAAAAATATTCTTCACAAACGTAAAAACAAATTAGGAAGTTCTGGCGGTTGGTCTGGATTGTTATAGATTTATTCTATATTAATCCAAAATATCGCGTTCGAAGAAAATTTATTTGTAAGGTGGCATCATGTGGGTGAAGTGGATGACGACCCCTGTGGCGCAATGGTTACCATGCCGGATCGCCGCACCAAGGGTCCTGGGTTCGATTCCCAGCGAGGCGGAAATTTGAATGATGAGTTTGAATTTCTGTTCTCGGTCTGGGTGTGAATGTCCTTGTCTAGTGTGTTGTCCATGGCTCCCACGACACAGGGAATCCTAGTGTGGGGCTATGAGTGTGAAGCGTTATTTATTTTTATTTATTTTATTTTATTTTATTTTATTTAAGTTGGCCCAGTCTTTCCCGTGGAGGGGAATTTGTTTCTCCTAAGCTGATCTCGACGCTTGTGCGCTTTTCATAGCTGATGTGGTAGTCCAGGGCATGGAATGTTACATTTCAAGCTCTGTGGTACCCGTTGGGGTAAAACCCAAGCCTGGTTTGACTGAAACTGCATTAATTAGCCTGAAGCAATCTTCTTATCAGGATTGGGTAGAGGCGCATGAGCTCGGAGGCACCATTGTGAGTCAGCTAAAAAAGAAGTTTAATGCTGCTTCGTGGTCTTCAAAGTGGTTTCACCAAGGCAAAGTTCAAGCACATATACAGAACCGGCAAGAGACTGCTGAGCTATCCGTGTGGCAGCTGAGCGTTTTGGTCTCTGACCAAAGCTATTCAAGGCAATTTCTGTGCATCGTCATCGTCGCCAGAATCGCGATACTTTGGAAGTGCGGTGCTAGCTCAAAACTCGCGTTTTTTGGATTTTCTATGAAAGTTTCATTCTCAGCCCTATCACGTTTTGAACAATGTAGAAAAAGCCAACTTCCTGGCGGTGAATAAGTATAGCTCGTGAAAGCGGGAAATTCCCTTAGTGGATATTGACCACGTGACAAAAACCTAACCCCCCTCCCTCCCCCCTGTGACCAAGCGTGGTGTTTTGCAGACCCCCCTCCCCCCCCTAAATGTGTCACGTGGTTTGGGAACGTTCCCTTACCATTGTTACTATTATTATTTCTCCATGGGGTCCGCCTGGATAGCTACCATCCTTGAGCATGAGTCAGCCGCCAAATGACTCGTCGTGTTCCGGCTGAGGGCTTGAGAGCCAGTTCTTTCTTTCTTTTTCTTTTCTCTTTCTTGGCCGGCAACACATCAGTGATACATTTGGTGTTGTTGAT